>CM034153.1:717434589-718066709 GCA_019776745.2 Taxus chinensis | reverse complement strand
ATATATTCACATACTGATTACAAAATTGGCATCTAAATCCTCAACAAGATTGATAGTATCATGATACATGAGATAATAAAGTAGTGAAACTAAAGGATCTAAGAAGGAGGTCACTACATCACCTTTCCTAATAATAAAATTCCTCTTAGCATTCGTTGGAAGAGATAGGGATATTAGGGTCTATATGGTGTCACATCCTGTCAAGTCATGTTTTCTCATCATACATGTCACTAGACTCCAAGCTGGTCCAACTTGCACCCATAATTACCATCCTCCTATACTCTAGTATATGTATGGCTACAATTTCCACTTACTGTCTACAATCCACCTCCAATGCCAACCAATCCAAAACATGAGATATTTATCCGTAGATATCTCCTCAAAATTGAAACATGGAGAGCATCATGGAAAAAATATGGGCATGGTGGTATGGTTAGACGATGCGTAACATGTCCAACATCCTTTAAAATCTCAAAGTGGTGTTTAAAGAGAGGAGAAATATCAGAGCATTTTCCATAATGAATCAACTCTTATGTAAACACACTCTCAAGAAAACCTTATCACCTACTACAAAATGATGTTTCGGCCTTTTGATGTCTATATAATTCTTCTTATGCTCACATGCCTACTTGAAGTGCTTCATAATAGAAAATATTCCTACTTCGTGTCCTATAAAAGAGAAATACTAATGAAAACCCATCATTCAATCTATCCCAACTCAAAGGTGTCTTACTCTTTCTCCCATACAAATCTTGATAAGGTGTCGTGTTAATAGATTTATGATTATTTTTATTATACGTAAATTCAACAAGATACAAATAATATTCCAATCACTTCTATTAATTTATAATTTACAATCATCAATATATCCTCTAGCACCTGGTTCACCCTCATTGTCTGGACATTTATCTCTGGGTGTCTATATACTTTTCTGATGCTCACATGCCTACTTGAAGTGCTTCCTAATAGGAAATACTTGCTACTTCTGTCTCCTATAAAAGAGAAAGACTAATGACAACCCACTCATTCAATCTATCCCAAATCAAAGGTGTCTTACTCTTCCTCCCGTACAAATCTTGATAATGTGTCATGTCAATAGAGTTATGACTATTGTTATAATACGTAAACTATACAAATAATATTACCATCATTTACTATTAATTTATAATGTACATCATCAACATATCCTCTAGCACTTGGTTTCCCTCATTGTATGGCCATTTGTCTCTAGGTAATAAGCTCTACTAATGTTGATATGAGTTCCCAAAACCTCCTAAACCATGTCCAAAAATAAAAATAATATAATGGATCCCTATTAGAAATAATATTCTTTGGAATCCCATGCAGTCTCACAATATCGTCTATAAAAAATCAGGCTATAGCATCTCCATTATAGGTGGTGTTTATCGATGAAAAATGGGAAACTCGGTCAATTTTTCCACTATAGCCATGATCAATGTCATGATGATAGGATGAAATGGGGAGACCAACTATGAAATCCATTGAAATCATATCTGAATTCCATTTTACAACTTCACATAGATACAAAGACTTGTTGGATGAGAGTTCTTTATCTTGACTCTCTGATATTCAAGGCATTAAGAAACAAATAAGTTACTATATGCCGATGTAACATAAGCCAATGGTACAATTATTGAAGATATGTACGTACCTTCTTCACCCCAGAATGTGTTGCATATGGTTCCCAATGAACCCTTGAAAGAACTAGGCTACACAAGTCACCTACCTTAGGCACATAAATTCATTTCTATGAAAAATGAAGACCATATGACTCTAAAAATAACCCACAAATATTCCCTTCAAGTCCCTTTACAACTAAATCTTAAATCTAACTCCACACAACTATATCTTAGAAGATGTTGAAGAATTCAACTCCACATATATATCCCAAAGGACAATTCTGCAAGCTCTTGACGTATCCTAATCAAGTAATCAACAACTACATTATGTTTTCCCTTAATTGAATATTAATGTCATACTCACGAATAAACTCCATCCAACACCTCTTTTGAGCATTGATATTAGGATATGAGAATATATTTTGTAGACTTGGATGATCATTCTTCAACACAAAAGGTATACTAAAAATATAATGCCTCCAATACACAAGTTCCCGAACAACTATAGTGAGATCAAGGTTGTGAGTAATATAGTTAATCTCATAATACTTGAGCTTGCATGATTCAAAAGTTATCATGTGGTAATCCTACATAATAACTTTCCCAAGGACCTCCAAAGAAGCATCTCTAAAAAAATATGCATGTGGGTTTGGGATTGTTAATATAAGTGCACTGGTGAGGCACTCCTTAAGAAACTCAAGGCCTCACACTTCTCTAACCAATCAAACTTATTTCATTTGTGTTGAAAGGAAGTAATAGGATGAGTGATTGAGTAGAAATCCTAAACAAACTTATAATAATAACCGTTAACACCATAAAACTTTTAACCTTAGTAATTATAGTGGAACATGCCACTCAATGATAACAAAAATATTTGAGGGATCGATAGGGATACCCTCACCTCAAATGAAATTCCTAAAGTACTAATCCTTTATTTGTAAGAATGAACACTTATTTAGGTTTCCATACGAATTTTACTCTCTCAATACCTATAAAACCTACCTTAAATGATCCTCGTGCTCCTCAACTAAGTGGTAGTAAATAAAAATATCATTGAGAAATACCAATACAAAGTGGTCAAATAAGGTACTAAATACCCAATTAATTAGACTCATGAACATTTCATGGGAATTATTCAAACCAAAGTGACCATCATGAACTTGTAGCATCCTTACCAAGTTTGAAAAGTTACCTTATGTATGTCGTCCTTTGTAATTCAAATTTGGTGGTACTTGGACTTGAGGTTAATCTTGGATAACATGCTAGCTCCACACATCTGGTAAAATATATCATTGATCATAGGCATGGCTTAATATTTCTTTATAATTACCTTATTCAACTACATATATCATTACACATATAAAGGGACTCGTCCTTCTTCTTCACAAATATAATTAGTGTTCCATAATGGGAAACACTGAGGTGAATTAATCCCTTCTCCAATAAATCCTCTAGCTAAATCTTGAGTTCATAAATCTTGAGAGTAGTCATCTTATATGGTGGTCTAGAAATGGTGCAACTCCTAACACAATATCAATATTAAAATCTACCTTTCGTTGTAGCTCTAAACTAGGAAACAAACTAGGAAAAACATCTAAAAACTCACACTAAATAGGATTTGATCAAGATAATTTCCCACAAAATCCTCCTCATATATTTCACTATCTGTGATAGCATACAACTGATATCCCTTTCATGCACTCCTCTTAAGATACATAATATAAATCACGTGAAGAGAAATATGTCTCCTTACCCCTGAAATAACTTCTTTACCTAGGTTAGATAGACAATCAAACATCTTATTTTAACAATCTACCTTATCTTAATGGGAATCAAGAAAATACATACCAAAAATAATCCTATAAGATCCCAATTGAATGATGAGAAGGTCAATATTTTTTGAGAACACACCAAGGTTCAACATGCGCCCATTAACATAGGAATCTACTAACATTTTGGTCTCGGTGCCTAACTCTACCTACAAAAACTAGTCTATATAGAAGCCATTAACATACAATGGTCCATAAGGGAAGGTGAAATAAATGAATCTAAATCCCTAGAGTCAAATAGAATAGATATAGTAATACCCCTAACAATACGTGTAGTCTCATTAATTTTGAACCAGTGCTCATCTTGATGGTTCTATAGTGTTGCATAAACACAATGAATGCATCTTACATCACCTAAATTTACTCTGAATTTTTTACCTTTTTTCATTAAAAAAAATAAGGCCTCTAAGAATATTTGTATGTATAATTATCTAGAGCCCTATTGGCATAAAAATTGGTTTCACTTTTATTTTTATACCTTGTGACTAAAATTTGGAGTTTCAAAACTTTTTGCGATGATCAACAAGAAATTTTAATTTATCTTATGGTTTTAAACTCATTAAAACACTTTCCCCCTCTTAGTGTGCATGTGTACATGATGGCTCTAAAATTTTGGAATATTTTCAGGTGGTTTTAGATCTCATATGTTTAGTAGATTTTGCAACTTCAAAAATTTGATACCATCTCCTTAATCATAAGATTTATGTCATCACCAAATTTTAATCCTCTCAAGGCTATACGTTCTAAACCATATCACAGTGATCGTATCACTCGGTGGCTCATGCTTATGAATGAATTTAATCTATAATTCATGTCGTAAAAATATATCAAGGGGCAAGCCATCGCTAACCAACTCACAAAATCTCCCCTTCCTAGTAATCAACTACCTCATGAACCATTTCCCAACAAATCCATCAATACTATTGATCAAGAACACACTCCCCCAAAATGAAACTCTTCTTTAATGGTTCTAAATGTTGGTATATGGAGAAGCTAGTATTATCATCATACTTCCTTGGGGGAATCCTATCCATCCTTAAAACTAAATTTCAAATGTGCTAATAACATGGCCGATTATGAAGCCCTCATCATTGGTCTCCAAACTACTATCATGTTTGATGTTAAAGTCCTTGACATCTATGGAGACTCTCAATTTTTCATCAATCAAATCAAAGGAATCTACCAATGTAAAAATGATATTTTACAAAAATATAATAACATTGTTGAATTCCTCTTATAATACTTTGATTAGTATACGATCCAGATGGTTCCTCGATCATCAAACAAATTTGTGGACACCATGGATTCTCTTGCATCACTTATCCCTTTATCAACTGAAGATTCCAAGTTGTTCATTTTTTTGCATAGACTCAATCAACTGTATCACACCAATGAACTCCCCTCTATTAACATTTTCGAAGACAATCAAATATATATTTGATACACTCAAACCTATGACTATCTCTCTCAATCTAAAATTCCCTCTGATCTATCTAAAAATTCCAAAGGATATTTTCTTCAATACGTCACATGATACGTCATTATTAGTGGTGTTCTCTACAAATGTGGATTTGATGACCTCCAACTTCAATGCCTCAAATCTCATTAATCTACTGAATCTATCCAATAATTAGATGATTGCATATGTGGTGGACACTTCAATGGTATGGATGTTGCTCAATGCATCCTAGGAATGGGCTATTTCTAGCCTACCCTTAATCAATATTTTTATGCATATGTCAAGAAATGCGTTAAGTGTCAACAACATTCTAACATTACCCACATTCTCGATCAGACCCTACAACCTGTTCAAGATTTATGGCCTTTTTCACAATGGGGACTTGACCTCATTGACCTCATCAACCCTCAATCCTCACAATGAAATCACTCTATCATCACTGCTACTAAATACTTCAAAAAATGGGTGGAAGTTATCCCCCTCATCTCCACTAAAGATGATAAAATTGTTCACTTCATCCACCACATTATCTATCATTTCAAAATTCCTCACAAAATTATTACAGATAATGGTAAATATTTCAAAAATAAAAAGATTAAAAAGCGTTGCGACACCTATTACATCAAACTTAGATTCTCATCTCCTTACTATCTATAAGTAAATGGTCATGTACAAGATTATAACAAAACACTCAATAAAATCCTCATGAAAACCGTGGATCAACAGGCAAGAATTGACATCTCCAAAAAATTTTTGCTCTTTGGGCCTATCAAACTAGCATCCACACCCCTATAGGTGTTACGCATTTCTCTTTAGTCTAGGGATCTGGGGCGGTTATACCCCTTGAAGTTCAAATTCCATCTCTTTGCATGTCCCTTAGATATTTTATCTTTGATGAGGATTATCCTCAAAAACGCTTAACACAACTTGAATTATTGGATGAATGCCACCTAACATCCCTCAAACATCATCATGTCTATCAAGAACACATCAAGAGAGCATACAAAAACATTTCAAATAATGTGACTTCAACATTAATGATCCTGTCCTTAAAGAGAATCATAATTTCACTACTCTAGAAAGGAGTAAACTTGGAATTTTTTCCCCTAATTGGATTGTTCCATATGTCATCACTCAAAAATATGGGTCAGGAGCCTATCACTTATCCTCCCTTGATGGTAAACCTAAAAAAGGAACCTCTAAATTCCTCGTACTTGTGGCCTTTTTATTGTTAACAAATCTACTTTCATGACATTAGTCACATCAAAGATCTTATTCCACCACCAACCTATCATTTACTTTTCATCCTAATTATTTTGTAATTATGTAGTTTGTCCATCAATATTCTTATAATCTACGAATGTTAAAGATGAGTAACCACATATTTGTTCATTACATCTTCCACATGGAAAAGTTCCTCATTCAGCAAGTGGTGACCACTGTAATCATTACTCCCATCCTTCCCTTGTCTACTAATTGAAAACATGTTAAGGGGTCACATGTGTAGTTTATATACATGTCTTTTCCCCTCCTCAAATGGTCTACTAGGCCTGCCCTCAGCTTAAAAATAAAAGTCAAGAAAATATATATCTGGATGCATACTATCAAAAATATATAGAATGATCCCTCAAAGGAAAACTAATAATCATATTATCAAAATACATATTGATCCCTCAAAGGACACGTGTCAAGAAAAATATAGACCGATCATGTGAAGGATGAATATCTCTCAAAATAAAAATAAAAATTGTAGACCACTCCCTTAGAAGGATGGTTACCAAAAATCATGACAAAAAGGCTTCCAACATTGATCAACCTTCATATCAAAATCAAAGCATCCTAGGAAATCTTCTCACATCGATCATATTTCCCATAAAAAGATAAAATTTCCAGCATTGATCAGTTTGCCACAATAAAAATCTAGTTGGGCATAAGCCTACAAGCCATCAAAGGAGAACCTAATCCCCATGTAAAAACTACATATCATGAACCCTTCCCATGTTGGAAGAAGGTGCATATAAGCTCATTTCCATCTATATCCAAGATCCTACATGTGACTAATTATTATTAGTTATATGTTAAAATTTGTTACAAAGCCTCAAGTGCATTTTCATACATATTCAATTTACCATCAGATCACATATGTATCAAATCCAATTCAAAAAGTAAACATTTTACACATTTATTCTTAACCATGATTAAAGTACATTTTGAAAATATACATCAAGATCACTACATTTTGAGTCACATCACATCAAACATCAAACATCATATCATATCATCATCTATCAAACATCATATTACACAAACTCATATCTAACATCATATCAAATACATCTAAACTATTCAATATTTCAACATCTCATCACAAACTTATATATACAATCCTATCAAAGTAAATCAGTAACACATGAATATCATATATATATATATATATATATATATATATATCATCAATAGTTTATAAAAAATTCCTCAAAAGGGATCATATAAAAAATCATATACATCTGAGTCATATAAGATTTGACATACTATGTGGTAAAATAAAAATCAGACACTTGCTCACCACCCTCACCTCCTGCATTCTCCTCCATCTAGGTCCCCAGATATCTCTCAAGCCATGTGTGACACTCCCAATGCTAATTAAGTGTGGTATATTAATGAGTCGATTTACACTCCCTTTCGCTCAAAACTCCAGCATAAGTGCAGGTACACTAGGTAAACACTCTGTCACCAAGCATGCTCATAATACCTCATCTCCTCCCCCAGTGCTTAATACTTCTCAACATTCACAAAACTAGGAGGTCCCATTTATCCTCCTACTACTACCCAGCACTCCTTCCTGCAGGTACTACACCTCTACCCCTGCACTCAGTCCTACAGCCCTGTGGGTACACTCTGTGGTATCCTCCGAAGCCCATCCCCCACCTCTCCATACTTCACATGCAAAGCACTCCCACTACCAGTGATACCTATCTCATTGTTGTTGGTATGTGTCACACTCTAAGTGTTCCTGGTTTCTCTCCTATTGCATAGGTGTCTCACTCCCTAACGAGTGACTGTCCTTCACTCTACTTCCATCCTATCTCTCACTCCAAACCGTAATACATGAAAATTTTCATGTAACTGAACGAGACTCCTCACCACCATCATCCTCCTCATTTCGCCTCTCTGACCCTCTACCTCTTCCCCTCCCTATCTCCTCGGGTGGTACCACTATTGTATCCACCACTCACTAAAACCCTCCAGTACTCCTAACATCATCTACATTTATACTCCTTCGGATCCCCTCCCTCCTTAAACTTCCACCTACATCTATCACTACTAGTGCGGAAAGTCCCTCTCTAAATCATCTTGCTGATAGAAAATCGGCTCACCTGATATCTGTTGTAGAAAAACCTCAAACTACCTCTCGCACTCTAGGGAAACTATACAACCTCTATCATCTCTACCCTCATCCCCTAGATCCACTGCACCCACCTTAGCCCCACCAACATTACATCCATCCAAGGCCATGCAAGAAATATCTACATATAGCCTCCAAACTATGTCATCAATAGATAAACTCCTATAATTTATCAACATAGTAGGTTTGGTACCTCTCTCAACCCCATCATCCCTCATCCAATCAAACCTCCACCTCATAAACCCCACCACATACTTTTTTGGGTATCCCGCCCTCTTCAAGGTAGGCATGGTGGCCTCATAACAACTATATGCTCGTAATGCCCAACAATGTAACAAGAACCCCACATCCAACCCAAACCTCCTACCTATCACAAACATCCAGAACTCATGGTATACATTAAGCTAAAAATGCACAATCCCTAAGGCATATATAGTCTGGTGATCCATAATCTCAGTCTACGACACCCAAAAATTATCTAAGGAAATCTTTCACCCCTGAATCTGGTACAGTGCATAACAATAAATCTCCAACATAACCACTGACATCAGCTAGTTATCCCGATACCTCTAATCATAGTAAGCTCTCAATATGAAATCCCCCTATTGTATATCCAATATCTATGGGCATCATCTCCATATAACCATCTCATGGTCTCCAGACGGGCCTCTCGAGTGATGGGTACTATCATGCTCACCCTGGATAGGTAGATTTGCAGAATCTTGTACACATCCTCCAAAGTGATGGTCATCTCACTGGTACAGAACCAAGAATGTTCCTTGTACTCAGCTCCCATATATCTATCAATGCAACCATCAACCCTACATCTCAAGGAATCTACTGGTAGTGGTGAAACCCTCCTAAACCAATGATCGTCAAATGGGCCCAGCTCAACATCTATCATCATCTACCTCTAGATCCTCTCCAACATCTAGGACTTTATCACAAAGATAAATGGTGTCCCTCACCTATAAAACACACCATAAAAATAATGTCACTTAATAACGTCCATCATGAAAATTCAAGCAAATCACCATCGATTGTCTAATTCGATGACAAATTTTTTTATTAAACCAGATCGATGAGTGATCCACCCAATCTCCACCAATCGTACGATCGATGCCGATCAGAGGCGTCCACGCCCTAAAATTTTAAAAAATCACAACAAAAAATAAAATAAAATCAAAAATCAAAAAAACAACAAAATTTAATGCCTACTTACCCCTCTCATGGTCTGTTGCCTCTTCCTATCCGCTTATCCACTTGCCTCCATCTCTAAAAAAACACTCAAAAAAGACTAAAAATAAAGCTCTCAAATCACAAAATGACACGTTACAAATGAGTCCATTTGTGTGCTTAACTTGGGGTTATATATTTTCCATTTTCACTAGAAATGGTGATCTTAAATCGTCATTGATCACATATCCTAAAACATCAGCAATCCATAATTGTCATTGATTTTAACCTTTTTTACACACCTTATCAATTTTGGTCACCTAGACCTCTCTTATCATATCATGATACCATCAAAATCTTATATGCCTTTTATTTTGATGCCCAGTACCTTGTTCAAAATTATTTTTTGACCATACATCAAGTTTTTCACACATTACTGATGTTGTCCTTTGACCCTTTGGTCCCATGGCTTCACACATCCTCGGCGAGAGAATTCCCATTGGATCCTCTCCATGTATCAGTCTTCCTGAAACACACATCTATAGGTGGTCCACATTAGTGTCACCCTCCAGAGGCCGTATAATGTTCCCTACCAAGTGTTTCTAAGATTACTACCATCTCTACAAACTCCTCCAACATGGTCATTTCAAACTACAATCAAAAATCCTAGAGCATCTTAAAGAAAACCTATCCAAACAATCCAACTCTCTTCAATCTAATTACCAACACAGTCGGTTATTGGCTTGAGGGGGAACAATATCCTTATCACAAAAATTGGGGCATCCTCGCGCTAGTTTTTGTCTCACAACCTGTGCTTACAGACATCTCAACAAAAGGGGGAAATGTAGACACCACTTTTTCACCCTTAGGTGACCCGACATACATTAATCACATTATCACTATTATCATTATTATCCTTATCCTAAGTACATTATAAACTACCATCGTAAATCCTAAACCCTCACTATTGTAAATACCTCATTTACCCTCCCCTAACCACTTAAAACTAACCTATCCTAATTTATCCCTACCCATCTTAACCCCCTAACTTCTTCCTACTCTGAATCCCTAACCTCCCACCATTTCAAAAAATAACCTAAAACCTCATGGATGGCAAGTGGTTTCACCCATTTTCCATATTTTCATTTATTATGGTTTGTAACCTTTTTGGATAAATTGACAGCAGTCTAATGATTTCCAGTGATCGTTGTGGACATCGTTCGATTGTATTTAGCCACCCTCTTCCCTCCATTTCCCAGTTAGTCAAAAGCTGGATCATGGAGAACACACTACTACACCTTTGCATAACATGCCTTTATGCTTGGGGATCATCAACACCATGCTATCAAAATCATGAATAACCTCATCAAATCACCAACCAACCCTTTTTGAAGATCTATCAAGGTTACAGGTAGCCAATAAGGTTATTATAGTACTACTCACTTGTATCAAGCTCATATTTTATATTTATTATAATATTTTATCAGTCATCTACATCCGTCTTTGCATCTGCCACAATCATGCTAGTGTCTCTCGTTTAATCATTTGATTCAACCTTTAGAATAGTTTACAATTTTAAAAAAAATGACCATCGTCGATTCTTGATTGTCATTAATCGGTATAAATAGACTCTTTTATTCATCATTATCCCTTTCCAAACACATATGAATCTATATTTTCTAGATCTCACGAGCTCCTAGGAGTCCTAGCTACGTTATCTCAGAACTATCAATATCTCATCTTGAGTATTTATTAGTCTGTTCTTATCAACCTTTTTACTAAAACAAACATTTTGTCCCTCAATCGCCGTTGATCCTTTGATCGTTGTCATTCCCTGATCTCTGTTGATCCCTATCTTTTTAGTCATTTCTAGCATCTAACATATTTATCAGCAACTTAATTTCTGGTCTAATTAGTTGTTTACAAGATGTATGTTATATATATGACTATTCCAGGTCATTCACACCCCATCACCACCATATACAATCTCATGATCTTCCACCATCCCTTTGTGTAGGAACAGTTCAATACCGCACACAAGTTGAGTCTATGCGCCATTGCACTGTCACACCATTAATTTAAGATACATTGAAGATCATACTCAAAGTGATACATGAAGATATAGTGACGTAACAGAACAAGCTTGGTTTAGACTCGATCGCTAAACTTCGAGCTTGCACTATTGCCCCTATCTTGGTCCATGCCTACAACACAAAGAAGGATCTTTCCTATCCCTCTTGAATTCTAGACTTATTTTCCTGTATATTTCCATTATCCTATCACTTAATTGTATCAAATGATTTGACACCATTTAAGGAATCCCTTTGGATTCATAGGATCAACCTTTGTCGAGAAACTTGTTATATATTTATCTAATATATTTCTATTTAGTTATCTTGTTACGCAGGTCTTCTCACTTGGCAAAAAGAGGAGATTTTTTCATTGTTCATGTATTTTATCATCCCGATATTACATTTGTCAACGTAGGTATCAGTAAACCCTAATTTATTTGATTTTTTGGTATTTTAGCATTATATCATTTAACCTAAATTCGCCATATACAGTGGCATTAATGCTACCCACATGTTTTGTACATATCTATGCACTAAGATAGTACACAAAACATTCCTAATTTGACAAAAAAATACAAAATCAAGACATGTCCATTCAACTTGAATTGTTGCCACTTTACATCACACATAATGTTTGTTACTTTGGTTTGATAGATAATATGCTTTATTTATTTACACACATGCATTCACTAGGTATATTGAGTTGGATGCAAGACAAACAAATTGATACACACTTATAAGAGAACTCTTGCTTGCTTACATTCTCATCATTGAGGGGGCAATGCCTCCACATTTTGTAATTTTTATTATTCTATTATATTTCCTTTGCACTTCCTCAATTATATACAATATGTGCTTGTTTCTTCTTAGACTAACATGCCTAACACATGCGTCTTGTGCAATATTGACATCTCTTGTTTACTATTTGTTGGTTGGATATTTTGTTAAAAATAAAATATGAGGTTCAACCATAACATGTGAAATAAATTCCCTCCTCAAATGAATGGGAGGTGCCCTCTTTATTACTATTCTAACAAAACCAAAGAATATTTACAATATTCACACTAATCTATTATTGGGGGTGGGATCTCATCCTGGTAGATTTATTTCTTCTGGAATGAATAGTAGATTGAGAATGGAAGAAAGTTTTAGGAAGTGAAGGTTGAAAGGAGAAGCAGAAGGGAACGATAATAGAAACGTTCTTTTTCTTTGGAAAATTCAGATCCGAAGATATTAAAATGACATAAAACAATAATAAACTTGAAAGAAAATTTGAAGAGTGATAAACTAGAATTTAAAGGAAAATATAATGCATAGAACTTAAGAACAATACATTAATTGAAGGTATGCTTTCAACACAAATTTTGTAACAAGATTCTTATATTGGTTGTTTCAAAGATCGAAAATATAATTTTTTTCTTCTCTTTTAACAATTCCAACTTATAGTCTTAGTTCTGAAAACCCCCCCTTTACAATTCCTTAGTATTTAACATTTATAGAGAAGGAAATGAGAGAAAATGGGAAGTTGTTGGATTGAAATATAAAAATAACAAATACACATTAATAGTTTCTTTGAATAGTTCCCACACAATTACCAAGTAAACTTGCAAATCCAAACGATGTCTTGACATTTCAAAAATTAAAATGTTTAATGTTAAACAAGAAAAACAAACCCTTAATCTTATTTTTCCTTTTCAGTATCTTACTTAGCTTTCCTTTATCGATACTCATGGAGTCTTTAGACCATATCTTATGTCTCCTTTTCATCAGGTCCACATTAGTATTGATTTAGAACTTTCATATATGTTGAGGATGTTGGCCATCTTTCCTAGGAGATTTTGGAGTCTTCTGATACTTTTTTCCAAATTTCTCAAAACATTTTCACACACGATCAAATTTTCAATTTCCTTCAAATCAAAATCGATATTAGTCGAGGACTCCTTTTTAAATAACTCCTTGAATTCCTTGAAGATTTCTTCAACTTGTAACATGTTCAATTCATCATCAAGGAAACGACAGAGGATCTTTGGAAATTCATCATTAGTATCACTGATGGCATCAATTCCCTCTTCTCGAGCCTTTTGAATATTTCCACAAGCTTCCTATAAAATATTGACTCAAAAGTCAATGGATTTTTAGAACGCAAAGTGTTTGTCTCTTTAACTAATCACTTTTTCCTTGACAAGGGTATCTGAATCAATTTTCTTAATGTTGCTCAGGGCCTCCAAAGTTAGATCTCATTTGTTGCATTCCTCCTAGAGCTCATTGTTCATTTTTTCAATGGTTTACTTCTCCTTCTTGATATCATTATGTACCTCAACAACATCTTTGATCAACCTTTTTCCCTGAGTAAGGAGTCGTTGGATCCAACAATCTACTGCTCACCATTTTTGTCCAATTTATTCCATTTTTAGCGTGGATAATGTATCAAAGCTGACTGGAGCTAGAGAGGGAACTTGAGTTGGTTCAGAGTGTTTATGAAGTGTTTTTGTCAGTTGCTCTAGTTTTTCCTTTAGCTCATCTTTGGCAGCCTTGGTTTATGTAAGTTTCTTAAATAGATTGTCCATGGCTACCTACACGTCCTATTACGCACCTTTAGTAGTGACTTTCCCTAGTGCCATCTTAGTTATCTAATAATCAGAAGTAGTGATGTCTTCCTTGGTTTTGTCTATAGTAGGCACAAAAATCTTAGAAAAACTTTGACTTGATGCATCAATGGTGATGTGAGAAATGGTATTGGGTTTCTTAGATGTGGAAGATGGGGTAGGAGTCAGTACACTAAAATAAAAGGCTTCTAGAGGGACAACCTTATTCCTCTTCTTTGGGGTTTTTCTAGCAAACCAAGAAGGAACAAAATAAGAGGGTGCTTGCTGAGGAGTAGTAATCATAAATGTGGTACTGGGATGTGTAAGAAATGTGGTCACCAAGGATGGAGTCAAGAAAATAGTTGTAACAACGGGTTAAGATGGGGGAGGGGAAGAATGTATGGAGGATAAAGTAGTAGAAAGAGAAGGGAATTAGGTTATGTGAGGAGAACCTAAATTCATACTCATCTCAACATGGAGAGGAGAAAGGGATGAAAAGACATGTGTCATAAGTGACACCTGATGAGATGAAGGTGGAGGGGAAGAAATGGGAGTAATGGATGTGTAGATTAATGAGATATGAAGAGATGAAGAAGATGGAAAGGATGAAATAGGAGAAGAAGAGGAAACTAGTGGATGGGACATGATGTGAAGGGTTACAATAGGGACTTCATGGGTGATGAGGGGGGAAGAAATAGGAGGAGATTGAGTGACCATGGTTTTGACTAATGTTTCTTACATTTTATGTGGAGAAGGGGATTCAACCTCAACGATGGTTGCAGATGGAGCAGAAGAAGGAGGAGGCAGATTCCTTGCTCCACTACTATAGAACTTAAAATGTGATTTCTTCCCAGGTACTTCATTTTTATCTTTTCCTTCATGAGAGGGGGATACCTTTGATGTAGAAGTTACTGCCACTTTTGGGAATTTGGGGTCATTGGGATGAATATTAATTGAGAAAATCCAAGAGTTTGTTTGGAGTAGAATCTAAGAATCCCTTTTCATGATGGAAGACTACTTGATAGAAAAATCAATTGGAGGAAAGACTAAACTCTCAACATTCATATTATTATTAATAGGATCTAAGTTATCCCTCTCATCAACAACATCCTGAGGAATAGTTCCAAGGTTGTACAATGTTGCCTTGGATAAAGTTAGATGAATGTAATCCCTTTTTCTGATTGCAATTTCATCCCTACAATCGATCCATATGTCTTCAATTTTAGGAACATGAAGATTAATTGTTCTAAAAGCCTTTAATATTCCTTGATAAATAAATACATGCCTTAAATGGATATATTTCTTGATAACCTCGTACATCTTGGTTGTAATATTATTTTCCTTGATTACTGATGTGCGAGTATAAAGCTAATGGATATTGGAAAATGAATTCCCTCCTTATGCTTTCTTTGTTAGAACTTTTGGATGTCCAACAATTGTCTCACTAATTCCATCAATATCCAATTATTACTTGGGAACCTTGGTAAAAGATATGGGGTTTCTTGAAATGATCCTACGTGTATGTAGGTGAAATTTGGAAATTTAAAGAAAATGCATCCTCATTGAGATACAACATTCCAAGCTACATTAGTGCACCTACGTCAAGTGATATCCCTATCTAATTTATAAATTATTTGTAGAAAAATACATCATTCAGCCTTATGAAATGGATTTGGATTTGCTTCGTCAATAAATGAGGATAGAAATTGTATACATAGTTTGAAGACCTAGTTCCTTTGATTATTGATTCAGGATAAATTCTCATACTTTCCATGGAATAGGTAACACACGATGTAATATAAAATTTCCATATCTTCAACTCTTCCTTCAATTGACTATCTATTGTGTCACTAATGAGTTCAACCCAATCAAACAATTGGTCATTCTTTTGTATTACATTGATAAATTAGTACATCCATCCTTGAAAATATCTTACCTCAGGAAGGCTTAAAACTTAGCTCAATAATGTGATGATATTGTTGATTTTGAGAGTGAAATAACTTCGAGGAAAGGTATTGGGGAACCTATTTATTGAAGGCTTAGGATTTTCCAGATACTTCTCATTAACATGATTAATGTAATTAGTTGTGTTGTCATCCCAAGCCTATTGGGAATTCTTAAGGTCGGTGTCGACATATGTGATAAAGTCGAGCAACTTGAGGATACCATCAAAATAATCAATATCTAAGTGAATTACCACTTCACCATATTGGTTTTTGACATACCCATATTAAGGGTTATAGTGATTTGTTGCATCGAGGATGAATTCTAAGCATAGAGTAGATACAGTTAAGGTAGAAATAAGAGGAAACCCAATGTTACAGATGCATTACATCCACGTAGTTTGTGAAGAAATCTTGACCCTATTCTAGAAATATTCCATGTCAATGTTCCCTAGCTCAGTATTTATAATATCAATATTATAATCGATACTGGAAGGGGGAATTACCCCTTGATAATTATACTTCATCTCTTTAGAGGAATTTTCATTACCCTTTCCTTTCTCTAAATCATACATGGGGAACATAATAAAGAATTTTTTTTGTGGATCTTCCTAAATTTCTATAATGAAAATTGAGAATTGCACCTTGATCAACACCTTGAAAATCCTGATAGACTATCAGGAACTTGATCCTACTCTGCAACTTGGAATCCTTTAAATAATGTTAGGATTCGGGACTTGTTGAACACTTTGAAAATACCGACACATGGGTAGAAAATCGATTGAGTTTTGTAACCTTAAAAATATGATAGACTGGTGGAATAGTAACCTTGTAAACAGGTTGCAGAGGGCCTCTACAATGGAGTGGCAGGGCCTACGAAAGATCAAACAACCCTGTGTAAGAAGAAAATCAAGAAACAGATCTGTCGAGAAAATCTGTGCCCTAAATCCATTAAAAAAATTACAGTAAGGCTCAGAAATAGAATAGCATGGTCAGGGAATGAGAAAACAGTGTCAAAAGAGGCCAGAGGCTCAAAGAGAAGAAACGGTGAAGATTTGAAGTCTTCCAGCTTCGAAACAGTTCAGAACGAGCTCAAAATTGACTAAGTATGGAGGAGACAGTGGATGTTGCCAAGTGTCCAAACAACGCATCTTCAAAGATTAAATCCAAAAGGGAGGCTTGATCAAGTGCCAGGCCTCCACATGTCCTAGACCCAAAACAGAGGTAGAGTCAAAGCTAAAAGTCAAAAGGCAAGCAGGGGCAAGCCTAAAAAAAGGCTGAGTATAGAAGTGCTAGTGGAAGCCGCCACGCGTCAGCTTAGTGCATCTGTAAAACTTAGTCCAAAAGAAGAGACCCAAATGAGCTCGGGCTTACCACATTGTCTAGGGTCTAAAGGTAAGGGAGGTTGTTGAAAAGTCCAAAGAACCTGTGAAGGCTTCCATGTGTAAACCCGATGATCCTTCAAAGGTAAATCCTGAGTGGGATTTTAAGTGAGCACGGAGCCTCCATGTGTCTAGTTTCATGAAGGGACAAGGGCGGGTTGAAATTCAATGCATTAATACAAGCCACTGGAGGGTGCCAAGTGTCAGCATGACGCTAATTCAAGAGAAAAATTAAGGGAGGGTTTTCAAAAAAGCGTCAGGCTACCACGTGTCCCTGGTTAGATATATGACCCCCGCCGAGTAAAGGACTTAGCCAAAAACATAAGGAAATCAAGTAGTTTGCGAAAGAAGTCACGTGTCAACCCTGTGCTACTCAAAAAGAAAAATATAGAGGCTGCCCTCAAACATGCGCCAGCCCTCCAAGTGTCCAATTTCAAAAGGGGGCCCATTTTCAGACTAGTTTTCCCACTATTTTTATACGGACCCGATCCAAATTTCAAATAGGAATATATTTCGACTTGGGGCTCGAAATCTAGCAAATCTAGCACCGTTAGAAAGATCTCAACCTCATCTACACCATGAAGATTTGAAAATTCAAGTTTGGAAAATTTAGGTGGGAGAAAAATGGAGAAACATCTTTGGGCCATTAATGCAGGATCTATTTTGCCCCAACAACTAGATCGGATTTGATCTGATCTACCGTTTCCCCCTCCTTCGAGGTGATGAACTAGTAATTGATGTAGTCAAGATAGATTTAGGTTAGATATTTTACAGGAGGCATTGATGATAGTGGTTTAACTTCAAACCATTTTTTCCCACTTCTATCTCTTTATTCTCTTTGTGTTGAATCTATAAAAGTAGGGTCGGGGCTCATTGTGAAGGGTTGGACATTCTTCTGTTTTGCAGGCTCCCCTTTTCCTCTAGCAAACGAATTCGTGGAGTTTTAGACCTTCCATTAGATTGCAACTCATTTTCTACCTTTTGGCCATTTTGTAAATGCATTGTATCAAATATGCAAAGCAATAATACATGTTTGTGGCTGATCTTTGACCCTTTCTTGTCTTCATTTCTCTCATCTAGTCTTTCATTGCAAAACTGGTTATCTGTGCTTGATTATTGTATGCATTTTTAGTTTGTGCAAAATGAATGTTCATCATTCCTTCGGTGTATCACCTGGTTAGCTTAGTTTTAATTTATTGCATTTCTTTCATTCTTGTCTCCTTGGCAAAATTAGATTAGGTTTATAAATAAATCCTTTGCAAATTTCATGTATGCACCTAGATAAAGGAATAGGAACCAGCCTTAATCTGGAGAGTTTTCCCATTTGCAAAGTCCCACACTTTTGGGGAAGACTCAATGTTATGCAAATCACATCAAATGATAAGTTTGAAACACCAAATCTAAGAGGTCATTTGGGGGTCCTGTGATTTTGCACTAATAGTTTTGGCATGCCCAGTGGGACAATGAGGTTAGATCTTCCATCTTTCCAAGGTGTCTCATTATAAACAATAAATCATAAGCCACCGTGTGACCACACTAATAGTTTTGACACGCCCAGTGGGACACTGAGGTTAGATCTTTCATATTTCCAAGGTGTCTCATTATAAACAACAAATCATAAGCCATCGTGTGACCCCGCACTAATAGTTTTGGCATGCTCGGTGGGACCAGTCTAAGGTACCTTACCACTTCATGTCATCAAGTAGATGTGTTCTTGGTGGGATTCATCCTTTTGAGGCAAATGGAAGCACATCTGGTGACTCCATCTGGTTAATAATCCATCCTTTGAGTTGCAGACCTTTTCCATCCATTTCCACTCATTTTCATCCACTTTCTTCTTCCATCTCTCTCATTTTCTCCCATTCCATGAGGTTGTGCAATCATGACTTCATTCCCTTCACGGAACTCACACTTACAACAGTGTAATCCACCTCTAATGCATTTCCCAACTCCTCCAAATTAGCATTATGATCAGATCCATAACCTCTATTCTTACCCATATGAGCATGGTCAAAATTAGTTTGGCCATAGAGCTTATCAAGAACAAGGAGGAGCATACAATGGTAATAGCTACACAGAGGATGTTGGTCTACTGGAGAGGATTCAAAAAATGGAGGCTAGCATGGTGCAGTCTAGGGAAGTAGCACAAATGAAGGCATTCAATAGTGGTTGCAGGGAACCTTGTCCATGGGGAGGCCCTTTTCCAAGAAATTACAGCCCTTAGGAGAAGCTACAATTCATGGTTGAAATGTCTGCCCCCAAATTCCACAATGGACTGAGGAGATCGAGGCTTACAAGTTAGAGTCAAGATAACCTTTTCAATGGGTAAGTCCACCATCTCATAGCTTTTCTTTTTCTCTTTCTCAAGCAGCACCATCTCAACCCAAGCTCCAATTTCCAAGCATCCCAGTTGCTGCCCCAAGTGTTGATTCCATTTCTCCATTCCCTAGTCTTCTAACCCATTTTAGTTCTTCTCCCCTTTTCTTTCCCAAGTAGTCATCCCCTCCAAATAAACAAGAAGATCCAAATCCCTCCCCACCACAAACAATTACAAAGCTGGTTGAGCCCCAACCTACCACTCCTCTTGCTTTTCCAAGTCCATGTTGGGAAGATACTCAAGAATCCAGTCAAGGACAACAAGATGAGAAGCCCAACATAAAATAAATAACAGACAATCTGATGAGTTGGGATGCTAAATTTGGGTTTACAAAGATCCCCTTGATGGTCAAGCCAATAGGGGAGGTCAAGGTTGAAGAGCCAGTGGTGGCTGAGGTTGAATTTGAAGTAGAGGAGGAGGACCATATAGTTTTAGAGGCCCCAAGTGTGGAGCAGGCTACAAAAGAACCTTTAGTTCTTCCTTTCACTTCATCCCCTTCGAGCTCTAATGTTGAAGAATAGTTTTGATCTTTCAAACTTCATGTTTGAGGAAGAGGGAAACCATGGTGAGCAAGTTTCAGATCATAGAAGACACCATGGAGGAGGTTGAGCACATATAACAGGACAAAAACGAGGTAGATTCTCTATCTGGCTTGGAGGATTGCTTTGTATAGAGAGGATCATGAGGAAATTAAATCATTTACTCCTCTATCATCCATCTCCCAAGCATATGAGCCTGCTGCCATGGAGGATAATATTCAAGGGCAATAACTCTCACTTCATAACAGTCCTCTAAAACAAAGGTTGGAAGATATGAGTCTTCCATGTTCTTCACAAGAGAAGGAAGAGAAAAGGCAAGACGATGTCATCATTCCTCCCACACCATCCATCCATGAGGGTCAACAAGAAGGATCCATTCTTGGAGTTAGAGTTCAAAACCATGAGCAGATTCAAAGGACCATACCTTGCCCAATAAGATATTTGGCTTCATTGGAGCCAAGGGAGAATCCAAAACTAGTCATGCCTACTTCAGGGCATGAGGATGAGTATCAAAGCACCAAGGGTCACCATCAACACCTCCAGGAGTCCAATGCAAATTATCTTGAGGAATTATTTTCCATTAATGTTGTTACCTTGTTGATATGGGTGGAGGATCGGCTTAAAGTAAGTTTTTCACTCATACAGGCAGCCATATTTAGTGTCAAATCATTTGCATGGCTACCTCTCTTGATAAAGGGAAGCTACTTCTCCCTGCATATAGCAGGCTTTGTTTAGACCCTTTTCTCTCTGGTTAGTTTAGGAGTAGGAGTAGACTTTTTTTCCAGCAAAAGAAGTGCTTGTGCATACTCTACATGTCTCGTTTGAGGCATGTATGATTTTGTCTATTTGTCCATAAGTTTTGTTCGTATTGCTCCTGTTGGGTTTCAGATTAGCATTTAGGGTGAAACCATAGTCAGGGGACAAGCAAGTCCCTCCTCTTTAATGGGAGAGGTTCCCTTATTGAAAGAAAGGGAAAAACCTATGTACAAATGCACAGTCTTTTGTTCATTTAGTGGTGGTTTCCCGATATCTTGAAATGTGTTTTAAGACCTGGAAAGTTATCAATACATGAGGATAGAGGATACTTTGAAGAGAGGAGGGAGGAAAAAGAAGACAATACTTTTAGGTAAAAGAGATGGCAGAGAAAACCCTTATACGTATTGTGTAAATGAGATACATAATAGAACCATCCACATTTATAACAGACATAATTTGACAGACTCAAAGTTCTGAAAATTGTACAAAATAGAACACAAAGTTTCCAAGAACATGCAAGGATTAGATGATTCACAGATCAAAACCAGAAAGAAAGAGAAAGCAAAAGAAAAGGGGAAAAACCTTTGTATTGATTCCTTCCAATTCGAAATTACAGTTCCAGAATAATCAAAATTCCAACCCGTACAATGGCTTTGAAATCCCATGATATAGCTCACAAGATATGGTTACAACTTCCTCAAACAAGAAAGCAATAGTTACAACTTATTCTAATCATTCGTACCCCTTCAAATTCTTTATTCGCAGAGAAATGTTAATGGTGGAAGAACAGGTTAAAAAAATATACAACTGTTACATTAGTTTTCTAGTTAAAACATGGGCCGTTCAATTTTATTTTACAACTTCAAATCTGGGCCACCCACATGGGAGAAATTAACTGGAGTGGGCTTGTGAACACCTTGACTGTCTACCTTCTATTTCGTGGGGTCGTATATTTGACCCTAGACATGTGGCGGGCCAGTGCTCATTTGGAACCTGCCTCTAGATTTTGTCTTTGAAGTTGCACTAGGCTGGCACGCGGAGGCTTCCGCTAATTCTTCAAACTTAGCCGATTCGGGGTCTGTTCCTATTTGACTCATGTTGACCCCTAGACATGTGGAGAGATGGCAATGATTTGACTTTCCTCTTAGGAAACGCCTTCTGAAATTGTCGCCAAGATGACACGTGGGTCCTTCCACCGAGCTTAGAATTTTCAACGGTCAACTATGTCTCTCTATTGACCCTAGATGCATGGTGATCTAGCACTCATTTGGAAACTGGAATTTTGGTTTTACTTCTGAAATCACGTTGTTGAGGCACATGGAGGCCTCCGCCAAACTACCCATACTTAGTTAATTTTAACAATCGACTCTATCCCTTTTGGACTTGGGACACGTGGAGGACTAGCGTAAGTTTAAGAACTATCCCTGGCTTTGAATCTTGAAGCTGTGTCACTGATGAGGCACGTGTCGCTATCTGCTGAAACTTCAATACTTAGCTGATTTTAGCTTATTTTGTCTTCATTTTAAACCTGGGACACATGGCGAGCTGGTGCTTATTTAAGGACTATCCCTTGGACCCTGCCCCTAGAGTTGCGTCGTTTGGACACATGGGGGATTCTGTTGAACCTCAAAATATGGCTAGAACGCATTAAATCAAAGCTATATACATGTATTACCCGTGGACTCTGGGGAAAACATTAACAGGGAAAATATGCCTGCCATTCCTGACTGTGAGAAGAAAATAAAAAGAAGAGAAAAGACTCCACTGTTATGCCTGATTTTAAACTATTCTCCACAAATGGGAAAACTACAAACAATGCCATGCCTGACACGTGATTCAATATTCCAAGGAACAAAAATCAATTTTTTTAAAAACTGACTCAAAAAGAGGGGAATTTTAGGGCTGACAATAGCAACTCCAGAGCTACTAAGGCCAAGACCTTCACTATTCATGGCAGAAGACTCATAATTGCCTATAACAATTGGAAACTTCAAAATAAAACAAATGCAGAGAAAATAAACAACATTTTCAAGATAGCCCATTTAGGGATAGATGAAAGCCCTGGGTCAAAACAATTTTCTACTCTCAGAAGCCTTGTTTCAATATTTCTTATGAAAATTGAGAGTGTGGACGTGCAGGTAGGTTCAGGGTCGCTAAGAACAAGCAGTCGAGCTTACAGTGGCTCAGGGATCATATTTTCAAAGCAAATGGATCAATATCAGACTATTATTCTTGACTCCATGCCCAATGGATGCTTTAAGGCTATTGGTCCCTTCATCTAGCAAGAAAATGCCCCTGCGAGTCACCAAATTGTTATCCATATTTTTCACTTCGGAAAAATATTGGATCAACCATGACCCCGCACAGAAGGAACCAGAGGAGCCACATTCAAACCTTGTAAACAGGTTGTATAGGGACTCTACAATGGAGTGGTGGGGCCTACAAAAGATCAAATGACCCTGTGCAAGAAGAAAATCAAGAAATGACTCTTTCGAGTGAATCCGTTCCTTAAATCCATTAAATAAATTTTTAGGCAGGCTCAGAAATGGAATAGCAGGGTTGGGAAAGGAGAAAACAGTGTCGAAAGAGGCCAGAGGCTCAAAGAGAAGAAATCAACAAAGATTCAAAGTCTTCTGGCTCTGGAATAATTCAGAATGAGCTCAAAATCGACTAATTATGGAGGAGACAGCGGACGTTGCCAAGTGTCCAAATGGTGCATCTTCAAATATTGAATCCAAAAAGGGAGGCTCAAATTTAAGCGCCAGGCCTCGACATGTCCCAGGCCTAAAATAGAGGAAGATTCAAAGCTAAAAGTCAAAATATGGGCAGGGCGGGCCTCAAAAAATGCTAAGTTTAGAAGTGCTAGCAGAAGCCGCCACGCATCAGCTTGGTGCATCTCCAAAATTTAGTCCAAAAGTGGAGACCCAAATGATCGCAGGCTCGCCATGTTGTCTAGGATCTGAAAAGGTAAGGGAGGTCATTGAAAATTCCAAAGATCTTGCGGAGGCTTGCACGTGTAAACCTGATGCTCCTTCAAAGGCAAATCCTAAGCGGGCTTTTAAGTGAGCACGGAGCCTCCACGAGTCCAATTTCATAAAGGGACATGGCCGGGTTGAATATTCAAATGCATTGAGATAGGCCATTAGAAGGTGCCAAGTGTCAGCATGGCTCTAATTCAAGATCAGAATTAAGGAGAGGGTTTTCAGATAAGCGTCAGGCCGCCGCGTGTCCCTGGTTAGATATATGACCCCTGCCAAATAAAGGAATTAGCCAAAAACATAAGGAAATCAAGCAGGTTGCGGAAGAAGCCATGTGTCAACCCCATGCCACTCAAAAATAAAAATATAGAGGCTTCCCTCATACATGTGCCAACCCTCCACATGTCTAGTTTCAAAAGGGGGCCCATTTTCAAACTGGTTTTGCCACTATTTTTATATGGACCCGATCCAAATTTCAAATGGGCATATCTTTTGACTCGGGGTTTGAAATCTAGAAAATCTGGCACCATTAGAAAGATCTCGGCCTCGTCTACCCCATGAAGATATGAAACTTTAAGTTTGGAGAAGTTAGGTGGGAGAAAAATGGAGAAACATCTTTGAGCTATTAATGCAGGATCTATTTTTCCCCAACAACTAGATCGGATTCAATCCGATCCGTCATTTCCCCCTCCTTCGAGGCACCAAAATAGTAATTGATGTAGTCCAGATAGATTTGGGTTGGATATTTTGCAAGAGGCATTGATGATAGTGGTTTAACTTTGAATTGGTTTTTTCCCGCTTCTCTCTCTTCTCTCTATCTTAAATCTATAAAAGTAGGGTTGTGACTCATTGTGAAGGGTTGGACATTCTTCTATTTTTAGGCTCCCCTTTTCCTCTGGAAAATGAATTCATGGAGTTTCATACCTTCCATTAGATTGCAACACATTTTCTGCCTTTTGGCCATTTTGTAAATGCATTGTATCAAATCTGTAGAGTAATAATACATGTTTGTGGCTGATTTTTGACCCTTTCTTGTCTTCATTGCTCTCATATGGTCTTTCATTGAAAAACTGGTTATTTGTGCTTGATTATTGTATGCATTTTTAGTTTGTGCCTATCAGTAAAATGAATGTTCATCATTCCTTTGGTGTATCACCTGGTTATCTTAGTTTTAATTTCTTGCATTCCTTTCATCCTTGTCTCCTTGGCAAAATTAGATTAGGTTTAGAAATCAATCCTTTGCAAATTTCACATATGCACCTAGACAAAGGAATAGGAACCAACCTTAATCTAGAGAATTTTCCCATTTGCAAAGTCCCACACTTTTGGGGAAGACTTAATGTTATGTAGATCACATCAAATGATAAGTTTGAAACACCAAATCTAAGAGGTCATTTGGGGGTGATGTGATTTTTCACTAACAAGAATGTCGAGGGTTTTGATGTGTTCATCATTATAAAGATCAAGGAATGAGTAGAAAAACTAAGTTTCTTCATCAACATAAAGATAAAAATAAACAAGGGAGAAGGAAAAAATAAGAAAAATAAGCATAACTCCCTTTGTAATGTTGCATTAAAAATGATGAAGAAAACTTTGAAAAAATGTTGGAAGCACAACCACTTAGAGGGGGGTGAATCAATGGGGATGAAATTTTTTTTGTTCACTTTAAACATTAACATTCATCAACCATTCAACTTAGCTTATCCATTAAGATTGATCAATACAACACAACCATCAAAACATATCCAAGAGGAACACAAGAACACATGAACACCAAAATTAAGTGGGAAAACCTCAAGGGGAAGAAAACCCACTGAAATCAAACTTCATTATATCCATGTTTTAACTTTAGTTGAGCACCAACTCAACAAGAAGCACCAGCCCCTAGGTTTAGTGAGGCACCAACCCCACAAGGAACACCAATCCTATAAGGAGGAACCAACCCCTTAGATTAATCAACATCAACCAAAGCCACCTGATTTTATTTCCATCTTTGAAATGTTTCTCACACAATTGATGATGATGCAGATGAATCTCACTCTTATTTTATATTTTTCAAAAAAACTCTCTAGCCTTCCTTGCTCACATGCTTCTTTAAGATGATTTGAACAACTAACTTATCTCACCCATACCTGATATCAATCTAGAAAACATCACAACATCATTTAATCTCTCATCATGGTCATAAATACCTTCTTCACTTCCTTCAAACACCCCTCTATCTTTCACTTTTCATCCTCCTCAACTAACTCAATTGAGCTTTCTAATTTGCCTTTATACTTGTCTCTTGATTATAACTCACCTAGGTCATCCATCATAGAGTAAAATCACTCACCACATCATGAGAACATCACTCAAGGGACCATATAGGTTTCTAACATCACATAGACCCTTCTAGACCTCCACTAGGACTCAAGAAGCCCTAAAACACCAAAATAAGTAACTCGCCACAAAGGGAATTCATAGAGAATAAATACCTCCACCAAAGCACATACACCACTTATACATTTCTTCTAAGCCTTAAAAAACATCTAGAGACCGTAAAAAACTCTGTACAAACATCTCACCTCACGAAAACCTCTTGAGAACATGCACAACCAAGTACCCTCAAAAGTAGTCTTTAGAAAACAAGACATAACTTCATCAAATGACCTAAAATATGCAAGTTTGATATACCAATGGAAAGATCATGAACTCAAGGTCATAATCTATTAGCATGTTGAGTTCTAGGTGTTTTCATGGATGTAAAAGAATCATTAATGAAAAATAGGATGATGGATAAGTGTCAATAGATGCCTAGCATGATGATGACATGGACATTCAGGTTTGTATAAGTGTTTGCAAGATGAAATATAGAATGCTTCAGAGTTTGTTTGATTGCTTCAGAGTATGAACTAATGTATTCTTCATAGTATGAATTGATTGTTTTAGATTCTGATCAAAGTGTTTTTTATAGTTTTTTATAAATATGTCCTATTGGTCTAACATGTGCAAAGTGAGGTGGAGTGCTGGTACAAATTTGAGCATGGTTTATGCAGGTGATCATCTAGACCCAGTCTAGGTGCTTGTAAGACCAAATGGAGTATGAGAGTGAGGTGAAAAGGTATATGAGCTCATGGAATCATATAAAATAGTGATACATGTTGTCTTGGGTGTGTTAGGTCCTTTTGAAGTGCTTGGAAGCAGATTCATGAGGTTGGTCTACTTGGTATTAATGTAAACTAGGTCTAATCCTAGTGTTTGGAGGCCTATTAGAGCATGATAGTCACTTGCAGGTATGTACGAGATCTTGAGATCACTTCATGAAGTTATGTTAAGTTTTTTTCATCAGTTAGAGATACACTGAGATTCATGATGAGTTATAGTGTTGGTTCGAGTTTGTTATGGCCTAGAACATGCAAAATCCTAAAGCCTAGTCATGCAAATGAGATGGGATATGAATATGTAGAGATATTTGAGATAATATGATGTTTTTATATGTTATAAGAGTGTGTTTTGGTGTTGTGGGAAAATTTCAGGTTGTCATGATGAATATTTTGCAAGATATGATGATCAAACTGAAACAGGGTGCTTGAGAATGCAATTTCTAACTCAAAGTGAGAGAAATGCTCATGGTTGGAACGTGTAAAGTTTGAATGGAAATATGATCCTTTAAATGATTTTTGGTAATGGATTTAATATTATCTCATAGTTGGAATGAGGCCAAATCAGGCCCAAACATTTATGAACTAATGTTAAGAAGGTAAATTTCTTGTTATGGCTTTGAAACCCTAGGTCAAGAGTTATGGAGAAGAACTTCATAGTAGTTTCCCAAAATTAATTATTTATGTTATTATGATGATTTTATGTTGTAGAGGAATCTTCAATGTTTCCATAAATGGTATGATAGAACATGTGGTGATGAGTGGACCCCACTTGAAAATAGGATAGTTTTTGAAGAAGTTCAGTTTGGGACAAAACTTCCAAAGGAAATGTGAAAATAAATTGACATTTTTTTTAGCCTGGGAATTTTAATTTATTTCCATGATATGTTTTAGATCATGGTTGAGATTATAAATGGAAAAGTGTGCCCTATTTATTAAGATTGGTCTAAGGCAGTTTTGGGGCAGTTATTGAGCAGTTTCAGAGATGGACCTAGTTTAAGGCCTTCCACTTAGATTTGGAAGGAAATGTAATATGTTATGGAAATAGGATTCAGAGTATTTACAAATTGTATATGGTTTTTCTCATGATGATGATATTTTATAGGTCAACGTAACTCAGTTTGTAGAGAAGAAGGATGTTTGTTTCTCATAACAAATTTCCTTTGCTGAAGGATTGAGGTAGAAGATGCATGAATGGATTAGTTTGATGTTTGATATCAGTTATGAGAGTGAAGAGGGATGAATTTTGTTCCTATTTAATTCATTTTGAGGTCTTGAAAGTGACATAAATGGGTGCAAACCATAGTTGAGTTCTAAAACTACTTTTTGGGAAGCTCAATTTGGTGAAGAGGAAAGTTGAGTGTGGTTTTCACATATGGATGTTTCATGAGATCTAGAAAGCATGGATGATGATATAAAAGGTCCTATAGGGTATTCCAATGAGTGGTTACATTCCATATTTTATGTGTTCTTTGGTGTTCTTGAGGCCCAAAGGTGAAGAAAATGGTTCTTGGAAATCAACTGTTTTGTGAAGGATATAAGCCTTCTTGAGTGAGTTATGATAAATTTGATTGGTGAAAGATAATTAATGACCATGGATGATGTTTTTATGTAATATTTCACATGTTTGAGAAATTAGGGATCTTGAGTAATCATGGTTATGGTGTTTGTGTTTTTTTAGCCATCTAGGTGATGGGGTTTTGAGTTGTTTTTGAGCTTGTTTGGTGCATTTGGGCATGGCCGACCTACATGGGTCCATTTTGAATGTTTTAATGAATTTGGTTTTATATTTTTTAGTTTTAATTGGTAAACTAAAATGAGTATAGGACTGACCTCCCTTATGTTTTTGAAATGGAAGGCATATAAAGTGACGGTTTGAGTTCAAATTTGAACTAGTTCTGAAAGAGGGAAAAAGTGTGACCCAAGTGTGTGATTGAAACAATGTATGAAGGAATATATTAAGAGATCTAAGGAAGTGTGTGAAATGTATAAGGAATGTTATAGAGATTGTCTGTGCAAGTGTTTGAGATCCAAGATCAAGTTGATGAAAGTTCAAGATTGAGCGAGTTAATGAAGAGAGGGTTTGAAAGAGAGTTTGAAAGAGTTTGGAGCTGAATCTTTATGATCACCATCAGCTAAGTTTTCAGTAGACATATATTCAGTGATATTCTTCATCAAAATCTTGTGTGATGAGTCATATTATTGCAAGTCTCCTTGTTGTGAGTAATATCAACTAAGGGTTTATGTTCTCCTTGTGGGGTTGGTGCCTCACTAAATAAATATCTTGTGATGTGTAATATTCACTTGAGTCTTTGTTTGAGTAATATAAGAAAAGTTTTTAGTGGGTTTTCTTCCCCTTGAGGTTTCCCACTTATATCTTGTGTTATGGTGTTCTCTCTCATGTTGTGGTTATTTGAATGTATGTTGCACTTAATTGTGTGATCACATTAATGTATATGTTGAATGGTTTATGATTTAAGAAAGCAAATATTTTGAAATTGAAGTTAAATTTTGTGAGGATTGATTCACCCCCCCCCCCCTCTCATTCCATTATGCTTCCAAAAATTAGTATCATATCAGGTCCTTTTAGAGAAGTTTTATCACTTGAAAGGAGATCCTTGAAGCACAAAAATGGCGAGTCAACAGAGTGGTTCTTATACCAGCAAGGAACCATTTTTTAATGGTGTGAAATATGATTTTTGAAGGTTGAGGATGAGGACTCACATCATGTCCCTAGGGTTTGATATTTGGTAATATGTGGAGGATGGTTATATTGTTCCAACTACTCCTCCAACAAGTAATGCAGACAAGAAGTTGTGTAGTGATAATTCAAAGGATATGAATGCTATCATGTGTGGTCTAGGTGAATCTGATCTTGTGAAGGTGATGCATTGCAAATCAGCAAAAACAATGTGGGAGAAACTTTAGGTCTTGTATGAAGGAGACTCCAAGGTAAGAATTGCTAAGTTTTAAACTTTTAGAAATCAGTTTGAAGGACTTAAAATGAATGATGATGAGTCTATTGCTGCATATTTACTTAGGGTTGAAAAGGTTGTCAACACCATGAAAGGGTTAGGATGAATATGTGAAGGAAGAAGTTGTAGTTCAAAAGTTTTTGAGATCTCTAACTTCTAAGTTTGATTCCAAAGTGTATTCCATTGAAGAAGCCAAGGATTTGACTCTCTTGAAGATGGATGAGTTTACATGGAACCCTAACTGCATATGAGATGAGAGTTTAGAATGATAAACCTTTCAAGAAGGAGATATCTTTCAAGGTTGAGAAGAAGACAAAGGAAAAGAAGACTAAGGTTGATGATGTTTCTCATGAAATGGTTGATGATGATTATGAAGAACTATTTTCCATGCTTGCTAGAATACTGAATGTTGGATCTGGTAAGTACAAAGGTAAAATTCCTTTTAATGTTTCAATTTTGGTAAGTAGGTCATTTTGCTGCTAAGTTTCCTCATAATCACATGAAAATGAAGGTGATGATGATCATGAAGTAAGTATCAATGGAAAGAAAAATCAAGAAGTATAGTAAAGACAAGAAAAATTTCAAGAAGTTTGACCACAAGAAGAAGGGAAAGAATAAATTTTACACAAAGGAAGAGGTTTATTCTTCTAAAGCAAGTAGTTATTGAGAGTGATGTTTCATATTTGAGTCTGAATATGAGCATGGAGATGTAGGTGATGAGGTGTTATTCATGAAAAAAGATGTTATTAGATCTATGAGTGGTGGTTCTACATTGTTGGGTGATTTCATATCATATTCTGAAGATTATGAAGAAGAAGAATATGATCATTGAAATTGAATTAGTATGTGTTTCCAAATCTGAGTTGAAGGCATGCTGAGAAGAATGGACAAGAAGCTGAGATCTCAAGTCAAAGAATATGAAGATAAGATTCATGAGCTTGAAGAGAAACATTGGGATGTAACTAAAAAGATTAGATGAGACAATCAAAATCTAGAGATGCAAATGAGTTTCTATGACTCTAAACTTGAAATCCAAAGAAGAAGAAGTGATATCTTCTTAAGAGGAGAGTTGTTAGATGTATAGCTAGAAAAGGAAAAATCATTTCAGAAGTTTGAGAAAACTCCAAGACTCTTGATGATATCTTAAGAAATCAGAAATCGGCAAGTGATAGAGATAGTTTTGGGTTTCAGCGATGACCTCAAAGGAAAAGATATGATACAAGAATATAGTGTTTACAAGTAAGAAGGATGAATAGATAAAGCATCAAGCAAGGAAAGAAGAAACTTCACCAAAGAGAAATGTGAAGACAAATCCCATTAGAAACCTAATGCTTCAAGGTATGAAAGATCATTTAATGGTTATTGTTTTACTTGTAATGGATTTGGTCATAGATAAAAGGAGTATAGGAGGTATTTTCTAATGATTATCACCCATGGATGAGATAGTAGGAGTGAGAAAGCAATAATGTAGTATGCTACAATTTCATGAGAAAGGTCATGTTGCTAGATTGTTTGTATGATCCACCTAGTCAAGATTGAATAGGCCACTAGAAGTGAAGCTATCTATTGTGTGCTTCAGTTGTAATGAAGTTTGGACATGTTTCTAGGGAGTGTTTATGAAAGGCCATATCAAGGTAAGAAAGGATGCTTTTAAGGTTCTAACATGTATACAGTAGAAAGGAAAAATATGGTGAGCCAAGAAGGAACAACAATAGTACTACCAAGGGCAAATATTAATGCTAATCAAGGTGTGCTAACTCAGATACATATCATAAACAAGTGGAAAAGTGGCTTTAGGTGTCTAAGAAGTCTTGGGGACCTCTTCAAGTATTTCTTATAGATTCATCATGATGATATATGTGTCTCTACTAGGATTCTTAGAGGTATTTTGATCCATATGAAGCATTGAGAAGAGGGGGAGCTAACCGGTTGATATGTATGTTGTTGTAGGAAGTGTCTTCATGGTGTTAAGGTATGTCTTGAAATTCCATGTTGTTGTGGTAGTATTTATCCAAAAATGAATTTGTGTGTATGTCTATAGTCAAGGAGTCTTGTTAAAGGTGTAAGATATGTCTTCAGAAGTATAAAGTGAGTGAGTCTTATCTTTTGACTAGTCTGATATGAATAAGGGTTGGTGATCTGAAAAGAGGTTCATCTTGTCCTCATTTGTGGAAGTTATGTTCATGTCTCAAGATAATCAAAAGTTGTCATAGGTAGAATAATGTTGAATTCATACATAATTGTCAAGGTATTTCTTAAAAGGTAGTAAGTGGTCTGAGTGTTGCTAGAATCTGTCTAAGTATTCTATAGTTGGGAAATATGTTATCATCTTAAGGAGTCAAGTTTTTGTGACATGAGTTATGGTATGTCAAGGATGTTATGTCTCTCAGAAGGTTAGTATGTAGTTCATGAGTTTTTTTTATCATTGTATGATTGTCTTGTTAGTCCTTCAAGATGTTATAGTCAAGTTGTCCAAAGTTTCATTAGAGGAGTATGTCAAGGATAGGTTGTCAATTTTAAGCAATAGAAGTGAATGTAGTCATCAAGAAGATAGTTTGAAGAAGTGTAAGGAGTGTGATCAAAGTGGTATATGGTATTGTAGAAATTAAGTTTGTGTATAAATTGTCACATGTCATATGTGCTTGGTAAATTATGTGAGTTATTAAGGTTAAGGAACGTTAAATGTACATCTAGATATTGGCAAAAACATATTAGATGATTTAAAACTCATGATTATAAAGTTTACATGTGGTGCATCTAGGTTAGAGGCATGTATCATGTTAGATGTCAAATAGTGATATACAGGTCTATAGGTATGATTGTTCAAGATAATCTTGAAATATCCATATTTAAGGTCAAGGAATAATATCTATCAATAACATGTGTAAACAAGGATTATAGTATATGCATCAAAGTTTGGACAAAAACCATAATCAAAGATTAGGACTTTGTCAAAGTCTATGAAGACAATGGTAATTATAATGAGGTTTCTTAAGAAGGGTAATGATGTGTTGTCCTAGTATTGGGAGATGTGTTTTATTATCTAGATCTATATGAAGTGTTATCATCACAAAACCAGCCCAAAACTAGAATTGAAAAAATTTAGTCCAAGTGTGGCCCTAAACAAGATTAAAACTAGATTAAATCAAAAAATATCTGGAAAGAGTGTTTCATGATGCATATATCAGTTCTAACTTATAGCATGTTTTTATTTTGTAATAGTGATCTATAAGTCTATTAAATCAGAGGGAGCAAATTATTTTAGAATTAAGCAAGTTAACTTCAATGAAATCAAAAGGACTTTGACTAGTATATTTCAAAGAGTTGATATGTGTGTGTTTGAACATTAATATATGTGAAAGAAACGGTGAAGCTAAGAAGAGTAAAGTTGATTGATAGGGTAGAGTTGTTTAAGTATCATAAGGCTATGATAGGGATATAGGTCACTGTGATTGAGTAAAATGAGTGCTACGGGACTATGGAATGTATCAAGATTTCTAGGGGAGCTAGTAATGGTGTTGAGATTAATTAATTTAGGGTTAACAAGAAGTTGTGCAAAAATAATGATGGATGATTTATAAGTATTGTGTCAGACTCAAGGAGAGTAAGTGTGTGCTATAGATTATGGAAGTTTTTGAGCCTCAGGGGAGCTTCTACAGTTCAGGTAAAAAACAAGAAAAAATGTTTTTAGAATAGTGTTGTATATGTTTGAGCCATCTCCATGAAAGCAGAGATTTTTTAGGTTTAAGGTGTTCAATATAGTCTTACAATAGCATGTTGAAAAGGTCAAAAATACCCAGGGGAAGTGTTTAAGGAGTTGTTTTGTTTTGAAGTCATTATGGATCATTTTAAGGTATCAAATTTTTTGTTGTGTTTTGAATTAGATTCATGGATAGTATTCTAGGGGGAGTGGTATGATAAGTCATTGAATATTGCTTGTGAGGGTATAAATTCTTATAATGTTTTCTAGGCATGTCATTGTGCAAGGCCAAGTTTTGGAGACTTTCAATCCAAATTGTGATGTTTGCATGATTTATCAGATCCTAGTCATCATTGATGTTCTTTTTGAAGATGGTCTAAGAGGAGAGGAGAAGAATCTAGTTCAGAAATTATCATTACTTTGTGAGGTAATTTCATGTGTGTTTCTGGCCTTTCAAGGTATGAGTTATCATGCCTTTTTCATGATAGTCAAAGAGGGGGAAAATCAAAACATGGAAAAGAGGTCTAGCATTGTGTGTCTTATGTATGAATAAGGTTTGTCATCAATGATGTTTCCAATGGAAAAGAGGTGATTCTATATTGTCTCCAGAAGATGTTTTCATGATGTCAGGTAAATTTATGGAATTAGTGTTTAGGTGATATCAAGATTATGGTGTTTTCCATCAATGTCTTAAGGTTGATTGGTTATTGGTATGTCTGAGTTTAGGTGTTTTCATTGATATAAAATACTTTTAATGAAAAGTTTCATGATGGATAGTTTGATTCATGCCTCCTAGGTGTATGAGTAGATTGTCATGAAGTTTATCATAGTTATTATGGTATTCAAAGGTGAAATGTGAGTGTTTGTTTCAGGTGAACTTTATTGCTTCGGAGTATGAATTAGTTTTCTTCGGAGTATGAACTATTTTCTTCATAGATATGAATCAAAGTTTTTGTTAATGTTATTATGATATGTGGTAAATCATAACATATGCAAAGTGATGGAGGAGTGAAGGATTACAAGCATGAGCATGGTTTAAGGTGATTTGCATCTAGACCTAGTCTAGATGCTTGAATCTAGAAATGTTTGAGAATGAGGTGTTTAGTATATGAGAATGGAAGCATGTAGAAGTGTGAGACATGTTGTCTCATGTGTGTTAGGTCCTTTTGGTACTTGGAAGTAGATGCATGTGGTTGGTATACTTTTTCATGGTGTACAAACTAGGTCTAATCCTAGTGCTTGGGGGCCTATTGGAGGTATGATAGTCACTTGTAGGTATGTGTGAGTCTTAAATATAACTCATGAAGGTATGTTAGGTTTTTTTCATCATGTAGAGACATTTGCATAGAGGTTTCATGATGAGTTTCGTGTTGGTTCAGTCTGTTATAGCCTAATTAACATGCAAATCCCCAAGGCCTAGTCATGAAAATGAGATGGGACATGAATATGTAGAGATATTTGAGATAAAATTGATGATTGGAGATGTTAGTAGAGTGTGTCAAGATGTCTGTGGGAAAATATTTAGGTTTCCATGATGAAATTTTGCAAGATATGATGTTTTTAGTGAAACAAGGGTGCTTGAGAGCATGTTTTTCCAGCTCGAATATGGGAAGTGAAATGCTCATGGTTGGCTCATGTGTAGATTTGCATGGGAACCTATGATACTTTCAATAATGTTGGGGCATGGATTTAAGAAGGTCCCAGAGTTTGAATGAGGTCAAATGAGGCCCGAACATTTATGAACGAATGTTAAGAAGGTAAGTTGCTTTGTTATGGCTTTGAAACCCTAATTCAAGAGTGATGGAGAATAACTTCATGATAGGTTCCCATAATTTATTTCTTGTGCTAGTATGATGATTGGATGTTGTATAGGAATCTTCCATGTTTCCATAAAGGTATGATAGTTTATGTGGTGATGAGTGGACCCCACTCAAAAGGAATTTTATGAAGAAGTTCAATTTGGGACAAAGTTTTCCAAAGGAGGTATGAAATAAATTGACATTTTTTTATCCTATGGAATTTTAATTGATTTACATGATGGTTTCAGATCATGGTTGATAATTATAAATGGAAAAGTGTGCCTTATTTATGAAGACTGGTCTTAAGGTAGTTTTGGAATAATTTTGAGTAGTTTCAGAGATGGACATGGTTGGAGGCCTTCCACTTGGAGTTGGAAGGAAATGTAAGATGTTATGGAAAAATATTCATAGGGATTTCTATTTGTATATGGTTTTTGTTCATGATGATGATATTTGATATGTCATCTAGCTCAATTTGTGGAGAAGAAGGTTGTTTGTTTCTCAGGATAGAATTTGCTCAGCTGAAAGATGGAGGTAGAAGAAGCATGAAATGGATTAGTTGATGCTTGATATCAGTTGGAGAGTAAATAGAGATGAATTTTTTTCCTATTTAAGGATTTTTGAGGTCTTGAAAGTGATAGAAAGGGTGATAAACTAGTTGAGTTTGTAAAACTACTTTCTGGGTCATCTTAGTTTGGTGAAGAGGAAAGTTAGTGTGGTTTGCATGTATGGATGTTTCATGAGATCTAGAAAGCATGGATGTGATGTAAAGGTCTAAGGGATTCCAATGAGTGTTACATTCCATATTTTAGGTGTTCTTGGTGGTCTTGAGGCCCAAAGGTGAAGACTAGTTCCTAGAAACAACTGTTTTGGTGAAGGATATGAGCCTTCTTAGTAGAGTTATGATAAATTTGATTGGTGAAATAATTATGTACAACCATGGATGATGTTTTTATGTCATATTTGACATGTGTGAGAAATTTAGGGAGCTTGAATAATCATGGTTATGGTGTTTGTGGTCTTTGAGCATCTAGGTGATGGGGTTTTGAGCTTGTTTTGTGCTTGTTTGGTGCATTTGAGCATGGCTGACCTACATGGGTCCATTATTATGAATGTTTTTATGAATGTTATTGTTTTTAAAATTTATTGGTCGAAATAAAGGATAGGACCGAACTTATTTCATGTTTTTGAGTTGAAGGGTATAAAGTGAAGTTTGAGTTCAAATTTTGAGCTAGCCAAGAGAGAGGGGAAAAGTGTGACCCAAGTGTGAGTGTGTAAACAAGTATGAAGGCATCATTTCAGATATGAGGAAGTTTTTGAAATTCTGAGGAATGTTTAGAGATTTTGTGTGAAAGGGTTTGAATCAAATCAAGTCAAGTTTGTCCAAGTTTGAGAAAAATGAAGGAGGTGTGGGTTTGAAGAGGGTTTGAAGGAGTTTGGAGCTGAATCTTGTGATCACCATCAGCTGAGTTGTTGTAGCATATATATTAGTTATCTTATTATTCAAAATCTTATGTGATGATTCATATTCATGGAAGTGTCTTGTTGTGAGTAATATCAACAAGGGTTTAGGGGTTGGTGTTCATTGTGGGGTTGATGCCTCACTAAAGAAATTTGATTCGTCCCCTCCTCTCATTCCATTGTGCTTCCAATATCACTAAACTCAAACCATGCCAAAAATATTTTGATAGTCTAGTATTTACTTAATAATTTCATGTAGGCTGACACTTCATCTGAACGCTCATGCAAAGCGCGCGCAACCAACCAAGTCCCTCCTTTGCTTTTCTTATCAGGATGTGGTTATAGAATAAATAATTATTATAACCATTACAAAACAAAATAATGGAGATACAATATAAAATATTGACAACAAATATAATCGATTTAAAAAAAATTAAAATTTTGTATAAACCCTATTTGTAGAGTCGTGTAGGATAAATAAACATTGAAGTACATATTTGACACAAACAATAAGCTAGATAAATATAAGACCCTAAGTGAAAGAGAGGGAAAGAGTGACTTAGCTGATTTATACTTTCCTGAAGATGATTTCAACTAGAATAAGTGATGAATAGGAAGGACAAAATATCACAACCGTGATCAATAAATTCTAGAGATTGAATGTATATTTCAGATCCATAACAAATAATCAATTAAACCACAGTGCATAAACCAGATCTAGATCTTAACCATGTAAAGAATACTTGAAAATTACTATAATCAGATTTACCATACAAGATCCATGCTCAGTTATATCCAACACCAATATCCAGCCAATAAGATCTCATTATATTAAATACTGCAAAACACAACAAGCTTTATACATCATACAGTCTCCATGGTCATGCACACTCATAAATTTGCAGCATAACACTACAATAATATCCGATTTGTCTAAACTATGCAAATCAATACATATTTATAGGGGTGGGGACTTTCCCTTCACCACCCATGCACCTTTCAAAAATAGGCTACATGCTAATAATAGCCATGCCCTTACATGAGAATACAAAAGCATGCAAGCTCGCTAATAATAGATTATCTACTAGAATAACTATTGTTTAATCCTATTAATAGCTTCAAAGTTATGCATGGTGCTTGTTCTTCTGCTTATCCAAAATAGCCTTTGTGTGGTCTTCAAGTCTTTAGAAGATGTGCTCTTCACTCCATGTCCAAAATTATCCCTAATCTGCAAAAATGGCTAAGTCCTGATTTCAAACTATTCTGGGCGTGCCCTGTTTTGCTATACTTCCACGCGCTCCTGCACGTGCCCTGTGTCTGCACATGCCCAATCCTTTCATGCTTTCATACTTAAGTTGTATTTCATCAGCTCAACATTACCCCACACTAATTTCATTGTCATCCCTGGCAATGGGTAATCACAACTTATCTCTCCAAGAACAATGAATAAATAATGAAAGAATAAATAAATTTCTTACACAAAAAGAATATAGAGGCTACTGGCACCTTTCTCTTCTACAGGCATGATTAACTTTGGATATTCAATCTTAATCTCTTCCTCTAAATGCATTCCAATCACTTAGCACTTTATTTGTTTTATCTAGAATGTCTACAACTATGGCTTCCATTTCATCAAGAGTCATCTTTTTCTCCTTCATTATGCACGACCTTGAGAATATTAGCCATACTTGAGACCATTCCCTCCATTATATCCATCCTCTCTATAATGAGCTTCCCAATTTATTTTATTCTCTCCTTGTGTTGGACTTAGGAAGCTTCAAGTGCATCGCGCTTTGCTTCTACCAGTGTAATTCTCTCTATGTGCCCGAGTGTTTCATTCTTTGTTTCTGAAGGACTTCATCCTTCTTCTGCCATAGTCATTTGTCTTTATTATCACATCCGGTGTCGCACACATATTCAATGTCCATATCTACCTTCTTAAGCTCATCCTTCAAAATTTGTAAAACAACTCATAACTTGTAATTTTCCTTGAATAGTGGCTTTGGCCCTTGTTGCCTCTTCTGCAGCATCCTTAGGTGTTGGCATGCACATGGGTCCCTCCTCCAATAGCATTTGAACTATTATGCGTAAATAATGTAAGGTGGACTTAAATTCTATTGCAACCTTATCCTCAGTATGGCCTTTTTCTATGATCTCATCACCAATTTTCTCAGCCATCTTCAAATTTATACACTTCTTCCTCAGCTTTTTCCTTCTCATTTGTAAGGCACTTCTATCTCAGTAACTGCATCCTTCTTATCATCCAACATTTCTCGAATAGTTGTCTTTTATCAATATTCTATGTGCAACAACTTCTATAGATAGCTTTACCAAAGCATTTACTTATTCATCAGACATCACAGGGGGCTTGGCACATGGCATGAATGGGGTGCCTTCTTCAATCTACGCATGCATTCTTCACACACATCAAAATCAGGCTCATCCATGTGAGTCTGCATGCTCCATGATAATTTCTTTGTGCATGTGTGTTTCCTCATCTCTACATCCATGAGTTCCCATCCATATAATTCCTTGGGCTCTAAAGTACTTTGGAACCATGCGTGCGTATAATATTTCTTGGGTCATCAATGTACCCAATAGATGGATTCTCATATGTCATCATCCTTTTATTTTCTAGAGTCACTTTCCCTTAAGAGTACATACTCCTAAATCTAACGTTGGCCCTTTACCTATTTATGCAGTAGGGGGCACACCAGATGGCTCACCCTTATCTTCACCTATCTCCAAGCCAACGTTCCCACTATCTATGTTTTGTTCCTTCAGTTCCTCTTCATCTCCTCTGAGGATCATCTATATCCTCGGTCTGAACTGGAGTGTTGGGCTGTTGTCTTCATATGTTTACTTCTTCCTCCTTTCAAGGAATATACATGTGCCTCTTCTTCTTCTTAGGTTCTGCCTTCACAAGATAAGTCCTTGGTGACCTTCTAGGGGGCTGATGTGAAGGTCCCATGCCCTGAGTCTTTGTTCTTCATAGTACCCTCTTATACTGAGGTTCCTTATGAGTTTGGTCTAGGTCCACCTCCAGTGCGCCTGTCTCTAACACTTCATCCTCTTACTGTAGTGGAGGGGTACCTCACGCTCACTCTTCTTCAATAGTAGGTTATCTTCTACCCCTATGCTCCAACCACCACTTTCTTCCTGCAATTCTTCTTCCTCTCCTTCTTCTTCCACAAGGGGTGAGGTTGGTTCCTCATCTGCCAAAGTGCCAATTGTATGCTTCCCCTTGGGTGGGCCAAGGAAGTTTGAACTCATTCTCCACATATTTCCCATTCTCTAACCTAGGCTTGAGTTGGATATACACAAGGGCTGCCCAATCTCACCAATTTCCAAACTCATATACTTCATGCTAATATCATCTACAAATTAACCTCTCAATATATGCAGACTTACTTGGATAAATGTAAGTCTTTCTGAAGTGTGTGGTAGTCGTAGTCTACCTTATCAGCATTGAAATTCAACTGGTGCACATCTAAAAACCTATGTACAGATGCCTAGAAGTAATGTGCATGGTGAAGGCATAAGGGATTTACACCAAGGGCTCCACTTACTCATCCTTCATCCCAAAGTGCACTACAAAAAGTGTTGATAAACTACAAACTGTACTTGCTTACCTAATACCGAAGGTAACTCCTTGGGTATTCTCCATTCCTCCTCAAATGCGTGGCATGGAGTTCACTCATACCACAACTCTTCCCTCTGTTTAAATGGTCCACTCATGGTCCCATCACATGTATACTCCTCAAATATCTCTGTAAGAGATTTCTTCTCTACAGGATACTGCCATATTTTATCCTTTGGCCCATTAGGCACCCCAATTTCTACAAAGACAAGTGATAAAAGGATCACGCCAAAAATAATCTTCTCACCTTCATGTGCTTCCTCAATGATGGTTTCAACAATGAAACCAACCAAGTTGTAAGTTACCCCTTCAGTCATTTTCTTTGCTATGTGCAGCCACAAGGTATTTACCTACGACCACCGCTCCTGGTTATTTAACTTTGTGAGGAGGTGCGTTGCTTCCTGGACCACTAGGTACTTCTGTAATTTGTCAATATCCATTCCATGCCCTCCCTTTAGGTAACCCAACACCTTCTTGGTCACCATTATTGCCTCTTTATCTGTGAGGTTGCTGCTCACTTCAGTGCCCAAACTCCTAAGTCCTGGTCAGACTCCCAATCAAGGGTGTGAGTGATCCTCATCTGGTGCCCTGAAAAAATAGAAGAAGTCCTCATGGACTCTGCTCATTAGCCATTGGTATAATTTTTCTAGTTTTCCAAAATAAGGGAGTTCATACAACTGTAAAACTCCTACCTTTGCCAACATTTTTTCCCACGTCATCATACATGGCCATGTCATCCAGTGTTCTCTTATTCATCTTCACAACCAAAAACTTATCCAATTCATCCTTGTTATCCTTTTTTCTATGATTGTAATCACTCACCTTGCACCGACGAACGTGTGAATCCCAATCGTGACCCATGTAAACCCCTTCTGGGTATTGTATTTCAGAAAACCTGCTCTCAGGAGCATCTTCAACTTTGATTTCAACCTCCTTTTGCTTCTTCCCCTTTGTCACCACTCCAGGTGCTCTTTTTGGTGCCATTTCCACTATAAAGGTGTGTCCTTTCAACTGATTCAAGCTCTACAACTCAACTCCATGTGCCCTAGCTCAAAACTGTCATTCCATAGCCAAATCTGAACCCTAAATGTTAATGTTCCTCCTCACATGCCTCTACTTCACTCAAACACTTCTCAAATGGAGTGACAATCACCCTGGTGCGTAAATATGAAAAATTCAACTGGTTCGTAGCTCTCCGCACTTCACAGCTCGTTCACTAGCTCACTCGTCAACAACTCACTTGAATGCTCTTGTTCGCAAAGGTAAAAATGATTTCACAACACCACCTTATATAGATTTTTTTTAAAAATCCACATTTATTTCTCTCCACCTACCATCGTACTCAACATTGATTTGTCATTCCATCAATCTTTCACATTGCTTGTTTTCGTGCCACAGTCATAACCTTCTGGCGTGCCTTCTACTTCTCAGCCACAGACCTCCTTTCGCACACCCTCATGCACCAAAGTACTTCGTCCACTGTGTCTTTCACTAAGTAGTTTTCACTGTTGCAACCTACCTCACGTTACACTGTGCATCCATTTATCCATATGTGGTCTTCAATCATGAGAAATATTTCTCTATCCACACCTTTCCTTTGAGCACTTGCATAATTTTTCTTCTATGCATACCCATCTTCAGATAATATTCAAACTTGGCCATGAATCCTGTGTATATACTCCACCCACACTAAGGGTATGTGTGGTCCTCTGCGCATGAAAACACTTAGATAGTAATCATCTTCTGGCGCGCAAGCGCACTTATTACACAAAACACTGAACTAAATTGACAAAGCATAACAACGATGAAGGAAACACACATAAAGGAAAAGCATTAAGGAAACCTAATCTAAGTGGAAATACTACCTTATTACAAACACCAAGAAGACTTATTTATAGTAGGGCTTCAACCTACTCCCATTGAAGTAACCGGGAAACCGTGTTCCATCCAGTGCCTCTAACTGAAAGCACCTGAATCAAGTATATAAGTTATAACATACAGTCCCAACCAATGCACTTTAAGCTTTCCAGGGTGGCATAAAAACTTTGAATCATACAGAAGTACCATTTTCCCAACCTCAAGCTTTTTATCCTTGATGTGCCTATCATGCCATGCCTTCTGCCTAGCCTTTTCTTGTTTCTAACTCCATCATGCTATAACACACCTTTCATCCAGTTGCATCAGTTTATCAATACGTTCTTCAAGTGCTTTCTCATCTTCTGCCAAACCTCCTGTGTGTGTAATATGCAGAGAAGGTAACATGAATTCCACTGGTAGAACAACCTCTGTGCCAAACACCAGTTGAAAGGGTGTTGCTTTATTCAACCTCTTGTAGGTTGTCCTGTATGACCAAAGTACAACAGAGACTTTATCATCCTAGTATTTCCTTCCAACATCACAAATTTTGTCAAGGTATGGCTCAATATCTTGTTGAAGGCCTCAACAGTTCCATTTTCCTGAGGATGATAGGGTGTTGTTTTATGGTGTGCAACCATAAATTCATCCAATAGTATCCTGATGGTCTCATTAAGAAAATGAGTACCCCTATCACTTGTCAAACTTAAAGGGCATCCATACCTGTTGATAATATTTTCCCACATAAACCTTGATGCCGTAGCTGTGTGCAATCCTTTATAGGTGCACTTCTTCCCACCTTGTAAGATAGTTTGTACAAGTTATAATGTAGCGCGATCCAGTCCTACACAAGGGTGGGGAAATAGGACCCACAAAGTCAATTTTCCCACTTTTCAAAAGGTTCTGCGCTAGCAATAGGCCTCAAAGGAATTTCATCTCTATGCCTAGGCTTTCCAAGGTGCTGAAAATGGTCACATGCCTTATAATATTCTTTACAATCCTTGTATAACATCTCCCACCATAGACCAACTAAGAGAATCTTGCACGTGGTGGCATCTCCCACATAGTGTCCACCTACAATACCACCATGAGCTTCCTCCATAATTGCTTCACGCTCATGCTCAAGTACACACTGGCAAAAACTCATCCCCGACCTAGTTTTTATAAGTCTCCACTGATCAACATGTAAGGCACACGTGCATATAACAAGTTGTTTCTTCTCTAAATCCTTCATCCCCTCAGGTGCCACACCTATGTGCATAAAAAGACAACAATATCCTCTAAGTTCGAGGGTGCACAGTTTAATCTAAATAGTTGTGCATCTGACATTGTATCCTCAATGCTCTGCATTGCATCCTCTCCTGATTGAATCCTTGATAAATGGTCTGGACCAGAATTACTCTTGCCTAGCTTAACCACCATAGTAAAGTTAAACTCCTAAAATAACAGAATCCAATGACATATGTGCCCCTATAAGATGGGCTTGTTTACCAAGTACTTCAATGCCATGTGGTCTGTATAAAATATGAAAGGTGTTTCAATAAGTACTGTCAAAACTTATGTAGCACATAAATCATGGACAAGGCCTCATGCTCTGTAGTTGTGTAATTCTTTTCTACTGGGTTAACTTCCTACTCGTAAAGCAAATAGGATGATCAACAATCCCCTTCTCCAGGATGGGCTAATACCATGCCAATGGCCATGCTAGAGGCATCTACATGAACATGAAAAGGTTTGGTCCATGAAGGAAAGCACAAAATAGGCATTGTAGTAAGCCTTTCCTTCAGTGTCTCAAACGTGCACTGTTGTGCCTCACCCCAATAAAAATTTCCTTTACCCTTCAATAGTTCCTCTAGGGGCATGAGGATCTTGGCATATCCTTTGATAAAATTTCTGTAATACCCTATGTGCCCCAAGAATCTGCTCACCTCACTTTAGCTAGTAGGTTCCTCTAAGCCCAAAATAACAACAACCTTAGCAGGATCCACTAACAAGCCTTCCTTACAGATGATGTGTCCTAGAAAAATTCCAAAGGGTGTGGAAAACACACACTTCTTGATGTTTCAAAGAGATGCTCAACTACCGACATCTCTCAAACATGAGCCTTAAGTTATCACAATGATCCTTCACAAGCCCATAGACTGTCCAATCATCCAGATATACCTGTAAGAACTTATGAATAAAGTCCTGGAATGCTTGCACAACAATGCGTGAAAATACTACAGGCACATTATTTAATCCAAAGGGCATAACCATGTATGCAAAAATTCCCCACTCAGTGGTGAAATTTTTCTTCTCTTGATCCTCTTTAGCTATCCTTACCTGATGATATCCAGAAAATCCATCAGTAAAGGAGTAGATCTCGCGCCCTGCAACCCTTCCAATATTTCTTCAGTAAATGGTGTGGGGAAGGGATCAATTACACATGCAACATTTAACTCCCTATAATCCACACAAATTCTGATTCTCCCATCCTTCTTTATACTAATCACCATAGGGATAACACCCATTCTGACTCCTCGATGGGCTCAATGATTCTAGAATTCAGCATTTTATCAATTTCTTCTTTCACCTTGACACGCAGTTAGGATTCATCCTGTAAGGCCTCTTCCTAACCAGGCATGCACACTTCCTTTAGCTTGATTCTCATCTCACCCAAAGATTCATGTACCCCTTTCAATTCATGATAGCCTCTAGGGAAATAAATCCTGAAGTCACGCAGTAGCTCAATTATCTTAGCAACCTCAGAGTCAGACCAATAATCTCCAATGATGGCCTCCTTAGGTTCAACATCCATTCCAATGTTTACTTTCTTGGTCTTCATAGGCTCATGGTAGGCACGTGCCTTCTCATCTGCACTGTCCAAGACCTCACGTGTACCCTCTGTATGCTCAATATCTAGGTTCTCCACCTCTTCATCATCAACTATATAGACCATCTTACCCTTTTCTCTTTCTAGGCAGGCACACCCAAGTTGTTCTACATCTGTTTCTTCCTCTTCTTCAAAACGTGCCTCCAGGTCTGACTCACCTAGTAACTCCTGAATAAGTTCCTCAGCCTTTGCACTATCTCCCATAGTCAAGTGCTTCATTACCTGTAACGCCTCATTCACCAGAGGTTTAGTGGAAAAATAGTCAAAGGTCTGAATCATACCTGCAGTAAGTTCTTGCCAATTTCCAGTCTCTCTATTCAACTCTACATAGACATACCAAGCACGTACAACCCTTGCAAGGTGAAGTAGAGCTTGTGCACCCACAAAAGGTGGTAAAGCTTCATGCCCCTCTGTTCCAGAGTCTCTCACACTGCTGAATGTGGTGTTGAACAGGATCATTACCATGAAATGAACAGATCTGAGTAGGTGCATTACTCTAGAGAAATCTAGCAGATAAAGGTGATTCTCACTTCTCTGCCACTCCAACAGATTATCTCTGTGAACCATCCACCAACGTGCGTTGTTGTCCCGTGTAGAGTATAAAATAGCATATTCCTTCTTTCCACCTGATCTTCCACTAAACCTCCATAGCAAGCAGGAATACCTCAGGATTCTCTTCACTAGTGTACCTTGGTACCTAGTTATTGCCCAAGCATTCCTAACAAAATGTGGCCTACTTATGCACATAGTAACACTTTTCACTTCACCCCACCATTTCATAAGTGCCATGTGCCCAGTTATCACATGTAACACTTATAGTATCGCTCATGGACTGTGCATCATCCCACTGGAGAAATCCTTCCTTTGATGGCTCAAGAACTTTTGGATCTCTAATGGTGTGCACATAAATTTTATTTAAATATTCTTCACTTAAGGGCTCTACATAAGGTGCAACTTTTCCATCTGTCAAAGGGATAATGACGTGATCTTCCTTGTTCTCAAAACTTATATATCCTTTTTTGAAGTGTAGATCAACATTGTTTGCATAACACCAAGGGTGCCCAAGTAGTGCTGGAAAATTGTCTGCCTTCTGCAAGCACCAAGACTTCAAAGTCCTAGTAAACTTGGCCCCTTGTATAGTAATAGACACATCCTTCAAAACCCCAATAGGCATGGCTTTAGTCTTGTTTTCCATAAACAACACATTTGAAGATGGCTGCAATGGTGGTCTACCCATCTGAATCCACATGTCCAAAGTGAGTACATTCACTTCTGCACCTGTGTCAATCAGAATGTTACTCAAAATCCAGCCATCAACAACAACATTCAAGTGATTTCCTTGTCATAATCCAGGCTATGAGGAGGGAGGTTAGCATGAAAAATCTTCCTTTCATGCTCAATTCCAATGCATGGAGTGTTTCCCTTTAACCAATTCCCCAATAAAGGAATAATGTTCTCTTGTCACAACATCTTGCAAACCTCCTTTAGATCATCAACATCTGTCTGATGGAGCTCAGCTTCCTTCTTTTGTTCTAACTTCCATGATTGTTCTTTCAAACATTGTATCTCACCCTGTAAATTCCTAATTACCTCCATGGTCTCTTGATAAACCTCCTTCTGATGCATAGGGTCTAGATAATTTGCATGTAATACCTCCTCCTTTGTGATAACAAGCTTCTAATTTGGAACTTCCCTAATGCACGTAACCTCAATGCATGTAGTGATCTTCACAGGTACCAACTCAGGATCATGACATGCTAACTTTGGCATCCACTGATCTTCCACAATGCGTTGTACTCTAACCATTCCCATGCCCTTGTCTTGCTTATGCTTCTTACTCAAGTGTTCATACAAGTCTAGGAATTCTTCATAGTTGTGATTCTTTCTGCAAAAAGAATAAATAATGTTCTGAGGGCATTCACACATGTAATGATCAAGAGATATCTACATGTATAACATGTTCCACAAGGGAAATCACTTCTTCCACCACCGCGACCTCAGCCTCTGAATCCTCCATGATATCCTCGACCTCTACCATGGCCTCCTTCAGAGTGCCCTTCATTATGATCATGATCATGATGCTCACCTTTCTCCTTAGAGTTATTTGCAACATTGGTCTGACACACACCAATATCAATGACATCATGGATCTGATCAATCAACCTGACAATTTTTAGTATCATGAGTGGTAGACCTATAAATCTTATAGTAACAAGACACATTCTTCCTTATCACATGTTGTAGTAATGGACACCTACTTGAATCATGATCCAAGTGACAGATCTCACAGTCCAACAACATGGCACACAACTTCTGAGGACAACTATCCTTAGTATGCCCTTCTACTTCACAATTTGTGCACCAAATTCCATATGCGTCTCATGCACCAAATTAGCTGATAATTTCTCTAATTGTTTAGCCATAGCTGCAATCTGAGCCTCTAAAAATGGGCTCACTCTTGTGTCTACACTCCCAACTACCTCAGCGTGTAGAGATGCTTCAAGTGCCTTGCACATGGATCTGTATAAGTTTTATGTGAAATCATCCTTCTAAAAGGCATGATAAGTCCTCCAATGAACCATTGAGCATGTTGGCTCAGGTGTATATCATAAGATAACTTAGATAAAAGGGTTTTAAAATGTGCATCATACTCTTGTACACTCTCAGTTGTCCCCTGCTTGATGTCTTTCAACGTGCACTGATGCTCTTCTACTCAAACTCAGGGATATAAAACTCTTTCAAGAAAGCATCCCATAACGCAATATAATCTACACAAGTCTAGTCAGGGTCAAACTTTTATACCAACTATGCACGCACCCTTGTAATGTAGTTGCAAACTGACTTTCCTTGCACTCTAGAGCTATAATCCCCTTCATGCACCATAGTATCTCACACATATGCATGTGCTCATCTGCATCTTCTATCCCTCTATATTCTGGAAGATGAAGAGACATCTCCATATAAATATTCTGGGGTTGGTGCAGACCATGCCCACCAGATCTAGTACCTGTATTTCCTCTTGTGTTTCCTCCATCTCCAGAGCCACCAGATCCACTAGTTCCCGAGCCACCTGACCCTCCTGATCCTCCCCCTAAAGTAGGAAACATACCAGAGGATGCACTGCCTTGTGTTCCAACAGTCGTGCTAAACTAAACTTCCATAGTCTGTGAAGTTATGCTACTTCCAGATGTTATGCCGACATTCTGTGCACCCACATTATGTGCTGATGATGTGCCAGAAAAGATACCTCCAACCGGACCTCCAAATAACATAGATGATGATTACACCACCATAGATGAATAAGCTACCTGATTAACTCCTAAACTTGACTGTAAATTAACTCTATCTACTGCAACTCTACTTGCCCACACTAGCTTGCTTACTGTTTACTGTCATAGAATCTAGGAAACCAAGCGCAAGGGCTAGGTCACTAGGTAGGATCAGATGCGTGCCCACAAATCTCAATATTTCTTCAGAATGCACCTTCATCTAAAACTAAAGAGGGTTCTCTACCATACTTTCCCAAATGGGGGAGTTCCAGATGCTCTAGCTCCACATCCTCTGCGTGAGCTCCAAATCCTTCATGAGCCATCTCCCTCCACAACACCATTCTTTCCATGATCTCTCATTTTCTTCTCCAAGTCCCTCTCATGTGCTTCATTAAACTTAAGCCACCTTTCTTCTCTCTGTCTCTCTGTTGCTAGATCCACCATCCTTCACCACACCTGCTCCTGCCCCCACGTGTGGTGGTTTAGCTAGCCATATGTTTCTCTTCCAAATCTAGGGTCACAATCAAGATCTTAATTTCCAAAGGAATACCACACAAATATGATCCTCTAGGTTCACACATAAACTGGAACTCAGACAACCTCTGGACAAGAGTAAGTAGAAATTGTGTACTCCAAAATATAGCTATTTAGAACACCATGAAACCAATGATCCACAATGTATGTCCATGTCAGATCTACATCATACAAGGCCTGAAATTCTTCCTGCATCTAAACAAGTGTGAAAAACCTCCAATTCCTCTTAGACGCGTAAGCAACCAGCCACTCGTATAGCTCTATAGGAAAGATGGTGAAGAAAGTCTCATACAACTCATCATACAGATTCTGTTCAACCCACACATGCATTAAATTCAGGTCTAGTGCTAAATCTAAGCGAGCATACTCTTCCTCCAAATCATCTAACCACTCTTCAATACTGGCCAAGGTCAATTGGTACATCTTCATCATGCAACATCCTACCAAACAACTGAAAAAGAGGTCCTTGACAACGGAACCAAAATGTAGCCTAGATTTTACCACCAACAGCCCAAGGCACACTGGCACATCACTCATCCTGAACTGAGTGCTCACCCAAAGTGTGCAAGGGTACCAGGTCCCTCTTTAGAGAATCTTGTTCAAGATGTTAGCATGATTGAATGTATATTTCATATCCATAACAAATAATCAATATTCCACAGTGCATAAACCAGATCTAGATCTTAACCATGTAAAGAATACTTAAACAATTACTATAATCAGATTTACCATACAAGATCCATGCTCAGTTACATCCAACACCAATATCCAGCCAATAAGACCCATTATATTAAATACTATGAAACACAGAAGCTTCATACATCATACAGTCTCCATGGTCATGCACACTCATAAATTCGCAACATAACACTACAATAATATCCTGATCCCTAAACCATGTAAATCAATACATATTTATAGGGGTGGGGACTTTCCCTTCACCATCCATGCACCTTTCAAAAATAGGCTACATGCTAATAATAGTCATGCACCCTTACATGAGAATACAAAAGCATGCAAGCTCACTAATAATAGATTATCTACTAGAATAACTGTTGTTTAATCCTATTAATAGCTTCAAAGATATGCATGGTGCTTGTTCTTTTGCTTATCCAAAATAGCCTTTGCATGGTCTTCAAGTCTCCTAGAAGACGTGCTCTTCACTCCATGTCTAAAATTATCCCCAATCTACAAAATGGCTAAGTCTTGATTTCAAACTGTTCTGAGTGCACCCTATTTTGCTATACTTCCGCACATTCCTACTGCACCCAATCCTTTTGTGCTTTCATACTTAAGTTGTATTTCATCAGCTCAAGTGGACTTACGACTGAGCATTGCAGTACATCTTATGCCTCATGTATTTCTTGCACATGTGTGAAATAATCATACCCTAGGAAGCCCTTGTGCAAGTGCACTTGATATCGGGTGATAGCTAGATGTACCAATGTAAATAGATGTGTGGATGGCAAAATGAAATTCCCCTTCTTATGGAGTGTATGCATAAAATGCAGTCCCTTGTCCCTTATATGAAATCTAGATGGATGCCTTTAATTCTCTTGGATGTATTTGGATGCAAGCTTAGGTGATGGTAATAGATGCTTAGAGCTTGGTCCTTTATTTAGGTCACATAGCTTTGTATTTATATAATTCCCTTGGTTAAATTTTGTAATTGACAACAGGAAGTCTAGCCCATAAGAAAATAAAATTCCCAAAAGATAAAAGAGACCCAAAATAAGCAAGTAAGATAGAAAAGGGTCAGGGGCACCTAGAGGGGATGGGGGCGCCTAGGCGTTGGCATCCTGGTTGGGTGCTAGTGTATGAAGCCATAAAATATAATAAATTAAAATACCGACTAGGCTGTGGGGTGGAAAAAATAAGAAATAACACAAGAAGCAAATCAAAGAGGTAAACAGTAGCTGTCAATTACTAGTTTCCTCACTTAGGAATCATATGAATGGAAGTATGTGTTTTAGGACCTAGAAATGTACCCAATTGCGTGATTTTTTGTTTATATTTTCCCCCACTTTATGTTTTTGAGTGAATACTAGATAATATAAATTAGATAAGAGATGCGTACCTAATAAACATGTAGAGAGTGATGGCAATAGCATGCCGAAGAGACAAGTGAAACCATGGAGTGATGAAAAATGAAGTGTGGAAGCTAAGAAAGAGGAAGTGAGCCTAGTGGTGAAATGTATGTATTGTACCATGTTTTACCTATTGTTGTTTTATCTTGATGTAGGGTTTCTTCTTGTTGCATATTTAGGAAGAACCTACAAAAGAAGAGAAAAATATTAGTAAAAGTTGTGTATTATGAAAAATCTGTAAAAGTATGTGAAAATGTGTAAAAAAGGAAACTGTGCACCTGATCCGTGAAGAGTGAAAAGGATATAAAATTTCCTTAACTGTTGTAAAAGAGTGATCTTTTTGGGTGATCTCATGCCAAGTGTGATATTTTTAGGGGATCTCATGCTAAGAATGAGTTTTTGGGCAATCTCATGCCAAGAATGAGTTTTTTTGGGCGATCTCAAGCCACAGTAGAAGAGTGCTGGAAAGAGAGGTATAGTGTTACTCTCCTTCCATGAATGCTTACCTAATAAGCACCACTATAGATGGTATATCCCATGTTTGTTATGTATTGTTCTGTATTATCCTAATTGAAGGAGATTGTAGGATATTTCATGCCTTTTGTATCCTGAGGCCAGCACCTGATCCTATGAAAGTGCTTTGAAAAACATTCTAGACTGTACTGATATGAGAAAGTAACTGTAACTACCCCCTGGCCATATGCACCTAGGAAATGTCAGGAGCGCCAAAGTGCTAGTTTCTATATCTGGGCGTTGGTGTTTGTGCTAAACTAAGGACCTAGGTCAAATTCTGGGTTATTTCTATAATTGTATTATGTTATGTTCATGTACTATACATGTTTGTATTATAGGTCTGAGCTGTTGTATGGGGTGAATGATTCACCCAATATATTCCCCCCTCATTTAGGGCGTATGTGACACTGATAGGAGGATGTGGTCCGAAGGAGAGGACATGAAACTGATTCTAAACTGTATCCTTGTAGGGAGGAGGGGAATGTGCATGGTACAAATTAAGGCACATGCAAACAAAGATGGCTATAAACATGTATTAGTAGAAAAATCTAGAAAACATGTAATGGAATACAATGTAACAAGTAAGAAGACAAGATAGACCGTGAAAAGAGGGTTTCAAACATGGTACATCACTCACAATGTCAAAAGACAATTAGGGCCAAAGCAACTGAAAATATACAATGTGCACACAATACAAAGGGCAATGCCCATAAACAATAACATATAATGTCAACCAATGTCAAACAAAGTGAAACAAACAACCATGGTGGCATATAGTCCTATAAAGCAAATGTTGCACATGAAGTGCCAATTAGCATGTTAGAAAGATAAAAAGTATGTCAAGACGTGTATGTGTCAATAAAATAAGTAGTGTGCTAGTAAAAGTATACAGTATCATATAATGAAATGATAGCACATGTATTGTATGAGAAAGTAGATGCCCCTAGGAGCCTCAGTGGGACTGGTAAGAGGTATAGTGCCAAGCATCATTGTTGTGTGTAGAAATATGTAGGAATTCTACATTCAAAACTAAAGAACAAGTGAATTTCAATGTGTATATGATCAAGATAATGACATACTAAGTATTTTTCTATCATGTGAAATAAAGTGTACATGTAAGCATAAATAAGAAAGAATAAATGCAAACCAAGATATGCAGTATGTTTTGAATGAGTGTGACAGAATGGAATGCAAAGAGTGAAGGTGGAAGGAGTAGATTGCCCCCCCAGCGAATGTGGATGATTATGAAATGAGGTTCATTTATAAAATACCCCTTGACATTCAAGAAGGAACTATAGAAAAAGAGTGTGTCATCAGGAAATTGTTTGATAATGTGTACTAGAAAGATAGATGATGGAGCATAGAGCGTGAAGAGTAGAAGAGGTGAGGGTCATTGCAGATTTAGACCCTCAATAGTCGAGTATGAACCATAGAACTAGAGCACATCATAGAGTAATGGGTTGAGAAGGTGTGCTAGATGTAACATGAAGTGCAAAGTGTAGACTGTAGAATCAGATGGTATGATGTGTGAGAAAGAATTGCTATAAAGGTGTATCATGAAGTGCATAGCGTGAAATGTGTAGTATGTGAGATTCATGGATGTAGTATGCCCTTAATAGTAAAGTTTGAACCTTAGCACAAGAGTGAATCATAGAGTAGTGAGGATACAAGAGGTGTGTATCTAGTTGTATATGATTGATAATTATAAATAGAAGGTACAAAGAATGAAGCGTAATAGAAGAAATTTTAGGAGGGGGAGAATAAGCGCAATGCCCCCAAGTGTATGATGATGAGAAATTTATCTGATGAAAGTGAAGGGAAAGGGGTCCTTCACTCGATGTTTTGAGGTGACAAAGCTGTGTAACCATGCTCTGATATCAGTGGTGTATGAGACTAAGAAATTACATGTGACATAATTCTACGAGGTGATGAGAACCTATGTAAAGGAGATCAAGGAGGTGATGAACACCTATGGGATGGAGACTGAGGATATGAAGGAGGTAGTGACCTTCTATGTGAAGGGGTTTCCAAAGTAGGGGAATTACACCAACAAAGTGGACTAGTGGAGAGATAAGAACGAATAGGTCATGTACTAATAGTAGAGCTAGGTGAAGAATGTGTAATAGATTTTAGAGGCCCAAGGGGGCCCTAGATGCTCTAAGTAGCGCAAGGTAAACCTAAAGAGGAGGATGAGGTAATAATGTGCATGGTGGGACATCTTTGATAGTGATAACCTACTAGTTTTGAAGGAATTTGAGGCATAAGTGATTCATGGAAGGGATAGCTTGAGTGGCACGGGAGCCAAGGAATACCTAAGAGCATGTCACAACCTTTTATGGCAGGTACCACTGTGAATGGCACAAGCATGGTGAGAGGGCCCAACTGTAACTATACGCTTGACATAACCATAAAATTTAGGAACTGGATATGAAATATTAGACATTAGATAGTTGAAAACAACGAGTAGTGCAATAGAGAAAAATCCCATGGGAAGTGATGGATCAATCACTGTATTATTAATAGCATGAGGCCCGATAGAAGCAAAGATGTGTATCATGTTAGAATAAAATGTAGCGTGATAATCATGATTAAAAAATATGATTATGGTGGAGATTCATCAGTACTAGCAACTATAAAATAAATATGCCCCAATGATGAAGGGGGCATAGCACGATATGTATGATTGATAGAAGAATTCACAACTTTTTTATCATGCTTAGGTAGAGGATCATTAAATATTTTGAGATTTTTTGTTTTCATTAACTGACTTAGATGTCGAAGGCTCGAGGAGCTCGACTTGCATTTTTTCAATAAGATGTTTGAGTTTAAAACAGTGATTAGTAGGATGGCCAAACACATTTATGATAGTCACATCTATCATTTTCTTCATAATTGTGTCCTTTAGGGTGAGATGGATCTAGATTTAGCGGTGGTGGAACGTAATAATATTGCTTTCAATAAGTTATGGAAATAGAATGCATGGAGCACAAGGAAATTTCTTGAATGTATGATTTGGAGGCTACCATTGAAGCTTTTCAGGAGTAGAGACAACATTAACAGTAATCTTTTGCTTCGGTGAGCTTAAGAGATGGCTTGATAGTTTATTTTGTTTTAAAACCAATTTCAATATTATGAAGCTTGATCGTGATACTTAAGTTTTCCCATAGAGATAATTTTTCCTTCGCATAATTTAAGAGTATGACATAATTGATCAAATGAATGAGAGGTCTCAACGATGACACTCTCTTCCAATGGAGATTAGAGACTCTAGATAAATAGGATCTTGTAACTCATAATCCATAAGAACATTAGTCATCTTAGCTAGATTGTCCTTATACCATAATACATAGTCCACTAGATGCTCCTTGGATCCTTGTTTGATTTATGTAAGTTGAGCATAAGATATTTTAGAACTGATATTGATAGAAAAGTGAGTGAGCAAAGCATGAGTTAAATGTGTAAATGATGTTTCCGAGTGACATGTATATCGTAGAGCCAACATATAGCATAGTTTTTAAGAATTCTATTAAAGAGTTTTTCAAGTAAAGTATGATCATCCATATAATTGAGACATGCCACATGAAAAGATATGAGATGTTCTTAAGGGTCACCACAAACCATTCAAGGTGGGGTAGCTTCGCAGTGATGATGTTTAGAGGAAGTTCATAAGTGGAAATGGTGGGTTTGAAAGGAGTGTGAAGGAGTAAGGTATAATCCAAAGATGCAGATACACAAGAAGTAACTAGCTGAAGTTGATGGATCTGATTTTGCAGATCTTGGTATAAAGAAGCTAGATTAGGAGTGTTTGAAGAAGAACCATGTTGTGCATTAGAAGCATTGGTTTGAATGAGAGGATTAGTAGAAATAAAAATTGAAGCAGGAATGGAGGTAGGAATGTGAAGGGGGTGGGGTGGAGGACATGGCAATCGAAGAAGATATTGCAAGAGGTATAGAAGCAGCTTCTCAAGAACATTTGGAATCAAGTAAAGCATTGAGAATATGTGGAATATGTATAGGATTGTCACACAAATCTTGATGAAAATCAGTAAGCTTTTCTAATTGTTCTTGATCAACATTAGTATCCTCATCATATGATTATTCACTATCATATATTTTAATGTCTTCAAGGCAAACATTCATTGAGTTAGCAAAGGGATTATCAAAATCAACCATTTATTTAGAAACCCCTATGGATAAATGGAGGAATTTATAGATGCTCAAAATACCCAAACCAACCACTACGGGTAACGGGAATAGGAAGGAATATTTGAATGATAGGTTCACCAAATGATTTAACAAAATTTAGAATTTTTTATAAACCCTAATTACAGAGTCAAGTATGATAAATAAATACTAAAGTACAAATTCAACACATGCAATAAGCTAGATAAATATAAAACCGTAAGTGAAAGAGAGGGAAAGAGTGACTTAGCTGATTTACACTTTCTTGAAGATCAAATGGACTAGAAAAACTGAAGAATAGAAAGTGAAGACTGTCACATCCATGTTCTATAAATTTTGGAGCTGTCAGATAAGGCTACATCAAGGCTCCTGAAATGGGGTGGAGGGAACCTAGGCACAAGAGACCTATATTTGGCACCTATGACTATGCATGAGCTCGAAACCTAGTTTTTCTAGTGTCGCACAAGTATCACCGGTAGTTGTTTTTGGTCACCTGTATTTTGTGTTGAGTTGTGGAGCTTAATCACTTCACTGACATTATTTTATAGACTTGTTGGAATACACAGTAATCAACGTCAGTTGATGAACCGTTGTCGGTCACCCATGGACCGGTATCGGTCAGACAAGGAGGAACCGACATTGGTTAGTGCTAACTAGCATTGGATAAGGCTAACCGACATTGGTTACCTGTGCGTGACTATTATAATTAAGTTGCAGGAATTAGATCTATCTTTAATTGTAAAGTGAATCTAATGGTTGTAATTACATAGCTAAAGTGCCCTAAGATTGTAGATGCATATATAAGCATAAAGTTAGGGTTTAGAAGGAAAAATTAAATTGAGAATAGAGAGAGGTTTCCTTTAGAGTGAAAAGAGAAATTTGTAGAGAAGAAAGCACATGACATCCAAGAATGTGTGGAAGATTGTAAATCTTCATTTTATTTCCTTCGTGATAATAAATTAGTATTTTCTTGGTGGATGTAGCCCACACTAGGGGAACCACGTTAAATCTTGTGTATTGTTTCTTCTTGTTTATTTTTCATATTGATTGATTTTATGCTTAGATCTAGTTAATATATTTGTACAACCAATGTGCTAACCCCAACAATTGGTATCAGAGAATATTTGTTTGAGGGTTATGTGTGTTGATACATTTACTCACAGAGGGATTTTTGATTGAGTGGGAGCAAAGTAATGAGAGAAGAAGGAAGATTCACAATAGATAAATTTGATGGTCGTGACTATCTATTATGAAAGATGCACGTGCAGGATTATTTGTATAAAAAATATTTATACTTACCATTAGATGAGAAGGAAAGACCTGCAAAGATGACTAATGAAGAATGGAAAATTATTGATAGAAAGGCTATGGGATCTATAAGATTGAGCCTGAAAACATCTGTGGCTTCGAATATTACTAAAGCAGGATCTACGGTAGAGTTGATGAAATATTTGTAAAATCTATATGAAAAACCTAGTGCTTCAATTAAAATTTATTTGATGAAAAAATGTTTAATTTAAAGATGCAAGAAGGTGGATCTGCATCAAGTCATTTGAATGATTTTTGATCTATTGTAAATCAATTAAAATCAGTTAGTATTCCGTTTGAGGATGAAGTGAAAGTACTTTTATTATTATGTTATTTTCTAGATAGTTGGGATAACTTGTTAATGGTTGTTAGTAATACAACATCTGCTACTACTGTTTTAAAGTTTGATGATGTGGTTAGTATAATCCTGAATGAAGAAATATGCAAGAAAATTATAGGAGAATCATCATCTGGGAATGCTTTGAATGTAGAAACCAGGGGAAGGAATAAGGAGAGATCCAAGAGCAAGAATAATGGGAAATCAAAGTCTATGAATGGTAGATCTAAATCTAGAGGTAGAGGTATAATCTGCAGGAATTGTGGAAAGAAAGGTCATACAAAGAAAGATTGATGGTTCAAGGAAAACAAAGAGAATCTACAGGAGAAAGGTAAAGAGGCGAATGTTTTTGTAAAAGAGGTAATGAATGATGCCCTAATTCTCTCCTTAGATAATAAAATTGATTCATGGGTTTTAGATTAAGGAGCTTATTTCCATGTAACCCCTAATAAGGGTTATTTCAGAAATTATGTCCAGGGTAATTTTGGGTGTGTTTATTTTGGAGATGATGAACCATGCATTATTACTTGTAGAGGTGAAGTTAATTGCATAATATAAATACATGGATATTGAAATATGGGAAGCATTTTCCAAGCCTCAAAAGAAATCTAACTTATGCAAGACAATTGTGTGAAATTGGTTACATGGTTACACTCACAACTGAATCTTATAAAGTTTCCCAAGGGATCTCTTGTTGTAGCAAGAGGAAAGAAGGTAGGATCATTTTATTTTTCTACTTATATTACTGATTCCTTTTCTGTTCTATCTACTTCAGATTCAAATACAAGCATGTGGCATAATCAGCTAGGCCATATAAGTGAAAAGGAAATGCATATCTTAAAGGAAAATGGTAAGTTGTCAGATCTGAAACGTGTAGATCTTGATTTATGTGAACATTGCATTTTTGGAAAAAAGAAGAGATTGAGATTTCTCAAAGTTGGGGGAAAAAAAGAAGAATCATAAATTGGAGCTTGTACACTTAGATGTGTGGGGACCATCCCAAGTAGTTTCTAATAGAGGATACCAATACTATGTTACTGTTATCCCAAATTCACCCCCCCAGAAAATTTGGTTAAGACAACTCCCTTGCACATAAGGAAATTATGAAGGAAATGACTCTTGTGGACCCATAAGATCACATTCCAGAATGAAAACAAGATTACAGGTGGTGAGTACTCAACAAATGGTTTTTAATGATTATTGTTTAGTAAATGGAATGCGTAGAGAAAGGGTGGTTCCTAAATGACCACAGGATAATGGTATTGAAAAGAAGTGAGAAGGAAAATCAAGGAAAATGCTAGATGCATCAGGATACACGATGTTGCCCTCAGGATAGAAGCAGTAGAACGATGGTTTATTTGATTAATGTGGACCTTCCAAGTAGCATCGAAAGGCCAGAGAGATCGGGGACTGGAAAAGAGGTAGATTTTTCTTTTCTTAGTATTTGGCTCAGAATCTTCGTGCAATTGATAAGAAAAATAGATAAAATGGATACAAAATCCAAAAGGTACTTTCCATTGAGGCTCTAGTGATTTCATATTTTGGTTTTGGGATTTATGAAGGTGTCCACGTGTCACCCCTCAGCAAAGTGGGAAAACCTTGCATGGTTTTCTAAGTTTTGTTTTCCTACGAGCTCACTCCATAATGAGGTAAAGAAAAATTCAAAGGAGCCCGAGTTAAAGCCAAAACTTTTAGTCAGAGGAAAAGGTGAAAAATTTCCTTTCAACTTAAGGGCTAAAGAAAAGATTACGAAGCGCATCTCCCTCAACCAACTGTTGGCTACCACGTGTCCAATTAGAGCTTCGGGGCCGTCCTTTTCTATTTTGTGTTTCACGAAAAGGGGGAAAGGAAATTAAGCCTGCAAACCTAATTTTTTCTCTAATCTTGCTGCCACGTGTCCCAGGGAAGCCTAACGAGTGCCAGGCTACCACGTCGCCCTGTTAGGTGAAAAATGAAGAAGAGTCTTCCAGGCCATTAACACAGAATCCAATCTCTTCAACTACCAGATCTGATTTGATTCAATCCGCTGGGAACCAGAAGTGACATATTATGGGTGGATTTATAGAAGGCATTGATATTCAGTGGTTGAAATTTCAAAGTGGGATTTGATGCATATCCCGATGGTGGTTGAAGCAAGATTTAATTTTTTCCCTCTTCTCTCTCTTTTCTTTCTATATATACTGTAACACTTCTCATTTGAGAAAGAAGAGACATTCTGGGCATAGAGAAAACTCTGTCAAATTTGTTTCTCGATGCCATTTTTGAGTAGTAAACCTTCTCCCACACCTGGAAAATGTATTTGTGCCTCTATTCCAGAAATGTAATGGTCTTGTGCACCTTCTAGAGCAATAAAAAACGTGTTTTTGTGGTGTTCTTCAACCCTTTGCATTGTTTTGTTGTTTCTTCGTGCCTCTCCCTTCCAGATTTGTTTTTTATGTGCATGTATTTCACATTTGCAGGTGCAGGATGTTGTGTTTCATGGAGTTTAATGGTGAATTTGAAGATCTGGGCCATGTCACTTCTGTCTGACCTCCCTCATCTCCATTTTCTCTATTTCTTTCTCCCTCAACAGAATATCTTGCTTCCTTTGCTGGTGTATCACCGTTTTAGTGTAGGCTATCTTTTTTTAGTATTCTTTCTCTCCTTGGTCTCCTTGGAAGTTAGATTAGGATTAGATTAGCATTTCCTACATTGGAATAGTCTTGTGGCAGGTAGTTTAGGAAGAGGAACCAGCCTTCTCTGGAGATATTTCCCATTCGCAAGGTCCCACACCTTGGGGAAGTTCCAATGTTATGCAAATCACACCAAATCACCCTATTCCTTAGAAAAGCAGATCTATAACTCATTTGGGGGTGTTTTGATTTTGCACTAATAGTTTTGGCACACCCGGTGGGAAAAGTATGAAGCACCTTACCACTTCACTTCATCAGGTTCGATGTGCTCTTGGTGAAGATTTCACGCCTTTGGAGGCACTTTCAGGCACATCTGGTGACTCCATCTGGTTAAAAACCCATTCTCTAAGTTACAGATCTTTTCCATCCATTTCCACTCATTTCATCCATTTTCTTCTTCCATCGCTTTCATTTTCTCCCATTCCATGAGGTTGTGCAATCATGACTTTATTCCCTTCATGGAACGCACACTTACAGCAATACATTCCACCTCTAATGTATTTCCCAACTCCTCTAGATCAGTATTGGTAATCAGATCCCGGACCATTATGCTTACCCAAATGAGCAGTGTCAAAACCAGTTTGACTATGAAGCTTATCAAGGACAAGGGGATACATATGATGGTGATAATTATGCAGAGGATGTTGGTTTACTGGAGAAGATTCAAAAAATGGAGACTGGCATGGTTCAGTCAAGGGGCATAACATGAATGAAAGCATTCGAGATTGGTTGCAGGGCACCTTATCCATGGGAAGGCTCTTTTCCAAGACATTACAGCCCTCAGGAGAAGCTAGACTTCATGGTTGAAATGTTGCCCCAACTTACACAATGGACTGAGGAGATTGGGGCCTATGAATTTTGTGCAAGGAAGCCTTGTCAATGGGTAAATCCTACACCATTATTTGGTAATTTTCTCTCCACTCCTAAAGAAACACCATCTCAATTAGAGCTTCAATTTCCAAGCTTCAAATTGTATGCTTCCCCAAGTGTGAAATTCATTTCTCCATCCCCTAGTCTTGCCATCCCATTTCAGTTCTTCTTTCCCTTTTCCCTTCAAAACAGTCATCCCCTCCAAACAAACAAGAAGTTCCACCTCCCTCCCCACCACAAACAATTGCAAAGCTGGTTGAACCCAAACCTACCACTCCTCTTACTATCCCAAGTCCATGTTGGGAAGATACTCAAGAATCCAATCAAGAATAACAAGAAGAGGAGCCCAACAGAAAAGAAATAACAAAAAATATGATGAGTGGGGTTGCTAAATTTGGGTTTACAAATATCCCCGTTGATAGTCAAGCCAATAGAGGAGGTCAAGGTTGAAGAGCTAGAGGTGGATGAGTTTGAATTTACAGTAGAGGAGGAGGACCATACAATTTCATGAGGCCTTGAGTGTGGAGCAAGCTACAAAAGAATCTTCAATTCTTCCTCCCACTTCATCCCCTTCAATATCTAATGTTGAAGAAGAGTTTTATCTTTAAAACATCATGTTTGAAAGTGAAGTGAGCCATGGTGATCAAATTACAGATCAATAAGGCACCATGGAGGAGGTAGAGCACATGAAATAGGATAACAAGGAGGCAGACTGTCTGTTAGACTTGAAGGATTTCTCTTGATGAGAGAGGAGCCTGAGGAGATCAACATCATTTTTCCCTCCATCTTCAACCTTCCAAGCACACAAACCTACTACCATGAAGGAGAACATCCAAGGGCAATAACCTGCATCTCAGAACGGCCCTCTAGAACCAAGGTTGGAAGATCTTGATCTTCCATGTTCTTGAAAGGAGGAGGAAGAGAAAAGGCAAGAGGATGTCATCATCTCCCTCACACCATCCACTCAAGAAGGTCCACAAGAAGAATCCATTTTTGGAGTTGAATTTTAGAGAAATGGGCACATCCAAAGGATCAAACTGTGCTTAAGTAGGAACTTGGATTCATCAGAGCCAAAGGAGAAGCCAAAACCAGTCATGCCTACTTCAAGGCATGAGGATGAGTTACAAAGCATCAAGGATCAGCTGTCATACCTCTTCAATCTAAATGTAGAGAAAATAAAAGAGGTATTGGTTTTGTCTTCAATGCTGATACTTTGATGATTTGGGTGTAAGAACAGCTTGTAGTTACTTTTTCACTCATCCAACCAGCCATGTTTAGTGCCAAATCAGTTGCATGGTTGCCATTTTTGAGGAAGGGAAGCTATTTCTTCCTGCCAGTTGTAGGTTTTGTTTGAGTTCCCTTTGCTCTTGGGATAGAGTAGAGTAGGTAGGTTTTTTTTTAGCAGAAGAAGTGCTTTTGCACACTCTGTATGTTCCATTTGGAGCATGTATGATTTTCAGTTTGTACATAGTTTTTGGTGTTGTTGTATTGCTCTTGCAAAGTGCATTCAGTTAGCTTTTGGTGAAGTTCAACTTCAAGTTTCAGGTGGGTTTCCAAGTGATTCAGAGGTTAGCAAAGTGCAGGGAGTCGAGGATTCCAATTTATAAGAAGGATCATTGTCAAGCCATAATTCTTAACTCCATGCCCAATGGATGCTCCAAGGCCACTGGTCTCTTCATCTCGCAAACATATGTCCCCATGAGTCCCCAAATTGTTATCCCAAATTCACCCCCCGAGAAAATTTGGTCAAGACAACTCCTACACATAAGGAAATTATGAAGGAAACAACTCAGACCCGCGAGCTCACATTCCAGAGATGACAAAAAAGGTTCAGGGAGACTCTACAATGGAATGGTGGGGCCTACGAAAAGTTTAAATGACCCTGTGCAAGAAAAAAGAGAAGCTCAAACAAGCTCCACATCTCCACGTGTCTCAAGATGAAACGGAGGCAGGGGAAATGGTCAAGCAAAGTCAAAAGGTAGAGCTTTGGGGCTAGGGGGGTTTTCTGAGTTTTGCGTTTCATGAAAAGGGGAAAAGATAAATTACAGACCGTGAGCCTGATTTTTTCTCTAATCTAATTGCCACGTGTCCCATATCAAAGGGGACCCATTTTTCAAGTTGTTTTCCCACCCTCCTGTACGGACCTGATACAAACTTCGAAGGGGCATATCTTTCAACTCAGGGCTAGAAATATTGTGAATCTGACATCGTTGAAAGCGTCTCGACGTCCTCTATGCCATGAAAGGATTAAAAATCATTTTTCAGGCCCTGGTAGGTAAAAAATGAAGAAGAGTCTTCTAGGCCATTAACGCAGAATCCAATCTCTTCAACTACAAGATCTGATTCGATTCAATCTGCTGGGAAACCAGAAGTGACATATTGTGGGTGAATTTGTAGAAGGCATTGATATTCAGTGGTTGAGCTTTCAAAGTCAGGATTTGATGCATATCTCGGGCTGGTTGAAGCAGGATTCAATTTTTTCCCCTCTTCTCTCTCTCTTATTCTTTCTATATATTGTAACACTTCTCATTTTGAAAAGGAGAGACATTCTGGGCATAGAGAAACTCTGTCAAATTTGTTTCTCGACACCATTTTTGAGCACCGAACCTTCTCCCACGCCTGGAAAATGTATTTGTGCCTCTATTCTAGAAATGTAATGGTCTCGTGCACCTTCTAGAGCAATAAAAATGTATTTTGTGGTGTTCTTCAACCCTTTGCATCCTTTTGTTGTTTCTCCATGTGCCTCTCCCTTGCAGATTTGTTTTTCTGTGCATGTATTTCACATTTGTAGGTGTAGGATATTGTGTTTCATGGAGTTTAATGGTGAATTTGAAGATCTGGGCCGTGTCACTTCTGTCTGACCTCCCTCATCTCCATTTTCTCTGTTTCTTTCTTCCTCAACGAAATATCTCATTCCCTTTTCTCGGTGCTATCACCTCTGTAGTGTAGGATTATCTTTATTTTCATGCTCTCTCTCTCTCCTTGGTCCCTTGGAATTGTTAGATTAGGATTAGATAGTCACATTTCCTTCCTTAAAGGTATTTTAGTGCTAGGATTAGGAAGAGGAACCAATCTTCTCTGGAGGATCATTCCAATTTGCGAGTCCCATAGCTTGGGGAATGATCCAATGTTATGAAAATCACACTAAATGACCCTACCTTAGAAAAGCAGATCCATAACTCATTTGGGGGTGCTGTGATTTCATAGTAATAGTTTTGGCATGGCCGGTGGGATAGGTCTGAAGCACCTTACCACCAGGGATAATTTTAGCAGGTTCAATATTGCGTAATATGGTGAAAATTTCATTTTGGAGGAAAATATGAAAAGGTGAATTATTCGGAGTGGGTCGGTGTCCTGTTCACCTAAAATATATAGTATATTTTTTTTTGGGGGTCGACTTCACCTTCATTTGAAAACATCAGACCTATAAAAACCTAGCTGATTCTTCCAGGTAGTATACCTCAAGTAGCTTAACAAATTACCAATGAGGTTGTGAAATCATGAACTCGCATACCCTTCAAGCACCAGAGATTCAAATTACTGTTAGCCTGTGATTGTTGACGCGCGAAAAATGTAGTTCCCAACGCGTGACAAGGGCATTGTTGACATGCGAAAACAACTGTAATGATGCGTGACAGAGGATTAGTGCTTGACGTGCGACTATGGGCGAAGAAATTGACGCGTCGACAAGGGCAGTGTTGACGCGCGACAGTATATACAGACAGTGGACACGCGACAGAAAAAGGGTTGATGACGCGCGACAAGTGCAGAGTTGACACATGACAGAGGACCTCAGACAGGTCTACGCGCGACAAGACCTCAGACACTGGACAGAGTCGCTACTTGGACTCTTTTCAGAATCAATGGAAGGTGCCAACTCAAAGAATACGAATAACTTAAAAGTAAGTAAGAAATCTCAGAAATCACTGGTTCAGGGCATTTTGGAAACTTTGCGGATACAGATATTGTAAATATCAATCATATAGATGCACCACAAAGAATCAAGAGTTCAAAAAAATAGTATGAGATAGATAGTCTAACTTGCAGAGATGAGAAACTAAGGACATAATGCCCAAATAAAACATAGTGACGTGTGTCACTGAGGTCTAGTGACGCACGTCAAGGAGGTACATCAGATTATGATGCATAGCAGATGCACGAAAAAGAGTTTGTCTCCATGCGCGACACGCAGACCATCTTTTTGACGAGAAAGCAGAGGTCAGAGGCTGCAGACGCGCGACAGGAGATTTTACTGTTGCACGCGTCAAAAAAAATGCATTGACGCACATCACTAGACCTCAGTGACGCGCGTCAACAACTGTAATGACGCACGTCACTGAGGTCTAGTGACGCGCGTCAATGCAGTTTTTTTTGACGTGCGAACAAACAAGAAGTCTCCACGTCGCGCGTCTGCAGCCTTCTGTTGCAGCACTTGACAATCAGGCGAAATTTTTTCATACCCTAACCTGCCAAAAAATTCACTCTTCCTGTCCCAAGTCCATGGTTCCGGGAAGATATTCGCCAGGTATCCTCCACCTCAAGATTTCCAAGAAATGGAGCCTCTTAAAATGAACCCTGCTTACCACTTCACTTCATCAAGTTCGATGTGCTCTTGGGCTGAATATTTCAACTTTTGGAGGCACTTTACAGGCACATCTAGCGACTCTGATCTGGTCAAAAACCCATTCTCTGAGTTGTAGACCTTTTCCATTAATTTCCACTAATTTTATCCATTTTCTTCTTCTGATCTCTTTCATTTTCTCCCATTCCATGAGGTTGAGCAATCATACACTTTCAGAGGCCCCTTCATGGAACTCACATTTAAAGCAATACAGTCCAACCTTCAAATGTATCTTCCCAACTCCCACTATCATCAGTATTATAATTAGATCTATGACCATTGATGCTTACCCAGTATGAGTAGTGTCAAAACTTCAGATTGACTATCAAGCTTATCAAGGACAAGGGGATGCATATGATGGCGATAGTTATGTAGAGGATGCTGGTTTACTGGAGAAGATTCAAAAAATAGAGGTTAGCATGGTTCAATCAAGGGGCATAACATGAATGAAGGCATTCAAGATTGGTTGCAAGGCACCTTGTCCATGGGAAGGCCCTTTTCCAAGACATTACAACCCTCAGGAGAATCTAGACTTCATGGTTGAAATGCTGCCCCAACTTGCACAATGGGACTGAGGAGATTGAGGCCTATAAATTTTGTGCCAGGCAGCCTTGTCAATGGGTAAATCCTACACCATTATCTGGTAATTTTCTCTCCACTCCTCAAGCAACACCATCTCAATTTGAGCTTTAATTTCCAAGCTTCCCATTGTATGTTGCCCCAAGTGTGAAATTCTATTTCTCCATCCCCTAGTCTACCATCCCATTTCAATTCTTCTGCCCTTTTCCCTTCCAATTATTCATCCCCTCCAAACAAACAAGAAGTTCCACGTCCCTCCCCAGCACAAAAAATTGCAAAGTTGGTCGAACCCCAACTTTCCATTCCTCTTACTTTCCCAAGTCTATGTTGGGAAGATACACAAGAATCTAATGAAGAACAACAAGAGGAGGAGCCCAATAGAAAATAAGTAACAAACAATCTAATGAGTTGGGTTGATAAATTTGGATTTACAAATATTTCCTTGATGGTCAAGCCAATAGAGGAGGTCAAGGTTGAAGAGCCAGTAGTGGATGAGTTTGAATTTACAGTAGAGGAGGAGGACCATACAGTTTCAGAGGCCTCGAGTGTGGATCAGGCTATAGAATAACCTTCAGTTCTTCCTCCCACTTCATCCCCTTCAAGCTCTGATGTTGAAGAAGAGTTTGATCTTTCAAACTTCATGTTTGAAAGTGAAGGGAGCCATGTTGATCAAGTTACAGATCAGGAAGGCACCATGGAGGAGGTAGAGCACATGTAACATGACAACAAGGAGGTAGACTGCCTATCAGACTTGGAAGATTTATTTAATGAAGAGGAGTTTGAGGAGATAACATCATTTTTTCCTCCATATTCAACCTTCCAAACACACGAACCTTCTGCCATGAAGGAGAACATCCAAGGACAACAACCTGCATCTCACAACGGCCTAGATCTTGATCTTCCATGTTCTTCAAAGGAGGAGGAAGAGAAAAGCCAGGAGGATGTCATCATCTCCCTCACACCATCCACTCAAGAAGGTCCACAAGAAGACTCCTTTTTTGGAGTTGAATTTTAGAGAAATGGGCACATCTAAAGGATTAGACCGTGCCCAATTAGGTACTTGGATTCATTGGAGGCAAAGGAGAAACATAAACTAGTCATGCCTACTTCAGGGCATGAGGATGAGCTACAAAGCACCAAGGATCAGCTGTCATACCTCTTCAATCCAAATGTAGAGCAACTAAAAGAGGTACTGGTTTTGTCTTCAGTTGATACTTTGGTGATTTGGGTGGAAGAAAAACTTGTAGTTAGTTTTTCACTCATCCAACAATCCATGTTCAGTGCCAAATCAGTTGCATGGCTGCCATTTTTGAGGAAGGGAAGCTATTTCTCCCTACCAGTTGCAGGTTTTTTTTGAGTTCCCTTTTCTCTTGGTTAGAGTAGAGTAGGTAGGTTTTTTTTTCAGAAAAAGAAGTGCTTTTGCACACTCTACATATTCCTTTTAGAGCATGTATGATTTTCAGTTTGTACAGAGTTTTTGGTGCTGTTGTATTGCTCTTGCACAATGTATTCAGTTGGATTTTGGTGAAGTTCAACTTCAAGTTTCAGCGGGTTTCCAAGTGATTCAAAGGTCAGTAAAGTGCAGGGAGTCAGGGAGTCCATTTTATAAGAAGGATCAGTGTCAGGCCATCATTCTTGACTCCATGCCTAATGGATGCTCCAAGGCCACTGGTCTCTTCATCTAGCAGACAGATGTCCCTGTGAGTCACTAAATTGTTATCCCAAATTTGCCCCCTGGAAAATTTGGTCAAGAAAACTCCTGCACATAAGGAAATTATGAAGGAAACGACTCAAACCCACGACCTCACATTCCAGGATGACAAACAAGGTTGCAGGGAGACTCTACAATGGAATAGCGGGGCATGTGAATTTTAAACGACCCTATGCGAGAAAAAAGAGAAGCTCAAACAAGCGCTGCATCTCCATGTGTCTCAGGACAAAATAGAGGCAGGGGAAATGGTCAAGTAGAGTTAAAAGGCAGAGCTTTGGGGCCATGGGGTTTTTCTAAGTTTTACGTTTTGTGAAAAGGGGAAAAGAGAAAGATAAATTACGGACCCACGAGCTTGATTTTTTCTCTAATTTGACTACCACATGTCCCATATCAAAGGGGACCCATTTTTAAGCTGTTTTCCTACCCTCCTATATAGACCCGATACAAACTTCAAAGGGGCATATCTTTCGACTCAGGGCTCGAAATATTGCAAATCTGACACCGTTGGAAGCATCTCAATGTCCTCTACACCATAAAAGGAATAAAAACCATATTTCAGGCCTTGGTAGGTAAAAAATGAAGAAGAGTCTTCCAGGCCATTAACGCAGAATCCAATCTCTTCAACTACCAGATATGATTCGATTCAATCCACTGGGAAACTAGAAGCAACATATTGTGGGTGAATTTGCAAAAGGCATTGATATTTAATGGTTGAGCTTTCAAAGCAAGATTCGATGCATATCTCAGGGTGGTTGAAGCAGGATTTTATTTTTTTCCCTCTTCTCTCTTTCTTATTATTTCTATATGTTGTAACACTTCTCATTTTGAAAAGGAGAGACATTCTGGGCATAGAGAAACTCTACCAAATTTGTTTCTTGACGCCATTTTTGAGTAGTGAACCTTCTCCCACGCTTGGAAAATGTATTTTTTCCTCTATTCCAGAAATGTAATGGTCTGTGCACCTTCTAGAGCAATAAAAATGTGTTTTTGTGGTGTTCTTCAACCCTTTGCATCATTTTGTTGTTTCTCCATTGCTCTCCCTTCTAGATTTGTTTTTCTGTGCATGTATTTCACATTTACAGGTGCAAGATATTATGTTTCATGGAGATTAATGGAGAATTTGAAGATCTGGGCCATGTCACTTCTATTTGACCTCCCTCATCTCCATTTTCTCTATTTCTTTCTCCCTCAACAAAATATCTCATTCCCTTTTCTCGGTGCTATCACCTCTGTAGTGTAGGATTTCTTTATTTTCATGCTCTCTCTCTCTCCTTGGTCCCTTAGAATTGTTAGATTAGGAGTAGATAGTGACATTTCCTAGCACTTAGAAGTAGCTCGGGTGCTAGGTAGTTTAGGAAGAAGAACTAGCCTTATCTCTGGAGGATCATTCCCACTTTTGCAAGGTCCCACACCTTGGGGAATGATTTCAATGTTGTGCAAATCACACAAAATGAGTCTGCCTTAGAAAAGCAGATCCATAACTCATTTGAGGATGCTTTGATTTCACACTAACAGTTTCAGCACGCCCGGTGGGACCAGGTCTGAAGTACCTTACCACTTCATTTCATCAAGTTTGATGTGTTCTTGGTGAAGATTTAATTCTGTAGAGACACATTCAAACCATATCTGGTGACTCCATCTGGTCAAAAACCCATTCTCTAAGTTGCAGACCTTTTCCATCCATTTCCACTCATTTCATCTATTTTCTTCTTCCATCTCTTTCGGTTTCTCCCATTCCATGAGGTTGTGCAATCATGACTTCATTCCCTTCATAGAACTCACACTTATAGTAATGCAATCCACCTCAAATGCATTTCCCAACTCCTCTAAATCAGCATTATATTCATATCCAAGACCATTATGTTTACCCAAATGAGAAGACTCAAAGTTAGTTTGGCCATGAAGCTTATTAAGGACAAGGGGATACATATAATGGCGATAATTATGCAGAGGATGCTGGTGTACAAGAGAAGATTCATAAAATGGAGACTGGCATAATGCAGTCTAGGACCATAGCATAGAAATGAAGGCATTCAAGATTGGTTGCAGGGAACCTTGTCCATTTAAAGGCCCTTTTCCAAGACATTACAACCCTCAGGAAAAGCTAGACTTCATCATTGAAATGCTGTCCCAACTTGCACAATGGACTGAGGATATCAGGGCTTATGAGTTTTGAGTAAAGACAACCTCGTCAATTGGTAAGTCCTACACCATTCTCATAGTATTTTTTTCTCCACTCATCAAGTAACACAATCTTAACCCAAGATCCAATTTCCAAGCTTCCCAGTGTATGTTGCCCCAAGTGTTCGAAATCTATTTCTCCTTTACCTAGTATTCCACCCCATTTCATTTCTTCTCCCCTTTTCCTTTCCCAAACAGTCATCCCCTGCAGAACAAACAAGAAGTTCCACCTCCCTCCCCACCATAAACAGTTTCAAATCTGGTTGAACCCCAGCCTACCACTCCTCTTACTTTCCCAAGTACATGTTGAGAAGATACTCAAGAATCTACTCAGGCAGAGGAATAAGAAATGGATCCCAATAGAAAATAAATAACAGAAAAATTTGATGAGTTGGGCTATTAAATTTGGGTTTATAAAGATCCCCATGATGATCAAGCCAATAGAGGACGTCAAGGTTCAAAGAGCCAGTGGTGGATGAGTTTGAATCTGCAGTAGAGGAGGAGGACCATACAGTTTTAGAGGCCCCAAGTGTGAAGCAAGATACAGAAGAACCTTCATTTCTTCCTCCCACTTTATCCCCTTCAAGCTCTGATGTTGAAGAAGATTTTGATCTTTCAAACTTCGTGTTTGAAAGTGAAGGGACTATCAAACTTCATGATGGTGATAGTTATGCAGAGGATGTTGGTTTACTGGAGAAGATTCAAATAATGGAGGCTGGCATGGTTCAGTGAAGGGTCATAGCATGAATGAAGGCATTCGAGATTCATTGCAAGGAACCTTGTCTATGGGAAGGCCCTTTTCCAAGACATTACAGCCCTCAGGAGAAGCCAGACTTCATGGTTGAAATGTTGCCCCAACTTGCATAATGGATTGAGGAGATCAAGGCCTATGAATTTGGTGCCAGGAAGCCTTATCAATGGGTAAATCCTACACCATTATCTGGTAATTTTCTCTCAACTCCTCAAGTAACACCATCTCAATTTGAGCTTCAATTTCTAAGCTTCCCATTGTATGCTGCCCCAAGTGTGAAATTCATTTCTCCATCCCCTAGTCTACCATCCCATTTTAGTTCTTCTGCCCTTTTCCATTCCAAAAATTCATCCCCTCCGAACAAACAAGAAGTTCCACCTCCCTCCCCACCACAAACAATTGCAAAGCTGGTTTAACCCCAACCTACCACTCCTCTTACTTTCCAAGTCCATGTTTGGAAGATACTCAAGAATCCAATCAAGAATAACAGGGCCGAATTAAAGGTCAGGAGCGCCCTAGGCAATAGTTAGAGTGGGCGCCCTCCTCAAAAATTTATTTATTATTTTTTTCCATAAAGTAAATAAATAAAATATGTCAATGTTTTTGTATTTTTAAATTTACATCATGGTCATAATAAAATAATAATAAAAATATATTATTAAATTATCACGGATGGATGAAAAATATTCTCTTCATGGAAAATTTTAATCGTAGGAGATGCTTAGAATGCAAAAAATACAATATTCTATACAAGGCTTCTTACAAGTATGATTTAGCCTTATCAAGTAGGTGACATGAACTCTATCCTGAAATAAAGCACCATTTTTGTGCAAAGAAACAAAAACGTTTATGTAGCTCCCCATGGTTTTGTGAAGAGCCGTATTTGGACAAGGCTTAGAGATTCCTCCATAACAAAATAATAGAAAATTTTCCCAAAACATTAAGAATAGAGAATTTAAAACTTTTTTCCTTTATTTATACTCACCTCTACTAGATACACCAACAACATTATAAAAAATACGTTAACCTTTTTCTAGAACAAACTACACACCTACATAATCTGGAGCTACATAAGAGAATGGGTAACAATACAAAAAAAATCATATGTGATATTTTCTTTTACTTGTAAAAATATTACAAAACGTTTTTATGTATATTGGTAAAATTTATGTTACTATACAATAATATCTATAAATGGGTTGATCAATATTAAGTCTTTAGATAAATTATTTTAAAGTTAAGTTTTAAAATTAACCGACAAAAAGGAAATTTTTAGATTCAGGCGCCCCCTGACTGTTGGCGCCCTAGGCAACTGCCTAGTTTGCCTAAGGCTTAATCCCCCTCTGAAGAATAACAAGAAGAGGAGCCCAACAGAAAAGAAATAATAGAAAATCTGGTGAGTTGGGCTCCTAAATTTGGTTTTACAAATATCCCCTTAATAGTCAAGCCAATAGAGGAGGTCAAGGTTGAAGAGCCAGTGGTGGATGAGTTACAATTTACAGTAGAGGAGGAGGACCATACAATTTTAGAGACCCCGAGTGTGGAGCAGGCTATAGAAGAATATTTAGTTCTTCCTCCCACTTCATCCCTTTCAATATCTGATGTTGAAGGAGAGTTTGATCTTTCAAACTTCATGTTTGAAAGTGAAGGGAGCCATGGTGATAAGTTACAGATCAGGAAGGCACCATGGAGGAGGTAGAGCACATGCAATAGGACAACAAGGAGGCAGACTACCTATCAGACTTGGAAGATTGATTTAATGAAGAGGAGCTTTAGGAGATAACGTCATTTTTTCCTCCATCTTCAACCTTCCAATCACACGAACCTGCTACCATGAAGGAGAACATCCAAGGACAAAAACCTGAATCTCACAATGGCCCTCTAGAACCAAGGTTGGAAGATCTTGATCTTTCATGTTCTTTAAAGGAGGAGGAAGAGAAAAGGCAAGAGGATGTCATCATCTCCCTCACACCATCCACTCAAGAATGTCCACAAGAAGACTCCATTTTTGGAGTTGAATTTTAGAGAAATGGGAACATCCAAAGGATCAAACCATGCCCAATCAGGTACTTGGCTTCATTAGAGCCAAACGAGAAACCAAAACCAGTCATGCCTACTTCAGGGCATGAGGATGAGCTATAAAGCACCAAGGATCAGCTGCCATACCTCTTCAATCCAAATGCAGAGCAACTAAAAGAGATATTGGTTTTGTATTTAGTTGATACTTTGGTGATTTAGGTGGAAGAACAACTTGTAGTAGTTTTTCACTCATCCAACCAGCCATGTTTAGTGCCAAATCAGTTACATGGCTTCCATTTTTGAGGAAGGGAAGCTATTTCTCCCTACCATTTGCAGGTTTTGTTTGATTTCCCTTTGCCCTTGGTTAGAGTAGAGTTGGTAGGCTTGTTTTCAGCAGAAGAAGTGTTTTTGCACAATCTGCATGTTCCATTTGGAGCATGTATGATTTTTAGTTTGTACATAGTTCTTGGTGTTGTTGTATTGCTCTTGCATAGTGCATTCAATTGGCTTTTGGTGAAGTTCAACTTCAAGTTTCAATGGGTTTTCAAGTGATTCAAAGGTCAACAAAGTGCAGGGAGTTGGGGAGTCCATTTTATAACAAGGATCAGTGTCAGGCCATCACTCTTGACTCCATGCCCAATGGATGCTCCAAGGCCATTGGTCTCTTCATCTAGCAGGAAGATGTCCCTGTGAGTCCCCAAATTATTATCCCAAGTTCAACCCCCCGACAAATTTGTTCAAGACAACTCCTGCACATAAGCAAATTATGAAGGAAATGACTCAGACCTGTGAGCTCACATTCCAGGATGACAAACAAGGTTGGAGGGAGACTCTACAATGGAATGGCGAGGCCTGTGAAAGTTTAAAGGACCCTGTGCAAGAAAAAAGAGAAGCTCAACCAAGAGTCGCATCTCCACGTGTCTCAAGATGAAATGGAGGTAGGGGATAATGGTTAAATAGAGCCAAAAGGTAGAGCTTCGTGCCCGTGGGGGTTTTCTGAGTTTTACGTTTCGCGAAAAGGGGAAAAGATAAATTACGGACCCGCAAGCCCAATTTTTTCTCTAATCTGACGGCCACATGTCCCATATCAAAGGGAACCCATTTTTCAATTTTTTTTCCTACCCTCATGTACAGACCTGATATAAACTTCGAAGGGGCATATCTTTCGACTCAGGGCTCAAAATATTGCGAATCTGACACCGTTGGAAGCATCTCGACGTCTTCTACACCATGAAAGGATTAAAAATCATTTTTCAGGCCCTAGTAGGTAAAAAGTGAATAAGATTCTTCTATACCATTAACACATAATCTAATCTCTTTAACTACCAGATCTGATTCAATTCAATCCCCTGGGAAACTAGAAGTGACATATTGTGGGTGAATTTGCAGAAGGCATTGATATTCAATGGTTGAGATTTCAAAGTGGGATTCGATGCATATCTTAAGGTGGTTGAAGCAAGAGTTGATTTTTTTCCCTCTTCTCTCTCTCTTATTCTATGTATATATTGTAAAACTTCTCATTTTGACAAAGGGAGACATTCTGGGCATAGAGAAACTCTGTCAAATTTGTTTCTCGACACCAGTTTTGAGCAGTGAACCTTCTCCCCCACCTAGAAATTTTTTTTTGCCTCTATTCTAGAAATGTAATTGTTTGTGCACCTTCTAGAGCAATTAAAACATGTTTTTGTGGTGTTCTTCAACCCTTTGCATTGTTTTGTTGTTTTTCCGTGCCTCTCCCTTCCAGATTTGAATTTATGTGCATGTATTTCATATTTACAGGTGCAGGATATTGTGTTTCATGGAGTTTAATGGAAAATTTGAAGATCTAGTCTGTGTCACTTCTGTCTGACCTCCCTCATCTCCATTTTCTCTATTTCTTTCTCCCTCAACAGAATATATCATTCCCTTTTCTCAGTGCTATCACCTCTATAGTATAGGATTTTTTTTATTTTCATGCTCTCTCTCTCTCTCTCTCTCTCTCTCTCTCTCTCTCTCTCTCTCTCTCTCTCTCTCTCTCTCTCCTTGGTCCCTTGGAATTGTTAGGTTAGGAGTAGCTAGTCACATTTCCTTCCTTAGAAGTAGTTTAGTACTAGAATTAGGAAGAGGAACCAACCTTCTCTGGAGGATCTTTCCCATTTACAAGTCCTGCAGCTTGGGGAATGATCCAATGTTTTGTAAATCACACCAAATGACCCTGCCTTAGAAAAGTAGATCCATAACTCATTTGGGGGTGCTGTGATTTCACACTAACAGTTACTTTCATTAATGATGCCAAAAGAAAGGTATGGGTTTATTGTATTGATCATAAATATGATGTTTTTGAAACTTTTAAAATATGGAAAGCCCTTGTTGAAAATGAATCGAATTCAAAGTTAAGTGCCTTATATCTGACAATGGTGGTGAGTACTGTGGAAAGGATTTTAATGATTATTTTTCAGTAAATGGAATACATAGAGAAAAGATGGTTCCTAAAACACCACAAGAGAATGGTGTTGTAGAGAGAATTAACAAGACAATCATGGAATGTGCTAGAAGTATGAGGATAGATTTTGGATTGCCTTTGTAGTTTTGGGCAGAAGCAGTTGATATAACGGTTTATTTGATTAACTATGGGCCTTCAAGTTCACTAGATGGAGGAATACCAGAGGAAGCTTGGACCAAAAAAGAGGTAGATATTTCTTTTCTTAAAGTTTTTGGTACAAAATATTTTTTGCATGTTGATAAGGAAAATAGAAAGAAGTTGGATGCAAAGTCCAAGAGATGCACTTTCATTGGTTATGGATCTAGTGATTTTGGTTCCCATTTTTGGGATTTAGAGAATTCTAAAATTATTAGGAGTTGTGATGTTGAATGGAATTAAAAGAGAATGTACAGGGATTAAATTTTGGTACCCAAGGATGAACCTGTTGAGAAGTTTGTGAATGAAAATGAACTCTCAGATTTAAAAGTATTACCAATAGGGTTACATAGTAATAAGTGTTAGTTGAAACCTAACCACCATTAGTCAAATAAATCGGTATCAATTATAGAAGATCCAAATTGGAATCGGTTAGTAGAACCGACGTTGATAAGAAGTGACCGATATTAGTCACTGTCATATTTCGATAAAAATGTATAGGAGGTCCAGGTTGAGCCTTTGGTACCCCAAAATCCTGTGAGAAATTCACAAAGGGTAATAAACCTCCAAAAATATTTACATATTCTCTATTTTTATTTATTATTGATTGATAATTGTGAACCAGAAAGATTTGAAGAAGCAATGTAGGATAATACCCACATTCAATGGGAGCATGGCATGGATGAGGAGATGGACTCCTTGGAAAAGAACCAAACTTGGAATTTGGTTAAGTTATCAACCGGTAAGAGAACATTGCAGAACAAGTGGGTTTACAGGATCAAGGAAGAAGATGGTGGATAGAAAAGCTACAAGGAAAGGCTTGCAACAAAATAATTTACACAGAAAGTAGGTATTGATTTTGGTGAAATATTTTATCATGTTGTTAAGATGACATCTATTTGTATTGTATTGAGCTTAGTTGTAATAGAATATTTGCATTTAGAGCAACTAGATGTGAAGACAACTTTCTTTCATGGTGATTTGGGTGAAGATATTTATATGCAACAACCGCTTAAGTATGAAGTCAAGGGTAAGGAGAAATTAGTATGCATGTTGAAAAAGAGTCTATATGGGATCAAGAAATCTCCAAGGTAATGACACATGAGTTTTGATAGTTTTATGCAAGAGCATGGTTACTTGAGATGTGAATCTGACCATTTTTTTTATTTCAAGAAGCTTGGAAATGGGAGCTATATTATTTTGTTACTGTATGTGGATGATATGCTTATTACAGGATCTAGTATGTAGGACATGAGTAAGCTTAAGGGAAAGCTATCTCACACATTTTCTATGAAGGATTTAGGAGCTGAAAAAATAATTCTTGGCAAGCAAATACATAGAGATAGGAAAAATAAGAAATTGTATTTGTCTCAGGAATATTATATCTACAAGGTGTTAGAAAGGTTCAACATTTAGAATGAAAAACTTGTTATTACACCTATGGATAGACACTTCAAATTAAACAAAGATCAGTGTCCCATCATCACATGACGAGGTCAAATACATGAAATGAGTGCTATATGCTTCAGCAGTTAGGAGTCTCATGTATGTTATGGTTTGTACCAGACCAGACATTGCATAGGTAGTGGGAGTTGTGAAAGATATATGGCCAATCTAGGTAAAGAGTATTGGAAAGCAGTCCAATAGATACTCAGGTATTTGAAAGAAACATCTAACATGAAATTATGCTATGGAGGTTAGGATATTTCATTATGTGGCTATGTTGATTTGGATATGATTGAAGATCTAGATGGTGAAGGAGCACTACTGGATATATTTTCATAGTAGGTGGGATGGTAGTTAGCTGGATTTCAAGATTGTAGAAGGTTATGGATTTTTCTACTACAGAGGCATAGTATGTTGCAGCTACAGAGGCTAGAAAGGAAATGATATAGATGAGTAAGTTCATGGAAGAGTTGGGAAAGGAGAAAGATGATTGTAAACTATTCAGTGAAATTCAGAGTGTAATGCACTTGGAAAATAACTCAGCATTTCATTCAAGAAAGAAACACATTCACTTGAGGTATCACTTCATACGGAAGGTATTGGAAGATGGACAATTGAATTTGGAAATCATTCATATGAGCAAGAACCCTGTAGATATGCTAACAAAGCCATTAGAAAAAGATAAGTTGGAGCTACACTCCACTTCTGTTGGTCTTCAAGTTTGAGACTTAAATAGGAAGAAATAGAGCTAAGGAAGGATCCAAGAATGATGTTGCACAAGTATGGTGTAGTAATTAATCTCCAGGTGGGAGATTGTTGAATTGTGGAGATCAATTACTTTAGTTTATCTTGCAATGTGAAAGTTGATAGAAAACACAGTAACCATCATTAGTTAGGGGGAACTGGCATCGGTCACCTAGGACCGACATCGGTTAGGAAAGGAGGAACCAACATCAGTTAGGGCTAACCAGCATCGGTTACCTATGTGAGGATGTTTTAATTAACTCTTGGAAATTAGATCTATTTTTAGAATTAAAGTATATATACTGATTGTAATTGCATGGCTAAGTTTCCTATGTCTATAAATGAATATATAAGCATAAAATCTAGGGTTTAGAAGAAATTATTAACAAGAATTAAGAACTTGAAAAAAATTACTGAGAGATAGAATTCTTGGTGATGAAGCAAAATCATAAAAGAAAGAAAGTATTGTACATCTGATAGGTGTGGAAGATTGTAAATCTTCATTATATACCTTGTTAAAGCTTTGGATAATAGATTAGCTTGTTTCTTGGTGGACATAACCCACACTGGGGGAACCACGTTAAATATGGTGTCGATTTTATATCTCTTATTTTGTATATTTATTTTGGTATAATGATCCACTTTTATTTACATGTATGCTTAGATCTTAGATCTGATATATTGTCTGTACAACCGGTGTGCTAACCCCACCACCATGCACATCCCCTACCCCCTACAAGTATCCATTTTAAATATGTATATTAGATTAGGGTCCTCTCATTTGGACCACATTCTCCTATAATCATCGTATACACCCCAAATGACGGGGGCATCTATTGAGTGAAAAAATCAACCCTACAACAACTCAGAGCTACAGTAAATAATGTCATAGTAAAGTAACAACATAAGAACATTGTCAAATATGGCTCATAATTAGACTTGGGTCCAAAATTCAAAGTAGACACTATCGCCCATAATTGGATAGTAGTAATGGGCAATTGTATCACCCTCTAGGTGTTTGTGTCATGCGGAAAAACACATTAAATTTCTCAAATCAACTTAGTTTACAACAACTTTCAGAATAGTTCTACAGTATCATGAACTTACCTTACAGTTACATAATTATATTTTTGATTAGTACATTTCAGTTACAATCAGAAAAATTGGGACTAATCGAAACAATCAGAACAAATTGGGACGTACCATATGAAATGGTGCTTATTTGGTAAGCTTCATAGAAGAAGATAAAAACTATACCTCTCTCACCCAATCAGATATCTCAAAAAACTCACTCTTTGCGTGAGATCACCCAAAAATCTCACCATTTGGAAACAGATTCAGTAACTCCAAAAAATCAGACCAACTCTCTATCTCTTACACTCTTTTACATCATGTTCACATTTTCATTTTACATATTTTCACACTTTTACTTACTTATACACATGTTACTTTGATTTCTCATATACAAAACTTTGACTACTCTTTCAATCTTTTTTTGTAGGTCTATCCTTAATACCCAACACGAAATAGATCAACCAAGATCCAATAACACACTACTACACATACAATTCACCCCTAGGGTCTACTTCCCTTGTCTCTACGCTTCACTTTACGATCACTTCATGTTTCACTTGTCCACTCGGCACGCTATCAGAAAACACTCTGATCTATAGGATAATAAGGTATGCATCTTTTTATACTTTATGTTATCAAGTATTCACTCAACAACTTAAAGTGGGGGGAAAAATGTAAACACAAAATATATGGACTTGGGTACATTTATATGTCCTAAAGAATACTAATGTATACACGATTCCTAAGCAAGAAATATAGTGATTGACGAATATTTTTGCCCTCTTTATTTTATCTCATCCTTCTTTTTATTCTTACACACCCTACAACCCTGTTGATATTTGACTTATTTAGTATTTTATGGCCTCAAAAACTAACATCCATTTAGGATAGAAGTGCCTAAGCTCTCTTGTCCCTTCTGGGTGCTCTTGACCCTCTCTAGCCCTTTTTCACTCTTCCTTCGGTTTCTTTTACTTCTTAGAAATATTTTACACTCATGGGTCAGAATTCTAGTTGTTAATTATGAAATTTAAACAAAGGAATAATATATACATAGTTATAGCTCTCAAATAAAGGATCAAGCACTAACATTATCTATTATCACCTAATCTTGCATCCAAAGGCACAAAATCACTTCAAAGCATCCATCTAACACACTAACTCAAGGGACAATTGTTTCATCACCTTGCATACACAACATAGGAGGGGAAGTTCATTCTATTTCATCCCAAACATGTTTATACATTTGCTACATTCTAGATATAGCCCACTATCATTGTCCAAAATTGCACAAGAGAATCTTAGTGAATCATTACACACACTCTCACATAGAACTACATGGATTCTGAAATGTAGTGCAATGATCGGTACTAATTTCACTCTTCGGGTGACTTCCCGGGGTCAGTTTGACTACATATTCTGCATCTTTTCTTTTATTAGATTTGATGTGGTTTGTATACATATGCTAGGTAGATAATTTTTTTTGCAGGTTACATGTACATTCATCGATCTAGGTGTGAATCTAGAGTGAAAAACCAAAGACTAACAACGAAGCTCCTCCTACACAGAAGAGATAAAATCCTCGTGACTATTTACACATACACTAGCACCCATAATGGACTCTAGAGCCCAATTTCTCCTCATCCTCCCATGGGAACATATATCTAGCACATTCCCAAGTTTCATAAAATCCAATGAGATTTGATGACATTGTTTAAATTTCGTTCTAACTATTCACTTTCCTAGATCATTTCCATTATGTTCAGAAATTAAATAACTCATTCTATATCCTCCTCTTTCTTAGGGTTTCATATTTTACATGCTTTTTTTCTTACATATTTAATGTATATTACCATTGTATATAATTCTTTATAATAGTTACTCTGAAATTATATTTAATTCAATTTATATTAAATCAATTACTTTCTCTCAACATGTTTGTTATTTTTCTTCTTTCAACACTCTCTTAGGTATGAATTTCTTCTCTTTTACAATAGTAAATTTCATTCACTAACATATGTGAGAGACTTTCAACATGAATATCAATAAACGATACATGCACATCAATGAAGTTGCATTTGAATGGAAACGTAAAGTAGCTCCAAGAATCAAGAAATCAATTAATCACCAAGAAATTGTGCATATAAGAAAAAGGTTTGGTCATTCTCATAGATAAAAAAATAGGTACAAATAGGAGTGTTTTTATAACTCCCATGCATGGAATAATTATACCTCCACAAGGGAGAAAGGAGTTACAATTCAGAAATAGAATGTAACTCTTGTATGATGTATGACACACACTAATGCACATTAACAAATATGACATATTTTGTGGTGAAATATGTCATGTGTCGTATAACTCCTAATGACAATATAAAGACCTATGAATCACCTAAGGTGAGATGACTCACCATGTGTAAGGAAAAAAACATAATAAATAAATAAAAGGTAAATTTAACCCCTCACACCAACACCCCCCTTCATCATAGCTTTAGGAAGAGGGCATGGCAAGTATGAAAAAATGGGTCCCGATAGCTACGACTATTGATGCTACCCATGCATAATAAGGATATCAAGTAATCGAGGAAAACCTAAAGGGAAAAACATCCACTTACAAGACATAGAAGACTCCCCTAAATAACTAAGAAAGATGTGTCATATGTGTCCCGAAAACAAAAATTCCAGATGAGGTACCCATGTACAAACTGTAATATTTATAGAAGAATAAGGGGAGGATAAGGATACTAGAAATACCAAAGTAGATGTGTGATAGTAGTAGACCTCACCCCAAGTAGAGAACATAAGTGAAGCTATTTTACTTCAGTGAAGGGTTTGGTAAAGAATTATGCAACCTGATATGAAGTCTATAAATCTATGATGTCTCCGAGAAGAGTTTCGATGATGTGGTCTTCCACCTATAGACTGATGAAGTTCCATTCACATTAAAAAATGTTTCTACCATTAGGAATAACATAAATGGGTTACTAAAAATTCTTCCAACTCCATGATGGAAACCAAAGGAAGTGGTACAAAGAACTTTTAAGGAGGTCCACAAATAAAATGTGACATATGTCTGGAAATGTGCACAAATACAAAATGGAATGCCACTGAAGTATAACTATCAAAGTATGAATTCCCATATGAATTTCTAATTCACAATAAAAAGGATCACAACTTACTGTAGAATGAGGATCCAAAAGTAGAGGTGGATCAGTGATGATCTCTAAAATAGTAGAAGTGACTAAAATAGAATAAGGGGAACTAACATCAATAGAGATGAAGGACACCTCCAAAGTACAAATGTGTGAAGGCTCCATAATATGAAGAGTAACTCCCTCTATCGTAACACAAGTAGGATATGCAAAAATACATCTAAGGTCATGCATAAACTTTTCCTCGAAGGGTTTCTCAACAAACATAAGAGAAATTTTTGACATGAATGTATGAAATATGATCAACATAATAATTAGGAGGATTAGAAGATGCCTCATAAAATGAATTTTGAATAGAGGAAAATGTCATTAAAATAGGTGGAACACCATGAAGCTGGGAACATGTCCACCTGGTGTCTGATGGGTCTCTGAAGGTGGTAGAGCAAGGATATGTTTTAACCTTCTTTGAAAGGTTATCATGAGTGGGAGGAGATGTGTCCTCATCAATACTTGTGTTATCATAAGTATAAGAACAAATCTCATCATCAAGAATAACCATACTCATCACAATATTTTCTTGTCCTCTTTAGCAATCATAAAATCACAACACCATCTATACAACTTACCTTAACCTGTTAGGCCTTGAAATCACTGCATCATTTTCAACTACAACTCATGACTTGACATACAGTTATCCTGATTCAAGATATGCATTCTTTTCATCATGGACTGATAACATCACATTCTTCCTTGTTTTTATGCATACCTTTGATACATGCATACATACCAAGAAAACTCCCTGTGAGATAATAATTTATCTCTCGTCTATAGACTTTTGAATATATGCACACCTTCTTGGGCTAGAACAAACCTTCGCTATACCTGATTCATGACTTCATACAATGATATTGGAGCACAAAACACCACTATGTACCCTCCTCATAACTTGTTAATCCTTCAAACACCTCACATGAGGATCTATCATCTTCTACGTCTAACTCTATACCATGGCATTTAACTATATAACCATATTTATTGTTAAAGTTCTTATCAAAACTTTTAACCTTACTAAAGTCAATCATACTTGTCGTAACTATCATCTAATCCACAAACACATTCCCTAAATCTCGTATCCTTCTTGACAATGCAGTGATCTATATGCCTTCTCATTTTCCCTTTAGACTACAAGATAACAACTCTAAGTTTTTAATTTCAAACATAGATTTGACCAACTCTGTTGGTGTAAATAATTTAATTACACCGAATAAGCTCATTATAGCAAATTATTATTATTTTTTTAATTAGTTATAACTCTCGAATCTTGTTGAGATTCTCTCTACTCCTTGTGTGGAATTAGTTATCTCCTAATTAGCTTGACATTCCTATTATTTAGGAATGTCAAACTATATATTCTCCCTATTTAATGAATCTCTCGGATGGTGGAGATATCATAAATAAGTATTATTTCTCTGTTCCTCTTTATTGTGCTCTTATTTTCTTCTCTGAGTAATTCTTTGTGCTCACTCTTCCTATGCTAGATCCTGCTGGTATATTTTTCATGGTATCAAAGCAATCATTGCAGGAGAGTTGAAGTCGACCTCTATTTTCTCAGAATTGATATTCTCTGGTTTTCTTATTTGCTGCGTGTTTTTTTTGTGACTATTACTACTGTCCAGTTTGGAAACTACGCATTTTGTTGTTGCTACTGTTACCGTTCGTGTTTTTCTGTTTTGGACGCCATACTAGGCTAAGGTTTTGTGTAGTTTTGGATCTGTGAGGAGTTTTTTCTAAGGCGGCGGCTCTTTCCATGCGCCCTGGTCTACAATTTTCAGCCTGCATTTTTCAGCCTATTTTTGGCCCGTGTTTTGGTCTGTTTCAGCGGCTTGGAATGTGCCTAAACTTTTTTACTTGCTTCCACTCTAATCAATATGCTTAGGGCTTGGTTCTGTCATCACCAATCCGACACTATGATAATTCTTCACCGGGAACTCCTCGTGCTATGATTATTTACTAATGCACAGCCTTTAGTTTGGTGGATGTAATCTGGAAACAAAGCAACAAACATAACACAAGAATACCATCGACTATGATAAGAAGGAATGATGATAAATCTGAAATATCAGAGTAAATTATAATATTAGCATGAAATTGTTACAATCTCACCCATGAGGTACTTCAAGTGTTATTGACTTCACTTGCATTCCACCAATACTATGGGAGAAACTTCACAATTACACCTCTTAATGGCTTCTTCAACACACCTTTAAACTGATGGCTTCCTTTACACACTTACTCATACAATATTTCTCACTACTTCCTTCTATGCTAAATGAGGGGGGTGGCCTCTTTATTTATAGACTTCTAGGCTTATCCATCTTATCTCTAAGATAGGATAAGAAATCCACTCTGACGAATCATATTCCATACCTTAACTCTTATCTGTACATGTAAGCTTATCTTTTAAGATAAGATAAACCTTATCATTTCACATGGGTTCCACATTTTTAGACTTTTTACAAATAAAATATACAAAATATTTATGACCTCACTCCTTGTCCTTATTACCAATATAATATTTCTAATTCCTAATCATGTAGACCCTACTTCTCTACTTACCCCAACTTTGACATTTTAACATTACTGGACCACTTACGACAACTATTTACTTTTTACCACAACATTCCTATTGTACTTTTGACTATTTCTGTACTATACATTATTGGCGGCGTCGTACTGGCAGCGCCGTTATCTTCTATCGGACGCTACTACTAATTATACTTAACAACATCCTATTCCTAATACATACATTAATGAAATAGAAATTACGGAGGAAAATTTTAGTGTCGACATCTTCCCCCTTCCTAGCTTCTACTCCGTCCTCGGAGTAGACTATTCTGGTGCTTGGAAAATCTTCAACTTGTCGTGGTTGACCCATTTCGTAATGGGAGTGCCATCCAATTCCTCTAGTCGGTACGTACCATTTTCATGCACAGCTGCTATTTTGTAGGGCCCCATCCATTTTGGAAGAAATTTTCTCTGTCTTCTTTTTTTGTATCTGGAATCATATACTAGAACCAAGTCATTCACATGAAATGGAGACCACCGGATCTTTTGATCAAAGTATTCCTTCTGCTTCATTTTCTTCTTATAGCTTGTATCCTTAGCTATTTCCCTCATTTCCTCTAGCAAATGAAGATGTACCAACCTTTCTTTTACTGAATCACTTTCATCCATTCTTTCATTTTTCATTACTCTGACCGTGGGAATATCAAACTCAATAGGAAGAACTGGATCAATGCCATAAGCCAACTGAAATGGGGAGTATCCTGTTGCTGACTTTGATGTTGCCCTATATGCCCACAATGCTGCATGAATCCTTTTATCCCATTTATGTACCTGCAAGGCTGCATCTTTTGCTAGAATTTGACACAACACAAAATTTGTTCGTTCCACCTGTCCATTTGTGCTTGGCTTGTATGTTGTTGCCTTCCTGTGCTTAATAGAAAACTTATTGACTAGGGCTTCTACCACCTCATTAATGAAGTGGCTTCCTTGATCTGTTACAATTTCTAATGGACAACCAAATCTGGTGACAATGCGTTCATATATGAACCTTGCCACTTCATCCATGGAAGCTGTTTTCAATGGCCTAGCTTCAACCCACTTGGTTAAATAATCTGTGGCAACTACAATATACTTATTTTGGCATGAGGTAGTTGGAAGTGGACCTACAATGTCTATTCCCCACTTTTCAAAGGGACCAAGTGGAAGAATAGGGCATAATGGAGCTGATGAAGTCTTACGGTTACCATGTGTTTGACAAATATCACATGTCTTACAATAATTATAACAATCTTTAAAAAGAGTGGGCCAGTGATAACCTGCATCCAAGATCCTTCTTGCTGTAAGTTGTCCAGAGAAGTGCCCTCCACATGTACCATTGTGGAATTCTTCTAGCAGTTCCTTCCCTTGATCACGTCCAACTGCCCTCTTGTACTGTCCATCAGGTCCTATTCGAAATAATACTCCATGCAGAATAGAATATGGACGACTGGCTTGAGTAATCTTTCTCTTAGTCTTTGCATTGGCACCATCAGGAAACTTGAATTCATTCAGATAATTCCAAATATCTATGTATTCACTAGGGATTGTGTCAAGGGATAACAATGCTGCATCGGGGAAATCATCATCATCACAAGATGATCCTAAACCATCATAGGCTCGAGAGAGTGCATCTGCATTGACATGCTTCTTTCCTGGCCTATCTATAATATCAAATTCAAATTCTTGTAGCAAAATTATCCATCTTGCTATCCTCCCTGATGGGTTAGGCTTATTTACAATATATTTTAGAGCCTGATGATCTGTTACAACTAGAAATTTTTTCCCTAGCAAGTAATTCCTAAACTTCTTTATAGCAAAAATGATAGCCAGAGCCTCTTTTTCAGTTACAGTATAATTTACCTCAGCACTGCTCATTTGTCTGCTCCCAAAGTAAATTGGATGTTCATTCCCATTTTCATCCTTTTGGCTCAAAGTACTTCCTAGTGCTGCATCTGAGGCATCAGTGTACACAATGAATGGCTTGCTCCAATCTGGATTCTTTAAAACAGGTGAAGACACCAGGGCTTCCTTCAGTTGTCCAAAAGCTTCATGCGCCTTATTTCCTGGTTCATAAGTAACATCCTTCTTCAAGAACTGGGTTAGTGGCTGTGCAATCTTTGAGAAATTCTTGATGAACCTTCTATAGTACCCCACATGGCCTAAAAATGATCTCAACTTACTTCTATTCATAGGAAATGGTAACTCTTTGATTTTTGAAACTTTATCAGGATCAGTACCAATACCATCTCTGGATACAACATGCCCTAACAAAACGCCTTTAGAACATCCAAAGACACACTTTGTAGGGTTTAGTGAGGCTTGTGCTTCATCTAACCTTTGAAATGCTGTCTCCATTTGGTGCAGGTGGTCCAACTTGCTCCCATAGATGCAAAAATCATCCAGAAATACTCTGATGAAGGTCCCAATGTAGGGTTCGAACACCCTATTCATCAAACGCTGGAATGTTGCCGGAGCATTACACAACCCAAAAGGCATAACTCTATAAGCAAATGTTCCCCAAGGAGTGGTGAACGTGGTCTTCAGCTGATCTTTCTCTGCTATACGAACTTGGTTGTAGCCGCTATATCCATCAGCAAAACTATAGCACTCCTGGCCAGCTACTTCGTCCAAGATCTGATCTGAAAATGGAAGAGGGTAATGATCCTTCTTTGTTGCCTTATTGAGCTTCCTGTAATCAACACAAATGCGTAGCTTCCCATTCTTTTTTATTGAGATCACAATGGGAGAAACCCATTCTGAATTCTCCACAGCAAATATGAATCCTGCATCAAGCAACTTATCTATTTCTTCTTTTACAGTCTTGGAAAAATTAGGATTCATTCTATATGGCATTTGCTTTATGGGCTTAGCACCATCTACCAGCTCAATAGAATGTTCTACCCAACTTACTTGATGGAGTTCCTTGTAATCAAAAGTGAATATGTGTATGTACCTTCGAAAGAGCTGGAGGTAGGATTCCTTCTCACTCTCCATCACAGCATCACCAATCTTTATTTGTTGGAGACGATCATCAACTTCTTCTTCAGATAATTTTATGGGGTCATGAGTTGGTGTGACTGGAAGGATATCCATGACTGAAACATCAACCTCACTTTCTTCATCTTCAGTGTCCACTTCACTGGTACTAGAGTAATCAGAGGATGTCCAATCATCAGTTTCATCACTTGAATCCACAGGTTCTACCTTATGATGTCAAGGGATCACGTTTATCTTCACCCTCTCTCTACCACGTCCAAGTGTCATGAAACCTTCATTCCAGTAGTTTCTTGCATGAACTCTCCTTAGCCATGGTCTTCCCAGCAGCATTGGGTACGCAACAGTACCATTTTTCATCACCTGAAAGTCTACCACACATACAACACCCATAACAGATATTGCCACATTTGAAACTACACCTTCTGGTTTAGTTTTTCCTTTATTTAATGACCTTAACATAAGTGTTGAAGGGCGATCAATTTTTAAACCCAACATATTCATTACAGACTCAGTCATTACATTAACTGCAGCACCTCCATCAACTAAGACATCATGAATTGAAATACCATTACATAATACCTCAGCTTGTGGAGCATAGGGATCCGCCTCTGCCTCCAAAACAGGGACCTCAACCTCCTTCCTTCGTCGAGCATTGAGTCCACTTCGCAACTCCCGCCTCTTCTCAGAAGACATAGCCAAGAGTTGACCATATGTAATATTTGCAGGCCTTTTGGACAGATCTTCCAAGATGGAGTATGGTCCTTGCCCCTGTGAAATCAGAAAATCCTGCACACCCAACTTTCTTCTCCTATGTTTCTTACTAGTTTCTCCTTTCATCTTCTTAGGATCATTTCCATCTTGATTATCTTTTTCTTTCTTTCTTTTTGTTACAAACACATCTACTTCATTATTTCTGCTCTTATCTACTACATCAAAAGAATTCACAGGTGCTTTTCCTTTATCATTATCTCCTTTACCAGATGTAGAAGCTCTATCTGGACAATTATACTTATAATGACCCTTTTTATAACAACCATAACATACAACTTCAGAAATATTTCTTTTTGGACCTCTATCTCCTCCCTGAGAACTAAATTCTTTTCCTTGAAGAAGATTAATAGTTAACTGACCCATCTTTTTTAGCAGATCTTCATACTCAGTAGATGTACTAGGAGAAATATTTGTGCTCACCGAGAGTGGTTGTGGATTCTGGACCAAAGGTGCTGGTGTAGGCTCTACTTTAGCAACAATTTCTTTGGGCTCCTCTTCCATGCTTTCTTCTTGCCTTCTTGCAATCTCCTTTGCTTGTTCAATGGTAGCTGGGCGGTCATACTTCACTCGTTGTCTGATCTCTGGCTTCATCCCAAGAATGAAGTGCTTACATAGGAGATTATCCATGCCATTCATCAACCCATCCGCTAATCCTTCCTTCCGGATCTAGGCATCGAGCTTCCTCCTTAGCTCTAGAACACGAGCATGATAATCCCTTATCTTCTCCTTCTCTCCTTGGGATAGCTTTGTGATCTCGATCATGAGATCTGCATATTTCTGTTGTTCACCAAATTCTTCAAGAAAACTTTCAGTTAATAAATCCCATGAATTTTTCACATTTTCACCTAGTGTTTCAAACCACCTAAGTGCTGAACCATCCAAAAAGGTAGGAAAAAATTCAGTCCATTGTTCCCTTCTTATAAGGCCATTACAAATACAAGATCGTTTAAACTCTTGAATGAAAGAGGAAGCATCTTCATTAGATTGGGCTGAAAAAACAGGAATCTTCCCCATTTTCAAAAGTAACCACCGTAAAATACCAACCCACAAGTACAATCAACAAGACTTATGTGCACAAATAATTGGAATCACTGTAATAGAAAGTGACTTTACACCTTTCTACAGTAAAATAGAAATGACCACGGTAACTATGGTAAAACTTGACTTACTGCGGTAAAAACTGACTTTACTGTGGTAAACACTATTCACAGTAAAAAGTGAAGTTACTGCGGTAAATACTATTCACGGTAAAAAGTGACTTTACTGTGATAAATACTATTCACAGCAAAAATGACTTTACCATGGTAACTACTATTCACGGACAAAAATGACTTTACCATGGTAACTACTATGCACAGTAAAAATAAGGTTACCCTCCAATTGATTTTTGACTAAGTGGGAATATCTCTCCAGAAAATCCACCAATGAGGAATGGTCCCGGCAACGGAACCAAAATGTCATCACCAATCCGGCACTATGATAATTCTTCACCGGGAACTCCTCGTGCTATGATTATTTACTAATGCACAGCCTTTAGTTTGGTGGATGTAATCTGGAAACACAACAACAAACATAACACAAGAATACCATCGACTATGATAAGAAGGAATGATGATAAATCTGAAATATCAGAGTAAATTATAATATTAGCATGAAATTGTTACAATCTCACCCATGAGGTACTTCAAGTGTTATTGACTTCACTTGCATTCCACCAATACTATGGGAGAAACTTCACAATTACACCTCTTAATGGCTTCTTCAACACACCTTTAAACTGATGGCTTCCTTTACACACTTACTCATACAATATTTCTCACTACTTCCTTCTATGCTAAATGAGGGGGGTGGCCTCTTTATTTATAGACTTCTAGGCTTATCCATCTTATCTCTAAGATAGGATAAGAAATCCACTCTGACGAATCATATTCCATACCTTAACTCTTATCTGTACATGTAAGCTTATCTTTTAAGATAAGATAAACCTTATCATTTCACATGGGTTCCACATTTTTAGACTTTTTACAAATAAAATATACAAAATATTTATGACCTCACTCCTTGTCCTTATTACCAATATAATATTTCTAATTCCTAATCATGTAGACCCTACTTCTCTACTTACCCCAACTTTGACATTTTAACATTACTGGACCACTTACGACAACTATTTACTTTTTACCACAACATTCCTATTGTACTTTTGACTATTTCCGTACTATACATTATTGGCGGCGGGGAAATTAATGCTTTTGAGGCCTATTAATACTTTGTTGGCGGGCTATTTGTAAACCGAGGACAAATTTGTATTCCTTGTTTCCTCCCGAGTCCAACGAGTGGTCATATGACCGTCTTTGTCTTCTTTTTGGTCAACATTATAATTAGTGAGAAATTTTTATTAAAAATTGACTTATTTTACGGGAAATTGAAAGTTTAATAACTTTTGCACGGTAACTCAAAATTGAGTGCCATTTTTTACAAAATTTGATTATTTTTCATTCCCGTCGCATTGAAGCAAATTTCATTAAAAAGGGGCAACTTTGGAAAATAACCTCATTGAAACCATGTCGAGAGCTTTTTTATCATCCTCGTCTTCTAGTCATACGGGGGATCTATGGTTGTTCGAGTCTCTAAACTCAACGAATTACCATGCTTGGAAACCGAAGATGCAACAACTCTTACAGTCTTGTGGATTATGTCGTGTGTTCGATGATACAGTTGCCGCTTTCACCACAGAGAAGGACAAGTACCTGTATGCATGCAAGCAAGATGAAGCTCTTGGATTGATCGCGTTGAATGTAGCAGATAACCTCCAGTTTCATATTTCTGCGGCCACAGCTCCGAAAGAGGTATGGGAAAAATTTGAATCTTTGTTTGGCAAGATAAACGAGTTTAAATTAATTCAACTGGATCATGAATTAAACTCTTTATCGCCTTCAGATTTTCCTTCCATAGAAGAATTTCTGTCAAAATTTAAAGAGATTCACAGTCAGTTGAAAGTAGGTGGTAGAACTAAAAAGGATGACGAATGCATATACATGATCCTAACTAAACTAAAGGGTCCATTTTCTGTATTTACGTCAACCTTCTTTTCTACTATGGATGCACTAGACACTCAGTTTAAAATGCCTTCATTTGAACAGTTTTATGAACGTCTTTCACGAGAACAAGCAAAATTAATCTCTCTAGATGTTATGCCTACATCAAATCATGCTCTTGTGGCCAGTTCTCCTAAGAAAGATTGGAAAAACAAACCCAAGCAAAGCTATGATAAGCATGTACCCTCTCACAATATGGTTTCTAATCCTTCTGTTGACACTTCTAAACCACAGAATAATGGTAAAAGTAAGAGACCATTTCAGAAGACGGTGTTTGATCCTTGTTCCTTTTGTGGGGGGGAAAATCACCCTGAATCCAGATGTTTTTTGAAGTTGGAAGCATTAGAAAAGGATTTAAAACAACACAAGATCACTGTTCCATCACCTTCATCTACTTTTAATGCTGGCAAGGGTAAGGATCTTTCTGCTAAAGCTTCTTCTCCTTTGCAAGATCAGTGGATTTTTGACTCAGGGGCTACTCATCATATTACACAATGCAGGGATTTGTTATCTTCTATTTCTGCTTGCAGCACTTCGCATATTTTGGTGGGCAATTCTACTTCTATAGATGTATTGGGTTCTGGTATTGTAAATATGCCAAATGGGCATCTAAATAATGTTCTTTATGTTCCCCATATGTCTAACAATTTGCTTTCCATATATCAAATCTGTAACTCTGGTGATGGTAGAACTGTTGAATTCTCACCAGATAAGGTTGTCATCAGGGAACTTCATGATCATGATGATATTGTAGCTATAGGATTTATGGATCCATGTTCACGTTTGTATGTATTTGAGAGTTTTGATAACTCTGCAGGATCTTCACTAATTGCTCATGTTTATTCTTTGAGCAAATTGTGGCACGAGAGGTTTTGTCACCTCAATTACAGGTATCTGCAATAGCTCTCTTCACAGAATATGGTCACAGGACTTCCGAAGGTAAAATCACATGATGGTGTCTGCACCGGTTGTATGTTGGGTAAGCAACACTTGGATCCTTTTCCAAAAGGTCAAGCAAAAAGAGCTAGGGCTCATCTTGAGTTGGTACATAGTGATCTAACTTCTTTTCCTCATAGATCATTTTCTGTTGCTAAGTATGTACTCACATTCATAGATGATTTTACTAGGAAAACTTGGGTGTACTTTCTAAAATATAAAAGTGATGTCCTGGAGCATTTCAAAGTTTTTAAGGCTATTGTAGAGAAACAATCTAGACATTGTATTAAAATACTCCACACGGATAATGGGGGGGAATATGAGAGTAATGCATTTACTGGTTTTTGTGCTAATCATGGAATTGTGCACCAGTATATTGTTCCACACACCCCTCAACAAAATGGAGTTGCTGAATGAAAGAACCAAACACTCAAGGAAATGGAAAATTGCATGGTTCAGTCCAAGAGCATGGCACCTCAGTTATGGGTGGAAGCAGTCAACTGTGCAAATCATATTCAAAACAGAATGCCGCATAAAGCAGTGCATGGGGTTACTCCTGAGGAGGCATGGTCGGGTGAAAAACCTGACGTATCAAAATTCTAGGTCTTTGGTTGTAAGGCTTGGGCCTTTGTTCCTGACGACACTCCGAAAACCATGGAGAAGAAAAGCAAAGAACTCATTTTTGTTGGTCATTATGAGCATGTGAAGGCATATTGCCTCTTCGATCCCACTACCAAAGATGTTGTGTTTCGGCGGGATGTTTGAGTTGATGAGACCAAGGCTCCTTTAGATCATACAGTAGTTCTTCCATCTCCATTATGACCTCCTACTCCTGTCACTGATGATGATTTTGATGGGCCCCCTGATCCTGATCCTGTTGCTCCTGCTCCTGTTACTCCTTCTCCGAAATGGCTAAGATCTACATTGGCTGCAGCAGGTGATTCATGAGATGTACGACGTACTAGAGCTAAGACTTCTAGTGTTGTTCTGGTATGGCTCTTATGAGCCAAGCTATTTCTAATGATCCTATTCTTTTTTCACAGGCATCTGGAAACCCAGAATGGGATTCAACAATGCAGGATGAATATTCTTCGCTTATGAAGAATAATACTTGGGATTTGGTTCCTCTTCCGAAGGGAAGAAATCTTGTACGATGTAAATGGGTCTATAAGACCAAATATGTAGCTGATGGATTGGTTGAAAAATACAAGGCACGTCTTGTCACCAAGGGGTATTCTCAAGTTGAAGGAGTAGATTACTCTAAAACTTTTGCTCCTGTCGCAAAGATGGATTATGTGTGCCTTGTTCTCTCTCTTGCTACTTCTCATCGATGGTCAGTACATCAGATGGACGTAAAGAGTGCATTCTTTCATGGTGATCTCCATGAGGAGATTTATATGGAGCAACCTCAGGGGTTCATACATGACTCTTCACTAGTTTGTAGACTTCGGCGTTCACTTTATGGTCTCAAACAAGCCCCTCGGGCTTGGTATGAGAAGATGGATGTTTTCTTGTTGTCTATTGGCTTTCATCGTTGTAAGACCGATCATACAGTTTATGTCCTGAAGACTGATGATGACTTGCTTCTATTAGTATTATATGTTGATGATCTCCTCATTACTAGTAGTTCAAATTCTCTAACACAGGGCATTAAATGGAAATTGAAAGCAGAATTTGATATGATAGATATGGGCTTGTTGCACTACTTTCTTGGCCTACATGTTCACCAGTCTGCTGAGGGCATCTCTATTTGTCAAAAGAAGTATGCTATAGATCTGCTTCAGAGATTTCATATGGCTAATTGCAAGCCATCTCCCACACCTTATCAGTCAAGTATTGAATTAACTGCTGTATGTAAGTCTAACTTAGTAGATGCCACTTTGTATAGACAGTTGGTTGGGAGCCTTTTGTATCTCACTCATACTCATCGCGATATCACCTTTGCTATTAATCTTGTCTCTCATTTTTCACATGAGCCTCATGAGAGTCATTGGCAAGCAGCCAAGCGTATCTTGAGATATCTTTCGGGGGACTTTGAGTTATGGTATTCATTACATGCCTCAGAATGTTTCTGGTATTGAGGGCTTTACAGATTCTAATTGGGGAGGATGTCACGATACTCATAAATCCACCTCTAGCTTCTTTTTCATCTTGGTTCTCATCCGTTACATGGTCTTACAGATATTGCATTATCATCCACTATTTTTTTTTTTTTGTTTTTTTTGTATTTACTTTTTTTTGTGGTTTGTTTTTTTTTTTTTTTTTTTTTTTTTTTTTTTTGGAGAAAGCGAGGGGCAACCAAGGACAGGAATTGTCGATGGACTCATCATGTCTTGCATAATTAAATAGTTACATGTGGTCAGCATATTCTGTTCATGGCTCTTTTTCTTTGTTGTTACTGTTGTGTTTGCGCACACACAACGCTAGCAACAATAACAACATGCTAAATTGGTCCATTCATGTGTGTACAGTAAGCTATAATAGACACTCTTTTTTTGTGTTCACCCCCAGCATGCTTCCCTAAAAGGCGAGTGCCTTGATCTTGCGGGTGACAGCACTCAACATCACATTTGCTTTGCCGTGTCTTGAGGATAGCTTTCTGCCACACTCTCAACATCGTTCACAATTTGTACCACCACAACTATGCCTATCCCTAATTTGAGCTTAACTGCGAATTCAACATTTTCACCCTGATTAGCCAATGATACTCTACAAAACTTCATCAACCCATTCTTTGAGCATCAGTGCACAAAACACATAGAGATCCACATGCACTTCATTCGACAGTTGATTCAGGATGGGGTCGTTCAGATGGAGTTTGTTCCTACAGCTGATCATCTTGCAGATATCTTCACTAAACCCTTGGCTTCTCCTCACTATTTGGAGTTGTGAGAAAAGCTTGGGTGAAGGAAGTTGTCCTTGGGGGGATCTTGTATAGTCCTTCCTTCCTTCTTTTCTAGTATTGTATCGGGTACCTTATCAGGCCTAGTAGTCGGGACCCTTCTTTCTTTTTGCTCCCTAGCATTTGCTTATGGGAGGGTGTTGGTGTAAATAATTTAATTACACCGAATAAGCTCATTATAGAAAATTGTTATATTTTTTTTAATTAGTTCTAACTCTCGGAGCTTGTTGAGATTCTCTCCACTCCTTGTGTGGAATTAGTTATCTCCTAATTAGCTTGACATTCCTATTATTTAGGAATGTCAAACTATCTATTCTCTCTATTTAATGAATCTCCCAGATGGTGGAGATATAAGAGATAATTATTATTTCTCTGTTCCTCTTTATTGTGCTCTTATTTTCTTCTCTGAGTAATTATATGTGCTCACTCTTCCTATGCTAGATCTTGCTGGTAGATTTTTCAAACTCTGCCCAGGTCAAACATACTTTAAGCTAAAAAACTTTGTCTCATATCTTCAATATATTATCAAGACTCTAATCAAGATTTCATGCCTTTAAAAAGTTTAAGTATAATGAAAGTATTCATAATTCCTTCTCAAGCTATCTCATACCTTCTTAACTACCCATAGAATCATGACACAACTTCTTGCAACTCAAGATTGATTATGATTTTATGATCTTGCTAGCCCTCCAAACATCATGTAGCTACATTATATGACTTGTCAACATAGTGCATACCATCTTAGAGAGCATGATACTCTTGCTAGAAGCACATGGAATGAATAAATTTTAGATCAACTTTTTCATCACTTAACAAACCTAGAATTTGAACCTATTACCCTTCTTACAAGCCTTCAAACATCTTCAAGGGATTATTTCATCCTTTGAACAATCTTCCATAATTTTCTAACATTATAGAGCTCAATAGAACAAACCATGCATAACATGACATCAAGATACCTCATGAATGATATTGAGCATAACAAGATACAAACATACCCCTTTATAACACCTGAGTTCTTTAAGAAATGCAAACATATCATAAGTATCCTCAAACAGTTGTCAAGAGACTCATACTAACATCATCAAACCTTCATTATACCATATAACTTTTAAACCCCTTATTTGAGAAACTTCCACCATTTGTTCATCAACTCAACACCTTTTGCAATCCTCTTTACTTGTCAACATAGAATTTGATCGATTTCCCTTGAGTCATATAATCTTACAGGGATGAAAAGTACTTTTACTATTTTTACCCTACCTTCAAAAGCTTAAGACACATCTCTCAAACTATTTTACCACCTATTGGGTCTTCAATATTCTACTGAAGTTCATAGAGGACACAAACCTTCTTTAACAATACAGAACTCAAGACACCAAGACTTCTTCATGAGATGTTAGAAGACAAGTGTTTTGTAACTTAACTCTAATTTTTCATCCATGTCAACATCCTATTGGGTCAACTAGACTTCCATAGCTTGAGAGATCATTCTCAAATGTCATTCAGGTCATCATATTATCTAACTACCATCTTAGCCCTTCAATAGGTGTTGTCAACTTTGTTTTACCTTAACCGATCTTATAAGATGCCAATCTAACTCAAGTCATGCAATCATGTTATATGATTGTATCTAAATCAACTTCCTTCAAACTATACTCACTTAAGAACTCCAAAATCATCTTCAAACCAACTTACTGATCTTCAAGATTGTGCAACCTTCTTGACATCTTATAAACTTGAACACACCCTTTTCCCTAAAGCTCTTTGTCTAGGACTATCAATAATTCTTCAAAAATTATACACCCAGTCCTAATTTAACTGAGCAATACTTGGTTGACATAGAAAATATGACTAGTAGGACTTATTTTGTCATAAAATGGTACATACCATACTGATAAACTATTTGTATACTTCTTCCTCAATACTTCTTAGAGCACATAACTTCATGACTGGGATAATATGAAATTATGACTGACTTCAAATGTGACCTTATCCAAATCTATACTCACATGCTCTTGAAACAACACATATACCTTCTTGAACTTCTCATAACTCTTTTTAACATCTTAAATGGCCTTATATAATTGTATTAGTCATGAATTATAGTACCAACTAGGACTCCAAACTATGATATACTTTAATACAAAAACACAAACCTCATTGAATGAACCTTTGTATACATTTTCAACTAAGACCTTTATAAACCATGCATCAATAAATGTTGATCATACAAGCACAACTATACTAACTACAGTACTCCGAAGATTAACTGATCCTCATACCTTCTTGACATGAAGCATATAGCAATGAATAGTCTTAAAATGATCAGCCTATCAACCATTCACCAATCAAGGTACCATTGAAAGCACCGTACGATCACATTCTGCTTTTGCCAAGTGTGCAAAGGCTGGCATCATGATTCGCGAACATTTGGGCCATGGCTCGCCTCTCATCATGTTGGGCATTTCTCCTGCTGAAGGCATCTTTGTGCAGATCAGATATGGCAATTTTGAGTCTACCAAATTGATCAAAAAGATGAGGGCGTCTCCTCCTTACCGTCTGCGACTGGTGCGACAAAAGCAAAACAACATGTTTGAAGCCCAAATTCAACATGTCGATGCTGGTGGAAGCGATGCCAACTGGGAACTTTTTGTATCTGTACCTTTTGTCATGGCGCGTGATGTGTATGCTGGTATTGCTGTCACCAGTTGCGATACATCTGTCGTTAGTGTTGCTAAATTCACAGAAGTGGCTCTGTATCATAGTGCCTCATCACTTTGGCGCTGCAAGAAGAAGACGAAGTTTTGTCGAAGATGGATCAAGATCCAAAAACCTAGTCCATTTTATAGATCAGCAGCAATTGGTGACATTGGTAAGTAAACAAGTCAAATAAATTGCGTTTCTTTGATGTGATAATAGCCTTGGTTTTCTACTGTGGATACACATTTTTGGAAAACTTTATACATTCTCGCTATGCTTTATAACCATATTGATTAAAAGCAAGACAACAACTATGAAACAAACAGTTGCATATGTATTCTTTATGAATATAGCCAGGCTACCTCGATTTGCATTGATACCTTGCATTTCTGTTTAGACATTCAATGCCTTTTACTTGTACTAGCATTACGCCTTGGCAAATCTGATCCTCAAGACACTTTAACTGCAGTACACCTACATAGTGGATAGTTTTGCAAAAATTCAATGAATAAAGAGATAGTAAATATGCCAAGCAGATCAACTTATTAAACGAGCTACTCAGGTTTATAGTAGTCCAGCTAATGTAGAGTCAAATAAGAGAAATAGAAATATAAAAGAAGTTCTACAATGAAGGTATGTATTCAAGGGATCTGACCAAGGGCAATTCAAGATATGTACCTTCAAGACCTATATAATGTGAGATGTTATGAAGAAGAATCCGAATGTAATATTTCATGAGTAAAACGATAGACCTAAAAAAGGTAGATCAGGTGACATTGGAGTTTTTAATGCTATTAGTATTTAGAATTATTTGCTAATCTATATGTCTGTACTTGATGTCTCATAGCCCTTGATAACTGACAACTTAACTTGTAGATTGATTGATAATATCTGTAGTCACCATACTCTGTTGATGCAAGTCGGTATCCTCAACCTACTTAATTTTACTAGGGTTATTGATGTTCATAAGGTTACTATTGATAACTATCCTACGAATTAAGGATAAGTATTTGAATTCAAAATGTCGAAGGTTAGTCCTTATACTTATCACACTCAGATGTGCTTTGATGTTTTAAACTTTTACATGGATCCTCTAACTGATTTTTGAGATCCTTGATAGTTTTTCCATCTCTCTTAACCACATATCTTATCTCTTGACATTCTCTTCTCAACTTTTTAGCCATCTTGTGCTTTATAGGATCACCTCAAACTTATTAAGATTTATTTAAAGGCCCTATTGTGATACCAAATTTTTGAAGCACAAGCACTCAAAGGGGGTGAATCAATGGGAATTTAATACATTCATTCACTTTAAACATTAACATTCATCAACCATTCAATTTAGCTTATCCATTAAGATTTATCAATACAACACAACCATCAAAACATATGCAAGAAGAACACAAGAACACATGAACATCAAAATTAAGTGAGAGACCATAAAGGGGAAGAAAACCCACTAAAAAATATTTATTATATCCATGTTTCAAATTTATCTGAGCACTAACTCAATATGGAACACCAAACCCTAGGCTTAGTGAGACACCAACGCCACAAGGATCACCAACCCCTGATTTAGTAGAGCACTAACCCTACAAGGAGACACCAATAACCTAGATGAATAATCACCAACCAAATACACCTAATTTTTTTTCCATCTCTAAAAATTTTCTCACACAGCTGATGATGACTCAATGACGCTCACTCTTCTTCTATCTTTCCCAAAAACTGCTCTCTAACCTTCCTTTCTCACATGCTTCTTCTTCAAGTTGATTTGAAAACCTGACCTAGCTCACCCATACCTGATATATCATGAAAAAATAATTTCCCTCTCATCATGGTCTCAAATACCTTCCTCACTTCCTTCAAACACCCCTCTAGCTCACACTTTTCATCCTCATGCTCAACTAACTCAAATGAGCTTTCTAATTTTCCTTTATACTTATATCTTGATTATAACTCACCCAAGTCATCCATTATAGAGTAAAATAACTCAAAACATTATAAAAACATCATAATAACATCACTCAAGGTACCATATAGGTCTCCAACATCACCTAGATCCTTCTAGATCTCCATTAGGACTCAAGAAGCCCTAAAATACCAAAACAAGTAACTCACCACAAAAGGAATATTATAGAGAAAAAATAACTTCACAAAAGCACATACACCACATAGAAAATTTTTCTAATCCTTTAGAAACCTCCAGTAACCATATATCACTCTATACCAACATCTCGCGTCATGAAACCCTATTGAGAATATGCACAACCAAGCACCCTTAAAACTAGTATGTAGAAAACAAACCATAACTTCGTCAAATGAGCTGAAATATGAAATTTTGATATACCAATGGAAATATAATGACCTAAAGGTAATAAAAAACTCAAACCATGCCACAAATCTGATTGTATCACTTCCAAAACATCTTTGCAACCAAACTGCCTCAAACAACCCAAAACTATCCTAAAACCAGTCATGCAAGAATGAATTCAACTAACATACTAAGGACTTAAAATTGACCTAAAACCAATTTAAAAGTCTATAAAATATCCCATAATTCCTCAAAATATAAATTGGTCATTAGGTCCAATAGACATCTTTGGCACAAACTAAACTTTTCCAGGAACTTACCTTTTTGAGTGGATCTCACATACTCTCACAACCTATAAATACCACCTAGATAAAGATGGATGAGTCATATACAACTTTAAATCATAATATTTTATTAAAAAAAAATCAATTTTGGGTCGTTACAACAAAGCTCTCTCCAGTCACTACATAGCTAGGGTTTTGAGAGGGTTTAAAAGTTGTTTACCTTATTAATGATTGTTCATAAAAACTTGATGCTCAAATGACCTCATTCAACTTAGAAAATATTATTATTATACATATTAAACTACCCCCAGGAGCTTGGTTCCCCATGTAAAGTAAACACTCTCCAATAAGCATCAAAAATTCAAAATTCAACTGTGGTTTCTCATCTCCAAAACTCAGTAAGGGAAAAATGACATAACTTTCAAAATATTCAACAAAAAACCTGAAATTTAGAAAAAACATTCATATAAACCTTCCACACACTCTTAAATGATCAAATTTTCCCAAATATTCTTAGAAATGTTGACTCCACCACACCAAGGCATGCTTTCTCAAAGACTAGATCTAGGAATAGACCTAGAAACTCACTTTCCATGTAAAATACTCAAATTAATGACCTCAAACTTCACTCACATGCTAGAAACAACATGCCACAACTTTAACATAGCTCACATTTTCATATCTATATCTGAAACAGATCGTCTCACCTCATTTGGTCACTTAGGGATTGAGAATAGGTCTAGTAAAGACCTAGAAACCATGTCCAACACTTGAACCGGAACTCTAAGAAACTTATGAGTGTCCCAAAATAAGATAAGCATGCTCCCTATGCTCTCACCAATATCACATATCTATAACATGCCTTACTTCATCACACCATACCTCATTCTGCTCTCTAAGCCTCCAAAACATGCACCTTGAACATGTTTGTTTCACTAAATCTGAGCTCAACATCACTTTTTCAACCTTGTACACCTACTGAGACCTTTAACATACTACATAAAAGCATCACACCATCCCTCATACCTTTTCAAGCCACCATAGTGAGTCAATAACTCATGCACCATCACCTAGACCAAACAATCTTAACAAGAAACTCAACTTCACTTGACACTACCAATTAACCTTCATATTTCTATTTCCTTTTCACATCAATGAGACTCAATGAAAACATACACAACATCATACTTTTACATTAATGAAATTTCAATTCCAACACAAAAACCTCAAAAAATGAAGTAAAATCAATAGGATGATAAGAACTTACCATGAAAGGAGGCTTGAAGTTGAAAAATAAGGAAAATTTCCCAAAATCGCCAAGAAATCGCAAGTCAGGTTTTGGGAATGTGAAATAAGGAGTGAAAAATTCAAAATTTGAAATCATATCAAGTAAAAATTACATGGAAAAACATATATTTATTAACTTACCCGCCTTAATTACATGTAGGACGACACGTGTGGGGCACCAACTCCACACTGGCATTAACTGCGTTGACTCGGGGGTAGAAGTTTGACCACATGAAACATGCCATGCAAATGTGCAATCAGGTCCTAAAATCCAAACACAAAGACATCTAAATGATATTTTAGTATCGGTAATCAAAATGCATGATACAATATACAAGCTTTGACACTCACAAGCTATAATGCGAAAAATTCATAAAATCCGACATGTTATAGTGTTTCAGGGTTTGGGTTTGGAAAGAACCTAACATAAAGAATATTCTTTTTAGCTTTGATGTTCCAATGTTTTCAAAACCTAAAACCCAAAATATTATAGTGTTTCAGGTTCCGAGGTCGAGAAACACCAAGCAAAAGACATGTAAAATGTAAAAGGAAACCTAAAACCCAAAAAATGCATAGGGAAAGTACTTCGAGGCTAAAATTAGATTTTCTTGGATTTAAAAAGGCCATGAAGATGAAAATTTGATTGGTTATCTCAATTTTGTCAATGAACTCAAAAATTTGGATAACATTATTGTTATTGTTGTTTATCACATTTTGATCTGCTTGGTTGTTATACATACGTGTTAGTTATGTGTGTTACTAATTGTTTGCTTCAATGATTGTGTCCTAGGTTCCTTGATTTTATTGTGACACCATGGGTGTCCCATGTTTACAGAATCATTCCTATCTTGTTTATAATTGATTTCTCTTGTTTGTAATGCTATGGGACTTGATTTTCTTACAAGACCACGGGTGTACCATGTTTTCAGAATTTATACCTTTTGTGTGACATTTTTTCATACTTGTTACATTTGATTGCACTCTTGTTATATTTTCATTCATTTAGACTAATATTATTATCAGCTATGTGGTTTTTTATCTATTTCTATCATTGATTTTTTATGCACCATCATTACCACCATGCTTAAAATACCTTTCCTTTTGTAGGTATAGGTTCTCCAAGGTGGCCACCTCTTCAGCACTCTACACAACTCCTTAGGTGCTTCTTTCAATATTACACATCTATTTCTTTTAAGCCACATGCCTTAAAAGAGGGACATCTATCTAGGTTTATTATACATTTTCAAAAGATAAAAATATAATGTTCGAGGAAGATACATGTATAGATAGAGTATAGGCACCAAGAAATGAAATCATACACAAAAATTTGGCAAACTTAACACAAGGTCAAAACCATACACTTTGGTGATAACCGTACAGTATGGTCCTGACCCCTCAAACATTTTTGACCAAGGGAAATTTTAGTTAATTTTTCAGTATTTTCATATTTTCACCTATATATAGGTTTTTTACAAATTTTCACATCTAGAATACTCGGTTTAAATTAGTACATGGGGCATGAAAGTATTCATTCCTTCTTTGCAGCAACACTTGGCTTTAGGCTCAATTTCAGGATTCTTGAGGGAATGGATATCCTTCCTAGTTCAGCATTGTTTTGGTGAAATAATTTGTCATAGTGTAAATTTTTGGTTTCCACCAATGGTCCTGAGGCTAAGCCCCTCCTTCTTGTGTATAGGGAGGCTCCCATTATTGAATATAAACTACCTAAATCTGTGGGGTGGCCATTAGGCTGGGGATCACATAGGAATACTCCATTAAACCTATGGAAAAGTGCTTGTACAAGGTATAAGCAAGGAATTTGTAGTACATAGAGGTAAAGGGGAGTTGGGAAATAAGGAGAGACAATATTAATGTTGTGATTAGAATTACAAAATTCACATACAATAAATAGAGTAGGTCCATATTCAATTAGAATAACACGACAATGTTAACAATGATAAAACTAATAAATCATAGACACAAAATTATATTGATTCATTAATCAAAGGTGTGGGCACCTTTCTTAGTTTTACAATATTATCATGTATACAAAATTGAAAAGTAGAGAGAGAGAGAGAGTAGAGGAACATAAGCAAAGGAATAGAAGAATTACAACTTTTATTGTTGATTAAGAAAATATTGAAATAAAGAGATGCCTGATTCTAAATATGTACCAACACTGAATATAAATAATTAAGCACATATTTGACCCAAGAAAGATAATCTATTAACTATGAAACACTAGTTGCAAATGAGGGGATGGAGTAATTAGCTGTTTTGAAATAATCCCGGGGGTATGACAAGCTAGAAAATTGATAGAAACAAGAATTCAGAGTGTCGCAATTAGACCTAGAAAAATGTAGGAGTTCCAAAAGTGCTTGGACTAGGGTACCTATGGAGGGTCAGGGGCATCAGAGACTTGTTTTGGGCACCTATGACTTCTCAGAAGCTATGGAAAATTTTTTTATAGGGTTATAAGATGTTTGATGTGTGTTACATTTGATCACTTTTACTTTGTTGGACTCGTTGTTGTTCACCAAAAACATTCAATAAAGAATAAGCACCTATAAAACCCTCAAACCACATAAATTCCTAAAAAGAAAGATGCAAAATGAGGGAACATATTGTCCTTAGTTTTCAACAAAGTGAAATTACTATTGATCACTGTACTACATCTCATACCCAATGTAATTATATATGTGTGTGTGCCAAAATCGTGCCCTAGGTGGATTTTGTGCCTGTCTCACTTGATAGTGAGAAAGTAGATAGATGTTAAATATGTAAATATATGTGTGCATGAAAGAATGAACTTCCCCTCCTATGAAGTGTATGCAAAGTAGGTAGTCCCTTGTCCCTTTTGTACAGCTAGATGGATGCGTGAATGCTATTTGAATGCAACCTTATGTGGTGATAGCTAATGCTTAGTGCTTGGTCCTTTATTATGGTCACATAATTTTATATTTATATGATTCCCTTGTTTGAATTTCGTAATTAACCACTAAAAGGCTAAATAGTAAGAAGTAATATGCCCAAATGGCTAGAAAAGACCCAAAATATGTGAGCAAAGTACAAATAGGTTGGAGGTGTCCAGAGGGGATAGGGCCACCTAGGTGTTGGCGTCTTGGCTGGGCGCTGGTGTCCAGAGTCAAAAATGTTGAAGTATCAAAATAAAAAATGAGAAAGAAGATGTGTAATACTAAGAAGCACAACACAAAGTAAGCAAAGAGGCCAAAGAAAGTGATTAAATATTACTTTTCTCACTTAGGAATCATATGAATAATGATATGTAATCATGACTAAAAATATACCCAAAGTGTTTGATTTATTGTCTACATTTTCCACCACTTTATGTTGTTGGGAAAATTATCGATAACATAAAGTAAATAAGAGATGCATACTTGATAACCATGTAGATCAATGGAAAAAATCTTGTCAAGAGTCAAGGAAAAGTGTGGAGTGATAAAAATGTGAAGCATGGAAGCTAGAGAAGAGGAAGTAAAAAGAAATTGATGATGATGACCCTAGGGTGAGATCGTATGTGTAGATGTCACGTTGTACCTATTGTTGGTGTCATCTGATGTGTGATAATGTGTGATTGATGTGACTACTACTTCCCATAAGGATGAACCTTTAAAAGAGAAGAACGAACAAGTAGTCAAATACGCGTATGTATGATCAAAATGTGTAAAAATGGTGTAAAAGTATATAAAAATGAAAAAGGAACATGTGCACCCAATCCTTGATTAGTAAAAGAGATAGAGAGGATCCTTAAGATTTTGTAGAAGAACCATTTTTTTAGGTGATCTCATTCCAGTTGTGTTGAATGTGAGTTTTTTGGGCGATCTCACATCAGTTGTGTTAAATGCAAGTTTTTTGGGTGATCTCACACCAAGAATGAAAGAAGCGTACAGAGAAAAGTCTAGTGTCATCCTCCAACCTTTAAATTCTTCCTGAAGTATGAAAACCATTGTAGATGGTGTGTAAAACTTTGATCCATTTCAAACAATTTTGATCCAACACAAAAGTAGAAAAGAAAGTGTAGTGCATGTATGTCGATTGCTGAAGGAGTTTCTATCCTATAGAATCCATTGTGTAAGGTGCCAAAAATTGTGCTGACCTAAAAATGTTGTGTAACTTCCCCCTAGTCACATGAATCTAGGAAGGGACATGGGTTCCCAGGCATTACTTTCTGGTGTTGGGTGCTAGTGTTTATATAAAACTGAAAACCCAAGTTAGGTTTTGGGTCATTGCTGAGACTAAATGTTGTGTTGTATTGGTGTTGAACTGTGACTGTAGAACATTGTATGGGGTGACTGATTCACCCAATAGATGCCCCCCTCATTTAGGGTGCATGTGACGTTACCGAGGAGTATGTGGCCTAAAGGAGGATTGACCAATGAACTGAAACCGATTCCCTATAGGGGGATGAGAGAATGTGCTTGGTAGAAACCAAGGCACACACAAACAAAGTGGCTAGAAAAATAGTGCTAGTGCAAGCAAGATAAACATGCATGTAGAAGACAATATTTAAGCTAGCATAAAATAAGACAATGTGTAAGTTAACATGCAAGAAGACAATGTGGACATCAAAAAGAGGGTTACAAACATGGGATATCACTCACAACGTTGTAAGAAAATCGAGGCAAAAATGGCCAAAGGTAGATAAACAATCAGAGAATAGACAAGACATATGGCAAAGCTCGCAAACAATGACATATAAATGCAAACATTAACAAGTAAAGAAATAGAAAACTAAGGTAGGAAATAGACCTGTAAAGTAAATGTTGCACATGACACACCTATTAACATGTTATGAAGTTAAAAATTATGTCAAAGCATGTATAGTAATGTAATATAAAAAATGAAAAAATATCACATGTAGTGTATATGAAAGTGGATGCCCTCAGGAGCCATTGTGGGACTGGTATGAGGTATTACGCCAAACATCCATGTTGCGTGTATCAATCTGTGTAAAGTTTGTGATCACAAGTAGAAGGCAAGTGAACACGCATGTGTATATAGAAAAGATAATAATGTACAATGTATCTAGCTAGAATGCGTCATAAAGTGTACACGTAAGCATCAGAAAGAAAGAACAAATGTGACAAAGATATGTAGTATGTTGTGGATGTGTGAGATGGAATAGAATGCAGTGTGATTGTGATAGGAGTTGTGTGCCCTCCAAGTGAATGTGAATGAGTATGTGTGAGATGAGTTTCATGTATACATTCCCCCTCAACATTCAAGAATGAACCATAGAATGAGATTGTGTCATTGGGAAACGGTTTAAATAGTGCGCTAGAAATATATGATCATCAAAACATATAGTGTAGAGAGTGAGTGAGTTGTCGAGTATAAAATATGGAAGTAGAGTATGTCATAGGGAAGTGTGTCAGAAAGATATTTCATGAATGCATAGATTATGTGATAGATGTTGTGAGAAAGCGATGTGGTGAATGTGCGATGTGTGAAGTGTGTAGTGTGTTAGGTTCATGTATATAGTATACCATCAACAATTAATTATGAACCAAAGCATGAGAGTGTGTCATTGGGTAATGACAATACATGTGTATCAAGTCGTTTGTATTTATTCTTAGGAGATAATAGACATGAATTGTGAAGTTTCAAGTGCATGGGATGATAGAGACATTTGATATCAATGTAATGGAGGGAGAAGCTATGATGTGCCCCAAGTATGTAAGTAATGGAGATCTAGTCGATGACACTAAGGGGATCAATGTAAGGAGTAGTTTTCTTGACAAAATTAATTGGACGGTGAAGTGGTAATGGCTTAGGAACCTCAAGCAGAGGAATTATAAAGATTCCAACTAGAGTTTGTTTGTCTTACGTAGTGAGCGGTTTCTTGTTTGGTAATGTCATATAAGACTTAAGAGGAGGAGATGTTGGTTTTTTAATTAGATAAGGTAAAAAGGGATCGGATCCTAGGGGCCATTACAAGATGAGGAATAGAAACCTACAAATAAGAAGGAAATAGAAAAGTACAAGAAAGGAGTTAAACATGCTTAACTCTTACAATGAAGAACTAGACTTTTTACCAAAGTGAGAAAACCAGAGAGAATGAGAAACAATCGCCAAAACTACAAAACAACAGAATTTTGCCAATAGTCCAGAAACACTAATTAATTTTTGGAGATCCTTCACTGCTACCATCATGACTATCTTTGATCTCATTACCCTCAACACCTTTGTCGTTAATATATTCCTCCATCTCATCCTCGGAGCTACTAATGCGCAAGTTAAAATTCCTTCTTTTAGTGCCCTCCTCCATCCCTTCTAGCCTGTCACTCAGTTTTTTGACCTGGACCTCCAGCTCCAAAAACTTCTACTTGGACTTCACCTAGGCAGAGACAATTTTCTTAGAAGCGTTAATGACATCCAACATTGTCTCCCTTTGACCAGAATTGGTTTCCTCCATCGCTTAAAGCACCCCTTCTAAGTACTGGACCTTTCTACTCAAATCCTTGAAACCCTTTAAATTACCATCCCAATTTATTTTTCTTGAGGTGCTCGCTTCCCCATGACCATCCTCTCCCATTTCTTTACCATAATATTCCCCCACATTTTTGCATTTCCCATCCTTCATCTTAGTAAGGCATTCCGTGAGAGTGAGGTCATCCTCATCCGTCATATCTTTCAGGGAAGAGGAAAGAATAGGTTTCCCATTTTCAAATAGTAGAAGAAGGAGCCCTTCATACAGAGGCATCTCATCTTTCTCCTGCTGGAAAGCCATCAAAGAGTTAGTCAGAGACTTAAATAAAAAGAAGGGGATGCTCACTATGACCTTGTGGTAGAACATATTTAGAAGGGTCATATGGTGGGTATAGATTTTTCGGTATTTTCCTTCCAAAGTGATGTACTTCATGATTTGAAGGCTCACATCTCTTCATATACCCAGAATACATGACCTAGCAATACCATTCGTAAAGAAAGAGCATCTTTCCTTGCCAATGAAGGAAAACTCAATTTCATGTTCTCTATGGGTTCTTTCCTTAAAAATTTTAAGCCCATCCATTTTCATGTTCGTCACCACAGTGATGGTGGACTCAGAAACCACAATTTCCATACCTCTGAGCTCAAAATTATCCTCTTTCCAAGATTTTTTGAAATCCTTAGACATGGATGGGTCATGACTATGTAATTTGGATATGAAATTACTGAAACCCCCAATCCTAAGCTTTTTCCACAGAGGCTGATTAAAAGCTTCAATGCTTTGGCTAGCAGCTTCAACTCTAATCCTATCGCCCCCCATCTTCACAAGACTGAACTTCCTCTATTTGCTACTACTTCTAAAAAAAAATACCTTCTTTCGCACTAACAGAAATCATGGAGAACCAAATATTAAGTAAGTTGTCACTGCCACGGGGATCACTTGTGCTAACATTATCAAACTTAGTGCCCTCTATCTCTACTATGGTTTCATTAATTTCCGTGGGTAATTTATCAGCTTTACACCAGATCTTGTAATCATTACAAATGATTCCATAATTGGCCCTCTTATCCGTACATTTGTTCCCTTGACGTAAGGTATGATTATAATAAACGCTATCAAAAAATTTGAACTTTCCTTCACATCATTGAGGATATTTCTAATGGCCCAATTAATGGAACCTTGATTATTGAGGGCATTAATTAAGAGGAGAGAATCAACTTCAATCTAGATGTCCTTGAAGCCTTTTTTCCTTAGCCAACAAAACCCCCCAAAGAAGAGCTCTAGCTTCCACCATGTTGTTGGTTTGTCAACCTAATGGCCCCGCATAGGAAAATAAACAATCTCCTTCACTATTTCTTAGAATTCCACCTTCCCCAACAGGACCCAAATTCCCTTTTGAAGCTCCATCAAAATTTAACTTAACAATATTTTCCCCTAGGCCTTATCCAACTGGAATTCTTTTTAGGTATGTGTAATTCCACTGGTCCAAGGGAGAACTTGTCAAGAACTGTCTGCTCACTTTTCGGGTAGGGTTTCTTCACTTTTCCTTTAAAGAGTTTAATGTTTTCCTTTATGGAATTCAAAATTTTATTCTAACTTTCAAGAGAAGAGATTTCTGGTCACGGAAGATACCATCATTCCCGACCTTCCATAAGCCCCAAAAAAATGAGGGAGGGAAATATTCCAAGCCCAAATCAAAATGGGAAAACAAAAAAGGACTCTCCCATTGAAAACAATAGTCTCTAATCATCAAGGGCATGATCCATTGGATATTGAATAGTTCCAGAATGGAAGAAAAGACTTCATGGGAGAAGGAGCAATGAAGGAGGAGATGGTTAACATTTTCCTCCTCTTTCTTACAAAGAGAACATCTATTGGGAATCTTCATTCCCCTTTTCCTGATATTTTCCACAGTCAGGATTTTATTTTGGGCAGCCAGCCAGAAAAATATATTAATCTTTGGGGTAATATCCTTCACCCAGAGTTTATCCTCAATATTCCTTGTGTAAATCAGTCCTGAAATTTAACACATAGGTTGATTTAACTGAGAAATTTTCCATTTGATGGAATCCTCCTTGGTTTGGAACATGGGGATATGGAAATCCCTAAGTTTATTTTTGATATCTTAAAAAGGTTGGATCTCACCCATAAAAATCCAGAGGAGGATCAATGTTTTCCCATTTGACAGAATATTCCTGGATCCAAAAGTCCCGAATCCAAAATTTTCCTGATTCTTAGTATAACTGAGCATCTTCTTTCCAGATATCTAAGTTAGCTAAGGGGGAATCCTTGATCCAATTATTATACCAAAAACTAATTCTAGAACCTTTGCCAATCTCCCATATAGTATCTTTGGTTAAGATTTTTTTGGAGGCCATAAAAGAATTCCAGAAAGGAGACCCTCTAGGGAGGTTATTTTGATTTAAAAAGGATTCCATTTTGCCTATATTCTGTAATTATTTCATCTTTATAATTTACACCCAAAGACCTTCCTCTCTAGCAATCCTCCAACCAACCTTGGCAATTAAGGCCTCATTCATAAGAGAAATATTTTTTAACCCCAATCCTCCACATAGCTTAGGTTTAGTAACTTTATCCTAGGCCACAAGAGGGAATTTGAACTTCTCACCAACTCCCATCTAGAGGAACCTCTTCTGGATTTTCTGTAAGGCTTCCTTAATTTTAGCAGGAAGCATGAAAAGAGACATCACATAAATGGGAATGTCTTGAAGGGATATTTGGAGCATTTGAATCTTACTAGCTTGAGAGAGCAAGAGACCCTTCCAAGATGAGAGATTATTATTAACTCTTTCCTACAGGGCATTCCAAACCATGATATTATGCTTCTTATGGATCAGAGGCATACCCAGATAAGAATCTAGAAAATGCTTAATCCTACATCCTAAGATGTGAGCTAATCTATCTTGAACCTGATTCTCCACATTAATGAAAAAATAGCACTTTTATGGAAATTAACCATCTGTCTAGAAACATGTTCATAATCATTAAGAACCACCCTAAAATTTGAGGCCTCATGGACAAAGGCCTTACCCATAATAAATTTATCATCCACAAACTGGTTGAGATAGATTGAGGGAAGACCATTAGAGATTTTAATACCCTGGATACAGTTGGAAACCATGGCAAGTTTGCAGATTCTACTCAAGGATTTAGCCATTATGACATAAAGGAAGGGTGAAATAGGATCACCTTATCTCATCCCTCTACCAGCTTGGAAGAAACCTTCTAGTTTTCCATTGACTAGAATTGAGAAACTGACAGTGGATATACAAGTCATAATCATATTAACCAAAAATTTATCAAAATCGACCTTTAGCAGGATGGCCTGAAGGAAATACCATGTTATCCTATCAAAGGCTTTATGCATATCCAACTTGAGAAACATAGCTAATCTTCCAGAGGTTTCAATGGAGTGGATGGCTTCTTGAATCACAATAATGCTATTAGTAATTTTCCTTCCCAAAACAAAATCCACCTTGATTACTAGAGATAAAGTTAGGAAGAACCATCTGAATCCTCCCAACTATGATTTTAGTCAAAATTTTATAGCTAGTGTTGCACAGGTTTATAGGTCTGAAATCCTTAACCTCCTTGGCCCCAGCAATTTTCGGCACCAGGAAAAGAAAAGTGTTATTCATTTTCCTTAAGAGATGACCATTGTTGAAAAACTCTTGGACCATTTCAATGACCTCGTATTTTATAACCTCCCAAAATTTTTGAAAGAAAAAAGTGGGGAATCCATCCGGCTCTGGAGATTTATCTAGTTCCATATCAAAGATCACAAAACGGATTTCCTCCTCCGATGTGGCTCCTTAAAATATCTCTATTTTCAAGAGGGGTGATAACAATCTAGAAAACATCTAAGACTTTATTCTAGAACCAACTCCTTCGAATTGTGCCCCTGCTTGAAAAGGCTCCTTGAAGTAATTTATTATAGAGGCATTGATGTCCCTACTATCCGTAAAGGAATCCCCATTTTCACCTCTTATTTCATTAATCTTTAGGATATTAGCTCTATAAGTAGAAAATAAATGGAAGAATTTAGTATTCCTATACCTCTCCTTAAGCCATTTAACCCTAGATTTTTTTCTCCACTACACCTCTTCTTTAACCAAAATTCCATGGTAATCAGAAAAGAGTTTTTGTTCTTAATCCTTGAGAACCAGGTTAAGACCAACGTTCTCCATAAGTTCTCAATATTTCTTAGATCTTCAACAATTATGATTTTTTCCTAGAAAATATTTCCAAAAGTTTTCTTATTCCATCTTTTAAGGTTACTTTTGATGTGCTTCAGTTTAAAAAACAATTTGAAACTAACAACCCCACGAACCTAGATATCCCACCATTCTTGAATCTTGTTGAAAATATCAGTGTGATCTAACTACATATTTTCAAATCTGAAATGCCTAGCTTTTTTCAGTTGGTTTATCCCCAAATCAAGAAGATTGGGATTATGATCCGAGCCAATTTTGGGAAGAGTTTTTAGAGAATAAAGTTGATTGATCATACAAATATGACTCACTAAAAATATATCCAATATTTTCTAAATGAGCTCAGCTCCCATCCTTCTGTTTACCCAAGTAAATTTGGATCCCTCCAAATCTAAATCAAACAAAATAATTCTGACCAGGAAGTCAACTAAATCTTCCATACTTTTAGAATAAGAGATCAAACCCCCTCTCTTTTCACCTGGGGAAATGGGGGTATTGAAGTCTCCTCCAACTATCCAGTCTTTATCATCAAATAATTGTCTAAAGCTAGAAAGATCCTTCTAAAAAATTTGTCTTTCATTGAGTTTATTGGGAGCATAAATGTTAGAAACATACCAGGACCTTTTCGAGATGATTTCTATGAAACTCACTACCACATGGCCAAGAGAGGAAAGGATCAGGATGTCATGCACTAATCTAGGATCCCACATAGTGAAAATGCCTCCTAAGGCTCAAGAGGATCTATATCCTTCATAGTGACTTTCTTTCCAAATTTGTCTCCCCACCTCTTTAAATATGTCCATTTTCATTTTGGTTTCTTGGAGCATGAGAATATCCGGTTTAGCTTTAACTCTAAGATCCTTAGTAATTCTATGTTTACTAGGATTATTCGAACCCCTAATATTCAGAGAGAGGAGGATCATTTAACATTTCTTATTTCAGAGAAGAAACTTCCCCAGAGTACCCTGAATGTTAGCCTATACTTCCCTCCTGGAGTTAGTCTCCCTTAATTCCTTATTACTTTTCATGTGCTTAGGAGTTGAGTCCTTACCAACATCAGCTCTAGAGGTACTTCGCATGACCGGTTTAGATTTACTTACAGGGGTCTTAAGAGAGACTGCTAGATTGTAAGTATCAGCAATATAGTCCTCTAGAATTCTGAAAACATTAGACATGGGTAATAGTTCTTCTTGTCTTTAACCAAAGGAGCTATGACTAATGGAATAAACTTCATCTAGTGAAGGGCTATAGGCCACTTGCAGAGCATAAGCATTACCTTCCAAAACTTGGGTAATCCCTTCCCCTATTTCAGGAATCACCTCTTCTAAGTCCAGATTTTCATTTTCATTCTCATCTTCAGCTTCAAAGTCATTGACTTCAGGGAAACTGGAGACCACCAGTTCCTTACAGGGGGTGTTATGATGGATCGAGGGATCCACTTCTTTGACCATCTTTTGGGTGTTAAGAGGATCCTTTGTCTCTACAAATTTTCCATTTTTCCCAATTAGCCTCCATTCCTTTGCCTCCTTATTATTTATCTTTTGTGGACCAACAAAAGGATATTTTTTTTTCTTATGAAGAGAAAAAATTCTTTGATCATGATCCACCTACTTACATTTTCTATAGGTAAAGGGAGACAAATCCTAATCAAATATCTGCATCCAAACCCCTTTGGAAGTCAAGAGTTTGATATTACTCTCTAAGGGAGCATCTTGACCCATATTGACACAGAATCTGGCATGGGTGAGTCTAGATTTAGCCTTAGTGACTAGATCTAAGGCTATCATCTTTCCCAAGCTTTTAGTAATGCCAATAAGGACTTACGGCTCCCAAAACTCCAGAGGTAAGCCCAGAAGGTTAACCTAGATAGGGAACTTAGAAACAAACGTCACATATGGGTTAAAATTTGGTTCCCATTTCTGAACAACCACATGAGATTTTCCAATAAACCAGGGACCTCCAGTAAGAATCTTCACCACATGATCTTTACTAGGAAAGGAAACTAATAAGAAACCATTTGCGTAAGATAAAACTTCAACAGTTCCATTAGACGCCCAACGTCTCTTGACCCATCCCCTAAAGTAGTCATTATTCGGTCTAAAGCCCAAGCATTTAGTAAAGAGAGCGCTTTCCATGGAGGCTTTTTTTCTAGCCAAAATAATCTCAGGGATTTTAAGGGATAAGTTACCTTTCTCCTTTGATGGCTCCAGTCCCTCCAAAATCACCTTGTACATGATTCTGCCAACCAAACATTCAACCCACATGCTTTTAGCCCCATCCTTTTCCTTGTTTTCCTTGGGGGAAACGATCACATGATCATTTACCTAGTGCAGAGCATGTTCAATCTTTTGCTCTTTCTAACCCACTGGATATTCCTTCTCAATTCCTTCATTTGAAATTTCCAACAAATCCCGCTTCCGCTTCCCCTCCCACTCCCACTCCCACTCCCCCTCCAACATGTATACTTATTTATGACTAAAACTTTTTTGACTTAGTAATGCTACAAATGATTAAGAAAATATTGAATAAATAAATGCCTAATACTATATTATGTAACAATGCTGAATATAAGCAATTAAGCACATATTTGACCCAAGTAAGATAAGATGGAAATTATGAAACCCAAGTTACAAATGAAGGGATAGAGTACTTATCTGATTCGTAATAACCCTGAGGGTATAACAATCTGGAAAACTATTGGAAACAAGAACTTAGAGTGTCACAATCAGACTCAGAAAGATGCAGGAGTTTTGGAAGTGTTTGGACTAGGGTGCCTATGGAGGGTCAAGGGCACTTGGGGCGCCAGATTCCTATTCTGTGTGCCTATGACTGCTCAGAAGCTGTGGAAACAAATTTTGTAGGGTCATAAGATGTTCACTGTGTGTCTCCTTTGATCACCTTTACTTTGTTGGACTTTTCTATTGTTCATGTGAAACCTATAATAAAGAATATGCACCTACAAAACCCTCAAACCACATCAAATCCTAAAAAGAAAGATGCAAAATGAAGGATCAGACTGTCCTCAGATATCAACAAAGTGAACTTATTACCAAACATTGCACTACATCTCAAACCCAATGTAATTTTATGTGTGTGTGCCTAAATCATGCCCTAGGTGGCTCTTGTCCATGTCATGCTTGATCATGAGCAAGTAGCTAGATGTAAAATATGTAAATAGATGTGTGCATAATATACTAAACTTCCCATCCTATGAAGTGTATGAAAGATGGAAGTCCCTTGTGTGGAGCTAGATGAATGCTTGAATGCTCTTAAAATGCTTTTTGAATGCAACCTTAGGTTGTGATAGCTAATGTTTAGTGCTTGGTCCTTTATTATGGTCACATAACTTTATATTTATATGATTCCCTTGTTTGAATTTTTTAATTAACCACTAAAAGTCCTACTAGTAAGAAGTAAGATACCCAAATGTCTATGAAAGACCCAAAATATGTGAGAAAAGTATAAAGAGGTCGGGGTGCCCAAAGGGGATGGGGGTGCTTGAGCTTGGGCATCCTAGCTAGGCACTGGTGTCCATATTTAGAAATTCTGAAGTATCAAAAGATATACCAGGAAATAAGGAATGTAAGACCAAGAAGGAAAACAAAAAGAAAACAAAGAGGCTAAAGATAGTGATTAATGAGTAATTTTCTTGCTTAGGAATCATATGAATAGTGGTATGTGGTCAAGACTAAAAATATACCTAAAGTGTGTGATTTAGTGTCTATAATTTCTTGATGTAGTAGTGGTAATTCTCCACAACATACAATCAATCAACAAGTGACAACCTTTTGAAATAGAGAATTTATTGTAATTTATAACATACAAAAATGTCTCTTCATCTATCCCCACATGAATTTTCACCTATCCCCATCACTTGTGACCTTTCATATTCTTCAGAGGTGATTATTTTTCTTATTCATGAAAAATGACTATTACAATGTTGAATTAAGGGTCACCTAAGTGAATAGGATGAAATAACAAAAATAACATTCTTAATTAAAATTATAATATGAAGAGAGAGAGAGAGAGAGAGAGAGAGAGAGAGAGAGAGAAAAAGAGAGAAATAGATAGAGAGAGAGAGATAAGGGTTGACTAATCTGATGAAGATGAAGTCTTTTGATGAAAAACTATGCATTCATGATCCTTGAGGGAGAGTTCTTGGAATGATCTCCTATCCTTTGAATTCACTATTGAATCAGACTACTGTAGGTGCTATCTTTTCTTCTTCTTGAATACAAATGTGGTTCAACACTTTGATCCACTTCTTGGAATCATCATTAATAACCTTGTACTGATTAAACCATTCCTTTTGATATCTTTCGATGTTATAAATATATCCTTTGATGTTGGCAATGGACTCCATTATAGCCTCACTAAAGGAGAGATGATCACTTGCCTCCTTTTTGAATAACTCTTGGAAAGAACCAATGAGTTGCTTCGATAATGAATTTTCAATGAGTTGAAGGGATCCAAGTTTGTGAACACAGTTACTGACATCATCCAAAATATCAAGGGAATTTTGTTCACTAGATTCAAGTTTAGAGATGGCATCCTTTATCATGTCATATATAGCATTCATAGTGTGGATCCAAACTGGGGACAAGCTCTCAACAACAGATGTGAACACATTCTTACTCACAAGAGTATGGGAGTCAATACAACTCATATTGGACACAAGTGGGAACAAATCATGCTAAAATACCTTCTCGTTTTCAATCTCTTCCCTTGTTTTCTTCACTTCACTTCTGAAATGGTGGCAAGGACATACTTGAACAGAGAGAGAACCTCTAGGAGTAAATACTTTCCTTTTTCAAGAATATTCTTGATACATTTACCACTATCCGTCCCTTGCATTATATACCCTTACACCTTTTTATTATCTCAAGGTCGAAGCTACTAATCGAATAAATATCTTCCTCGGGAGGAGGATGCATTGAATTGGGATCCAAGAAAGATTGAATGTATTGTTGGTTTTGATCAGGCATGCAGGAGGAATATTCCTTGAATATATGAAAATCACCTTCATGTGTATCTTGACCTAAAGAGATGCGGGTCAACCCATAATCTACGTGATTCATTTCCTCCAAGGGTTTGATAATTCTCAGCCAGGAAACTTCTACATACTGATTACCAAAAACTCCACTAAAAAAGTGAGAAGTTACATGTCTCTTTGTACCTCATTTTTTATTCAAAATCCTTGTGATGACCTTAAGTTCAAGCATTGCAGCTTGTTGTATCATTCTTGGTTTACTCATGAAAAACTCTTGGATCCCATGGAAATTTATCTCCCAGATAAGATGTGATATTAGCTAAGGGAACACTTTCAGGAGGATGGCGAGGGATCACACTTTTCTCACTATGGGAAGGTTCCGCCACTAAGAAAGACATATTTGGAATGTCATTGAAGAGTAGGATACTACGATGGATCAATCTTATATGGCTCAAGATGTTTCATATGATTTTATATGATTCTCACCTTCTTATGAGGATTCCTAGAATAGGGAACCTCTGTGCACCCTCTTTTCATTATCTTTCTTTTCAAATATTCTTGCCCAATCGCCCTTAGTTGCACTAGAATAAAGTTTGGTTGCAATTTTTATTCCTTTTAGGTGTGATCACATTACCAAGTGTTGAATGAATGCTTAATAAAACTATTGTGTGGATGGCATTAAGTTAAATCGGTATGGTTTCTCATTCTTTCATACATGGTTATTCACATGAAGGTTACCCATTCACCATTTCAGAATACTTCTTGAATGAAATCATATTTGGGAATGCTTACATACCTTATTACTCGTATGCCTCCCATGGGAAAATATTATTTCTTGATCCTTTATTTATGATGGCTTTGATTACCTCAATAGTTTTATTAGCTCACTTTGAGTTTCTTCTCGGAGAGATGATGAAAGATTTGGGATACAATGACCCTCAACTTGCTCCATGAGCTTCCCATTTAACTTTTTATCATGATGACACCCTTTTTCACTTCACAATTCAATCCCTTAACCATGATCTCACCTGAGAGGAAATATACCTATGACATATGGACACATTTTCACAATTTTCTCCTCATCAGATTGGATTTCCTTCTCCATATGGAAGGATTGATCTTTGAATGGGGATTGATGATGAATCACATGTTTTGACCTCAAAATTACATTGACCTCATCACTAAGCATTAATTAAATGTTTAGAAACACTCTCAGGATGTATACATTGTTTTTGAGCATGAGATTATTGTCAGTATCACTCACAATGGTCATTTTGGCTTCTTACATCAAGTTATTCCTTGCAAAGATCACCTCAGAAATGATGTTTTGAGATTTTTTGAAGGGATTTATTTTTTATTTGGGCTATGAAACAAATTTTTGACCTTACAATGATGGAAAAAAGTAAAAATATAAATAGAATAGAAGTTTCCACAACTTTCTAGGTTCAAATTCAAGACTTACTTTTTTTAGTAGGTCTTAGCAAAACTGTTATTTTAAACAATTTTTCATTATTATTTTCTTTTGATGTCTATGTCTCATTTTTAGGATTATAATTTATGAAGGTATACTAATTATATAAACTTTTTACTTTTAGATACCCACTATTTCCTAATATTGTTATTTTTAAAAAGTTTCCCAAATAACCCTTTTTTGATGTTTCTTACTTTTCTAAGATTTTCTGAATGTTAAAAGTTTTTCACTTTTGGAAAATTCCTATTATTCAAAGAACTTGATATTTTTAGAAATTGGACTTACTAGTGTTAAATTACAAAAAAACACCGTCAAAGTGTTATGTTTTACACCAAGAGCTCCTACTCCAAATTTCATTTTTTTCATCCGTTGAATCTCTTCGAAATAAAAAAGGTGGGTTTTAGGGTTTAGGTTTTCATTTTACTGTAGAAAAGATGATATGGAATCAATGGGTTTTTAGCTGTAATTTTACCAAAGGAATTTTGGAGAGGAAGATTCTAGAAAAATTTCACCGTGATCAGACTTCTAGTTTGAAAGATATGAGCAAATATTATTTTTGGTGCTTGTGGTTATCTGAGGAAATTTTGGCAGCACCTCTAGTAAACATGGGATTTTTAAGGTTGTTACAATAGTAGTAGTGAATAAATGGAGACCTATGTAGAATAAATGCTTTGAAACAGTGTTTTCATGAGCTTTTAAATCTCCCTACTAACCATGGTTTAAATCTTGGTTGAAACAAAGTTTGTGTGTGGTTAAAATTTGGCTCAAATGGGAAAATTGGAACATTGGGGACAATGGGAACTCCAAATTTCACCTTGGAACAAGACTGTGACAAGTGGTAGTATGGGAGGAAAGGTGGATGAGATGAGGGGGATGGGAAACACACTTGTAGAGTTAGGAGAGGTCGCATGGAGGTCCATGAGATTCGACTTATCATGGGCACATTTTACCACCCCTCTTATCCCATAGGGGAAGACGGGGAAATTGGTACAATGGGGACACAAAAGTGTACCCATGGTGAGGGAGTGAGGGTGTACTTTTTTATCCTCATTTCCCCCTTGCACTTTGGGTGCAAATGGGACACATGGGACAAAAGGGAAACACATGGCTCCAAAATGCACCTTAGGGAGGAGGATGAGTGTTCAATTTTGTGTCCCTCATGTCTCCTTTATCCCCAAGGGGACAATTAGTGAAAAAGAAGGTGAAAATTGCACCTGGGACAAGCTTGAAAAGCCAGTTTTACATTAGATGTCCCTAAATAGTTAGAAAACTTGTTTTTTTCACTCCAGAGGCTTAGGATGATGTTTTGGGGTAGAATATTTTATTATTTTTACTCAAAAATACATTGTAATATCAATGGAATAAATTTTAAAAAACTTTAATCTTCTTACAATTAAAAATTGGTCCCCTTTTGTTCAGAATAGAGAGAGCAATTGCACTATTTGGAAATTTTCAAGAAGAATTCATACTTCGGAGAAAAATAGATGTTACTAAATTTTAAATAATTATCATAGCTTTCCAATTCCTAATTTTTTATCTTCTTACTCCTTACACATCTCTCGTAATCATCTAGAGAATTTAGGTTTCACCATTAGAGTGTTTATTCCCTACACCTAGAAAGCCTGTTGTTGAGAAGATTGTCCTTGAATGAGAAACCTTTCCTAAATCTTCCCAAATTTATTCCAACACTTTCAAGGCTTTCCAACACCACATCTGGATGCTTAATATCATTTTTTAACTCCCTAGGATGATGTATACATGCTCCAAAATGGCCAAAATTGGCCTTTATAGGCTTTCAGTAGGACTAGTCTTTCACTAAACTTCATTGAATCAACTCATGAATCTCATTACACTTCTTTGCACACTGAGACATGTCTACCAAATTCATTAGGAATATCTTAAATTCCATGATGATAATGTCACAGGAGGCATGTTGGCCAAGGGAGGGGTTCAGGAAGATTTGAAGGTAAAATTTTACATTGTGGCTTAGTTTTTATGCTTTGAATTTTGCCTTTTTGGGCTAGTAAATTTGCATGACAACACATTGTTATCACAATTTTAGCATATACCACCACTGATTTATGTCATACTCAATTTTACAACATATGGGGAGAGTTTGGGGGCACCTACTCTCTTTTGTATTGTATTTCCTTATTTGCAAAAGCATGTTTAGATATGTTAGTGTGGGGGTATATTTTAGCCATTTATTATTTATTTGGTTATTTTCCACCTCACACATGGTGATTCATCTCACTTAGGTGAGTCATAGGTCTTTTAGGAGTTATATGACATATGAAATATTATGTCATAGAATTTTTCATTATTATATGCATTATAGTTGTCATAGGTGTCATACATGGTTTACATTTTATTTCTGAATTGTTACTCCTTTCTCCCTTGTGGAGGTATTATTAGTCCAATTATGGGAGTTACACAACACTCCCCATTGGTACTCTCTTTTTTGATCTATGAGAATGAGTAGACCCTTTTCTTGCATGTACAACTCATTGGCAGTTGATTGTTTTCTATTTACTTGGAGCTTTCTTGTGTTTCCATTCGAGTGCAACTACATTGATGTGCAAACATTCCATTGGCCCTCATGCTCGCTCTCTCTCTCTCATATGGTATCAGAGCTTAATGTTTTTTTAAATGTGTCACTAGCATTATTTATTTTTTATTACTCTCAGTTTCATTTTCATTATCCCTTTGTGCAAGTTTTAATCTGCATTGATTTTCATGTAATCGTTTACATCTCTGGGTTAATCTTGGCATTCATGGAGGTTGTTGGTTTTGTGTTATTTTTGGTATATGTGTAGGGTGCATAGGAAGTTTCAGGGTTTTCTTCACCAAATTTGGCTATCTATAGCTAAACTTGGTGGAAGAAAAAAAATTTAGGCATTTTTTGGTATTGTGTTTTCTTTCAGTTATCTAAAATATTCCCTTCTGGACTATTGATAACTTACACTTTCATTTGGACTTGGGTACTATAAATTGATTATACATGGGACAAAATATGTTTTTGACATATTACATTATTTCATGGGAATTCCTCTTCTCCTTACAAATCCATTCAGGCCCATACTTAGCCAGAATACCTAAAAATTGGGCAAAGTGAAAAAATAATTGGCTAAGTCAAGTTTATTTGGAACAAAGAGAATTGTTCCTTTATTTGTTGTGCTCACCAAATGAACAATCTGGTCAAATGGGTTGAGAGGGAACTTCAGTGCAAAAAAGGTGGGTTGAAGTGGATACTATGGGAATGGATGGAAAATTTATGTGTTTCAACAGTTCGTCAATTGGGAAACATAACTAACAAAGGGAGTGGCAGGATGAACAAGATAGCGAAAAAGGTAGATAATGCAAGCCCTGACGAAACAGATGGAATTGTTTCACAGTTCCACTCCAACCCTGATTCTCTGCCCATACAAATGTCTGTGGAAAATTTAGGCCCAACATGAAAAAAACATACATTTACACCATTCATCTACTTCATTGACTGTACAATTCATCTACCCAGTGTAAAATAACATTAAAGTGGTCTATTACAGTCTGCAGAGAACGCTATCACAAGACTCCCAAGATCCTGAACTTCATACAGCCAAAACTTTCACCCTCTAACTCCAAATTTCACAAGATTGAACTTTTTGGAAATGTCTCATCATGATATTTACCATGAAAAAAATAAATCTTAAGTTTGGTGAGGTTAGGTAGGTGAAAAATGGTAAATACAGTCCCAGCATTAAAAGAACAGTTCTAAGTAGCTCAACTAGTATATTTGATGAGGTATGGTGCCCATTCCTTCTCCTACAAGAAAAGTATCATGGGGAAATGGCCTTGGCAGGGCACTCATGCCTATTTTTAGATATTTAATGCATGATGTTGATGGTTTAAGGTGGAAATATGAATTTCCATCTCTTTTCCCTCATCTCTCTTTCCCATCTTCTATATATTGGAATATAATGCCCATTTGAAAAGGTTGGACTCTCTTGGATTGCAAAAGTATTATTCAGAGTAGAGTTCCTTTGCATTTTGAGTTACACGCCTCAGATATAGCTCACTAGGTGTGTATTTTTACCTCATCCTCTTGTTGTAATTGATTGTGCATTTAAAGGAAGCAATAAAATTAATTTTTGTGGTTATTTTCTACCCTAGCTGACGTTTTGTTACAATTTCTTGTATTTCTTTTGCAATATTGGTATAGTGTGCATGTTTTAGATCTCTTGTAGGGTTTTTTTTCTATTGTGCTCCATAAAAATTAGACCTTGAATGTTGTTTTGGACTTTGACATGCATGTATACCCTTCCTTTACACATTTTCCCTCATTTTCACTCATCTGAGAGTGTCCATCCCCTTCTTTTAGGTGATATCACATCCCTTTAGCTTAGGATTTTGTTTTATGCATATCCTTCTCATCGTGGTCACTTGGAATCATAGGATAGAGTTATATAGTTGTATTTCCCTTCCTAGGAGTAGTTTTAGCAATACAAATAAGTAGAGGAATTCGGCCTTCTCTAGAGGTCAGACTCAAGCGCAAGATCCCACAGCTTGGAGACAATCCCATGTTACCTCAAATCCTTTAATCATATTGTTGGAAAGAAAATTTGTCGGAGGAAAAATTGATGGGTTTCTAGCTAATGCTCTAGGAATCTAGGTCCCTCTACTTGGGTGGTGCAACTCCACTTTATTGTGAATGAACATAAATAGAAAGTTTTTTGTTGGTTAGGAGGTCGGGGATCTAATGAGAACACTCCACTGCACCCGTGGCAACTGCTTACAATGAATTGTAAGGGAAGAATTTTCTGGAAGATAGGGGGGAAGGGAGTTAGATAATTTAGAAAAGAAAAATCAACCCTACGAGTAGAAAATAAGATTCTCGCTAGATCCAATTCGAAAGTTCACATTCACAATTTGTTGGAAATAAACACCAAGATTATTATGCCAATAGCTAGAGGAAACCATGCACATAAATTTTCACAAATTCATAAGGCATGAAAATAAACAATCCCTTTCTTTATTACCAATTTTAATCGAGTTTTAAAAAGTAGAAAATGGAGTAAATAATAGTGAAGGAAAGTGGAATAATGTTATCTCTCTTGTATTTCTCAATAGATCTCTCTCTTGAGTACACCAAATTTACAATCCTTATGTAATAATATGCCGTTACATTATATAGACCAGGGAACGACTCTGCATCTACCCCTCGTGCAACCTTTCATTTTCCCTCGCAACATGTGACTCTTGGAATTATTAGGAATGAAATTAAGTTCCACTTTATATTAATTATGGGAAACATTTTACAATGTTTATTAGAGCCACATTTAAATCAATAGGACACGCGTCGTGATTTCTCACAATGAAGAATTAGAAAATGGTGGGTAGAGAAGAGGAGAAAAAATAGAGAGAGAAAATAAGAAGGGAGGATGATGAAGATGATGCCTTGTCTCCTTCACCTTATTATCTGAGTGATCTGATGAAATGTCACAATGCCGGGAATTTAGGATCCCTGAAATTTTTACACAATAAGAAACCTCCTTCGGATGATGCATGCAAACACCTCAAACTCGAATGTTTTAGAAACAAAATGTTTTATTATCACTTAGTTGACTAGAAATATTGCTTAATAAGGTCCACTCCTAAGAATTTTGAGGATTTTAACTGATCTCTGATGACTTTTGTGACAGAGACACGTTGTTGTACTCCTCAGGAAGCTTTGATGAAGTGCATTTTGAACACTTTGATTTCCCCTCCAGTGATGACCAAAATTCCTCCCTGGTACATGAATGCTCAGATATCTCAGGTCACAAAATGAGTGTTGAGAAACAATATTTCAGGGCTTCTCAATGTGAGCTCGAGATGAACACGAGCACTGCTCAAAAAGATCCTCTTCGATACATTTTTTGATGGGCCACTATAATTTATTCTTTAATGCCTGATTGATGGGCCACTATAATTAGTTGAAATATCTAACAAACTAATTTTGAATCACCCAACTCTCTGAGTGATGAATATGAATTCATCTGCTTGCGCCTTGCTGATGTCCTTGTATTACTTCTGAGACACGCTTCAATTCAAGACGATGCTTCCAAAACTAATATGAAGTTTTCAATGCTCATTTTAAGCCTTGGAATCATCGTTACAATCCCACTAGGAAAAAAAAATTAGTGATATAAGTTATTACAGAGATATGGTAGCAAATTTCTGCAATTGGATCCAAAAACTGTTGTTTTTGGAAATAAGGACCCAAGGGATTTTATTTCAGGTAGGTTGCTTTTTTGGTCGTGTTGCTTTCACTAAAGTGTGTCCTTTACATTTTGGGTTTTATAGCGATGCCTTGGGGCCAATTTAAAGAAATTTCCATTTTTGGAAAGTTTCTTTTTTTACTTTTTTGATTTTTTGATTTTTTTATTTTTTGATTTTTTGATTTTTTTGACCTTTATGCCCTAGTTTTCATTTTTTGTGATTTTCAATGTTCTACCTTCTACCTTCTGGAGAATTTTTTCCATTTTTGGAAAACTAACTAAAAATGGAAAGTGTGAACCAACGAACACTTAATATTTTTAGAATCTCACCTCTAGGTGTCATATTGAAATAAAATCAGTTGATATTATTTATGTATTTTTTCTTTTTAGTTTCTCTTCAAGATTCTTGGCTCAATCCAGTTCATGGTTTGACGACAAATGAAGGAAGAACACTCTGTGGCACATTTTGTTTTAATATTGGATTACATTAAAAATAGGGAAATATTTCTAGAACTTTTATTTCTTATAGATTAAAGGTGTTATAATGAGGAATGTTGTCTCTAAGTTTCATGGGGTATTTGATGCATGGTTTGAAAGATATGATCATTTATTTGTTTTTTGTGCCCTAGTTTTTTCGAATAGCTCTTAATCATGGATTTTTCTACGAGAATGGTTGATTTATTTAATTGCAAAAGCAATGGAATTATAGAGGAATGATGGAGAGGATGATAGAAAGATTGTATAATCATAATCGATGGAGGAATGAGGAAATGGAGGAATGAGGAAATCTTGGAAGTTGGAGAAAAACCTGTGTGTGCGTGCAGGAAAAATGGAAGCGTGTATGAAAAATGGAAGTAGCAAGAAATTGCCCAACAGTTAGAAAAATTCACCTGTTTTGGAGTTTTGGAATGGGTTTCAATTTTTTGCACTACTTGCACTAAGGTCCTTATGCAACTTGGTGCAAAAAATGTTGCTCCATCCCTATTGGTCCATGTGTCACAACGTGCGATTTATTCATTGTGGATGAGAGAGAGGGCTTGAAAATTCACTTTAAAGAAGCTTCTGGGGGTACATGGATGTACCAAGAGCTTAAATGGCAGGGATAGGGATATATTTTGTCCCAAATGTTCCCAAATATTTGGTGGAAATGGAACATTAAAACGTCTCCCTCACCCTGGCTTGACAAGTGGTGGAGCGTTATTGCATGGAGCAAGGGCTGGCGAAATGAAGCGCTATTGCTTAACATGAGTGAAAAGAGATAGGAAATGATGGTCATCTAAAGGGTCTAGGGGATAAAACAAGGTAGGGTCACATGTTATTTCAACCATATACACAAAATACTTGGTGCAAGTGGTGAAAAACGTGTGCCACTCTCCTATTGGTTGGATTTATAGCCCAAAAATTCACTAACTATTGGAGATTTATCCTTGGGGGTGGAGCTTGTCAAGGATCATATCTGGAGCTTTTGGTGGATTTTTTTAAATGAAGTTATATATGATCTTGACTGAAAATGGGATTATCAATATAATTATGGGGATATTATACGTTTATTTTTCATTTTACCCCGCTGAAAATTTAGTAATTTTCTCAGGATCCAAGGCCATGTATGTAAGAAAAATGGATGTGGACATAGTTTTCCTAGGTATTTTAGGGAATATTATTTTTCCATCCTATATGTCTCTAAAATAACTTTTCAAAGATTTTTTCTTTGACTCCTAAAATCTTCCCTAGAGCTCCCATAGAGTATCTTCCTAAAGCTTAGGGGTTGTTTTCACACTGTACACACTGCTTAGGCCTCCAAGATCCACTTTTATTGAACTTGCTCCAAAAATTTGTGAAACTTCCCAAAAACTTCCAAAACTAATTTCAAAATGTAATTATCTATCAGTTACACCTCCATAATAAATTTATGCCTTGTGTTCTTTCTGCTCCAGGGGGGGTGTAGTGACTTTGAGAAGATCAGAACATGGCCTTTCCCAAGCTTGCTAAAAGCTCTTGTCTTGATGTATCTTGCTTTGAAATAACCTGGGATTACTGGCTAAACCTAAATACACTATGGGAACACTAACTCTAGGAATTAGGAATATATGAAAAGGAGGGCTCAAAATGACCTTTGGGTAAATTTTTCAAGTAGGGTATGGTTTTCATGCTTGAAAATTGAGAATTTTCCTATTACACATCTGCATGACAACATGTGGCTCTAGTTTGGGAACATGTCATGGATTGAGCGCAGTGAGGACATCACATAATAACTACAGAATAAATGCCTCATAATATCGAACCAGTTCCTTATGCATTGGGCCTTGCATAACACACACACAACTTGCACGAGAGATAGCTAGAAAGGGACAACACACACATAAACACACAACTGAAGGAAAATACACCACACAATGGAAAATGGGGAAAATGGGGAAAAAAAAACATAAATCACCTTGTAATAAAAGGTGGGAGATAATCCTCTTTTTATAAAGCACTTTTCTTTTTCAGGAGTTACCCCCGAATAGGTAACATTGTATGATGATGTTCCATTGACGCCATTGACCAGTTCAATAATTTAGCCTTATCTCCTTAACTGTTTATGAAAGCTAGGTGACTTTCATGATTATCTGTGTCCTTTGTAGGAGTCGGGATTATATGAGATATTTGATTCTCAGGAATTCTCCTAGAAATTCCATTCCCTTTGTTTCATTTGAATTTATAGTTTCCTTCTACGCTCACCCACATGATTACTTTTCCTCATATCATTTCATTACTACTCCAAGGCTGGTTATTATTTGAATATATTGAGTACACTGATTTTTTTTGTTCCACCCATTTACATTCCTGGACAACCTTTTCAAAATAAGCATTGTATTCATATTTCTCACTCCTATTATCATGATATGTTTGAATGTTGAATAGAGGATTAAAAAATGACCTCATATCCATCTTGCAAGGTCATGAATTGAGCTAAGAGGTTGATAATTAGCTCGAGGTATTCAGTGACTTATGTCACTTCGAAAATGTCTTGTATTGAATCCTTATTTGAAAGTACATCGAATCTTTTCTTTACCTTTCGACTGAATGTTTCCATATGAACTGTCATTATATATTGAGAGAATATTCCAAAGTGGTGTGACCATGTTAATTTTGAACACATTCCCGATGCTCTCTGCTCCGCAGACAACTCTCCTAAATGTGAGTTAGCTCAATATTTTACCTACTATGTTCCACTATGGTGAAGGTGTTTTCCTCAAAATTGGATGTGTCCAAAGGAGATCCAAAAAAAATTCTTCTTTTTCATTAATGGACTTCTTCACGCAATGTGGAAGAGAAATACATTCTTTTACATTCATGTTCAGTCATTGAGGAATTCATCCAACTTATTCAAATGATCCATCTCCACATCAAAAATTGGTGCATATAAATTATAAGCAAAAATTAATTCATATTTGTCTTACATTTTCATAGCCCGAGTCAAGAGTTCAAGGATAATTTTAGTATTTTCATGTTTCCTTCTACAGCCTTGAAAATATTTTACATGAATGGTTCTTCTAGATTCACCATAGGCTTATTTTCATATCTATTGGAAAATTATCCACATTGTGACTTTAGGAAATGGTTAAAAATATAATCCATATCTTCCCATGATTCATTCAGAGAAAATTTGTTTTCTTCTTCCATACTTTTTATTTCCAAAGGTTCACTTTCATGTAGGTAGGGATAACCTTGATTCATGAAAACCTTATGATAAGGAGAAGAGGTCCATGATTCACAGGAATGGCACCCCTTTGAGATCAAAATCCCTGTTATCCTCATGATAATCATTATTCTCCTTGGTTTCAAGACAATAAATTTGTCCTCTTCTATATATTCATCTATGATTGAATCAAGAAGATAATTTTATTATTCAGACTGTCTCTATTTCTTTATTCAAAATTTCCATGTTACGTGAAGAATAAAAATAAGGGAGAAAATCATCCATGACCATATATTAATTCAGCATCTTCAGTCCATGATGTCGGGTAAATTTCTTGCACTTCTTCAAATATCTCCATTTTATCATTAATTGAAAAATCAAAATTAGAAAGGATATTTTTTGTGACTACCTCAAATGTTACATATTGTATTTCTTAATTCTTAGTAGAGTCTTTGAAAAACATTAAATCATCCATCATGTAATAAATATCTTCCTCTCTTGAATGTGTTACTCCTATCGAATGCGTTGTCTTTTGTGCTAGAATGAATTGATGAAATGGTGGTTCCATATTCATATCTTCTATCTCATTCTCCAAAGGAAAATTTTTCTATTCTTATTTCATGGTGAGGAAAGGAAAATTTTCATCTCTCTCTGATGTGAAGAAATAGTTTCCTAGCCCACTATGTTGAAACAAAATGTCCACAATTGGATCATCTTATTTGTGCTCACTGTGTAGTTCATTTTACGCACCAGAAATAGTTTCTTCATCTCTCCTTTCATATGTATGGTCGTAAAGGACCATTACATATTTATTTCACCACCCAAATACCTACAGAAGATTCTTACTTAGGAGCATACTGAACGAAGCTGGAATGTCCATCTACCAAAATAGTGAGAAACACTTTCTTCTCTAGGAATTTGGACAAAGTAACTTGAACATCATTGATTATAAACTAACAATGGTATTTCCTTGGATTCCATTGAATATCAAGAGACCATTTAACGTGGGTCAAGGTAATTCCTAGGGAGTTTATGAATTTAACTGGGAATCACATTGTCTGAGGCTTCAGAATCTATGATACAATTATTGAGTTGGTAGCCTCTGACTTAGAGAGATAGGTAGAATGGTCCTAACTTGTTGGTTTTTGGACCCGTGCCGAGTGCTAACATGTTCTACGAACGATGGTGCGGATGGGTTTGGGAGAAGTAATTTAGCACTGGGGTTTGTGACATGAGGCTTTATGTTGTCACTTCAGACAGTGTCAACAAAACCTCTCGAACTGGGAAGTGTACATTTGAAAATAGTCCATCTTTGCGATTTGAACTTCAGTTCTACTTGTCATTTTTAACATAGTCAAACATGGATATGACGGGGAGCGTAGATGATGTTCTAATAAAAGTAGTTACTTTTCACTATGATGATGATTCTACCTTAGGAGGTTGGGTTTATTTGATGGGTACGGTAGAGGGTTTAGAGGGAGAGGGAGAATTTTGTTTTTCTTTAGCCTTAGTATGATTAGCTTGGGTAGCATTTGATGAAGGATTTTTTTTAGAAATGGATTTTGAATCAGAGGTAGTACCAAATGGAATTACTAGGTGTGGTAAACGGGTTCATGTTTTCCATTGGGTATGAGTATATCCTTAGTTGAGTTCCATTGACGATGGTAGTGCAGAGACCCTCTGCTTGATGACATTAATTTGTGGAATCTCAACAATGAGGATATTATGTGTTCTTCTTCATGTTGTGGCTGTTGAAGATGAAGTTGCAGTCTTTGATTGAGCCCGTGTGAAAAAAACATAAGAGAAACTAGGTTCGTCTTCATTTTCTTTATCTACACTATCACAAAAATATTTAATAAGTTCATTGTGACTCTTACCATAAACTTCTTCCACCTCAAGATAGTCTCCATAATTTCGCCCTCTTTTTATTCTTTTGGTTCATCAATGTGATATGTGGCATTAACCAATGGTGCTTCAAGAGCAATCCTACGGGGACATGGGGCAATTCTTCAACCGGTTCTGGAGGATTCATATCCTTTGCAGCATTCTACATGGCGATTTGAGACAATTGTTTCTTTAATGAAGTCATTTCATCATGCCATTATTTGAATCATGGGATCCATGGTGACTGAGCCAAAACTCTGGCCTTTCTATTTTACATTAGGGCCCTTCACCTTACTAGCCAAGATTAAATCATTTTTAGTTTCGATCGTGTAATCTTGTGTTTCCTTAAAATTCCATAGGTTGGGATCTTCTGAGGAAGAAACCAAAGTCAGGTGGTAGGGAAGTGATGAAGAACATTTTCAGATTATTATCAAGAGGTAAAAAATCTTCATGGATCCTCTTAATTATCCTAGTATACTTGGTCACAATGTCTCTCATTGATTCAGATTATTTCCTTCTTCATCTTCACCAATTGAACCAGAAGATCTTAACAATTCTCTATGGACTTGAACCTATGTTTCAAACCTACTCCTTATGTCTTCTCAATAAGTGATAGACCTTGCGGTCAGCATATAGAATGATTCAATGGAGATCTCCTTTATTTATTCCACAAATATCCTGACTGGTATATCCTCATTCGCCACACCTAATATGCCGCAAGTGGTGATGAATATTTCTACATGATTCTCAAGGAATTGGGAACCATCTCTTATAAATTTTGAGAAATTTTCCTTGAGCCTTTTGGTAGTTGATGGAGTGGTTGGGGAAGAGAAATTGGATCGGTGTTTCTACCCCATGGTACATTTGGCTTGAGTTCTTCATGGTCTGCCATTACATGTCTAATCCTAGCTTCCAACCTTTTTAAGGTTGTGGCCTCAGTTGATGCTCTTGCATTTTCTTTGGTTTGAGATCTTTCAATCTCTTTAATTTGAGCTCTTATCTCCACTTCAGATCTTTCTTCTCTTTCTCTAGCTTCTTCTTTAGTGATCAGGGGATCATTTTTGAAAGTTTTCCCTAAACATCCCTAAATGGTGATCAGTGCAGTATATCATCTCGAGAGCTTTCCAACGACTATGAGAACGCGACAATATGGACATCAGGGAGCTCTAGTTATGTCCGGTCAAAGTTCAGTCAACGGGAAAGTAAACTCTAGTCAACTGGTCAATAATGGACCAATCACACTACGACACATGGCGAAAAGGAAAAAGAGAGTTTTTTTTTGGGTTTTCGATCACCGGTCTTCGACGAGCGTAAGAATGGTACACGGGAACAAGAGGCTCAACTTTTTAGTACGGAGGGGAGCGTGGCCTCCGTGGTGTGAACTATGGTATTATTGCCAACGTGGTGGGTCTATAAGCCATCACGTGGCTTGCCACCACTCGTCGATTTCACTTGATTTGCCTTATTGAGGAGACGAAAAGTGGACTACAGCATTATTGCCAGTTAATTCATTTCTAATGCCATTATATTGCTATGGGTCGAAATTTTTATTATCTTGGTAAGTCCACTTCACCAAATGGCATTCTTGCATATATGTTCAAACCACTATATTATATCTCCATGTGTATACGAGTTAGTATTAAAATATAATCCACATGGCACGTATGTAAAACCTACTTATACCACCAACATGCATTGCTAAGCATGTGGAGGAGGAAATGTTGGAGCGGTGGTAGGGCTATGACCCATGCGTGAAAGGATCCACGTGGTGAACAAGTGTTAGTAGGGGGCAGTTATGCTCCAAACTATACATGTGCCATGGACCAGGCTTCAATAAATGCCTAAACTAATATTTCACCGCTTCCTATGGGATTTAATCCCATTAAAACTATATCAACGCTGCTCAAAATGTGGGATATTATCCCTTATGCTAGTCCAATTGGCTAAAATGGGTATTAATCCCATATAAAACATCACATCTACCATGCAAAACAAACTCCGCCAAAATGATGGCTGTTGGGATTTGATCCCCCGACCTCACCGCTCCTAGACTAATCCTCCAACCAACTCACCTAGAGGCTTGGGTGCAACAAGCTATAAAATGGGGTGCTTTATCTTATAAAAGGAGGAGTACAGGTCTGTGTAAAGTAGCTTAGAGGAGGCAGTTTACAGAGAATGTCATTTTTGAAGGCCTTGCGCTCAGATTGGGCACTTGGAGTAAAAAAATGAAATGTAGGAGATTTCTGAGACGATTCTAACCATGTAATATTTGATCTTTTTTGTTGAGTTTTAACTTGTTTTTGGAAGATTTGAATGCATATTTTTAACAGGGATCTACAAGACAGCTAGTTGGAACACACGAATTTCAATGCACTTATGGTCCAAATTGTGACTTGGTGTAAACATGAAAAGTGTTCAGAATTCATAGCTGATCTTAGAAATATGATTTATTTTCATAGAATGTTTCTAAATATCCATTTATAGGTGTTTTTCTAACATAGTTGTAAGGAGATCACATGGTGAAAACACTATAGGAACCGCGGATCGTTCTTGGGGCAGTTTCTGCTATTTTTCAGAGTTCTTGGGACATTGATCAGCTAATTTACAGGTTTTGATTCATTATCAGTTGTTTGTAAGATTTATTGTACTTACATTTCAATATTATTAATGGATCGGTTCAATTTGAACCCGAGGGATGTAGGAATTTCTGAATCCCGTAAACAATCTCTTTTGTTATCTGAATGTTTCATTTTTCTGATTATTTATTTGCTACAAAAGTTTTCCGCACTTCTATGGATGCAAAATAATCAGAATTTAATCAATTTGTGGAGTTAAGAATACTGAAAAATTGGTTAAGAAAATCACGATCTTTAGAAACTTTTAGAAGTGATAAATATTACATTTCACGATTTTCAGATCAAGTTTGGTATCAGAGTAGTTAGATTGCTGGATTAGCTTCTAATTGTGTTTGAAAATTTGGGCTTCAGTTTTAGTATTCATTTCAGTCTTCGGTTTGCAGACATTTTGGGGCTTGTTAATCTTCTTTTGCAGTGTGTAGTTTTTGGAAGTACAAGTTGTGTTTGTAGGAACTGAGGAATCATGGGCAAGTCATCCAAACAAGGAGCAACTAGATGAGCTTGAAGTCATAAACCACCAACTCCAAGAAGAAAACTCTTTCTTGAGAGCTAATTCTTATTCCTTAGAAGAGGAAATCGTGCAGTTAAAATTTGAGCCACAATCCTCAATAACCAAGAAAGAGGAGTATGTCAACAAGATGTTTGAAAAAAGCAAGAAGTTGATGGACTTTGTTAAAGAGTTGTAGGAAGAAATACGGACTAAGGATGCCCTCTTGGAAAAGCTGCAACAAGGTGAACATAAGAAGGAAATTCCTTCCAAAGTAGATGCAGGTACTATGACAAAAAAATGCACTGTAAGTTGTTCACATTTTAATTATTCCTCTCATTCAGTTTCAGATGTTCCTTTGGGTCAGTTTGAAAAACACACTAAGGGAATTGGGTCTAAGCTAATGGTTAAGATGGGATTTAACGGAACGAGCCTTGGTAGAAAATGGACAAGGTGATGATAACCCAATACATGTAGAGGATCAGCATTGGTTTGCAAGTTTGGGCTATTCTAGTGGGAAAATGGAAATTGGAGAAAGTTCCAAAGCATCTGAAGGAAGACATGCTTCCAACAGCCAAGGATATACACCACTAGAATTTCAAGATTCCACCATCAGGAGGAACGATGAAAGGTGTAATAAAATAGGTAAAAGAGGTAATCAGATTCCACCTCCTTCCACTTACACTAAAAAGAGCACTAAGGGAAAATCAAATCCTAAAACTTCTAATACACTCTTTCAGCTGGAACAATATAGCTTTGGTAGGCAGAAATATGCTTTCCCTTGCACATTTTGTGAAGGTACTAATCATTCTATTGCATATTGTTGGAAGAGGAAAAATTTGATTAAGAAGTTAATGCCTTTTGTGAATGATAAGGCAGGTGCTAAAAGACCAATCTCACCAAGGAAAGGTGAGAAATGGAAAGAATGTTACCTCTCCTAAACAGGGGAATCATTCTCGTAAACAAAGTTCTAAGAATGGTAAAATGGGGTAAGACTCCTAAAAATAGGGAAATAAAATTTTGCTCCCATTGTAATAGGAATGGTCATGATGTTAAGGTTTGTTGGTTTGTTTCTAAACAACAAAATTGGAAAGTTGTTAAAAAGAACAATATTGTAAAACCAACAGTGCTAAACCTAACTAAAAATCATTGTGGTTACTGAGAAGGTAAAACAACCAAAATAGAAAAACCCAAGTGATTGGTTTGGAATAACACTCCTTAACTTTATATTTTCACTACAGTAAAATTGTTGATAGTAGAAAAGAAAAAAAAAATTTCAGAGCTATATTTTAGGGATTCCTGTTGATTGATAAGGATTTGTTCCTAAGTTGATATTTAAGCTTTAAAAATGAATGGAAACAGCTGAAGTGAAGATTTGAGTGATAGGTTCATCATACTCATGTTTTGTTTTCTCAAATTGGTTGGTAGTTCAATTGTTGAAAACACTATACAGGGATAGGCATCGGTAGCATGTCTAAATTTGAAACTTGTAGTTGTAATTAGCATAATCACAAAGTGTCAGTTGAACACTAGCTTATGTTATAGATGGGTGTTATTATCTGAGTGATTATTTGTGATGGCGATACAGTGTTTTGGGCATATTCATGATGATTCAGTTGTTGACTATAGCTATTTTTGGGCATTGATAGTCTATTATATTCTGATAGTGAATACTTGCAGTTGTTACAATTTCAGTATGGGCAGTGGGCACTAGCCTAATTATGGGTAGTTTAGATGTCTTATATATTGATCTGTGTTATGGAATTGTAATTTTTTTGGGGTAATCGGCTGTATCACAAAGTGACAGTTGAACACTAGCTTTCCATAATAGAATGGGTGTTATTATCTGGTCAATTATTTGTGATGGCATTGCAGTGGGGAATGACAGTTCACAGTTGTGCATAGAGTTGACAGGGTTGCAACGTTTTAGTTGAACACTAGCTTAATTGGGTGTTATTATCTAATCGGTTATGTGACTAGCTAATCAACTATTTACATTTATTTAATCTATAACATTATTTTGGGTTCTTATATGTGTTTTTGCAATGCAGGAAGAAATAACATGTTTTTGTGGGTTGATAAACAACTTTTTGTGGACAAAAATCCTTTCTCAGTGGGGAGGTGTGATCAGGGCATAATTTTTGAAAACATTCTCAAAACATCCCTAAATGGTGATAGTGCAGTAGATCATCTTGAGAGCTTTCCAACGACTGTGAGAACGTGACAAACGGACATCAGGAGCTCTAGTTATGTCCGGTCAAAGTTCAGTCAACGAGAAAGTCAACTCTAGTCAACTGGTCAATATTGGACCAATCGCACTGCGACACGTGGCGAAAAGGCAAAAGGGAGTTGTTTGTTGGTTTTTGATCACCGGTCTTCGATGAGCGTAAAAATGGTGCACGGGAACAAGAGGCTCAACTTTTATTACGGAGGGGAGCCCAGCCGCCGTGTGGACTATGGTATTATCGCCAACGTGGTGGGTCCACAAGCCACCACGTGGCTTGCCACCACAAGTTCGATTTTCCTATCGAGGGTCGAACAAGTGGTATTTATTGCCATATTTCATTATTGAAATATCATATTATTGTGTGGTCGAATTTCATAGTGCTTTGGTAATTATTCATCGTGTATTGCCATATGGTTCCAAGTCATATGTTTTGGATTGACCGAGTTCATTACTATGTTTGCTCGGTGTTATTTCCACACAAACCGGGATAGACCTAAGAACTCAGAGGATTACCCACATTTATTGGGTCAGCTTCATATTGTTTGGGTCATTTAATATCCAACAGCTCGGCCCATGTATTCGGTAGCTTATCCAACAAACCGCCCAACTCGGTTGGGATTAGAATGCACATTATTCGGCCCACATTGTGGGCAATACAAGCAAACCCATAACCTTTGCAACAGCCAGCTCACCACTATTATGTGGCCAAACAAAACGGTGGTATGTGTGGCCAAAGCCACGATTAAAAAGGCGGCCCTTTGTATATTTAAACTATAAACTCACCTTTCACGCAAAGATGTGGGATCTTCCCACATAAGAGATAACAAAGGCCGCATCAAAATGAAGACCGCTAGGTTTTGAACTCACGACCTCTACTCCCAAAGACTTATCCACCCAACCAACTTCGGCTACAAGCCCGGATGAGATGATATAACGCTCAATGTTATTTAAACAACACTCAGGGAGTGACTGTGGGAGGAAGGAGGCAGTTTTTAGAAAACGCCATTTTTGAAGGCCTTACACTCAGAATGGGAACTTGGAGTAAAAAGATGAAATGAAGGAAATTCTGAGATGATTCCAACAATGTAAGATTTGATTTTTTTGTTGAGTTTTAACCTATTTTCAGAAGCTTTGAATGCAGTTTTTGACAGGGATCTACAAGACAGCTAGTTGGAAAACACGAATTTCAATGCACTTCTGGTCCGAATTGTGACTTGGTGTAAACATGAAAAGTGTTTAGAATTCAGAGATGATCTTAGATATATGATTTTTTTTCATAGAATGTTTTTAAATCTCCATTTTGTAGGTGTTTTTATAACACATTTGCAGGGAGATCACATTGTGAAAACACTGTAGGAGCCACGAATCGTTCTTGGGACAGTTTCTGCTATTTTTCAGAGTTCTTGGGACATTGATCAGCGCATTTGCAGGTTGTGATTCATTATTGGTTTTTTTAAAGAGTTATTGTACTTAAATTTCAATATTATTAATGGATCGGTTCAATATGAACCCGGGGACGTAGGAATTTCCGAACCCTGTAAACAATCTTGTTTGTTATCTAAGTGTTTTCAGTTCTGATTATTTATTTGCTACACAAGTTTTCCGCACTTATATGGATGCATAATAATCATAATTTAATCAATTTTTGGAGTTTAGAATACTTAAAATTGGTTAAGTAAATCACGATCTTTGGAAACTTATAAAAGTGAAAAAAAATACAACACACGTTTTCAGATCAATATGCAGTAGGTGTGGTAGGTAATATAGAGGAAGATGCGAATGAGGAATCTGATCTAGAAGTAGGCATAGGAAAAAGAGGAGGGTAAAAAGAGGAGGTTATGGATGTGAGAGAAGTAGGCTCGGATGTGGTAGATGTAGGGATGATAGATGTAGATACGATGGGCTCAGGGGTAGATGTGGATGGGACAAATGAGGTGGGTAAGGATGATGATGTAGGGACCTGACCTATGATACTGATGGTATGAGTGTTAGGTGTCAGATATGTAGAATGGGCCACTTGGCTATTAGGTGAGTGATTGGGAAAAGGATTTGTAAAGACGTGAAGTGGTTGGTTGGGAGGGGCATTAGGATTACTCACTTGAAGGTCCCCTTGGTTGATGAGTCGTTGAACGAGGTCCTTAAAGGTATGATACTTTTCAATGTTTTTCCCAAGGACTCAATGATGTTTACAATAGGATTCCTCTTGGTACCAATCAGGCTTAGGTCATGATTCATCTAAGGGTCAAATTGGATGGAGTTGGATGAGATCAACAGCCATAAGCTTATCAAATACGAGACTATAAGACTCCCCAAGGGGATTATAGTTCAAGGTAAGGCAAGGAGCTCATTGTGAATGATCGGTATGGGAGATAGAAGTAAAAGAAGGATTAGTGACAATAGCACTTTCCACACCCTTTGATTTATCTTTATGAGAAGAAGAGGAGGATTCGGTGAACTTTGTCTTAGGTTTATTAGATCTGATTTTTACGTGGCCTTTCTCAAGGGCACGACGTTCTAATTTACAAGCCATGGTAAAATCTTCTTCAAAGATTTGAAAGGATTGAATATAAAGGGTGGAAGAAATGTACTTAGCGCAAGATCGATAAAATATCTTGATGGGCTCAGTCTAAGCAAGAGAAAAAGGATAATTGGTTTATGATGCCACACCACCTTGCTAATAAATATGAGATGGATTCATCCTCAAACTGTTTAGTGGCATATAGATCAATGATAGTGATTTTGCAACCAATGTTGATGGATAAATGCTCTAGAAATATTTGGGAAAGTTGTGTGAAGGAGAAGAGGGAATTTTGGTGGATGTCATTATACCAATCCAATGTGGGGCCAAATAATGACATGGGGAAGGTCCTAATAGTGAAGTTTTGAATGTGGGATATGAGATAACATGCATGCCTAAAAGCTCAGAGGTGTTGTTGGGGATCCTCTTTGCTTTTAAATTTAGAGAACTTAGGAAGTTACCAATGTGGAAGATAATGTTTGATGGGGAAAAAAGGATGGATAGGCTCATTATAAAAAATTGCCATAGCTGAATGAGCTTTTGGGACCTTCAGAGTAGTGGCTTCCAATTTGTCTATTCTACTTAATAATGTTTGCATGGGGTCATTAGAAGTGGGTGGAAGAGAAGTCGAAGGATGAAGTTGTTGTACATAAGAAGTGGATGAGTTCAATTGAGCATGAGGTCGATAATGTTGAGGATGGGTAGGAGTTTAAGGAGGTGGTTGATAAGGAGGAGTATAAGTGATAGTTTGGTATTGGACAGGTTGAAAGATGGGCTATTGAAAAGGAACGTAAGTAGGGGACAAGATTAAGGGATTTGCATGATGTATGAAAAGGGGGTTAGATTACAGAATGAGTATGATAAGGAGGTTGAGATGTATGGATGGGTTGATGATGAAAGATATGCTGGAAACGTATGAGGGGGGGATGATGTGTATTATAAGATTCTAAAGGGATTGGTTGTGAAGACACAACATTAGCATGGATTTGGGAAGTACGAATGTAGATCGAGTTCGGTAGAGGGTGCTTGATCGTAAGAGAAAAATAAGTGGGTTCTGGAAAGGGATGAGTAACAATTCATCAATGATACAACGGATGAGGAAGTGATGGGCATAAAGGATGAAGGGATGGTATTGATACGAGGTACATTGGATGGGATGGGGACCACTAATTACGTATATTGGTGAGTGGACGAATCAAAGGAGGCATGCTCACATTGGGCTATGACAAGCTCACTCATTGCTTGAGGGAAAATGATGGTAAGTTGGGAGGTTAGAACTTGGGTGGACTCGAAATGGGAATGGTAAGCATAGATATGTTGAAGAGGAGGCCCCTCAATGGGAATGTGAGTAGATTTATGGATGAGGTAGTCATGGAGGGTGACAAATTTAGCAGTCCATGATTTATTGGAATTACACGCATCCATTGGGGATAACAAGGGGCCCAAAGGCTTCAACAGAAGTAGCCAATGGAGGAGTAGCTAGTCTGGAAGGGATCAAATGGTGATAAAGGATGGGATTGGTCTCAATGTGAGAATGAGCATGAACCATGGGTGGATTAGGATGGGTAACTATAGAGGAGAGACAACATGAGGGACTGATGTCTACATAGGAAGAGAGGTAGAGGCAGTAATGTTGGATGAAGAAGATCGTTCCATTTTTATAATCTGTGACCGGGTAAGAGCTAGATGTGAAACAAGAAACTAAAGCATATGTTGATAATTACTACACTAATCAAAGCACACAACACAATATTATTTTATCTTGATTATTTAGAAGAGGTGTGAAAATTGAAAATAAAAAGGCTCGGAGGGAACCTAGGAAATGGTCGATCTAAGGATGGTTTCAGGACCTAACTTAAGGGCTAGAGTCCTCAATATACCCAAAGGTATGTGAGGTCAGTGGTAGTTTGATGAGGACAAACAAAAAAAGTATGCAATGCGAAAAGGAAAAAGGATGGGGATAAAAAACAAGTAATACCTGGTATTCACTTTTCCTTTTTATTTGATATTTAAGACAAACAAACAAGAAAAATCAAGTCCAAGCAACCCATGATCCAACGTGCAAGTTCAATAAAAAGTAAACTTCTATCTGCCAAGGTTAGTAGACAAGCCAGATATGGATTAGAAAAGCTATGACAATGATATAGAAATGAATATTTTCAAGATACCACACCTCTCAGAAGGGTACAAGTACTCACCATGTGTGCTCAGATCTTTTTCTTCATCACCAAGAATTCTCTCTCACGCTTCCTATTTCAAACTAGTGAAAATAAATGAGAAATCAAGAAACCTCAAGAACCCTGGGAGGGTTTAGGGACCTCCTGATAGTGAATGATAGACGAAGGGAGGTTAGCCATATAATTACAAAAAATTAGATCCTCCTTGTTGTGAATTAAAACATAGATCTAATTCCTGAGATTTAATTAAAACATCCTCGCACAGGTAACCGATATGGGTCGGTTACCCGACGAAGTCAGTTTCCTAGAATTGAATGCTTCCTAGGGATGTTAGCCCATGCCATGATACCCCCTAACAAAATGATAGGTCATTGATAGATTGAGATACACTAAGTAACCATTGAATCTGAAACTAGTTATCTAAGCTCCACAACTCAAAATGATCCCACTTGATAGATAGAAATGACTAAACCATACCTACACAACATCTAGGGGGTCAATGGCGACCCTTAGAGCATATTCTTCCTCGATCAAGTCGATAACTTGAAGAACAATAGAAGTGGAGTGTAAAAATACACATAAAAAAAACTATAATCCTGATGCTAATGACTTCATTAGAATATGATCCTAGGAACACAAAGGAAGTAAATGGATGTAGAAAGCAACAGATCCATCCTGGATAATACCTGTCGTATGAAGTGATACCTCAACTAAATGGTTTTGTTCTCGAATGAAACGTTGTGTTATTTTCTAAATGAATTGACTGACTATCACTGAAAGTTTACAATCACCTTGCTCATTTCCCAACTCTTCCATGAACCTACTCATCCATATCATCTCCTTGACTAGCCTCTGTTAGGATGTAACATAGGGGGCATCTATAGTATGACATAGCCACAACCATATGATAGGATGTTAAAATCTAGCTAACTGTCGTCCCACCTAGTTGTGAAAATCATAGGCAATAGGGATCCTTCTACCATCCAATGGCGAGCCATATCTAAATCAACATAACCACATAATGAAGAGATGTGGCGACCTCAATAGTCATAACTACATGATAAGATGTCCATTTCAAATATGAGTATCCATTGAGGACTGACTTTCCAATGATCTTTACCTTGAAAGGCCATATATCTACTCAGAGCTCCACGAAGACCTGTGCAATGTCTGGTCTAGTACAAAACCATAACATTATGCAAGAACGATATCTCCCAACAATCAAGCATATGGTACTCCAAGTCATGTATTTCACCTGGCATGCAAAGGGATAATGGGCATTGATCTTTACTGATGGCAAGAGCCAGCCATAGGGAGAACTGCAAGAAGTTTTGCATTCTGCATATTGAACCTTTCTAACACCTTGTAGATATAATCCTCCTGAGTCAAGAGTTCAAGGCTCAATTAAGGTTTTTCAGATTCTTCCACAAATTTCAAAATATCATTGCACTGGATGGTTCTTCCAGATTTACCATAGATTCATTTTCATTTCTATTTAAAGGGTGATCTACAATGTATAAAAACGGAGATGGTTAAAATGTAATGATCCATACCTTCCCATGATTCATCCATTGCAACACGATTTTCTTCTTCCATGCTTTGTGTTTCCCAAGGATTCACTTTCATATAGGTATGAATAGGTCTTGATTCATAGGGAACCTTATTAATAAGGAAAATGAGGTCCATGCTTTGTGGAATGCCACTCCTTTGAGCTCAAAATCCATGTCATCCTTAGTGATAATCATTTTGCTCCTTGGTTAATAAATAAACTGAGGATTTCCATATATTCATCCATGATTGAATCAAGAAGATAATTTGATTATTTAGGGGTCTCTATTTCTGCATTCAAGAGGGAAACGTTACTCTAGATCAAAATAGGAGGGAAAATATTCCATGGCCATCTTGAATTCATCGTCTTTGGTCCATGATGTCAAGTATATTTCTTTCACTTGTTCACATATCGCCATTCTATCATTAATTGAAAAATCAAAATTCAAAAGGATATTATTCATGATTACCTCAAATCCAACATCTTGTATTTCTTCATTATTAGTGGAGTCTTCAGAAAGCATCAAATCATCCATCATGCAACAAGGATCTTCTTCTCTTGAATATGTTATTCTTCTAATGGGTTGTGCTTCGAGCCAAAAATAATCGATGAATGGTGGTTCCATCTCCATATCTTCTAACTCATTCTCCATAGGAAAAATTTCCTCTTCTTTCTTCATGGTGAGGAAATGTAGATTTTCATCTCTCTTCGATGTGAAGAAATAATTTCCTATCCCGCTATCTTGAAACCAAATGTTCACCCTTTTATTATCTGATATTTGCACTTTGTATTTCATTTTTCGCATCGAAAATAGTTTCTTCATCTCCTCTTTTACAAGTATGGTCAAAGAGGACCAGTCCATTTTGATTTCACCTCCCAAATCCATGTAGAATCTTCTACTTAAAAGCATATCGAATGAGGTTGGAATGTCAGCTACCAAAATTGTTAGCAGCACTTTCTTTTCTGGGAATTTTTCCAAAGCAACTTAAGCATCCTTTATTCTACTTACCAACAGAACTTCTTTAGACTCCATGGAATAAAAAGAGTTGTTTACACGTATCACGGTAAGTCCCAAGGAATTTGTGACTTTCATGGGCATCACATTATCAAAGGCTCTAGAATCTATGATATAGTTGTTGAGTTGGTAGCCTTTGACTAAGAGAGATAGGTAGAAGGGTTATACCTTGTTATTTTTGGATGCGCCTAGTGCTAACATGTTTTGTGAGGGTGGTGCAGACAGGGTAGGGAGAATGCATTTATTTGGGGTGTCACTTCGGAAAATGTCAACAAATATCTCAAACTAGCTAGGGTGATTTTTCAAATACTCTATCTCTATGATTTGAACTTTAGTTCTACTCACATGTCTGACATAGTCGAACAGGGATGCGAGGAGTAAAAACAATGTTCCAGGAATAGTATTTGTTTTACACTATGAGGATGATGTTACTTTAGGGGCTTGAGTTTCTTTGATGGGTGCAGTAGTAGGTTTAGAATGAGAGGGAGAAGTTGGTTTTTCTTGAGCTTTAGTAGGTTTAGCCTGGGTAACACTTGATATAGGATTATTTTTATAATTAAATTTTGAACTAGAGGGAATACTAGATGACTTACTTGGCGTGGTAAATGGATTCATTTCCTGTCAGTGGGTCTGGTTTCTCCTTGGCCGAGTCCATTGATGGTGGCAGTGGTGACCCTCTACTAATTATCTTATTTTGTGGAATTTCAACAGGAGGATATTCTTTCTTCTTCATTGCTACATCTGTTGAAAATGAAACTACTCTATTTGATTGAGCCTGCATGAAAACAACATAAGAGAAACTAGTTTTGCCTTCATTGTCTTCATCTTCACTAGCACAAATATATTCAATAAGGCCATTTTGAGTCTCACCACTAACTTATTTGACCTTAAGGTAGTCGTCATCATCACCTTCTTCTTCTTCTTCTTTTGATTCCTTGTTCTCTGATCACACGTAGCATTGAATGAAGGTGCTTCGAGTACAAGCCTGCGGGGAGGCGGGATGATTCTTGTCCAGTTTGGAGGATTTTAATCCTTAGGAGTATTCCACATGGTGATGTTAGATAATTGTTTCTTTAAGGGAACCATGTCATTAGCCATCTTTTGGATCAAAGGATCAGTGACAGCTAATCTTGAGCTATGGAATTTTTGTTTTCCATTAGGACCCTTTACCTTCTTGGACAAGATAAAATCATCTTTTGTTTCGATTTTGTAGTCTTGGCATTCTTTCAGATTAGTTGGTTAAGCTTTTCTGAGGAAGAACCCAACTTCTGGTGGTAAGGCACTAATGAAGAATATTTTCATATTATTATCAGGAGGCACGACATCTTCATGGATCCTTCTTATTATCCTATTATATTTTGCAATAAAATCTCTCATTGATTTGGAAGAATCTTTCTTTATTTGTACCAACTAGACTAAAATATCCTGTAGTCCTCTGTGGTTTTGAAAATGTGCTCAAATTTTCTTCTTATGTCTTCCCAGCAAGTGATAGACCTTAGGGGTAACATGTAGAACCATTCAAAGAATTTTTCCTACAGTGATTGCACAAAGAGTTGTACAGACACATCCTCACATTCTACACCCAGTATACTACAAGTGGTGATGAACATCATTACATGCTTCTCAAGAAGTTGAGAACCATCTCCTCTAAACTTTGGGAAATTCTTCCTCAAGCCTCGTGGTATTTTATAGAGTGGTTGTGCAAGTGTAAGTGGGCCATTGGTATTTCCACCGCATGGTACATTTGTCCTTGCGTTCTTCACTGTCCACCATCACATTCTTGATTCTAGCTTCGAACCTTTCTAAGGTTAGAGCTTTGGTTACTGCTCTTGCGTCTTCTTCAGCTTGAGATACTTCGATCTCTTCAATTTGAGATCTTATCTCTAATTCAAATCTCTCTTCTCTTTCTCGAGCTTCTTCTTCAGTCTCAATGTCAATGAAGTTTTTTATGGTCTCATTGATATTTAGCAACTCCACATCCAATGAGTCGATGACTCTTGGACTTCCAATGGAACTATTTATTTGATGAAGGGGAGACCTTGGGTTTCTGAGAATATTTTTTCTTCTTTGTAGTTCTTTTAAGATAGGATTGGTTTGTCATTCTTTTCTTTGTTTTTGGGTGTACCTTTTATCCACCAACTTAAAAATCTATGCTCTTCTTTGTGGTGCCTAAATATGTCCTTGTCTTTCTAATTCAGTGGCATGTTCTTCTTCGAGGTCAAGTACTCTCATGGCAATAAATTATTGAGTAAAAATATATACTCTCGTAAATCTAAAGCAATGTCCTCTTGGATATGGAATAGTAACTCAGGTCTTTCAACAAGAGGATTTCCCAGAATAGCCATGGTTTGGAGACATAAGGCTCGGGTGACTTTTCAAATTCCAAGAATTTTTATTTTATTTTCAGATTTTTTTGATTTTATTTTTTATTTTTTGAGGTCATATTTTGGGTACAGATGCTACTAAATTTGGTCCACAGTGGATGCCAAAAAAATTGGTGGCAAGAAAAAAATTCAAGGGACAAATTGATGGGTTTCTATCCAACGCTCTTGGAATCTAGGTTCCTCTACTTGGGTGATGTTGCTCCACTTTATTGTGAATGAACAAAAATAAAAAAATTGTTATCAGCCAGAAGACCAGGGATCCAATGAGCACACTCCACTGTACCCATGGAAAAATCTTGCAATGAATTGTAAGGGACTACTTTTTTGGAAGATAGGGGGAGGGGAGTTAGAGAATTTAGACAAGCAAAATAAATCCTATGAGTAGAAAATAATATTCTTGCCAGAGTCAATTAGAAAGTTCACATCCAAATTTTGTTAGAAAGAAATAATAAGATTATTATTCCAATGGCCAGAGGAAACCATGCACACCAAGTTGCACACATTCATAAGCCATGAAAAGAAAAAATCCTTTCTTTATTTCCATTTTCATAAATTTTTACAATACAGGAAATAGAAGAAAAATGGTGAACGAAAGTGAAAGAATGGTATCTCTCTTATATTTCTCAATAGATCTCTCTTATATTTCTCAATAGATCTCTCTCAAGTACACAAAATCTATAACCCTTAAGCAAGAGTCTTTCATTACATTATATATAACAAGAAAATAATCTTCATATACCCCCCATGTGACCTTTCATTGGTCCTCACAAAATGTGACTTTTGACATTCCTAGTAATGAAATTAATTTCCTTTTTATATTAATCAAGGGCAACTTATTACAAGGTTTTCTAAAGCCACATTTAAATGAATAATAAAAATTTCATGATTTCTCACAATGAAGAATTAGAAAGGGGGGTACATAAGAGGGGAAAGAATGGAGAGATAATGGAAGAATGCTCTGAAGCATGAGTAGGGATACCCACAATGACACTCCTTGAAAATTAGTTAATGAACTCCTTAACTCATTGAACTCACTCTGACCAACTCATTTTGAATCACCCATCTCCTTGTGTGATGAATATGAGCTCACTTTTTATGCCTTTGGATGCTATGTTTCACCTCTAAATATAATTGAATTCAAGATGATGCTTTAATGACCTCTGTGAATCTCTCGTTCCTTCGTTTGAGCTATGAAATCACGTCGTTATCCCACAGAGTTCCCAAAAAGCATAAATATGAGTGAAAGTGAAGCCATCTACAAATTTCGTCTCTCAAAATGACGAATTTCTATTTTTAGCAGGTAGGGTTGTGACTTGTTATTTTGGGACATATTGTCTTTTTTGCTTGAATTTCACCTTCTAAGCCTCCTGACACATTTCATACTCTTATGTTGTTGAGGCATTACTATTTTTATCAAATTTTTATTTTATCAGGTTGCTTTTTGGGGACCTGTTATTTTGGGAAAGTTGTCATTTCTTTACTTACTTTTCATTTTACATCTTTCTTGCTTGTCTTGAGTGATCAAACTTGCAATTCAAGGGGACTTACCCTTTATAACATTCAGAAGAGCATAAGGATATGCTATTTTTTTAAAGTGGAAAAAATAGCCTTGATTTATGACAGGGTGACACTTTTGGATTTGTTTCATCATCATGATCTCAAGCTCTAATTTTTCATCATGATTCGCTCACCAGAAAGCTCAGAAAAAAAAATGAAAATTTTCACCTAGTGAAGCTTTAGACATGAAGCTACCATGGCAGCCATTAATGGAGTCCTTGATATATTTAAACATTTTATTCCCCACCTTTGATTGATGAAAAATTAAATTTTCTGTGATGTGTTTTTTCTCTAAATGCTCAGTACAAATTTTCAGCTCCACCCACTAATTAGATCAATGACAAACTGAGGAAAAGGAAGCTAGGGCACAAAATTTGATTTCGCTACCTTTAATGGTTTGATGTACCTTTAAATTTTCTATTTTTTGCAGCATGGATGCATTTGGGAGAAGATAATTTTCCCAAATTTTCATGAATATTCGACCACCAGTTTGCAAGTTATGAGTGATTCTTTGTTTTTCTACATGAGGGTTTTTAGCAACATATGATCATGGATTTTTCTCAAAACTCTTGGTTTTTCACGTTGCATAAGCAAGGAATGATGGAAAGATGATGATGGATATGGTTAGAGTGTCCTGTATGTAGCAAAAATGGAGGATAGGAAGTATATTCAGTAGGGATGTGGCAACAATGGAGGAGAGGAAGGATTGTCAGCAGTTCAAGAAAACATGTGTGTGCGTGAAGGAAGGCAACTAGTGACAACCCAACAATTAGAATTTTTGCATACTTTGAAGATTAATAATGGGCCACACTTTTTTTCATAAATTCCACCAATTTATTGGTGCATTTGGTGCCAAAAAAATTTCCCTATCCCTATTGGGCCATGTGGCGGAGCTTGGTTGGTTGAAACGGGGGCTGGGAAATGAAGCATGGGGCTTAACTAGCGAGAAGGTGTTGAACTACGGTCATGTGGAGGGTCCAGTGACCCAAATATAGTAGGGATGAATTTTATTTGCACCTGTTGCACCAAATATTTTGTGCACTTGGTGCAAAAAAAGTTCATCACTCTCCCATTGGTTTGATTTCCAACCAAAAAAATAACTAACTGTTGAAGTTTGTGCCTTAGAGACCAACTTGTCGGGACCATAACTTGTGTTCTCGGAGGAGTTTTTTTATGAGATTTTATATGATTCCACCTAAAAATATCTTTATGAATCCATTGATTTTGTCATAATACCTTGATTCCACCATTTACCCCCTGAAATTTAGGATTTTTCCTCATGACCCAAGGCTATGCATTCAAAAACCTATATTTGGACATAGTGCACCTAGGTTTTGTGAAGAATATGATTTTTCCATCCTCTAGGTATCTAAAATACCTTTCTAAATATATTTTTTAACTCATAAATCTTTCCAAATCTCTTGAAATCACTTGTTAAAGCTCAGGGGTTTTTTCGCACTATGCACTACCTAAGCCTCCAAGACTCAATGTTGTTGAAACTGCTCCAAAAATTGTAAAACTTCCCAGAACCTTCCAAAACTAATTGGATGATGTTCTCCACTCTCAGGTACACCTTATTGATGGATTTTATCTCCCCATTCTATTCTGAGGGGTGTGCAGTGGCCTTGAGAAGTCTTGAGAATAGCCCTTCCCAAGCTTGTCAAGAAGCTTGTATTGGTGGATCTGGATTGGGAAGAAGATGGAATGACTGTATACCCCTAGATCACCTAAGAACACATCAGCACAACACTTCAGACCACTTTAGAGAGAGGGGATAGGACTAACTCGGGGATTATGGTGGTAGGAAAAAGGGCTCATAATGACCTTTGAGAAAAAAATTCAGGTAGGGCGTGGTATTCATGCTCAAAAATTGTGAATTTTCTTGTTGTGCATTTGCATGACAACACATACTATTTTTGTATTGGTGCAATTTTTAACTCTAATATTTTTTGCATTCCCATTGTGACTAATTTGAATATCTTTACAACTTAGTACTAGCAAGATTGATGTGTTCTTGATCGTATTAATCCTTTGGAGGCATTTTTTAACACATCTAGCGACTCCACTGTTCCAAAAAAAAACCCATTCTCTAAGTAGTAGACCTTTCCCTTCATTCTTCAATCCATTTCCTCTTCCTTCATCATCTTTCCATTCATCATTTCCATTTCATTTTCCTCTTATTCATGAATTTTTGCAATCATGACTTCACTCCCTCATTGAAATTCTCATTTCCAAGAGTAGTATCATTACCCTCCACCTCTATGTTTCCAAAATCCTCCACCAAATTAGTTTTATTGGCCCTTCATGATGAATGTGCATATGACCCAAACCCTATATGTCCATATGATTATCCCATTGACCGTGATTTTTTCAAGAACAAGGTTATGCAGGTGATGGTGGTAATCTCATGGATGATGCTGAATTCAAGAGGAAAGCTTAGGGAATGTATGAAAGCATGGTGCAAATCAGAGCTATGTGTTTATTGAAGGTAGTTCAAGTTGGTTTTAGGCAGCCATATCCATGGACTGGACCTATGCCAAATTGATTCAGCCCTCAACATAAGTTATCTTTTATGGCCGAGTTGTCCCCTCAAATAGAAATATGGTGTGAGAAAATAGAGGATCACCAATATATTTGTAGGGAACCTTTCCAATGGGGCAATCCTATCTTACCATCTCACAACCCCCCTTATTACTCTTCCCAACCTATATCATCTAAACCTGATGTTCATATTCCTATATTTTTTCCTACACCCCTTGAAGATTCCGCTTCTCCATCTTCTTCCCTTCCCTCTCATATTCATTTTTACACCATATTTCCTCCCAAATATCCATCTCCTCCACAAGAAAATATTTCACCTCCTCCAGCATTTAAACCTTTGCAAACTTATCCAAATTATAGATCCTTTCACCATTTCACAAAACCATATTTACATGTGTCTAATCCTCATAAAATTTAAACCATGAAGTATTGGAAACTAACCAACAAACTGAATGCCTAATTACTTGGTTTCTTGAGGATCCATTCCTCACTAAATAAGATCTTGAATCTTTCATGGAAATAGGGGTTAAGCTTAATTTTTATGGACAACAAGATGCACATGCAGGACTAGAGGAGTAGGTTGGTAAGGAGCTAAACACAATAATTAAAATTCAGATATTCAAGGATTAGAGCCATGAGTTTCAAGAAAATTAGGTTCATCACCAAGAACCCAGTTTCCAATCTTCTCCAAGTTCATCAAAATTAGTTGAGGTGAGTCCCATTATTGAAAATCATGAAATAATTGTTGAAGAATGGACTGACTCTGAGAGTATAATGGATGAAGAAGTGGACCAGCCCATTAAATAAATTCCTCTCGTTTTAATTTAAAAACTAAACTCAAGAGGTTGAAACTAAAGGGAAAATAGAAAAGGAAGAGAACCTTCCAAGTGATCTAGATGTTTCATTTGAATGTAGTGAACCCCATTATCTTGCATGTTTAAAACTTGTTGTACTTTTGGAGGATTTCAGTGATTCACCAAGAATATATTTATATACTTCAACCACTCAAAAGGAGCTTCATGACATGGAGGAGGAAAAATCATACTCAGAGGTTTTGAATGAAGAAGAGATCATAAAATTCTTCTTTCTTTCTTTCAATGGTAAAATTTTAGATCTTTCTTCCCCTTCATCCTTACAAGAATATGATTTTTTGGATGATTTTGATCGCTCAAACTTTGTGATTGAGGATGAGGAGAGTCATGATGAATCAATTAAAAAATAAGAAATCATCATGGAGGAGGTAGAGTTGTTTGTGGAAGTAGAACAAATTTCAAATTAGCTTGCAAGAAAATTTATTCATGAAAAGGAAAGAAAAGGATATGGGAAAACTAGAAGGGTCATCTCATTCCCAATCAAATATTTGTCTAGTCTAGAGCCAAAGAAGGAGTTGCAACTATTCATGCTCACTTCAGAGTATGATGATGATCATCAAAGTATAAAGGTAATTTGTAATACCTCTCAAATCAAAATACAAGGCAACTAAAAGAGGTATTCATTGTTTTTTCAGCTGATACTTTGAAGAAGGGAGAGGGGAAACAACTTCAAAATGGTTTTCCACTCTCATTAAAGGCCATGTTCATTGCCAAATTTATTACATGGCTGCATTTTGTAAAGAAAGGTAGATATTTATTCCTACCTATTGCAGGTTTTATTTAGCCTCTCATTTCTCTAGTTAAAGTAGGTTAGTGTAGGTTTTCTTTCAGTAAAACAAGCACTTTTACACACTCTGCATGTTTATTTTTGGAACACGTATGATTTTCTATGTTTTTATATAGTTTTTGTGCCCTTTTTTGTTGCACAATCCATTTCAAGAAGCAATGTTCATGGTGGAAGAAATGTGTTTAGGGTAGTTCCAAGTGCATGCAATACATCTTAAAATCAACATGTAATTCAAAATCCTTCATGTTTCATCCTTTCCAATAAATGAGTGTTTTGGTTGAGTATAAAACACTTTTCCACCCTCATTAGGGGCCAAGCTCTTAAAACTATTCATACTTGGAAAAATCAGATATGGGGGCAATCATCAGATGTATATCCTTCAGTCTCCAAGATCAACTTCAGTTCATACATTCCCCGTGGAAAAAACTTTAGTCTTCAGGACAGTTATAAAGTTCATTCAAAAACACCCAAGAGATCAGCTTTAAGAGCACTCCAAGGCAACTTCAAATCTACTCCAAGTCCAATCTCATTATTCATGTAGATTTATAGGTGATTATTTCAAGTTTTAGATCAATTTTTAGATTATCAGGCTGACTCTGTGCCCAATGGATGCTTCAAGGCCATTGATCTCTTCATCTAGTAGGAAAAATACCCTATTAATTTACCAAACAGTTATCCAAAATATTCCCTCCTTGACTATTTTGATAACTTACACTTTCATTTAGACTTAGGCAGTATAAATTGATCATGCTGTAGACACCTAAAATTATCACCACTGATCCCCATGTTTGTGTCCACTAACACCCCTTCATTATCACATCACTACCATATTATACATTAAATCCTTATCCTAAGTATTATTTCTCCCCATTATAGTTACTCCCTGTAAATAGTATCCTACAACTGTAAAATCCTATTTTAGCCCTTCTTAAACAACTCAGACAACTTAAAAATCAAATCAAATAAAGACAAAATAAATCAACAACTTCTCAACCATTTCACAACCTCCATGACCCACATAACCTCTTTCCAACACACACCCTTCATCAAAACAAACAAAAACCTCAATTTAGGAAGTGGTTTCAACCTTTTTCCCACAAATCTTGAATCGTTGGTAATTCTACCAAGCATCGGCAATTCTCCTTGCTCAGTGACAACCCTATATAAATAAGTGTTAGGCCTTCATTCAAGATTAGCATGAGGTTAGTTGGGAGCTTCCTCCATTTTGAATTATTAGCTAAACATTTCCCAAGGACTTCACATTGTAATCTTATTGTATCATAGCCCTCTTACAAAATCATATTCATCATAGCAACATTTCAAGACATTAATCATCTCTTCTTTAGCTTTTGGAGGTCACTCAAACATCCAAGTACTAACCCATTAATATTTTGATGTCTATAATCTCCCTCTCTCCAATAATTTCATCTTCTTGTCCTCATTTATCATGTCAGACAAGGTAAGTACCTTCCCTTTTGCATTATCATCTCATTTATCCATCGTTTACAAGCTTTAATCAATAATATCACATTTATTATCAATATGCATATTTGTGCATCAATCGTTGGCGATTCCCCTAATCACCGATGATGGTCCTAATCACCAGCGATTTGCCTTAATTACTAGCTATCCCTGTATGTTAGATGATATGACCCCTAAGATCTCTCTTCAGGTATCCAGATCCCATTATATATTACCACTCTATCATTGCAGGTGTCTGTCCATTCATATCAAGTTCCTTTGATCCATTTATAACACTTTTTCAATTATCTAAATCAAATATATCATCTTGTTTCCCTTTGTGAGTACATACCTATCTACATCCTTACTCCTTTTAGCAATTTTTTGATCCCTAGAATCCCTTTGGATCAGGTATTACCATCAGACCATCATATAGCCATGGACTGTGTATGTCCCTTTGCCTTTGCATTGTGGGTTATATCGTTTGTTTTATCATTTTATCTTATCATTATTATATTGATTTCTTGAACAGAGATTGACATCCTTGCAAGGAAGTCCATTGACTTTTGAGGACTGGCCTTTGCTAGGAAATCCACCATATATCTATCTAATCCTATCTTTTTTTGAGTTTCTATACATTACAAGTGACCTATCATGTTAGAAGGTAGCAGTGGTTCACCCGATTGGGTATTTATATATTGAATCATCCATCAATATCGGCATTCATCATCATGGGTATCGGTAAATACTGCCATCTTCTGAAGTCAGTTTTTTTTTTTTGTTTAACTTCATTAATTTAAAGAAGGAAAGCAAAAACTTATTTGAACACATACATGGGAAAAATTATGTTTTGGACAGGTTGCAGTGGTTCAAGGGAATTTATCTTCTCCTTGCAAATTCATTCAGGCCCATACTTAGCTATAATACCTCAAAAGTGGGTGAAATACAAAAATAATCAGCTAACTCATGTCTTTTGGGAATAGAGGGAATTGGTCCTTTGTTCCCTTTATTCACCGAAGGACTGATCCAGCCGAATGGGTTGAGATGGCACTTTAGTGTGGAAAATTTGGGTGACATGGGGACTATGGGAATGGATGAAACATTCCTACATTCCAACAGTTCACCGATCAGGTGACATAACCAACAATAGGTGGGGGCAAGATGAACAAAACAATGGAAAAGGTCGGCCCTAACCAAATAAGTGGAATTGTTCCACATTTCCACTCCAACCCCGATTCTCCACCCATACACAGACTTGTGGAAAATTTGGGCCCAACGAGAAAAAATTGTACACTTGCACCCTTCCTCTAGTTCACTAACTGGTCAATTCATCCACCCAATGCAAAATAACATTAAAGTTGTTTGTTATATCCCACAGGGAACTCTATCACGACCCTCTTGAGATCTTGAACTTCAAATGGCCATAACTTTCACCCTATAAGTCCAAATTTCAAAAAATTATACTTTTTGGAAAGGTCTCATCATGAGCTTAACCATGTAAATAATAAATCTTAAGTTAGGTGAGCTTAGGTAGGTGAAAAATGGGAAATAGATTCCCATCATTAAAAGAGCAGTTCTATGTAGCTCAACCACTAGATTTGATGAGGTATGGTGCCCATACCTTCTCATACAAGAAAATTATCGTGGGGAAATGGCCTTGGTATGGTTCCGATGCCTATTTTTAGACATTTAATGCATGATGGTTGTGGTTGAAGGTGGAAATCTTAATTTCCCTCTCTTTTCCCTCATCTCTATTTCCCATCTTCTATATATTGTAAAATGATGCCCATTTGAAAAGGTTGCACTCTCTTGGGTTGCAAGAGAATTATTCAGAGTAGTGTTCCTTTGCATTTTGAGTTACAAGCCTTAGATTTGGCTCACTATGTGTGGATTCATTCCTCCTCCTCTCATTATAATCAATTGTGTATTCATAAGAAAGTAATAAAAGTCTATTTTGTGGCTATTTCTACACTAGCTCATGTTTTGTTGCAGTTTCTTGCCTTTCTTTTTCAATATTGGTATATTGTGCATGTTGTACATCTCTTGTAGGTTTTCTTTTCTATTGTGCTCCATAAAAATGAGATCTTGAAAAAAAAATTACCATGGCACAAATGTCTACCCTTCCTTTCCACATTTTCCCTCGTTTTCACTCATATAAGAGTGTTCATCCCATTCTTTCTATGGTTATCACCTCCCTTTAGCTTAGTATTTTGTTTTATGCATCTCCTTCTCACCCTAGTCCCTTGGAATCATAGAATAGAGTTAGATATTTGCATTTCCCTTCCTAGGAGTAGTTGTATCAGTAGAAATAAGAAGAGGAAGTTGTCCTTCTCCGAAGGTCTTTCTCAAGTGCAAGGTCCCAAAACTTGGAGATAGTCCTATGTTTCCTCAAAGCCCTAAATCATATTCATTTGGGACAGTTTCAATTTTAAGCTCCAACAGTTTCATTTTCATCAAGTTCTAACCTAAGCTCTTTGGTCCACGTTAAACCCTTCTTGCCACTTTTACCCCATACTCTTATCACCCCCGAGCTCATCCACTCTACCCTGGCTCAAGATCTTTTGAGCTCCACTTCACCTCTCTCTACACTGGCTCACTTCCCCATTGATCTCCTTGAGCACTTGTTTGGTATCTCGTCCAAATCACCTCTCATTCGGCCTTGTCTCCACCTAACCATATCTTTCAAGCTTCCTGCAACTCAACATTTTCAAGCTTGGGCCCGTCTCGTGTTCTCGTTGTTTAATCTCATTTGAAGGCTCTTTGTGTTTGTCTCATGTTACATGTTTGTTTTGACCTCACCATTTGGCTAGGCCATGTTTGACATGATCGTATAGCCTCATTTTGTTTTCTATTTTCTTGTTCCCTGTCCATTGGGATTTGACCCTATTTTGTGTGCATATCCTCAAAGATTTTGCTCAATCATTCAACTCTACTTTGTGGAAAAAACCTTTCTCGACCCTACTTCGAGCTTAATTATGTGTTTTATCTTTAAATATGAGCTCATGCCCCTACTTCAGCTATATGGACCCATCTGAGCCACCACTCAACCTCCCTGCATTCCTCACAAGTTGATCAATTGTTCGGCCTCCCTGCACTCGCTCCCACCAATGGTCATTCTCCTTCCAAGCCCGTACTCACTTTGCAACCACTCTTCTAACCTACATAACCCTAAACCACCTTTCATTCTAGGCTCAACACTTGGATTCTTATAACTACCCACCGTGTCACTTGCTCAGTCAACCTTGACCATTTCTAATTTTAAAATCCTTCCCTCCTTTCTTCTTAAACACGTAGTTGTTATAAATTAATAAGCTTTGTTTTTATAATTGAAACCTAGCTTTTATTTTTTATAAACTATAGTGTTAATTTAATTTAGTGGGAATTTTTTTTTAATTAGGTCAATTGTTGTTGCAATGGGTGAATTTAATTTAGGAACCTTTTTTTAATCAATTAGATTAATTTAAAATAATTAGGAAACTCTTAAATTAAGGGTTATTGGGCATTTTCTCTAACGTGTTATTGTGAAGTTATTAGGTGCTTTAGGAGGATTTTTTCATGTTTCGAGAGGTCATTCACTCTTTTGAGAGTCATATTGTATATTTTTGAGATCTTATTATTGTTTGTGGGTTAGTGAGTGTGTCTGCCACAACCTTACAGAAAGGGAGCTACAACTATGACATGAGACACTTTTTCTCACACTGGACTTATTTTCCCAATCCTGCTTATTTTTGTCTGTGTTTTGTGCTTGTTACAATGTCATTTCTTTACGCATGTTTGAAACTTATTATGGTCTCCAAACTTGCAAAAAAATCACCAATTGTAAGGTGAGTGACCATATGTTTCACACCACACAAATGCACCTGATTGTAATCAACACACTAAACTATAAAGTGCAACAAATAGGGGGGGTAAGTCTATTATTCCTTAGAAGGTTATTCTATCATGGTTTACATTCATATAACTATTTGTATTGGAAAAATGGGATACTATATCATTGCATCATGCATGATTTGTTACCCAGTCTCCTTACGATTGTTCCTCAACTAATTAATCCTTTACAGTAAATGACTAGTGGATCAAAAATGAAATGGTATATGGACTAATTTGTCTAACAATATCTTAGGACCTTCTACGTCATATTACATTCCCTAAATTTCCTTACACTACATGGAACTTCATCCATTAGTTACATAGAGATGTTGATTCTTCATTTGAAAGTGATGCTTTGTCAGATGACCTCTCACTTATGGAAAATAGTGAGTTTACAGATACATTATCTTATGATTTGGTTGCACCAACATATGTTACTTCAGCATAATTCAGTATTTCTCCCTTTAGAGCTCCTATAAATTCTCCTCCATAGGATTCAAATATTGATTTCTCACCCACCATACATGTTTTATCATATCTTTAGATTTCTCCTTCGAGAGAATATATAGATTCCTTTGATACCATCATGGATATTCCTCCATCTAGTTTTGCTTCACAATAATTCAATGTTACTTCATCATAGGAACCTGTGTTGGTCAAGTTTAATTTCATATGATGGTAAGCAAAGGCTCCCCATGTGTTGGTGAAGGTAGTCTTGAACCAATCTTCTTTATCCACTTCAATCTGATTATACCCAAAAAATTGATCAAGCATAGACATCATCTTTGAACCATTAATTTCTTGCAATATGTGATCTATAACTGGAAGTAGATAGTTATCCTTTAGAGAAACTTGGTTTAGGTTCCAAAAATCCACGCAAATGAGGATTTCACCATTCTTCTTTTGTACTGGTACAATATTGGCTATCCATGTTGAATGATGAGTAGGAAAGATGATGTGGGCATTAAGCAACTTCTCAACCTCAACTTTGATAGTCCCAACAATTTTGGGATTTTATCACCTTTGCTTTTGTCGGATGGCTTTTGAATAGGGATTCAAGGGTGTAGAATTTTGCATGGATTGAGGTTAAAAATACTTCAAATCGTCATATGAATAAGGAAGCACATCATCATATCTTTTCAACAAAGTTGATAAGTTACTTCATTCCTCAGGAAAACAACATTTTTTTATTTTCACCATCCTCGATTGCTCACTTGTTCCAATATTTATCTTTTCATATTTGTTTTCACCAAATCACTACACCCTCTGAATGGCCAGAAAGTGAACAGGAATTTTGGTGTGATTGGGACACATGGGATCACCTCTAAAGTTGTGGGACTTGGGCTCGAGGTGAACCTCCGGAGAAGGTCGGCTTCCTCTTCCTAAACTAAGTGTTGTACTACTTCTAGTGTAATAAAATGGTTATCTAGTCCTATGCTAACATTTTCATGGGTTTTAGGGAAACAGATTTACAAGAAATGAAACTATAATAGGGATGGTGATGCACCAAATAAAGGGTGTTTCCTGACTCAAGAAGGGATAATTTGAAGAAGGTGTGTGCACCACAAGTCAACTTCACCTACTGTAACTTAGAGAGGGTATAGAATACCATAGACTAGGAAGCATGTGTTCCCTTTGTTAAAATTGATAAAAAAAACAAGTTATCAGTCTTCCAGTGAACAAGTATGAAATTGATAAGGGTGAACAAGCACCACAACTCAACTGCATGTAATACTCCACCACTTGATAAGCACAAAACTCCAAGAACCTACAATATAAACGTGAACTTGCACAGTGTACTTGCAAGCATGAGAAAGGCACAAAGAAGTATAAAAGGATGAAAGGACCGAGATTAGTCACAAAAACACACACTTTTATTACTTCAACAATGTGCACAATGCATCATACATTCAGAAGAGGAAATGGTTTCCATTACAGTCTTGGAAAGGAGGCTTGAAAGTTCTCTCAACATACAAGGACAACTTGTAGAAGAGAGAGGACTCTTGAAAAATTTGCACTTGTCTAAGATATCTAACTGTCCAACCTGTCTAACCTATTAGAACCCCTTGGAATGAGCTTCCAACTTACATTTATAGAAGAAGTTTAAAGAGAGGAGAGAAGGAGTCATAAATTCCCTTCCTAAATTGAAGGTACATGATGTATTTATTACAGTTGGTTGAACCACTTGAGAAGGTTCCATCATGTGTCATTAATTGCCCAGTTGACCTAGTCCTCCTCAATTAATTAAAAGAATATTTAAATAATAATAATAAATATTATTATTAAAATATTTAAATAAAAATATTAATTTAATTAAAATTAGTGGTGGGGCCCCCTGTTGACCGGTTTGTGTTTGAAGGGGGAAGAGGAAAAGGCTAAAAAGCCCAACTCGGTGGTTGGCTGTGCCTAGAGCCAACTCACTAAGTTGGTGTCAAGCTCCTCCAGTCCTTCATTGAACCGAGCTCACCTCGGACATCGAGCTCCTCTTGACCGGCTCAATTGCTTGAATCGATGGCTCACTTTGTCCAACTCACCATCAAGCTCCTTTGTAACCGATCTTCCTATCTCTTCATTCATTGACATAGCTTATCACCTCTGCTAGCTCCTTAACATTGCCTCATCAACTTTGTTCAAGCTTGACTCATGAATTGTCAGTGATTTCTCTGTCCATGAGCTAGCTTGGTGATTCTATTTCATGAAATAATTATTTATTTTGTACATATTAGTCCATGTCACGAGCTCTTGATGTCTACCAATGCTACCTGTCTTCTTCCTTACGATGTTACACTCAAACTCATAGCTCAGAGTCAACTCGTCACTACTCATGTACATATATCCATCAAGTTATAATTCATGCCCAACCGAATTTCTAACCAATCTTGCTCATGTTAGACTTGTCTCTAAGTATGAACTCCCACTGTATTTGACTATGGTAGGCTCATCTCCAACTATTGATCATGTACTCGACGATCTCCTTGCAACTAAGCATTTCCTTTCACCGCTTGTCTAGTCTAAGATTCTAGCACAAGCTTCGTTCATGTCAATCTTCCATGAGTCACAACTGAGCATACATAGCCATCGAGTTCACCCTTGGCCTGATCACCATACTTACTTCTTCCAAGTTGGTTTGTTGGATCACCTTCTAGGACGAGATGAGCTCATCACACCACTGCATCGAGATGGTCCCAAGTGGTATCATACTATGGCTTGGCTCACTCTTCGAGCTCTCTCGACTTACATGTGTTGAAATTCAAGCTCCCTATTTAACTCCGAACTCACTTCCACCCATTCCTCTTCCCTATTCACCAAGCTCAGTTTGCCACTACCACGAATGATCTATGTCATGTTCATATCCATCCTCAGATCTCCCTTGCGCAGTGTACTCGTGACTTCTCTATAGCACCATTACTTCCTTCATGAATAACTCTCCACCAATCCTTGTCTTTCTTCCTAATTCCATTGAGATCCCTTGGTTCAACTCGGAGAGCTGAACTTGTGTCATCATGTCACTTGTGATTTCGAGCTCAAAATAGATGAGCTTTGCATAACAATCACCTAGTTCACATGCTGATTTTCCCTTACATGATGAGTTTACTCCTCAGTGCCACCATTGAGCTACGCATCCATTTCAACTCTCTACCAAATGCTATTCATGAACTACTTACCTTGCTCTACCGGCTCTGACCCATCGCTCGCTTAAATCGGAAGAGAATCCTCCAGTGACTACACTGAATCTCATTCTCTTGGTTGAGCTCATCACTTCCTCCACGTCGAATTACTCACTCACTCTAAGGTTCTACCTTGTCTATTGACCTTACAGAAAATTTATCCTCGTTACATTGCAATTGAGCTCATCTCCACAATGTCAAGCCATTATCCCAAGCTATCTCTTTGTTCATCCATCAATGTCGACCATCTCCACTGATCCAACTAAACTCTTTTCAAAGCTTTCCAAATCATCACCATGTGAGTTTCAACTTCATATTGACCTCACCTGATCTTCACGAAATAGCGACCAAACTTCTTCCTCATTAAGCTCTTTCTCCATTACGAGTCTCTCATCATTGAATCGAGAGTTGACCTAACTGCAGTTTTTGAATGGCAATCTATGAGCCTTACAATGGTCATCTCGACCCAATTCACGAGTCTGTATTCATTCAAGCAAGCCCCTACAATGCGGGACCTTAATCATTACCGTTTGAAATTGATTTGGCTACATTATGCCATTTCCTGAGCTCAGCCTGGCTATGTAATGTTCACTAACACCACAGAGTCCATCGAGATCTATAAACTTAATCCCAAAGTCACTTCCATCAACATGGTCGAGTTTCTCCCCACATCACCTGAGCTTGGCATGAGCTCGTTGCAACAATATCCCCAAGCTCCAATCTTCTCGTACTGAGATGTCTAGTTCCATCGATGGTGCATTACCATAGAGTGAGTCCTTCATGAGCTCTACACAAAACTCATCATCAAACAACTCATCTGGAGCTTCTCCACCAACACTAATCGCCATGCATCCGTTGATACTGACTCAGTATCCCAAACTCGCTCCCTTTCACATCGACACTCCACATGAAATCAACTCACTGTGGATTCATCTTCACAGGCTCACCTTGTAGTCCAAACACCTCTAACAACCTTGATCCCAATGACTTGATGATGCAACCATGCATTTCGAGCCTCTATCATGACCAACTCACTTGCTTACTTCTAAGAATAGCTATATATACTTCCATGCTAATAACTTGGTGATCAACTTGTCATTTTTCACCTGTAGTCATCCCTAACAAATAACTCAGTCATTGACTTGGGCTTTACATTACTCTGTCTTAATTTACATAACCTCTCCCTTGGATTGCCATTTCATAATTCCCACTTGACCATGTGTTACATGAATCTCTGCGATTTTGGAATATCTTTCTTGACTTGCCATCTTCAAAGTCCCACTTCACTTGATTTTTCACTAATCTCCACCATGGTTCTAGGCCCCTAAATCCCCCCATCATGGAACCTTTACCTTAGCTTGACATCCCGTTATCATGGCTCAAATTTCATCCCATAGGGCCCGACTTCTCATATTCCCACAAGATCCCCCATATGGCATTTCACTAAGCTATCCCTAACTCATTTTTTACTTGGCTCATTCGAGTTACCTCATTTTTTATTAAATGAGCTTGCCAATTCACAAATGGCTATGCACCAGCTTAAATTGGTTAAGCAAGTTAACTCCCACTGAGCTCACCTTCGTATTCAGAATCTACGGTAGGATCAATGATCCCCTATCAATCGGGCCTGACCCTTGTCATTTGCAAGAATCTGAAGTTCACATGCATATCGACTTTCATGATTTTTGTGTGCTCGAGTTGAGCCCTAAGACAACCTCTAAGCCAAATTTGCTACATTAGGCTTCTTACCGCCATGCGATGTTCTCCTGTGAGCCGATCTAACCTGATTGAACTCTTGTGATGGATTTTTCAAGTTACTACCACTCCGAATTATGACCCTCAAACGAGTTGTCAATGTATCGAGCTGACTTCTTTGAGCTGACTACCGAAGTTGATGACCGAGATCTCACCAAGCTATCAACCAAGCAACTCCCTTAGAGCTTGCCTATATGTCGACTGTAACTGTAATTGATTATGAGTTGATATTGAACTCAACTCCTTCAACCGAGTTCCATTTTGACTTAAAACCTTCCCGACATGCTTGAGCTTTCCAACTGAGTAACTCCCCGAGCTACTCGGCGAGCTAAATTTTTGTTCAAAGTAAACCTTAAATTCTCAGGCGTAAATGAATATTCCTTAAACACAAAAATATCTCAAAATGTCTCATGAATGCCTCTCCTATTTTATGGGTCCAATTTACTCATGTTGTCCATTTTTTCCTGAGGGGAAAAATTGGATAACATTTTTGGCAACCTCTCGGGGATGATTTCCTACTAAGCATGATTCCAGTAGCCTTAATCCATCCATTGGGCATGGATTCAATATTGAAATCTTGAAATGAATTTTATCTTCTTTTGATACATCCTGAAATCCCCTTGAGCATATCTGATCTTAGACCTCCCTGAAATGTTAGGCATGAGGTATACTGAATCTATTGAATGCTTGGCATCATGAACACTACATAATTTTGAATGAAGTAGATGTATATCTTGAAACTTTCTTATGGAAAATTTGAACCTTCCTTCCCTTGAAAAACCTCTATGAGAATGATACAATGTGCAAGAACAACACAAAACACAACAAAAAAGGAAAGAAAAAGAACAACAACACACAACAATGTGCATAAGCACTTGGAGGAAAACACCTAACTAAACTGTATAAGGGGTGGAATGATTCTCAAAAGTAAGCTTTGAGATGTATCCCATTCACATGAATGGGTAATTCTTCTCCATTGAGCCTGGATAGACAAATGAATTCACCTCTTTACAACTCGTGATGATGTATGGCCCACTCCAGAGAGCGTCAAACTTGGTGTGCTTTCCTAGTTTGGCCCTGTCTTCATCCCATTTGAGAACTAAATCTCCCTCTTGAAAATGCTTATCAGACGCCTTCTTGTCAAAATATTTCTTAACCTGATCCTGATGTTGCTCCAAAGTCTTCATAGCCTTGTTTCATACTTCCTCTAACTCCATGAGTTCAGCAAACCTTACTATCAAGGAATCACTCTCCATAACTTCAAGTTGATGAGCTAACTCCAAAGAAGGTAACTCCAAGGAGAGCAGAATTTTTGCTTCCCTTCCATATACAAGCATGAAAGGAGAATTTCCTATGGCCCTTTTAGGTGTGATCTGATTTTCCCATAAGGCAGTCTTAAGCTGTGTATGCCAAGTCCTCCTGTTAGTTTCCATTGTGTGCTTAATAATCCTTATGAGGTTTTTGTTACTAGACTCAGCCAATCCATTTCCTTGTGGATAGTAATTGGATGAATTCTTGAGGTAGACCCCATTTTTAACATCCCATTCACTCAACTTCATACCAAGAAAATCCATCGTGTTTTCTGAAATGACTGTAAATGGAACACTGAACCTTGTCATTATACCTTCCAAGAAATCCATAACTGCCTTCTCATTTCTCTCCTTCAATGCTACCACCTCTTTCCATCAAGTAAAATAGTCCATTGCAGTAAGGACCCATTTATGTTCTGTCACTGGATGGAGGATTAATCATTCTGATGAAGTCCAACCCCCATTGGACAAAGGGTTGATCCACTTGAATTGGATGCAGTGGAAGAGCTGTCAACTTCTGCTTTGCCATGAAAAAGGCACATTCCTTACATTTCCTTACCCAGAGATGGGAATCTTTGAACAAATCCAGCCAATAGTAGTTGGCTCACATGATCTTGGTAGCAGTTGTTCGTGTAGAATAATGTCCTCCAGATAGGCCATTGTGAAACTCTTCTAGTATCTTTCTTACTTGTTCCAGTCCCATGCACCGAAGGAGAACACCATTCAAATCCTTTCGAAAGAGAACATTATCTACCAGAACATATGGAATAATAACTGAAGATAGAAAGTTTCATCTTTTGATTTTTATCCATGTTCACAGGATATACTCCTAAGAAAGGAAAACTCTTCATTTTGGATAACCAGTCAACTTGATCATCACTCTCATCAGTGTTTAGGAGCGTCACATCCTCATCACCTTTTGATTCCATGTCTGCAGCAAGTTGTTGACATAAACCTTTACCTCTGAAAAGTTTGGTAACTTTGATATGCACATCATACTCCATCACCTTCATGATCCATCTAGCATGATTTTCGTTCATCTCTTTGTTCAGGAAAAATTCCTTGACACCTGGATGAGACACCATCAGATGAATTTTATTGTTAGACAACATGTGCTTGAATTTCTTCAAAGCTCGAATAACCGCAAAGACTTTTTTTTCAACGAATGAATATTTGAGTTCATAGTATTTGAGGGATTGACTGAAGAAAGAAATTGGTTGCTCCATCAGGTTTTCATTTTGCTGGGTGAGGATACCTGAAATGCTCTCTTGACCTACAAAAGCATAAAGGATAAATTCTTTATCAAACTTGGGGTTCACCAGCATGGGAGCTTGAGAAATGGTCATTTTGATGGCTTCAAAGCTCTCCTCATCCTTCCTTTTTCCATGAGAATGGCATGTTTTTCTTCAACATGGTTTCAGTGGTTTAGCCAATGTCACGAATTGAGGGATGAATCTCCGCATGAAATTTATGGTTCCCAGAAAACTCTGGAGACCCTTCTTGTGACTTGGGAGAGATAAGGACATAATCAAATGAATCCTAGCTGGATTGATTGATAGTCCTTCCACTGAAAACAACATGCCCCAACAACTTTCCCTTGTGCACTACAAAAATACATTTCTTGGGGTTAAGTGAAACCCCAAATTCCCTACACCTTTGAAAAAACCTTCCTTAGATGTGTGATGTGGTCTTCTACATGCTTAGAATATACAGTTATGTCATCAAGGTAAACCAAGATGATATCATTGATTAGTCCCCTTAAATGCCATGTCCATGGCTCTTTGGAAAGTAACCCCGACATTGGACAATCTGAATGGCATTTTGTTGTAGGCATACGTGCCCCACTTGGTAGTGAAAGTCATTTTGAATTGGTCAAATTCTTAGACTAGAATTTGATTGTAACCCATGAATATCCATCGAGAAAAGAAAATATTTGGCTCCTACCACCATTTGAAGAATCTTCTCCATTGATGGGAGAGGATAATGGTCTTTCAATGAGGCACGGTTCAAATCCCTGAAATCTACGCACAACCGAATCTCTCCATTCTTCTTCCTTATAGGAACCAGATTGGCTACCCAAGAGGAGTGCTTGATGGGAAAAATAATACATGCCTCGATGAGTTTGGTTAGCTCCTTTCTCATTAGTGGCTTGAATTTTGGGATTAATTGGCCTCTGTTTCTAATGAACTGGCTTGGCATTAGGATCCAGTTTGATGGTATGTTGTGCTAGACCTGGATCAAAACCATGTAGGTATTTATAGCTCCATGCAAAAATGTCATGATACTCTTAAAATTTTTTGATGAAATCTTCTTTCTCTTCGGAAGTACACACTTTTCCGATCTTCAAAAACTTTTCATGCGCTACCTCGACTTCCTCAAAATCTTCTTCTTTGACCACCATGTTAGAGCTTTGTCTTTTGGCTTGATCATCTAAATTGAAAATGGATTCTAGAGTGACTAAGCCTTTTGGTAGTTTTGTTGTTTTTCAATTGTATAATTTGATCACCATATGACTCTTGCAACTTATCTTGATTTCTTGCAGCAAACTCCACCTCTTCTTGTAGGAAAAGGACAATTTATTTTGTCACTATCAAACACTTTCCAGCTACTCACATTATCAGGGACTATAGGTCAAACCACCATTTTGAAAAATTTCTACCCTTCTTTCATGATATCAACTTGTATGTTGTATTGTGAGCCAATTGTAGCAAGCCTATCAACATCTTGATTTTGATTTCTAGGAACTGCATAGATCCCAAAAGCTTCAAAATATTCAATCAAGTCCTAGACTCGGTTCTTGTATGATCTTAAAAGATCATTCTTGGATGCATTGTGTGTTGTCACTTGATGAACAACTAACTCACTGTCTCCAAAAATAGTCAGGCCTTGATTCCCCTTCTTTTGGGCTAGCTGAATTCCTTGCACAAGGGCCTCATATTCAACAACATTGTTAGTGCAACTAAATTGCAACTAGAAAGATGAGAAGTACTTATCTCCCTCTAGAGAAATTAACATAACACCAGCACTGGATCCATTCTTACTTCTTGAGCCATTGAAGAACAATTTCCATAGTCCTTCTGAATCGTTTGGTGTTTTGACAAGTTGCGGTATGATCGTATCTTCTTCATGAATACAGTATGTACCTAATCTTGTTTCTTCCAACAGATAGCAAACCAACTTCTTCTTCTACTAACACATCAGTGTAGGGATCATACTGATGATCTCTACTTACTTCATCTAACACAGTATCAGGGACTTCTTCAACAAGAGTGGTTGGTTCATGATCAACATCTTCTTCTTCTGGATCTCCGATGGTATAATTCCCATTTATAGGACTAGCGGTGTAGGGTTCTACATGATTATGGAAGATTGGTTCTACCCTTATAGTCACTTTGGTTTTGTATCGATTCCTGAGAATCATATGTGACCAATCAGTTGATAGATAACCACCCATCTTGGCAGTGAAATCTCATGATAGGTAGATGGAAAAGAGAGGAGGGAGATCAATGACTGATATGTCTTGGGTGAATGAAAAACTCAGGCATGCATGGATGGTAATTTGAAGTCCTTTGATAACTCCAATAGTCTTAACAACTTGTGCCATCCAGCTGAACAACTCCTCTTGCAACTAGTGCATATTGTATGCCTAGTACATCTATAATTTGTTAATAGCCCATGGGCATGACTGAGCTACCAACACCATGCAATCGATCATGCAATTATGCACCAACCAATGTGGTTTCCAATGATCAACTAGAAATATAGAATGGCGGTGGTTTTTTGGTCTTTAGGAATACTTTTCCCTTTCTGGTTGACACAAACTCGTAGAAGTTGTATTGCTCCATGACCTGATGATCCATCGGTTGTACCAAAACTATTTAGAGCCTCTCGCAAAAAATTTCTTTGAGAAGGAATTGAGAATGCGTCCCACATAGTAACGCTCAGGTTGGTCTTCTTCATTTATTCTACTATGCTGAAAGGAATTGCTCAAATTTTGCTGACACTTCTTTGGGTGTTAGGATCCTCTTTTAGAAAGTGCTTTTTGGGTACTGTGATGCCTGAAGAACCTTCTTTCCTCACAGCTTGGCTAACAGGTGTTTCTGGCAGTTTCTTTCCCGCATCTTTATCAACCGCCACTTGTGTCTGAGGATATGAAGTGGATGCTTGATCAGTTTTGGAAGGTTGAGTTCCATTTCTCTCTTCTTAGAATGAGTGTTTTCCGCCACTGATGAGGAATCTGTATTCAACCCTCAAAAATCTTCTACTTGCCAGTTTAGCAAAGTGGTTTCTTCAAGTGCCTGCGGTTGATCTGTTGTTTCTTACATAGATGAATTTTCTATTATCTCTGAAGGGGTAGATACACTTTGAACCATAAGGGCCTGGCTAAGAACTCCATTGGGAAAATATTTTGATTATGGGGTTGAGAATAAGGATAACACCATTCGTAGTCTTGAACTAGATTATTCTGGATAGGTACTATGGCTCTAGATGAGCTAGCAGCAAGAGGGTTCAAAAATTTCAAAGGCATGACATTCATAGCTTGATTTTGTAGCTTGATTTTGTAGGCTGATTGTTCCCTTGAAAAGGAGGATGGTTAGCCTGATACTACTGATTTTGTGGCTGATATGGACGATTGTATTGAAATTGTTTCCTCTTGAGTGCAACGAGATCATTTCCAAAAGTTTACAGTAGTGACTTGACTTCAAATAGATCATTTGAAGAGGCAAGGACAAACTAAGCTGGTTGAATTAGAGGTTGCTGGAATAGGATCAATGATAGGATGATTGTTCATAAGATCTAGAGACAATGGCATTGGTGGTTGTGGATCTATCTTTCCATCCTGAATCAAGGAATTTTCCACTCTTATGGCAATGTCATAGGCATCAGGTAATGTAGTCCCTCCCATGGACTAGATCATAACTACTACATCGCTATTCAAGGCTCGCAAATAATACAAGAATGCATTATTTGGAGAAGGCTTTATGAGTTTCTGAATCCTATTCTAGGTCCTGTGGAATTGGAAGTGAAAATCACTCATGTATTCTTGGGGAGCTCTCTTCATGGTAGTGATTTGTTCCAAAAGTTATAGGTGATCACTCTTGTCTTCAAACTGTTTATAGATCTTTTCTCCTAACTTATCCCAAGTGGTTATAGTGCCAACACTTAACCCTCTGAAACCATTGAAGTGATTTTTCCCTTGAAAGAGGTAGCAAAGAATTCTAACCGCAAGTGTTGTCCTCTATGATATTATGTACTACACAAATGTTGGCTACATCAAGAATATGTTCCACTGGAGTAATGTGAGTTTCCCCCATGTATAAAAAGGGTAAAATTTTGAGTTCCACAATAGGTATAGGGTCACGTTGAGCCAACATAAGAGGAATGTTTGCATTCAAAGGGGGAAAAACTTGGTTTCGTGCCATAACAGAAAGAGGTTGATTGTTCCTTGGTGGAGGAAACCTTCTGTATGGAGGAGTTAAATGACCCATACGAGGTAAAGCTACAATTGGTGATGTTGAAATGCCTCTTCTTCTTCTCTTTGGAGGAGACAAGGAAAAGTTCGATATGTTGATAATTTCCTTGCTTTGAATAAGATCTTGTCTAAATTCTTTGCATAAGTTAACAGCACTGAGATTTGGAATCTAGAGATATAGAGTTACCAGGTACTTTGACTTGTGTAAGTGAGAAGAAAAGTACCAACTCTTGGTCCCACCGGGCATGCCAAAAACTGTTGTCACCAAATAACATTGCACCCTCCAAATGGCCAGAATGTGAATAGGATGTTCAGTGTGATTTGGGACACATGGGATCACCTCTCAAGCTATGGGACTTGGGCTTGAGGTGAACCTCCAGAGAAGGTCAGATTCCTCTTCCTAAACTAAGTGTTTTACTACTCCTAATGTAATAAAATGGTTATCTAGACCTATGCTAACATTTTCATGGGTTTTAGGGAAAGAGATTTGCAAGAAATGAAACTATACTAGGGATGGTGATGCACCAAATAAAGGGTGTTTCCAGACTCAGGAAGGGTTAATTTGAAGAGGGTGTGTGCACCACAAGTCAACTTCACCTACTGCAACTTAGAGAGGGTACATGAATACCATAAACTAGGAAGCATGTGTTCCCTTTGTTAAACTTGATCAGACACAACAATCTATCAGTCTTCTAGTGAAGAAGGATGAACTTGAGAAGGGTGAATAGGCACCACAACTCAACTGCATGCAATACTCCACCACTTGATAAGCACAGAACTCCAAGAACCTGCAATAGAAATGTGAACTTGCACAGTGTACCTGCAAGCATGAGAAAAGGGGACAAAGAAGTATAAAAGGATGAAAGGACCGAGATTAGTCACAAAACACACACTTTTATTGCTTCAACAATGTGCACAATGCATCATACATTCAAAAGAGGCAATGGTTTCCATTACAATCTTGGAAAGGAGGCTTGAAAGTTCCCTCAACATACAAGGAAAACTTGTAAAAGAAAGAGGACTCTTGAAAAAACACACACTTGTCTCAGATATCTAACTATCCAACCTATCTGACCTATTGAAACCCCTTGGAATGAGCTTCCAACTTACATTTATAGAAGAAGTTTGAGAGAGAGGAGAGAAGGAGTCATAAATTCCCTTCCTAAATTGAAGGCACATGATGTATTTATTATAGTTGGTTGAACCATTTCAGAATCTTCCATCATGTGCCATTAATGCCCAGTTGACCTAGTTCTTCTCAATTAATTAAAAGAATATTTAAATAAAATATTTTAAATAATAATAATAAATATTATTATTAAAATATTTAAATAAAAATATTAATTTAATTACTATTTTTGGTGGGCCCCCCTGTTAACCGGTTTGTACTCGAAGGGGGGAATCATGAGGAAAAGGCCAAAAACAGAGCCCAACTCGGTGGTTAGGCTCCCTAAGCTAACTCACTAAGTTGGTCACAAGCTCCTCCATCCTTCATCACAACCGAGTTGAGCTCCCACTGCTGTGACCACAATTCTTCCAAATGAGCTCAACTTGGACCGAGTTGAACTACTAACGTGACTGTAGCTGAGCCCGCTGTGCATTGACTTGGCCTCAACACATGCTTGGCCAGAACCGAGCCGCACCAACAATCTCTCTCTGATTGCATGGCTCAACTCAGAGAGTCAAGCTTCCTAATGAATCTATCGAGTTCTACCATCACCTCACCATCAAAAAAATCAGCTTCATCTTGTATCATCCTTGAGTGATGCATCGAGACACCAGTATGACTCACTATGGGTAGAGATGATGGTTCATCTTCCTTACCAGCTCATCATTCCTCATTAACTCGAACAACCATAATAACAACTTGGCCAATGTCTCACCATTTGTCACCACATAGCTCAATCATCATCAAATCATTCTCATGATCCCACCAAGCTACTATGCATCACCCTAATATCGACATGGTCATAACATTTTGGGATCATTTTCAGTACTAGACTGAGCAACTTGATGCTCCCAGATCTTTCATTATGCTGTGATTTAGTCTTGACAATCTTGACTAAGCTTTTCTTCATATTTCCATCTTCCAAGATGCATGACATCTCCTACTAACTCGATTTAAGGATCTTGGCCTTCACCATCCAAGTGGCGGAGTTCAAGTACCAATCGAGATCAACATGAGCTTGTCACAACTTGACCTTGGTAGCAATGTTCCTTCAACCATTTAATCTATGGTGGGCTCAACTCACCGACCGAGCTTATCATGCGACGGAATATTGCTATAGCTCGACTTGTACTTTGGTTTGACTGCTCTGTCAAGTCTGGGCTTTGAGCCTCTAGTTTCTGTCTCAACCCCCACATGTCCTCCTGACTGAGCTATGTTATAGCATCAATTTTATCCTATAAGATCTTTGTCATAGTTACTTCCTTACCAAGCTGCATTGGACTGACCTTCTAGGAGAGATGATCTGCTTCAACTGCTGCATTGCGCTGGTCTAATGACAGCTCCCCCATGAACAGATTGAGTTTGCTACTCATGATGATCTTGTTTTTTTTGTGTCCTTTGTGTGTCGATCTCCATCTTTTAAATGGCTCAGCCGCAAGCTCCTCTAACACTGAATTTGAAATCATTTAGCTAGCATACCTTGCCATGACATGATCACCGTAATCTCCATCTGAAAAATCTGACTTCTCCTATTCCCACCATGTATAGCTCACGACTTGACTTTACAAGCCCAAAGTACTTCCTCCATCGAATATCTCTCCACCAAGCCTCATGACCATTCTTCTCTGGGTGTCCATTCCTCATTGCGAACTCTAGTCAGCTATATGTTTATGTCGTCATCGAGCCACCTATGTTTGTTCCTTTGTTACCTCCATCTCAAACATACACAGCTGAGTTACAATATCCAAGTGTCACATGCTAAGTTTTGAATCATGCTTTTCTCCACAATGCATTACCATTGAGATCTCCTCACATCAAACCATACCTGGTGCCTAATCCATCATGAATGAGTGAGCTTTTCCCATGTTGAGCTCACTTTAAGATGGCTCTGAATCCATTCACTTGTTTAAATAGTATGAGATCCTCTGTAAATGCTACCAAGCTATGTCTCGTTGCATGCATTATTTCATGAGTCACCACCATATCCTTATGAATGTTGAGCACTTCACGAGTTGATACCATCAATCTCAACTCAGTTCATGTCAATGACTCCTCGTGACTGACTGATCCTAGCCCATTAGCCTGGTCTCTCAATCCTTCTAACTTGGCTTAGACCTCGGGTGAACGAGCTTTCAACATATGTCCCCTAAAATGAGAAAATCACTTGGTCCAACGTGTACTTTCTTAGAAGCTACATTGAGCTCATCCTCTGAATCAACTCCTATCATGTTATGATTTCATGCTGAATGAGCCTTACGACCATCTCATTCGAGTGACTTCAACATGTCTCCCTGGAACCCTGCATAGATCAATCTCAACTTTGAGTTTACCTTCCAACTGAATCCATCACCTACTCTCTCCGTAATGATCTTCATATGGCTTGATGCCACGAACATTTCTTGCAATCTCTCCACCAAGTCATTCGTCTCCCATGCAAACTCATATTCTTCAAACTTGATGCTAAATGACTCATGCATGGGTGGAATTCCTCCTTGGTGATGAATTCAAGCTCCACGCACTAAGCTAACTAGTTCACCATGCATTACATGAGAGTGAGTCCTTCGCGAGCTCTTACACACAACTCACCATCTAATCAAATTTTCTGAACTTCTCTATGTCCTCTGATCACTATGCATCCATTGATACCAACTCAGACCCCCAACTCGGCCTTTTTACATAGAACTCTACATGAAATCACCCCACTATGGATTCATCTTCACAGGATTACCTTATACTCAAACACCACTACAACCATGATCCTGATGACTTCATTATGTAACTATGCATGTAAGAGCTCTCTCATGACCATAGGTCACTTACTTGCTTCCAAGAATAGATCTAACTTCTATGCTAATAACTTAGTGATTAACTCGCCATTTCACCTATAGTCACCCTAATGAATAACTCAGCCATTGACTCGAGCTTAAAATTACAATGTTTAATTTTATAGAACCTCTCCCTTGGCTTGACATTTCATAATTCCCACTTGACCATCCTTGCATGAATCTTTGCATTGTAGAACATATTTCTCAGCTTGCCATCATCAAAGTCCCTCTTAGATTTTTTTTTCGCTAATCTCCACCATGGCCGTAGGCCCCCGAAATCCCCCCATCATGGAGCCTTTACCTTAGCTTGACATCTCATCATCATGGCTCAGAATTTCATCCCATAGGGCCTGACATTTTCATATTCCCATGAGCTCCTCATAGGGAATTTCACTAAGCTATCCCTAACTTGTTCTTAACTCGCCCGACCGAGTTACCTCATTTTTTATCAAATGAGCTCGCCAATTCACAAACGGCTATGCACCAACTTAACTTGGTTGAGTGAGTTAACTCCCATCGAGCTTTCCTTCATATTCATCTCTAAGGTATGAAAATGATCCCCTATCAATCGGGCCTAACCATTGTCGTTTGCAAGAACTGAGTTTGTATGTGTATCGACTTTTATGATTTTTGTGTGCTCGAGTTGAGCCCAAAGACAAGCTCTTAGCTGAATTTTCTACATCAGGCTTCTTCATCACCTGTGATGTTCTCCTGTGAGCTAAGATCTAAGCCGAATGATTAAACTCTTGTGACGGCTTCTCTGAGCTACTACCACTACAAATTCTAAGTTTCTTGTCATGTATCGAGCTAATTTCTAAGCTAGGTACCAAGTTTACGACCAAGCTATCAACCAAGCAACTCCCTTTGATCTTTCCTATATTTCAATGTAATTTTAATTGTTATGGTTCGATATTGAACTCGAATCCTTCAACTGAGTTCCATTTTGACTTAAAACCTTCCTGACCTGGCCCCATTTCCTTTCGGCGGGCTAAATTTTTTTTCAAAGTAAACCTTAAATTTTCAGGCCCCATTGATATTCCTTTAAACACAAAACTATCCCAAAACGTCTCATGAATTCCTCTCTTATTTTATGGGTCTAATTTACTCATCTTGTCCATTTTTTCCTGAGGGGAGAATTTGGATAGCATTTTTGGCGACCTCTCAGGGATGATTGCCTGCTAAACATGATTATAGTAGCCTTAAGCCATCCATTGGGCATGGAGTCAATGTTGAAATATTGAAATTAATTTGATCTTCTTTGATACATCCTAGAATCCCATTGAGAAAATTTGATCTTAGACCTCCCTGAAATGCTAGGCATGAGGTATACTGAATCTGTTGAATGTTTGGCATCATGAACACTGTAAAATTTTGAATGAAGTAGATGTAATAAACTCTTATGGAAACTTTGAACCTTCCTTCCCTTGATAAAATTCTGAGAATGATACAATGTGCACGAATGACACAAAACACGACAAAAAAGGAAAGAAAAATAACAACAATACACAACAATGTGCATAAGCACTTATAGGAAAACACCTAACTAAACTATACAGTGGGTGGAATGATCTCAAAAGCCATCTTTGAGATGTATCCCATTCACATGAATGAGCATTTCTTCTCCATTGAGCCTGGATAGATGAAATGAATTCACCTCTTTGCAACTTGTGATGATGTATGGCCCGCTCCAGAGAGTGTCAAACTTGGCGTGCTTGCCTGGTTTGGCCCTTTCTTCATGCCATTTGAGGACTAAATCTCCCTCTTGAAAATGCTTATAGACGCCTTCTTGTCAAAATATTTCTTAAATAGATCTTGATGTTGCTCTAAAGTCTTCATAGCCTTGTTTTGCAATCCCTCTAACTCCATGAGTTCAGCAAACCTTACCGACCATCCTCATTTTATACATTAGAACAAGTCAATTTTTCTTTTTTTTTGATAAATGCATCCTGGTTCTAAATACGTAATTTAGAACTCACAAATCAAATAACCATTCTTATAAAAGATAACCATATGCAGCTGTAATGACTCAGAGTACCTCCGATCTATTCATTCCATGACTTGGTAATCTACTCGATCTATTCATGAGTAATAAGAGTTGGTGTTTTTATTTAACACACCACTCTTGCGGTTCTCTTCCCTATTCTGGGATTTAGAATGCTCTATCTAAGGAACCTATCTAAATAATTGTTACCATTATTCATTGGTCTCATCCCTTAGACTAGGTGACTTAGGACAACGCAATCAGTAGCTTGCAATACTTTGGCCAAAGATTTGAAACATACTGCTTATGTCTCATATTCCTTAACGACATACTCGTCAATCTGGAATACGTCCTTCACCCCATTCCTATGTTATGTAGAATGTCTTATACTGACTTCTGTCAGTCCCTCCTATCCCATGTTATTCACTCGTAAACGGATTAGTAAGGTGACAACGTTATATGGATGCTCCCGAGGACTAGGGATACGATGACATACTGGGTCAACCCTAGTTAAACCAGTGTGTCAAGATACCCCGAGTCTCCTAGGCAGCCTTATAACGTGACCACATTCCTAATCGGTCCCAGAGTAACTTCTTTGAGTTTAAGGTGTAAATCTTAACGATCAATACAAAGGGTGTCGTCATAAGTCACTTGCATTGTTGTATCTTCAAGAAGATCCTAATCTTCTCGGAGGTACAACCCTGCAGTTGACTTGTGCCGTCAACCTTTAAATCCACCTCGAAAAGATTTACTTATTAAAAAGTGTTACATACGTTGAGTTAAATCATACCATAAGATGCTCCCTTTAAGAGTATTCTTTCCGAAACCCTGGGTTCCTCACCTTAGAATGACCCTTCTTAATGAAACCCAATACACAAGAGAAGTTATTAAGACTAGAGGTCCCCTCAAGGAGTTCATAGAATATACATAATTCTAAATCAACGAAATTGGACAATTACTCCCATCCTTCACATGAGATTTCTAACCAAACCCCTTATTTTTTTGGTTTATATTAGTTCTCATAACTGAATTTATATCTTACTTATTAGTATCAAGATATAATGATTAAGAATTCAATTAAACAGTTGTCCTGGCGTAATCAAGACTAGGAATTAATAATTTAATCCAGCTTGTTTAGCGTCTTGCTTAGGTTTATTTTTACCTTAGCTTCCAGAAAGACAGTGATCTAAATTTCAATTTAGCTTTAGATAGAACATACTAGAACTGCTAAACAATCATAAGTATTCATTCACATATTCTTGCAAGCTTACATTGATAATCACAAAAGTCTCCAATTTAAACAGTAATAACAAGCTCTCAAGATCATTTGATCTGAAGAAGGTCAAACTATCCAGATAAGAATACAAACACATAAGTAACAAATATCTCACTTTATTCCCTTCAGGCTAATCAAATACATTTTATGCTTTCAGCTTACTTGATACAATACTCAATGGAAAAAGAACATCTTTCTTCATATAGTACATTTAGAGAATCAAGCTGAAATTCATCATAAAACCAAATTAAACAATTTGAACATCCTATCAGATCTGTGTGCTTTTACCACTTACGGTAACCATCTGCAAAAATTGTCAACATGGGTTAGTTCGATGAACTGAGCATGATAAGCACTAACTCTTAAAACAATTGTAATCCACCAACTGTTTTCATTAAACAACCTGTTTAAATGAGATCATTTCACCAAACAAGTAAACATATTTCAGACTATGCTTTTGTAATACAAACATGACTATAAACGTGTAACTCAAAATTATCGTTACTGAATAGTCCTAGATACTTCTCAAATATTTCATCAAAATAAGGGATCAAGAAGAACGAAAGTATCCAAAACAACTATCCATCTGAATCCCAAGGACAACAAACATCAGACGGATCTAATATATTCAACATAATAAATGGAATATCATAACCTTTCATGATTCCATCAGCATGTTAGAATAAGTTCCAAAAGTTAGATACAATTATATCAACCTATACTTTACAACTAGAAGAGAAATAAATGAAGTCATACATATTTCCCTTCAGAACTAGCTCATGACTATACCATCTCCTCTCCAAGAGCAAAGCATTCACCTTAAATGCACATGCGAATAAATCAGATGAGGCCACCAGAAGCACCACAGTTTTGTTAAAGTTTAAAATATAACAAAACTGTTGTAGTTTACTAGCAGTATATTAGATCTCACACCAAAACAGTGATGACTATCTACCAAACAGTCTCCACATGACCTTCCACACAAAGCGACAAACAAGAAGATATTCATTTCCATCGCCTGTTGAGGTGCAGTCGATAGCTCCTTAGTTCAGTCAAGCTCAAGACTAGATATCCATGCAACAGAAGACGTAATCATGCTCAAACACGACAACAATCCCTCTCAGCAACATACAGCTCATTCTAATCCCTACTAAACACTGTAAGGTTTTAGATCCAAGGTCGAAATCAAAAGAACTTCCCCTTTTTATCTGTCAACAAGAGACTCGTTAACATTAAAGCAAATGATGTTTCCCTAAGACTATGCAGAGATATTCATACGAAATCCATGCAACATGCACAGCCTCAATTAACTGAATTATTCAGAAAGGAAACATAACATACCGTATTCACATCTGAACTCATTCAGAGGTTGAAAATTATGGTAATCACGACCCACTTTTATAGAGGCCAAGATACAAGATATCTATCTATACTTAAGGAACCCAACAGAGCCAAAAACAATAAGTGTACATAATCAGGCTTATATAGAAGCAGATACACTGGTTACCTATCAAGGATTTCAACTGAATCCGAACAATAGTATTCACGATAAAGCTTCTACAGAAGCCGATATACAAGATAAATATTAGTTAAGGATTCCAACCGTGCCAACAATGGTAAATATTCAAAATCAGGCTTATACAAAAGCTAAATACTGATTTCGTAACAAGGAATCCAACTGAGCCTCTACAACATTATTCGCTCAAGCTTACATAGATAGGAAACATAAAAAGTACACCAACTGAGTCTGTACCAAAAATTCATTACTTAAACGAAGGTATTCATTACAAGATAACAGAAGTCGTATTACCAGTTACCCCTCCAGGACTCCGACAGAATCATGCTACCAGTATTCACATACATGGCTTCTACAGTAGTCCATAATATGCGAACCATTCCATGGACTCCACAGAGTTATTTTGCAATATAAAAAAAATATGTTGCAAACTATCAACGGGTTAAATCCCATAATCACAACACAAGGGAGGGAAAAACAACTTCTACTAGGTCGCATTGAAATACTATAAACACATCAAGTTATCCGTTCACAATAACTTTAAGTATCATAGCGAAACCCAACAAGATTCAGTAACCACCACCTATAATAACCATGACAGAACTTACAAAGAAGTCCAATTAAACTGAACATTCAAACAAAAGTCCAACAGTATCCTTTCCGACAAGTATCAACAACAAGTATCAACTGTAACTGTAGCCTGAACCCAACAAGGAAACAATTCATGGGCTCCCAAAGAGCAGGTTTAGTATAATTTCTTGCATGCATTTCACAAACTTTATCCGGAATGCAAAACACAACGAAATAGTGCAACAGTTCAAAACACAATGCACACCCATCAAGGGTTAAATTGAAAAATCAAACCAGTAAGAAGATACAGTAACAAAATCACACAAAGCTACCATAAAAACCATCTGAACCCAAAAATCATCTGAACAGAGTTGTTCTAATGAAATCATTTGAAAGAGAGCAAGATTTTTAAAGGTTAGGGCCTAACATGCCTGGTTATTTGCTTAAAAATCCGAAGAAGACCACTGAAAGAGCTCGAGCCTTCTCCTCTTTTTCCAAGTTAGATTCACCAACAAAAATTTGTTATTTCCATGACTTATAAATTTTCCTTGCCAGAGAAAAGAGCTGAGTTACACTCATATTTTCCATGCAACTCCAAGAAGACTGGTGCGAAGAACCAGTGATCAGACAGAGGGAAAACCGGAGCGCATGAAAAACCAAACAAACTACTAATTTTCCATTTTGCATGCCTTCCCGTGAAACCCGAGCTCGAAGACCGAGTTCATTAATTGCATTTACTCCTAATTTCCCACTCAATCTCCATTGCCACCGACCGCCATAGTTGGCGATGGACAAATGAAATTCAAAGACCATTTCTAACTTTGGCAACTCTGCCACGTCGGCTCTTGCTAGCCATTTAAAACTTCTACCAAATTACCTGTCCTCCATGCTTATCCATCCATTTAATGTCATAGAAACTGCCGCCCATGGTTCGCACCCTTCCATAGGTCCCCTTTCTTCCTTGTTCAATAGTTAGGTTAGTAACATAGGTTAGGATTTAAGATGCGACTTAGTCTAACCTCCATAGCACAAGTTACTAACTTAGAACATTTAGATTATAGCTTAGGCCTAGGTTAGATTAACACTAATCTAACCCATAGGTCATAGTTTAGTTTTAGGTTACTAACCTTAATAAATCCAGTTTAGGTCTAACATTTCAAATGCTCAGAAAAAGAACCTACAACATACATTCACGAACAGGATTCACTCCTGCACTGCCAATAGGCTAGTGAATTAAATGTATCTGAATTATTACCTGGTCCACGATCAAGACCTTCCTGATATTACGATATCGGGAACCAATTCATTTAACACGATCAGCCTGAGTTAGACTCCGGAACTAGCTTATTCAATGCATTCAGACCTTGCAACCTGCGTAAGGTCTATAATTTTAATTCATCCCGAATAAACTTAAAGCATCACTTGGATCAATACCACTGATCCAAGGCTAGGGTCTTATAGATGGATAACTCCATAATTCATTCCAAGATCAGATTAAACTCAGGCGTAAAATGAAAGAATTAAAAGAGTCCAATTATATTCCGACTCAGTCAAAGATCTGCAATTTCAAAGAAGATACAGTCCATATCAAGCATGACTTCTCAATCAAAGGAACACATCCTTTTTACAAAAGAAATCACATATCAACACTTGTATGCTCAGGAGGAAGTAACAACAGTCCAGGGTGTTACATTCAGCAAACCCTTACTGTCAGAGGATCACTTTCTATAACTTCAAGTTGATGAGCTAACTCTAAAGAAGGTAACTCCAATGAGAGTGGGAGTTTTTGCCTCTCTTCCATATACAAGAACGAAAGGAGAATTTCTGATGGCCCTTTTAGGTGTGATCCGATCTTCCCATAAGGCAGTTTTAAGCTGTGTATGCCAAGTCCTCTTGTTAGTCTCCATTGTGCACTTAATAATCCTTATGAGGTTTTTGTTGCTAGACTCAGCCAATCCGTTTCCTTGAGGATAGTAATTGGATGAAGTTTTGAGGTATACCCCATTTTTAACAGCCCATTCACTCAATTTCATACCAAGAAAAGCCAGCGCATTGTCTGAAATGACTATAAACGGAGCACCAAACCTCGTCATTATACCCTCCAAAAAATCTAGAACTGCCTTTTCATTGCTCTCTTTTAATGCTACTGCCTCTGTCCATCGATTAAAATAGTCTATTGCGGTAAGGACCCACTTATGTCCATCACTGGATGGAGGATTAATCATTTCGATGAAGTCCAACCCCCATTGAACAAAGGGTTGATCCACTTGAATTGGATGCAATGGAAGAGCTGTCAGCTTCTACTTACCTGTGAAAAAGGCACATTCCTTACATTTCCTTACCCAGAGATGGGCATCCTTGAATAAATCTGGCCAATAGTAGCCAGCTCGCATGATCTTGGTAGTTTTTGTTCGTGCATAATAATGTCCTCCAGATAGGCCATTATGAAACTCTTCTAGTATCTTACTGACCTGTTATGGTCCTATGCACCGAAGGAGAACGCCGTTCAAATATTTTCAAAAGAGAACACTATCTACCAAAACATATGGGATAGATTGAGGACGGAAAGTTTGTCTTTTGTTTTTATCCATGTTTGTCGGGTATGCTCCTGAGAAGATGAAATTCTTCATTTTGGATAACCAGTCAGCTTGATCAACATCCTCATCAGTATTTAGGAGTGTCACGTCCTCATTACTTTTTGATTCCATGTCTGTTGCAAGTTGCTGACATAAACCCTTACCTCTGACAAGTTTAGTGACTTTGATGTGCACATCATAATCCATTACCTTCGTGATCCATCCAGCATGCTTTTCATTCATTTCTTTGTTCAGCAAAAACTCCTTGACACCTGGATGAGATACTATCAGATGAATCTTGTTGTTGGACAACATGTGCTTGAATTTCTTCAAAGCTCGAATAACCACGAAGACTTTCTTTTCAATGAATGAGTATTTGAACTCGTAGTCTTTGAGGGATTGATTGAAGAAAGTGATTGGTTGCTCCATCAGGTCATTGTTTTGTTGGGTGAGGATCCCTGAAATGCTCTCTTGACCTGCAAAAGCATAAAGGATAAAATCTTTGTCAAACCTAGGGTTCACAAGCATGGGAGCTTGAGAAATGGCTGTTTTGATGGCTTCAAATCTTTCTCATCCTTCCTTTGTCCATAAGAATGGCATGTTTTTCTTTAGCATGGCTGTCAGTGGTTTAGCCAATGTCGCGAATTGAGGAATGAATCTCCACATGAAATTTATGGTTCCCAGAAAACTTTGGAGGCCCTTCTTGTGACTTGGGAGAGATAAGGACATAATTGAATGAATCCTGGCTGGATCGATTGATAATCCTTTTGCTGAAACCACATGCCCCAAAAATTTTCCCTCGTGCACTACGAAAATACATTTCTTGAGGTTAAGTGAAACACCAAATTCCCTACACCTTTGGAAAACTTTCCTTAGATGCGTGATGTGATCTTATGCATGCTTAGAGTATACAGTTATATCATCAAGGTAAACTAAAATAATGTCGTTGATTAGTCCCTTAAATTCCATGTCCATGGCTCTTTGGAAACTAGCCCCGGCATTGGATAATCCGAATGGCATTTTATTGTAGGCATACGTGCCCCACTTGGTAGTCAAAGCCGTTTTTAATTGGTTGGATTCTTGGACTAGGATTTGATTGTAACCTGAATATCCATCGAGAAAAGAAAATCTTTGAGCTCCTGCCACCATTTGAAGGATCTGCTCCATCGATGGAAGAGGATAATGATCTTTTAATGATGCACGATTCAAATCCCTAAAATCTACACATAACCGGATCTCTTTGTTCTTCTTCCTCATGGGCACCAAATTGGCTACCCATGAGGAATGCTTGATGGGAAAAATAATACAGGCCTCGATGAGCTTGGTTAGCTCCTTTCTCATTACTGGCTCAATTTTGGGATTAATTGGTCTCTGTTTTTGACGAACTGGCTTAGCATTAGGATCCAGTTCGATGGTATGTTGTGCTAGACCTGGATCAAAACCACACAGATCTTTATAGCTCCATGCAAAGATGTCATGATACTCTTGAAAATTTTTTTGATGAAATCTTCCTTCTCCTCAGAAGTACACACTTTTCTGATCTTAAGAAATTTTTCATTTCGCTACTTCAACTTCCTCAAAATATTCTTCTCTGACCACCATGTTAGGGATTTGTCTTGTGGCTTGGTCATCTGAATTGAAAATGGATTCCAAAGTGACTAAACCTTTTGGTAACTTGTTGCTTTTTCAATTAGTATAATTTTCTCACCATATGACTCCTGCAACTTATCTTGATTTTTTGTACCAGACTCCGCCTCTTCTTGTAGGAAGAGGAAAATTTTGTTTGTCACTATCAAACACTTGCCAACTACTCACATTTTCAGGGACTGCATGCTCGAACCACCATTTTGAACAAATTACTGCCCTTCTTTCATGATATCAACTGGTATGTTATATTTTGCAAGCAAATTGTAGCAAGGCTATCAACATCTTGATTTTGATTTCTAGAAACTACATAGATCCCAAAATCTTTGAAATCTTCAATTAAGTCCTAGAATCGGTTCTTGTATGATCGTCAAAAGATCATTCTCGGATGCATTGCATGCCATCACTTGATGAACAACTAACTCACTGTCTCCAAAAATAGTCATGAACTCTTGATTCCCTTCTTTTGGGCTAGCTAAATTCCTTGCATAAGGGCCTCGTATTCAACAACATTGCTAGTGCAACTAAATTGTAACTAGAAAGATGAGAAGTACTTCTCTCCCTTTGGAGAAATTAACATAACACCAACACCAAATCCATTATTACTTCTTGAGCCATTGAAATAACAATTGCCACAATCCTTCTGAATCGTTTGGTGTTTTCACAAGTTATGGTATGATCACATCTTCTTCATGAATACAGTAGGTACCTAATCCTCGTTTCTTCCAATAGAAGCAAACCAACTTCTTATTCTGCTAACACATCAGTGTAGGGATCATGTACTGATGATCTCCACTTACTTCATCTAGCACATGTATCAGGAACTTCTTCAAAAAGAGTGGTTGGTTCATGATCAGACATCTTCTTCTTTTGGATCTCTAATGGTATAATTCCCATTTATAGGACTAGCGGTGTAGAGTTCTACATGATTATGGCAAGATTGGTTCTACCCTTATAGTCACTTTGGTTTCATATCGAGTCCTAAGAATCATATGTGACCAATTGGTTGATAGATAACTGCCCATCTTGGCAGTGAAATCTCATGATAGGAAGATGGAAAATAGAGGATGGAGATCAATGAATGATATGCCTTCGTGTGAATGAAAAAATCGGGCATGCAATGGATGGTAATTTGGAGTCCTTTGATAACCCCAACAGTCTTAACAACTATTCCATCCAGCTGAACAACTCCTCTTGCAACTAGTGTATATTGTATACCTTGTACATCTGTCAATTTGTTTGGGCATGACTGAGCTACTAGCTACAAAATTGATCATGCAATTATCCACCAAGTGGTTGTCAATGATCAAGGAAATATAAAATGGCGGTGGTTTTTTGGCTTTAGGAATACTTTTCCCTTCCGGTTGACACAAACTAGTAGTAGTTGTTGTTCCACGACCTGACGATCCATCGGTTCTACCAAAACTATTTAGAGCCTCTCGCAACAAATTTATTTGAGAAGGAATTGATAGTTCGTCCCACATAGTTACGCTCAGATTGGTTTTATTCATTTTTTCTACTATGCTAAAGGGAATCGCTCCAACTTTGCTGACACTTATTTGGGTGTTAGGATCCTCTTTTAGAAAGTGCTTGTTGGGTACCGTGATGCCTTAAAAACCTTCTTTCCTCACAGCTTGGCTAACAGGTGTTTCTGAAGATTTCTTTCCCACATATTTATCAAATGTCACTTATGACTGAGGCTATGAAGTGGATGCTTGATCAGTTTTGTAAGGTTGAGGTTCCATTGCTCTCTTCTTGGAACGAGTGTTTTCTGTCACTGATGAGGAATATGTATTTAACCCGCAAAAATCTTTTATTTTCCAGTTTAGCAAAGTGGTTTCTTCATATGCCTATGGTTGATCTATTGTTTCTTGCATAGATGTATTTTTTGTTAGCTCTGAAGGTGCATATACACTTTGAACCATAAGGTCCTATCTAATAACTCCATTGGGACAAAGATTTTTATTGTGGGGTTGAGAACAAGCATAGCAGCATTCATCATCTTGAAATAGATTATTCTAAACATGTATTATGGCTCTAGATGAGCTAGCAATAAGAGGGTTCCAAAAGTTCAAAGGCCTCACATTCATAGCTTTGTTTATAGCTTGATTTTACGGCTAGTTGTCCCCTTGAAATAGAGGATGATTAGCTTGATACTGCTGATTTTGTGGGTGATACAGATGATTGTATTGAAATTGTTTCCTCTTGAGTGGAACGAGCTCGTTTCCAAAAGTTTGCAATAGTGACTTGACTTCAAATATAGCATTTGAAGAGGCAGGGGTAGACTGAGCTAGTTGATTAGAGGTTGTTTGAACAGGCGCAATGATAGGTTGATTGTTCGTAAGATCCAGAGACAACGGCATTGACGTTTGTGGAGTTATCTTTCCATCCTGAATCAAGGAATTTTCCGCTCTTATGGAAATGTCATAGGCATCAGGTAATGTAGTCCCTCCCATGGACTCAATCAAAACTACTCTATCGTTATTCAAGGCTTGTAAATAGTACAAGAATGCATTATTTGGAGAAGGCTTTATGAGTTCCGGAATCCTATTCTAGGTCCTATGGAATCTAAAGTTGAAATCACTCATGTATTCTTGGGGAGCTCTCTTAATGGTAGTGATTTGTTCCAAAAATTATAGGTGATCACTTTTATCTTCAAAATGTTTACAAAGCTTTTCTCCTAACTCATCCCAAGTGGTTATAGTGCCAACACTTAACCCTCGAAACCATTGAAGTGATTTTCCCTTGAAAGAGGTAGAAAGAAGTCTAACCGCAACATTTTCCTCCGTGATATTATGTACTACACAAATGTTGGCTACATCAAGAATATGTTCCACTGGAGTAACATGAGTTTCCCTTGTGTAACAGGGTAAATTTTTGAGTTCCGCAATAGGTATAGGGTCACGTTGAGCCAATAGAAGAGGACTGCTTACATTGAAAGGGGGAAAGACTTTGTTTTGTGCCATAGTAGTAAGAGGTTAATTGTTCCTTGGTGGAGGAAACCTTCCGAATGGAGGAGTTAAATGACCCCTACAAGGTAAAGCTGCAACTGGTGATGTTGAAATACCTCTTCTTCTTCTCTTTGGAGGAGACAAGGAAAGTTTGATTTGCTGATAATTTCCTTACTTTAAAGAAGCTTTTGTCTAAATTATTTTCATAATTTAATGCACTAAGATTTGGAATCCAAAGATATAGAGTCACCAGGTACGTTGATTTGTGTAAATGAGAAGAGAAGTACCATTGCTGGTCCCACCGGGCGTGCCAAAAACTTTTGTCACCAAATCACTATACCCTCTGAATGACCAGAATGTGAGCAAGATGTTCAGTGTGATTGGGACACATGGAATCACCTTGCAAGATGTGGGACTTGGGCTTAAGGTGAACCTCCATAGAAGGACAACTTCCTCTTCCTAAACCAAGTGTTGTACTACTCCTCGTGTAATAAAATGGTTATCTAGTCCTATGCTAACATTTTAATGGGTTTTAGGGAAAGAGATTGGCAAGAAATGAAACTATACTGGGGATGGTGATGCACCAAATAAATGGTTTTTCCCGAATCAGGAAGGGATAATTTGAAGAGGGTGTGTGCACCACAAGTCAACTTCACCTACTGTAACTTAGAGAGGGTATATAATACCACAGACTAGGAAGCACGTGTTCCCTTTGTTAAAATCGATCAAATAAACAAGTTATCAGTCTTCCAGTGAAGAAGGATGAACTTGAGAAGGGTGAACAATCATCACAACTCAACTCCATGTAATGCTCCACCACTTGATAAGCACAAAACTCCAAGAACCTGCAATAGAAACATGAACTTACACAATGTACCTATAAGCATGAGAAAGGCACACATAAGTATAAAAGGATGAAAGGACTGATATTAGTCACAAAATACACACTTTTATTACTTCAACAATGTGCACAATGCATCCTACATTTAGAAGAGGAAATGGTTTCCATTACAGTCTTGGAAAGGAGACTTGAAATTTCTCTCAACATACAAGGAAAACTTACAGAAGAGAGAGGACTCTTGAAAAATTTTTACTTGCGTAAGATATCTAACTATCCAACCTGTCTCACCTATTGGAACCCCTTGGAATGAGCTTCCAACTTACATTTATAGAATAAATTGAGAGAGAGGAGAGGAGTCATAAATTCCCTTCCTAAATTGAAGGTACATGATGTATTTATTACAGTTGGTTGAACCACTTGAGAAGGTTCCATCATGTGTCATTAATTGCCTGTTGACCTAGTTATCCTTAATTAATTAAAAGAATATTTAAATAATAATAATAAATATTATTATTAAAATATTTAAATAAAAATATTAAATTAATTAAAATTAGTGGTGGGAACCCCCCTTTAACTTTATTGCACTAAAGGGGGGAATCATGAGGAAAAGGCCAAAAAAGAGCCCAACGCGGTGGTTGGCTTGCCGAGCCAACCCACCAAATTGGTTTCGAGCTCCTCCAGTCATTGTATTGACTGAGCTGCTCGGATTTCCAAATGAGCTCACCTCAGACAAGCTCCTCCACCGCTCAACGTAACCAAGCTCACTTTGTAACCACATCGTGCTCCTTTGCAAGCATCAAGCTCCTTTTGTAACTACACTGAGCTCCTATCCTTCATTGTGTTGATCGAGCTTATCAAATCTACTATCTACTTGGTCTTGACACCTCTAGTCTTAACTCGATGCATTGAATGATTTATCTTTCCATGATAGCTTTGTGATTCTATTTCACGAACTCATTATTTCTTTTGACTCATTTTCCATGTCACGATCTCTCGATGTCTTGACCGACCCTCCATTCTTCTTCCTTACGATTTTACTCCACCTTAACTCAGTAGAGTCTCCCCGTCACTACTCATGTCATATTCCGATGAGTTCTAATTCATGCCCAACGCCATCTCCCTAAATTTTGAACTTGTCTCTAAGTATGAAATCCCTTATATTCGACTATAGCAGGCTCATATCCAACTGTTATCATGCGACAAGCTCCCTATAACTCAAAACACTTTCCTTTCACCACTTACATGTCTAAGCTTCTAGTAAAAGTTCATCGTAACTCCCATGAGCATGACCAAATAGACATAGCATTGATTTCACCCTAATGATGGCCATACTTACTTCTTCCTTGGTTCGTTGGATCATCTTCTAGGAGAGACGAGCTCCTTCCACCACTGCAACAAGCTGGTCTAGCATCATAACAGCTTGGCTCACTCTTCGAGCTCTCTCCATTACGTGTATTGAAATTTGAGCTCCATATTTAATATTTCACCGCAACCCCTTTCCCTATTCACTGAATTGGTTTGCCACAGCCACGACTGATCTCCATGCACCAAATTGAGCTCCTCTTTCCAATGTGTAGCTCACAACTTGGCTCTATAAGCTCGAATTACTTCTTCCACTGAATAACTCTCCACCGAGCCTTGTCTATTCTTCCTGGATTCCATTCCCTCCGACTCAGTGAGCCTATTTGCATCATCATGTCGACTTGTGATTTCGAGCTCAAAACAAAAGAGCTCTTACCATCACTGAGTTCACATGTTGAGTTCTAAATCAAGTTTGCTCCTTAGCGCCACCTTTGAGCTCCGCATGTTTGTTCTTCCTCTACCAAAGCCACCATAAATGAGTGAGCTTCCTCTTTTTAGCTAGATTTTACTCCATCACTTGATTAAATTGGATGAGTCCTCCAGAAACCACACCAAGCTATGTCTCCCATGGTTGAGCTCGTCGCTTCCTCCATGTCAACCAACAAATCATTCGCCAAGGTTCTGCATCGCATTGTCTTACAGAACAAGATCCTCATATCATCACAATCAAGCTCCCCAATGATGTCAAGCCACATTGAGCTATCTCTTTGTCGTCTTGAATGTCTAACTTCCCACCGATCCATCAAACTATGTGTCAAGCTTTCCACATCATCCCCTGTCAAGTTCCACCTCCGTATTTAGCTCGGTTTGTACTAAGTGTCGCGACCACCGACCAAACTTCTTCCTCATTGGGCTATTTTCTGAAATGAGTCTCTCATCATCAAGCTCAAGATTGACCTGACTCATTTTTTTAATGGCGATCAATGAGCCTGTCGTCTCGACAAATTTCATGAGCCTATATTCATTCGAGCAAGCCCCTAAAAGAACCCAGACCGTTACTATATTGAATCGACACTACAAATTCCCATACGACTTGATATTTATGTAAGTTCACTGACACCGCAGAGTCCATCCTGCTCTATAAACTTAATCCTGAGCTTCCATTCTACATTGAGCTTCTCTCCACATCACCCGAGCTCAGCATGAGCTCGTTGCAACCAATCTCTGAGCTCCCATCTTCTCGTACCAAGTTGACTAGTCCACCGTGCATTACTGAGAGTAATTCCTTCGCGAGCTCTACACACAACACACCATCAAACAACTCATCTGATCTTCTCCACATCCCCTGATCTCCACGCATCCATTAATACTGACTCGAACCCCAACTTGGCCCTTTTGCATGGCACTCCACATGAATGCGCCCTACTTTGGATTCATCTTCACAGGCTCACCTTGTACTTGAACACCTCTGTAACTGTGAGCCTGATGACTTGATGATGCAACTGTGCATGTAGAGCCCTATCATGACCAAGTCAATTGCTTGCTTCTGATAATAGCTCTAACTTCCATGCTAATAACTCAGTGATTAACTCGTCATTTCGCATGTATCCTCCCTGACAAATAACTCGTCCATTGACTCAGGCTTCAAATTACATGTTTAATTTGGGGAACCTCTCCCGTGGCTTGCCATTTCATAATTCCCACTTGACCATGCTTGCATGAATCTCTACATTATGGAACATCTTTCTCTACTTGCCATCAACAAATTCCTTCTTGGCTTATGTGTTCGCTAATCTCCACCATGGCTGCAGGCCCCAAAATCCCCCCATCATGGAAACTTTACCTTAACTCGACATCTTATCATCATGGCTTGGCATTTCATTCTGTAGGGCCTGACCTTCTCATATTCCCATGAGCTCCCCCATAGGGCATTTCACTGAGCTATCCCTAACTCATTCTTAACTCAGCTGACTGAGTTACCTCATGTTTTATCAAATGAGCTTGCCAATTCACAAACAGTTATACACGAGCTTAACTTGGTTGAGTGGGTTAACTCCTATTGAGCTCACCTTCGTATTCAGCTCTTAGGTAGGACAACAATATAGGATCAATCAGGGTTGACCCTTGTCATTTACAAGAATCAATTTTGCCTGTGTATCAATTTTCATGATTTTTGTGTGCTCGAGTCAAGCCCAAAGATGAACTCTAAGCCGAATTTTATACATTGGGCTTCTTCACTACTTACGATGTTCTCCTGTGAGCCGAGCTCTAAGCCTAATGACTAAACTCCTATGATGGCTTCTTTGAGCTACTACCACTATGAATTACAAGCTTCTTGTCATGTATCGAGCTGATTTTTGAGATTGCTACTGAGTTGATGACTGAGCTCTCACCGAGCTATCAACTGAGAAACTCCCTTCGATATTTCCCATATTTCGATGATACTTTAATTAGTATGGGTTGATATTGAACTCAACTCCTTGAACCAAGTTCCATTTTGACTTAAAACCTTCCCAACCTAGCCATCTCACCGAGTAGATCACCGAGGTGCTCAGCAAGCAAAATTTTTGTTCGAAGTAAACCTTAAATTCTTAGGCCATGTTGAAATTCCTTTAAACAAAAAACTATCCTGAAACGTCTCATGAATGCCTCTCCTGTTTTATGGGTCCAATTTACTCATGTTGTCCATTTTTTCCCGAGGGGAAAAATTGGATAACAATACTTAGATGAGGATTTTAGTTGATCCTTAGCATTACCATGGATGAACTTGTCATTTTTTCAAATAATTCCTCCAGTGACACTTGTCCCTTTGGAATTCTATTTACTTTCAATTGAATTATCTTGTCCTCATCTATTTGATCATTTGAATTGTTGTCACTATCATTCTTGATAAACTCTCGTGGGAGTGAGTCATTTCCTTTTAAGTACATGGACCTGAAGTCACATGTTTGTTTTAGTAAGGATAGAATCTAATTATCATCATGAAATTTTTTCTATTTTTCATATTTATCTGTCACACTCGAGTGAAAGATCATTTCTACTGAAAACTTTTCTCCCTTGAAATTCAAATGAAGGACCATCAAGGAAGTAGATACTACCAAGTAATCAATTATGGCATTTTGATCTCTTAGAACTACTTGTATGTCAAATACATCAAAATATTCATGGAAGTCTCACACCCTATTCCTATAATGGCAGAGATTAGAGTTCTTTACTTGAAATATGTCTCTCACTTGTTTCAAAATTAATTCAGCATCACCTTATATGATGATATTTTTAATCCCTATCTCTTTGGTTGCTTGTAATCCAAGTAACAATGCTTCATATTTTACAATGTTGTTTATGTTGGAGAATTACAAATTTTATGTCGAGGGAAATAAGTCTCCCTATGGGAACAAATTTTGTCAAACTCCATGTTCTAAACTTCATTATCAATGTCAGTTATTCTTTCCTCAAGAATAAGCAATTCTTCCCCTCACTTAGATCTCATGAAGTAATTACCATCACCTCTTTCTTCATATGGAACTTTCCCTAATTCTTCAAATGAATCTTTTCCCATCTCTCTAATTCAAAATAAAATGTTAGCACTGGGGTCATCTGACTTCTGCACTGTGTACTTCATCTTAGGCTCGGTAAGGAGTTTCTTCATCTCACATTTAACAAGTATTAATGTAGAAGCCTAGTCCATTTAAATTTTTCCTCCCATCTCTCAACAGAAGCTTCTACTGAGGAACATTCCATATGTAGTTGGCATGTTAGCCACTAGGATTATTTCCTTCACCTATTTTTATAGATAAGCCACAAGGGCCATCACTACATCTTTAATCCTCCCAACAAGTGGAACGTTATTAGTCTCCATTGAATAGTAATGACCAAATACCCAAGAGAGACTCAAACTGAGGGATTGAGAAACCTTGTTGGGCATGACATTGTCAGAGGCACTAGAATCGATGATATAATTATTCAGACGGTGTCCATTAATCAACATGGAAACATAAAAGGATTAAATCTTACCGGTGGAGGAAGGGGTAGAGGCTAGCATATTTTGGCTGGACTAGGCTCGGGAGTAGGAAGCATACCTTTTGAATTGGATGATAATTTTGAAGAGGATAACACTTTGGACTTGGAGCATCCACATTTGATCAATTTGAAAAGTTTCTCAAACTTCTCAGGGTGATTTTGTAAGTATTATGACTCTAAGATATGGACCTTATCCTTTTTTACATGGTCAATGATATCAAAATTTGAAGAAGGGTTTTCAATAGCATGGGAAACATTGGCTTGATTTGATTTATATTAGGTACTTTTTGATTTCTCATCATTCTTATGATTTTCATAAGTAGAAACATTATTTTTGGTAGTTTTTGAATTACCTAGCTTGGAGTATTCTTACGATGAGGCACATCTCCAGGCTTCTTCTTGGATAATTATAAAGATCGAGAGAATGGAGATACTCTCTTACTTATGATTTTTTCAGTAAGTAGAATCACTGGTTAAGGATATTCTCTCTCTATCTTTATTCTTATATGTCTTCTCCTTCTCGAGAGTTTTTTATCAAGTGAAAACAACACAAGAGTGACTATTCATATCAACCACATAATCCTCATATGCATCACCCGAAGAGGATGCATACTCATAAAACATACCTCGGTAGATTCAAACTCTTCTATTATTATCTCAACTTCTTCTTCTTCACTTTTTGAAGTTTGTTCTTCTTCACTTTCTTCATCTGATCAGGTCCCATATGTTATGTTCACAGGAGGAGCTTCAAGAGCAAGCCTCTGAGGCGCAGGACATATTATTTGTTTGTTTAAGAAGTTATTTCTATGAATTTCTTTGTACTGCAAATTATGTGTTTTCACCAACACTCACGAGGCTACGCCCCTCCTTCTTATGTATGGGGAGGCTCCCATTATTGAATGTAAACTATCCTAATTCTATACTAAATATGGAGTGGGAAAGTAGGATTGGGGATCACACATGAACACTTCACTGAACCTATGGAAAAGTGCTTGTACGTGGCACAAGGGAGGAAATTGCAACAATGAGGGGTGAAGGAGAGAAATTAGGAAAGGAAAGGTTATTGTTGTGAGTATAAAATTACAGATTTCACACCCAATAACTAGAGTATTTCAACATTCAATTAGAGGAAAACAACAATGAAGCATCTAGCGAGACTAACAAACAAGAGACACACAGTTCTTTAGGTTCATCTATCAGGGACACCAAGTTCCTTCTTGATCACCATACTTGCAAAGTTCAAAAAGAGAGAGAGTAGAGGAAAACATGAGCAAAGGAAATGGAATAAATGTAGCTTTTATTTCTTGTGTAGTGATGAATACAAAGCTCAATCAATCTACAACAATCCACAATTATTACCAAGAACTGAAACTTTCAAGATCTTTTGGAATGGAGAAGCCATTCTACTTTATAGCATTGTGAATTGCCTTCTCATCTACCCCCCACATGACTCTTCATGTTCCTATTCCACTTCTGACCTTTAAATTTCCCTTAGAAGAGACAAATTAATTACGTCTCTTATAATTTTGTGAGAGTACTTTTACAATTTACAAATATTATCACTTAAGCAAATAGGACAAAACACATGATTACGTACAATGAAAAATTAGAAGAAAGTGAAAGAAGAGGAGAAGGGAAAGGACTCACAATATATTGAGGAAGATATTTCTATTGTATAACTTTCTTATTCGAGACATGGTGGTCATAATCTCCTCCTTATGTCAAGATGCACAAACGCCTCAAACTGCCAAATGAGTGTTTAGAAACACTGTTACAAGACCTCTCAATGTTAGCTTGAGACAAACACAGAAATCACCCATGATGATGTGTTCTTGATCTCATAATGAGAGTGAGGATCACTCTCTTTCTCCTTAGGCTTTCACAATTTTCATTCACGATGCACAAACCTCTTGATGCTTGTATTTCCTGCAAAATCACTACACATTAAACTCTGCAACTGACCTTGCAATGTGACTTTGAAGGAAGAAGGATGAGATACTAGCTCCTTGGTTTGAGCACCCAAATCTCATTTGACTCACCCAAATCAACTCAACTCAACTTAACCAACTCTCCCATTTCAACTATCTCAATTCAATCAGCTCACTGAGCTCACCCAACTCACCTAGCTCTCCCAATTTACTTGAGCTCAACTCAAGCTCACTCAGAGCTCTCACTGACTAAATCAGTTCACCTTGATGAGATGATGATTAACAATGATGATAATGATGACCTCTTCTGATGAATAAATGGATTCATTGACACCTTTCTAATCTTTTCAGTTGTTCAGTGTCTCTGGCTCTCACCTACTGCACCTTGATATGTTCTACCCTTGTTTCTTGACATAATTGAGCTCAAGATGATGCTTTAAGATCCTTGAAGAAAGAGTTTCCTTTTTTGAGCTATAAAATCACCTTAAAACCCTGTGAGGATGTCAAAAATCAACAAGATGAGGGAAAATGGAGCCAATTGCAACTTTTTACATCCAAAACGAGACTTTCTATTTTTAGCAGGTAGGACCAGGACCTACTATTTTGGGACATATCACCTATTTTACTCAAATTTTACCTTCTAAACATTCTAGTAACATTTAATTCTCCTCTATTGATAATGTGTTTTATTTTTAGCAAGTTTCCTATTTTTAGTAAGTTAATTTTTTTTACTTTTTTTTTTCAGGAAAATTGTCAATTTTACCATGTCTATTGTTTTACACCATTTTTCGAAATGTGATGAATGATCAGAACATAAAATTTGAAGGACTTAATATTTTTAGCATGTTTATGGGAATGAAATATGATATTTTTAGTAAGTATTCATTCTGGCCTCGGTTTTCATCAAAAACATTTTTTTGGAATTCATCTCTCATTGCGATCTTGTGCTCCAATTTCACTATGTTCTGCCCACTGGAACTCTTGGAAATTGAAAAAGAAATTTTTAGAGGTAAGGGTTTTAGGTTTGAAGATTTCATGGCATCCATTAATGGATTCATTGAGCTTCAGTTATCACAAGGATGCTTTGGAGAAGAAAAATCATCTCAAACCTTGGTAATATAAGTTTCCTTGATTCATTGGCAGTGAGAAAAGACTCATTCTTGTATAGATGGATGCTCTAGAATAATTTTAACAGCATATGGTGGTTTTTTTGATTTGAATGATTCTTGTATTCAACAATGGATCCTTGGTTGAACTAGGTGAGAAAACTCTTAGCAGTTAGTCATTTTCATGCTTTGGCGGTCATCTTCATAGTCAAATTTATACCTGGCATAGTAGAACAGTAGCTAGGGAAAAGTTAGGGTTTTCAATCTTATTGGCATGGGGAATTTTTTATTTCCCCTTTTCTCATGGGAAAGACATGAGGGGCATAAGAAAATTTTCCCTCAATTGGGATTTCCATGTGTCACAACATGGTTGGACAAGAGGGAAGTGAGGAAAAACAAGTCATTTAACACTGAAGGGCCGAACCTGGGTCATATGAAGAACCTAATTAGGGGATAGAGAGGGAAAATTTTTGTCCCCTTATCCCCTTGGATAGGGACATGAGGGGTATAAAAATTTTCCCTCATGTGGTGATGACAAGTGGCACAACATGATTCAGTGAGGAGGTGAGGAGGAAAAGCTTTCCTTAGCACTTATGAAGCTCAAACTTGATCACATGAGAAACTAGTGCCAAGGCTAGAGTGGGGCACATTTTCTTGTCCCCTTTGTCCCCTTAGGATAGGGATATGAGAGGGAAAAAAATTCCCTTCCCTAGTGATGACAAGTGGCATACTTTCATTGCACGATGGGAGGGGCTTAGAGAATATGTAAATAAGCTTGTGAAGTGCTTAGTAGGGTCATGTGAGGAACCTGGAGGAAAATTTAGGGGTGGGGCACATTTTCTTTTCCCTCCCCTTGGGATAGGGACAAGAGGGACACAAAAATGTTCCTCAACCTGGAGGTGACAAGTGTCCTCTTGCAAAATTGACTAAGGGAAGCATACCTGTGAGAAGAGAGAGAACTTGAAGAGGTTTGAGCTCTAGGAGGTATTTTTTATGAACCCTTATATGATTTTGACTCCCAAAGACTTCCAATATCAATGGGATGGTATCATCCTTTCAATTATTCTTGAAACTCCCTGAAATATCTCCTTTTTTCTCAAGACAACAGGGTGTGTCTACACAATTTGAATTTCCCTGAGATATACTTGAGTCTTGTGAAAGATTTGAAAATTCCATCATGTAGAACATTTTATATATTTCTAATGACTAATTTTTTGACTTTAACTCCTTACAGATCTCTCAAAATCATCTACAGAAGATCAGGTACCCGATTTTGACTTCCTACTCCTTGCACCTAAAAAACCTAATGTTGCATTGTTTGTCCATAAACCTCTAAAACTTTCTAAAATTTCCTAAATCAGTTCAAACATGTTCCTAGATCTTCAATACCATATCTATATGATTTTGAGCCTTTTGTTCCATCCTGGAGGATGCACACCAGTCTTGGAAAGGTTAAAATTAGCCTTTCTAGGCCTATTGAGAAACTAGATCGTTGAAAGCATTTCACTGAATGAAATTTTTGACCTTTTCACAACATTCAAAACACCTATACTTGATTTTTAATCATCTTAGAGTACCTTCAAGGTCAATATGGACATGAAACAACTAAAAAACTGTCCAAGAGAGGGTTTTGAGAAGACTCGAGAACAATTTTTTTGAATTTGGCTAAGTTGTCATGCTTGAAAGTTTGAAATTTTTATGCAACACATTTGCATGACAACAACTAGCTCTATCTTGGGGACTTACTAGATTAAGAAGAGTAAGGACATGGAAAAATAAGAACCCTAGAATCTCAATAAACTACATGGACTAGCACCTTGTCCATTGGGCTTATGGAGTCATCACAGAGAGACACAACACAACTTCCTTTATTGAACACATACACACATGACAAGAAAAAATCACAAGAGAAGAAAAGGAAACATAAGATGAGAAAACACAACACAATGGAAACACAAAATGATACGCGAAACACACAAAAAAAATCATCCTAAGTCACCTATGTACATGCGGGGGACAACCTCTTTCATTGAAGCACTAATTTGGACTGAGTTCTTACCCGTAAACGGGTATCACCAAATTCCTTTCTTCTACAAATCCATTGACACACTCACTAAAATATGAACCTCTCCTCATATATTGAGAAATATAGTATGATTTCTAGTGAAATTGGTGATCCACTTATTCATTGCATTTCCTCTGTTACTTTGACATATTCTTTCCATTTTCTCATTGATTCCCAAGTTTTTGTCCACTTGTTGATTTTCCATCGTTACTATGGAGATGAGCCTCAATCATATTTGACTTATCATGTGGTTTTCAAGGTATATGTTCTTCATTTTCCATCTACTTCATGACCACCATTTCCACGTGTTGATTCTCAGAAAATTCTTTAAAAACTTTGACATTATCACCAATCTCTTGATGTTCTTTGTTTCTCAATTGTATCAAGAAATCATCTTTCTCATACTCTGGCTATTTTACAACATGCTTCCTTACACAATGTGTATGTATATTGCATCATCTTCTTGGAAATAGAATGAGCTTAGGTTGGGTACACAACATGGAAACTAGTCATCTTCCTCATTTTTTCCATCTTGAGCTTCGACATCAATTTTTTATGTTGAGATCATCCTTCTCTTGAGAAAAGTGAACACCGAAAGGTTTCTAGCATGTATCAAACAAAATCAGCCTTAGGATCAAACATCATTTCATTCCTCCATTTTTTTTGATAATGTTTCCATCCTCATGAAAAGGGAATGAGCACAACATTGGAGTTGAAATGTTGTCATTATCATTTTCCCATTATTGATCACCGAGAACCAAGAAATTCATTTCTATGATGAAATCATCATCTCCTTGAATAGGTTCACATTCAAGAGGATAAACATGATGTCATTCTTGTATTTCTTGTCATCTTCTTCTAATGAGAAAGAGAAGTCTTCGTATTCATAAGAATACTCATCGCATTGAACCTCATACTGAGCATCAAGAACATGATTGAAAACATTGAAGTTACCTGACAAGAAAAGGTTGGGCATCACTCCTTCTTGATCTACATCGCTCATCACTTTGAGATTTATTTATTACAAGTTAAGATTTCATCACCATCATCAACATCCAATGGAGAAATTTCATTTATGCTCTCATCCCATGGGAAGTACATACTCTCAAACTCTGATTTCATTAAATCATTATGATGTTCTTTGATCAACTCTGTGATGCTTATAAATTATTCCACCAACATGGGCAGCTCGAGATCATCCTCAAAAGTCATGAAAAAATTGCAAGATTTTGAATTTTGACATGGGATGTCTATTATTGGGTCATCTAGTCTTTGAATAGTATACTTCATCTTCCTTATGGGAAGAAGTTTCTTTGCTTTATTATTGACTAGAATGGTGGCATGTGACCAATCAAGCTAGTATATATCCACCAACATCTCAATAGAAAATTTGACCCAACAACATACCATATGAGGCAAGAATGTCTGCTACAAGTATTCTCATTGTGATTTTCTTGTCAGGGAAGTCCTCCAATGCTACCTTGGTATATTTGATTTGTCCAACGATAGAACTTATTTCATTTTAATGGAGAGGTAATGATCAGAGGTAGGAGAGAGAGATAGGTCAAGAGATTTAGTAACTTTTTAAGGTATGACATTGTCTGAAGAACCGGAGTCAATGATGTAATTATTGAGTTTGTACCCATTGACCAGCAAGGCTATGTAGAAGGGCTCTACCTTCCTAGAGGTGGAGAGTGTGGAAAAAGAATTTCAAAGGATGGATTTGAGACACACTGAGGTAGTTCTTTGGTGGTGGCATCTTTAGGACATGAAACAAGACTACTTTCTTTGATATGTTGAACGAGTTTCTCAAGTTGCTTGGGATGAGTTCTCAAGTACTCATATTCAGAAATTTGGACTTTGGATTTTTTGAAATGGTCAATGATATCAAAAGATGAGGAAGTGGTAGGAATATCAAGGATTGCTGCAGCCTTGACATGAAAGTTCTTAAGATCAAAAGAAACTGGTTTTTCAAAGGAAGATGAAGGAAACTTACTTGACGAGGCAACAAGATTCTTGGTTAGAGTGGTCTCATGTTTCTTCTTTGCTAACCCTATTAAAGAAGACTTTGATGATCCTCCTTTTGTTGTTATTTTCATGGAATCACCATTTTAGGATTCAATTTCTTAGCTTGGGCAATAGAAGAAGAACCTTATTTCTCCTTTTGCGATTGATTGAATGCCACTTAGGAGTAACTATTTGTGGATTCTTCAAAATCATTGATCTTTAAACCTCTACTTTAGAAAATTTACGAGACCACAAAAATGTCGTTTCTAATTTTAATCATTGAAAATGATAGAGAAATTGAAAGCTAGTGAATTAATCTTAGTGCTTAGTTCTACTTGCAACAAAATTAGAATGAACAATTTAATGCAAACACAAGATTTTTATCTTGGAAACCCCCAATTCGGGGGGAAAACCAATTGGTAAGGGAAATTTATCTTTCTTCCCACTTATATATTGGCCAATTTAATTAATTACATAATACAGTAATTTGAAGGAAGACAACAATGTTACTTCCACCCTCTATACTTTCTTGTTATGCACTTTCACCTTGCTTCTACAATTTAATTCCAGCACCAAATTCTTCTTGCTCACTTATCCCATGAATTGATGCTCAATTACACTTGTTCTCTTTCTTAAATAGATTTCTCCCCATGTCCTCCCATGCACTAGAGAATTGGAATAGAAAACCAAAGAAGAGACATAGTCAAAACATTTGAAATTTATGACCATTCGTGGCTTTATTCATTTTATTCCATTACTAACATGACTCCCAGTTAACACAGACTGAAGGTTACACAAATTCCGTGGTGGTTACATAATCATTGGTATGTGGAAAGGGGTAGTTAAGAAACCATCAAGGTGGTTATGCAACCGCTACTCTGCACAGAGTGGTAGTTTTGTAACTTAACATTCTATTTTTTTGCTAATTGATTTTTATTCTTGTTTTGGTTTCTCTAATGAAGTGGTGTTTCTTTAGATCCCTATGGATCAATCATCATCAAGAGTGAATTCAAAAAATCCAATCCGAGCACATTCTTCTTCTCCTTTATTTTCAACTTCTTATTCAAATTTTTATTCCTATTCATCTTCATTGATCTTACATATTGCATTGACTGGCGGAGCCTCCAAGGCAAGCCTTTGGGGTGCTCTTGCAATTTGGTTCTTGTTCTGGTTTGGATGAGGTGCTCATTAAGAAACTTTTTTCTTTAACATGGTCAAGTAATTTTCCAAATTTTACAACAATTGATCATCTCTCACATATTTGGAACCCTAGGCCTTATCCTTTGTTGAAGGATTCTTGATCTTAACCGACAAGATGAGGTCATTTTCCACCTCAACAAAAATTTCTTGAGCATTGTCCAAATCTCTTGGTTAAACTCTTCATAGAAATAAACTCACTTTAGGAAATTGAGTATTCATGAAGAGCATCTTCAGATTATTTGTATTAGGAAGGGAAATGACGGGAATCTTATTGATTAGCTTGTTGAATTTTTCCATGAAGTATCTTATGGACTCTTACGGATCTTTCTTAATATGATTAATTTGAGTGAGGAGGCCATGAGCATCTTTGGTGGTCTTGAATATTTCATCAAACTTATTTTCCATACCACCCCAATCAGCAATTGAGCATGGAGGAAAATATTAGAACCAGTCCACCGTGACATCTTGTAAAGTTTCCACGAATAAGTACATTGCAACATCTTCATATTACACTCTAAAGATTCCATAGTCTATGATGAAGGTTGTGATATGATCATCAGGATGTTGCTTGTTATCTCCATAGAATTTCAAAAAATTATTTCTTGATCCTTGTATAAATTCATTGAATGGTGGAGTAAAGCCAATGGACCAGTTTTTTTCCCCATGGTATAGGTTTTTACGCTATCATTTCCTCTTCTCTTTCTCCTTCAGGAGAAATAATGACTCGTGGTTCAACAACTGGTTCTTCAGTATGAACTTCAAGAGGATTTTCAAACAGTTGACTTCTTGTCAGTATAATGGGAATTCTAAAATCAGCTCTGTGTTTCTCCTCAAATGTGGAGTAAACAACACCACCTGCATGATTTGCTTGGGTGCACCTTCTTTCTGCTAGTTTGCCTTAAGTAATTAAGAAGGAAGGAAACTTTAAAATTTTGGATTTCTCAATAGGATTTGTGAAACGACTTTTGAGCATACATAGTATTTTTGTATTTTTTATTTTTTTATTTTTTTATTTTCAAATATCTATACAGGTGCATAAGGACAGAACTCTCCCCAATAGAGTTGCTAAAAACTATTGGTGAAATAGTTTGTAGTGTTGCAAATTATGTGTTTCCACAACCACTCACGAGGCTACAACCCTCCTTCTTGTGTATGGGGAGGCTTCCATTATTAAATGTAAACTTTCCTAACTCTATCTACTATTATGGGGTGGCCAAGTAGGTTGGGGATCACATAAGAACACTTCACTAAACCTATGGTAAAGTGCTTGTACGAGCACAAGGGAGGAAATTGCAGTGATGAGGGGTGAAGGAGAGAAATTAAGAAAGGGAAGGTTATTGTTGTGAGTAAGAAATTACATATTTCACACCCAATAACCAAAGTAGTTCAAAATTCAATTAGAGGAAAGCAACAATGAAGAATTTAGTGAGACTAACAAACCAGAGACACACAAGTCTTTAAGTTCATCTATCAAGGACGTTGAGTTCCTTCTTGATCACCATACTTGCAAAGTTGCAAAAGAGAAAGAGGGTAGAGGAAAATATGAGCAAAGGAAATGGAAGGAATGTATATTTTATTTCTTGTGTAGTGCTGAATATAAAGCTTAATCAATCTATAAAAATCCACAATTTCTACCAAGAACTAAAAATTTCAAGATCCTTTGGAATGAAGAAGCCATTCCAATTTATAGCCTTGTGAATTGACTTCTATTCTACCTCCCACATAACTTTTCATGTTCTCATTCCACTTATGACCTTTCAATTTCCCTTAGAAGATACAAATGAAGTGCCTCTCTTATAATTTTGAGAGAGTACTTTTACAATTTACAAATATTATCACTTAAGCAAATAGGACAAAATACCATGATTGTGTACAGTAAAGAATTAGAAGAAAGTGAGAGAAGATGAGAAGGGAAAGGGATTGACTGATCTATTGAAGAAGCTATTTTTTACGTATAAATTATTGATCTGAGACATGGTGGTCATGATCTCCTCCTTCTGTCAGATGCACAGATACCTCAGACCATAGAACGAGTGTTTAAAAACATTGTTGCAAGACCTCCTGATCTGAACTTGAGATGAACACAGATATCACCCATGATGATGTGTTCTTGATATCACAATGAGAGTTAGGATCAATCTCTTTCCCCTTAGGCTTTAATAATTATCATTCACGATGCACAAACATCTTGATATTTGTGTTTCTATCCCACACACTATGATGCAACATTGAAAAACTCTACCTTTATTGTTCTGTGAGCACCCAGCTCATTTGACTCACCAAAATCAACTCAACTCAACTCAGCCAACTCTCTCATTTCAACTAGCTCAACTCAATTATCTCACTGATCTCACCCAACTCACCCAGCTCTCCTAAATCACTAAGCTTAACTCCACTATCTCACTCACCTCATCCATCTCAATGATCTCAACTCACTCAAATCACTTTGAGATGAGATGATGAGCATGATGAACTCTTCTGATGAATCAATGGATTCCTTGACACCTTTCAAATCTTTTCTAATTGTTCAATGCATTTGGCTCTCGCCTGTTGCGCCTTGATATATTCTACCATATTTCTAGACATTATTGAGCTCAAGATGATGTTACAGGGTTCCTGTGAAGAGTGAATTCCCTTTTTATAGCTATGTATGTAATAAATCAATTAGATGAAGGAAAATGGAGCCAATTGCAACTTTCTGCATCTAAAACGAAGACTTTGTATTTTTAGCAGGTAGGACCAAACCTGCTATTTTGGGACATTTCACCTATTTTCTCAAATTTTACCTTATGAACCTTCTGAAACACTCATTTCCTTTTTTATGATGCCTTTCTATTTTTTGTAAGTTCTTGTTTTTAGCAGGTTGTTTTTTTGCTTTTTGTTTTTTCAAGAAAATTGTCAATTTACCCTGCCTAATGTTTTACACTGTTTCCAAATGAGTTGAATGATCAAAACTTGAAATTTGAACACTTGATATTTTTAGCATGTGTATGGGCATGGAATATGTTATTTTTAGTAAGTACTGATTCTAGCCTCAGTTTTCATCATCAAAAAACATTATTTTTGAATTCAGTTCCTTGTTACGATATCGTGCTCCAAATTTCATCGTGTTATGCCCGCTGGAACTCTTGGAAATCGAAAAAGAAATTATTAGTGGGAAAGGGTTTCATAACTAAATATTTCATGGAAGCAATTAATTGATTCACTAAGCTTACAGTTATCACAAGGATGCTTTGGAGAAGAAAAATCAGCTCAACCCCTTGGTACGATCAGTTTTCTTAATTCATTGGTAGTGAGATAAGCTTCATTCTTGCAATCAAGGATGTTATGAAATAATTTTAACAAAATGGTGGATATTTTAATAGGTGTTTTAATACTTCATGGATTTAATAATGGATCCTTACTCAAACCAGATGAGAAAACCCTTAACAGTTAGTCATTTTCAAGCTTTGAAGGGCATGCAGAAGTCAAATTTATACCTAGTAAAGTAGAAGCGACTAGGGAAAAGTTAGGGTTTTCAATATTCTTGGTATGGAAAACATTTTCTTGTCCCCTATATCCCCTTAGGATAGGGAAAATAGGGTTTTAAAATGCACCCTCACCTGGGCTTTCCATGTGTCATAACATGGTTGGACGAGAGGGAAGTGAGGGAAAACAAGTTGTTTAGCACTAAAGGGTCGAAACTGGGTCATATGAAGAACCTAAATGGGGGCTAGACAGTGAAAAATTTTATTTTCCCCTATTTCCCCTTGGGACATGGACATGAGGGAAAGAAAAATGCACCCTTATGTGGTGATGACAAGTGGCACAGCATGATTTGGTGAGGAGGTGAGGAGGAAAAGTCTTGTCGTAGAGCTCAAACTTGATCACATGAGAAACCAGAACTAAGGCTAGAGTGGGAAAAATTTTCTTGTCCCCTCTATACCCTTAGGATAGTGATAGTAAGGATAGATAAATGTGCCCTTCCCTGGTGATGACAAGTGGCACACTTTTATTGCACAATGGGAGGTGCTAGAAAAAGGTAAATAGGCATGTTAAGTGTTTAGCAGGGTCATGTGAGGAACTTGCAGGAAAATTTGGGGTTGGGAGCATTGTACTTTCCCCTATATCCCTTTGGTATAGGGTCAAGGGGGAAAAAAGTGTGCCTAAACCTGGATGTGAAAAGTGTCCTCTTGCAAAATCGACTAACTACGAGAAGCATACTTGTGAGAGTGAGACTGAGAGATTGAAGACGAGGTTGTCGAAGCTCCAAGAGGTATTTTCTAATGAACCCTTATATTATTTTGACTGCCAAGAGCCTTCCAAGATCAATGATGTCAGCATCATCCCTCAATTATTCCTCAAACTCCTTGAAACAACCCCTTTTCCCCGGGACAAGGGAAAAGGGGTATGTCTACACAATTTGAGTTTCCTTGAGATATACTTGAGTTTTGTGAAAAAATTAAAATTTCCATGATGTATATAATTATTCTAGCTTTCTAATGACTACTTTTTTTACTCATAACTCTTTACAGAACTCCCAAAAAACATCCATGAAAGATCAGGTACCTATTTTGACTACCTACTCCCTACAATTGAAAAATTGATGTTGCATTATTTATCCCTAAACCTCCTAAAGTTTCCTAAATCAGTTCAAAAAAAAATCCTAGATCTTAAATAACATCTCAAGATGATTTTGATCCTTTCATTTCATCTCAGAGGATGCACACCACTCTTCGAAAGGCCTGAATTAGCCTTTTTAGGCCTATTGAGAAACTAGTCATTAAAAGTGTTTTACTAAATGAAATTGTTGGCCTTGTCATATCATTTAAAACACATGTACTTGCTTATTCATGATCTTGGAGGTACCTGCAAGGTCAATATGCACATGAAACAATTGAAAAACTAACCAAAAGAAGGTTTTGGGAAGACTCGAGAACAAATTTGGCTAAGTTGACATGTTTGAAAGTTTGAAATTTTTATGCAACACATTTACATGACAACACAAATTTTTGCACTAATGATTTCGTGGCTCTAAAAACTTGAACTTTGTAATTTTTCCTTATTTGGGTCCTTCTTGATTTTTCTGGACATCATTAAATCATCTTCTACATCAACTATAACTGGTCTGCACCTCGTCCAAGCTGACAGGTTGGCTTCTTCTTAGAATGAAACCAACTTCGAGAAGTTGTGCATTGGTGAAGAACCTTAATTGGTTATCTTTCATGGGCCTGAAAAATTTTGTGGATCTTATATAATATTCTTTTAAATTTGGAAAATAATTATCTTATAGGTTCATATAGATAATTTTTCAATTGAGACCACTAGGTGAGGAGAGCATGGGAATATTCAACTAGTTTAAATATAGCTTCAAATTTAGATTTCATACCTTCCCAATTTGTGATTGATATTCTTGGCAAGCGGTAGAATCAATCCATAGCAGCATCTTGTAGGGATTTCATGAATAGGAAAACTGAAACATATTCATATTTAATTAACTAAAATAGAAATTATTGTTGACTATTCTAGTGTAATCTAATGTTATGCAAAGTAGTAAAGTAGACCCAAGTAAACCAAGCTAGACAATACAAAATTATAATGTGAAAGAGAGGGTTAAGAAGTCTTTAACTGATTCACAGATGTGACAGGGTTGTGTCACAGTGGAGACCAGATAAACAGGAGGAGGAAACTATTGCATAAGAGCTAGAGAAAATACAGATTTAGAATTTTTGGCTAGGACTAGGGCACCTAGAATAGGGACAAGGGTGCCTGGGGGTACTCTGTTATTCAATCTAGGCACCCTGGTCTATGAAAAGGCTCTGTAAAACCTCCTCTGAGGTGTCACTAGATGTTCATCTATGGTCACTTCGTGTCACCACTAATGTCTAACTGCGTCGAATGTCACTATGAATAGGATATGGAAGAATCACCTGCAAAACCTCAAACAAAAGCATCAAAACCCTAAAAAAGAAATATGCATATGAAGGGGTTGAACTATCCTCAGCGGCCCACCAAAAGTGGGCTTATAATTGAATGCTACACTACATTGCAGGCCCAATGTAGTTCTAGTTTTGTGTACAAATCATGCCCTAGGTTTCTCTTGTGACAATCACACTTTGTGAAGTAATGAGAAAAATAACTAGATGTAGAATGTAATAAATGTATGCATGGAAACAATAGACTCCCCTCCTATGAAGTGTGATGTAGATGAACCAGCCTTGTGTGTCTTGTAATGGAGCTAGATGGATGCAATTTTAGCTTTAGATACCTTTGATGGAATGTAACTCTAGATGTTGAGAATACATGTTTAGTGCTTAGTCCCTCATTATGGTCTCATAAATTTATATTTATATGGTTCTCTTGTTCTAATTTTGTAATTAACCCTGAAAATTTCGACCACTAAAAATATGGAAATCTCAAACTACTAGAAAGTGCCCAAAAGATAAGAGTAAAGTGCAAAGAGGATCAGGGCACCCCAAAGGGAACCAGGGTGCCTAGGGTGCACCCCAGTCCTAGCTAGGCACCCCATTTAGAGTAGGAAAAACATAGTGTGAAAAATATGGCTGGGAAAATACATGTGAAAGATCAAAAGTGATAACAGAAAGAAAAGTAAAAATGGCCAAAGGCATGGGTTAATTAGTACTCCTTTCACTCAAAAACCATATGAATAGTAGTATGAGACCGGGACTAAATAATGACTCTGAGTGCGTGATTTAGTGACTATATTTTCCCACCACTTTATATTGGTGAGTGAAAATCTTGGTAACATAAAGTAGATAGAGATGTGTACCTGATAATCCATGTAGAGTGATGTAGTAAACGTGTTGAAGGACTAGACAAAGCGTGGAATGAGAAAACAATGGAGCGAGGAGACTAAAGATGCAAAATTGTGATGAGAGTAAACCTAGGGCAGAAATGCATGTGTAGCTGTTAATGTATGTAGTATACATACATGTCTAGTATCATGTGTATGATATACCCATTATGTGTGTGTTTTTGTTGTTGACTTCTTACTTCCCATATGGACAGAACTGTAAAATAGAAGATGATCAAGTAGTCAAATGTGCATGTATATATGTAGAGAAACATGTAAAAATAGTACAAAAATGACAATAAAAAAGGAACACGTGCACTTGATCCGTGATGAGACAAAGGGTGTTAAAAAGATATCCTATAATTGTTGGTGAAGTGTGAGTTTTTTAGGTGATTTCACACCACTATGACTGAAGAAGTGTAGGGAGAAAGTTGTTTTATTCTCCAACCTATAACTACTTCCCTAAGATTGGTGAGAGATCTTTGTACTTTCTATTTTTTTGGGTGATCCGACGCCACTAGCCGAAGTAGTGTAGGGAGGAAATTATGTTGTATCCTCCAACCTGTAACTGCTCCCCAAAATTCTAAGGATAACCTGCCCTGTAAAATCCACTTTGTATGGGGTTTGTAGACTGGTCTAAACCCTCTCGTTATATGGATGAAAACTATAGACTGAATTATATCAGTACCGTGTGTAAACCCAAATGATGCCCCCCTCTTTGAGGGCGCATGTGACGTTGCAGATAGGAGGATGCAGCCTCAAAAGAGGACCAACTACATAACTGAAACTCTACCCTATAAGGGAAGGGAAAGTTCTTGGTAAAGACCAAGGCACACGTAAACAAGTGGATAGAAAACAAGTGTTATTACGAACATGCATGTAGAAAACAAGTGTAAGCCAAACAAACAATGTGTAAGCTAGTTTATAAGAAAGCAATGTAAACACCCAAAAATACAATGTAGGCCACATAAAGTGTGTTGCAAACATGGGACACCACTCATGTTATCACAATACACTCAAGGCCACAGTGGCCGCATACAAAAAAAATAAGTGTGCACACCAAACAAAGGGAAAGGCCCATAAACAATAACAAGCAATAGCATATAATGTAACAAATAAGTATGGAAGCAAATATCCCTGCATAAAAAATGTTACACATAAAGAACTCGTTATCATGTTAGAAAAATAGCAAGTATGTCAAAGCATGTATAACCTAATAATGGAAAGTTCTAAATACAAAATGAAACAATAGCACCTGTATTTTAAAAATGTGAATGCCCCCAGAAGGTAGTGTGTCAAGCATCGGTGTTGTGCGTAGAAGCTCTATATTTATGATCACAACTAGAAAAGGATGTGAACATGCATGTGTGTATGGTAAAGATAATGGCATACAAGATATCTAACTAACATGTGTAGTAAAGTGAACATGTATGAGAAAGTGCAACCAAGAGTAAATGCAACCATATAATGTAGTATATTGTGGATGGATGGAATGGAATGCATTTTGAATGATAGGAGCCACATGCTCCTCGAGTGAATGGAATTGTATGCAGTGAGGTTCATTTAGTATGCCCCCTCAGCAATCAACAGAATGAACCATAAATGAGACTGAGTCAACAGGAAATGGTCGAACTGTGTGTTGTGTGTAGCATGTTGTGGTGAATGTGTATGTGTGGTGATGATATGTGACCTAGAGCTGATGTATAAAGATGTGTGAAAATGTAGCATAAAGCGTATATCACAATGAAATGATCAAAGGAGGTGGTGATGTAGCCTATGGTTTATACCACTACAAGATGAATAGAAGGATTGGTGATGTAGCCTAAAGAGTATACCACTACAGGATGAATAGAAGAAGTGGTGAGTGTAGCCTAAAGTGTATACCACTACAAGATGATGAAATATGTGGTCATTTAGCCTATAACATATGTCACTAACCTAGGTGTGTCACATGATAGAAAGGATTGAATGATGAACGTGTGAGCGTGAAAAGGTCCATTTGTGATGTATACCCTCAATAGTCTAGTATGGACCGTGAGACTAGAGTGTGTCATCGGGTAGTAAGTGCAGTGCGTACTAGTAGATGTGTATAGATGTGATGATGAGAGATGACCATGTGATGTGTAAAATTTATAGTATGTATGTAGTATGAGATGTATAAATACCCTAATGTGTAGTGTGTGGGATTCATGTGTGTAAAATTTCCTCAACAGTCAAGTGTGAACCGAAGCACAAGAGTGTGTCATCAGGTAGTGATCGATGCTAACATGGGGATGAGTATGTGTATGCTCAAAGGTTGTTAATGATGATTATTAAACATGTGGTGATGCTAGGTGAGGGGGGGTGAATGTTATACTCCCCAAGTGTGTGTGAGGAAAAAAAAAGGATCAAGTGATGTCATCAAGAAGATCATAATTGTTTGGATTGAAGCCATATGGTGTTGCATCAGAAACCTGATAGGTTATAGTGTTGGGTTGGTCATGTAATGAGTCATTAAGGTGTAGACGATGCATGCCCATAGCATATTCCTCATCAGTAAATGGAGGTAGTGGACATCCATGTGCATACCATTGAGTGAGATTCTATGTATAACCCAAAAAAGAATTGTTACAAATGAATATACGATTGAAGGGCATAGGAAATGAGATATCAATATGAGAAGGGTTCCAATGTGCCCCCTATATAAGTAAGAAAATATTCCCTTAATGTTAGTGGAGAAGAGCTAGGAGTGTGTGATACATAGATTGTGAGATGGAAGGCACATAAACCATAAGCACTAGTACTAGTGATGAAGACATGATATAGATGAGGATCATGAGTAAGAGCAAAGAGGTCCTCAAAAGTGAAACTGAGTTGAGTTGGACCATCATGTGAACATATATTGACATCGCAAGTAGGAACAAGTGGAATATGTTCCCAATATGAATCATTCATAAAAGGTGTACATGTGAATGGTGAGTGTGCTAATGAAGGTAGTGCATGTGAAGCTGTAGGAGATAGAGTGACATCTGAATATTGGACAGGCTCTTGATAAAAGAATCATAGCAGTAGTAGTCGCAGGTGAGGGTAATGGAGTGGAAGAAAATTACATCTATCACGTAAATAGCATCTTCAAGCGGTGGAAAATGAGGTGGTTCGTCTCATAGAGTTAAGGATCATTTGTAGTATCGGGTGCGTGAAATAGTATGACTAGTATTAGGAGTTCGGTCACAATATTGGAATGGATCGTGAGTCACAAAAAATAGTATATACAATGCCTTCATGTATTAAGATAATGATGTATAGTAGTAGCAGACAGTTTGCATAGCGTAAATCTATGGCCTATCAAGAAAATAGTTATAAGATATTATGAAATTGGTGACGAAGAACATAGTGTTAACAGTTTTTGGCCTGATAGTAATGAGATAATGTAATACGACCAATGCATGGACTTACTGAACCCATCCGATGCACGTAGTGAAACACAAGATGGACTAACATATTGAGCGGAAAGTCCTAGGTTCTCAATGAATAACATGGGACATAATTTGAGCTTGGATCTATTGTCAACTAAAGTACGCTTAACCACCCGTATTACAAATTTGAATCATAATATACGAGGATGGGTCATTATCATTAGATGTGAATGTTGTGGGCTGAGAAAATGAACTTTAAAATGTTCAATATACTAAGTCGGGGCGCATAGGTATGCAAGAAGTAGTAAGAATATGTTGGAATCTATGCCTTAAATCAGGATGCTCAAGCAAGTAATCATTAAGAGAAATACTCATGATCACTAGACTCTAAGGTGACGAGAAAAGAATGAGGATCCTATAAGCATGAGCATTGAAATTGGGTTCACCAAAATGATTAACTAAAATAGAAATTATTGTTGACTATTATAGTGTTATCTTATGCTATGTAAATCAGTAAATAAATGGAATAAAATGTAGTAAAGTAGACCCTAGCAAACTAAGCTAGACAATACAAAACCCTAATGTGTAGAGATATGGTTAAGAATTCCTTAACAGATTCACATATGTGATAGGGTTGTTTCATAGTGGAGACCAGCTAAAAAGGAGGAGGAAACTACCACACAAGAGCTATAAAAACCATAGATTTAGACTGTTTAGCTAGACTATGGCACTTAGAACAAGGACAAGGGTGTCTAGGGCACTCTGGTATGCAATCTATGTTCCTTGGTCTGTGAAAAGGCTCTGTAATACCTCTTATGAGGTGTCACTAGATGCTCGTCTGTGTTTTCTTCCTATCGCACTAGTGTCGCTTAACTGCGCTAGATGTCACTGGGAATTGGAGATGGAAGAATCACCTAGAAAACCCCATACAGAGCATCAAAACCCTAAAAAATAAATATCCATATGAAGGTGTTGGACTATCCTCAGCAGCTACAGTAGTGGGATTATAAATTAGCGTTGCACTACATCTCAAACCCAATGTAGTTCTAGGTGTGTGTGTGTGCAAATTGTGCCCTAGGTTGGTCTTGTTTCAGTCACAATTTATGAAATAATTAGCAAATAACTAGATGTAGAATGTAATAAATGTGTGCATAGAAACAATTGACTCCCCTCCTATGAAGTGTGATGTAGATGAACCATCATTATGTGCCTTGTGATGGAGCTATATGGATGCAAATGTAGTTTTAGATTCCTTTGATGGATGTAACTCTAGATGGTGATAGTATATGCTTAGTGCTCGGTCCCTCATTATGGTCTTATAACTTTATATTTATATGGTTCTCTTGTTCTAATTTTGTAATCAACCCCAAAAATGTCGACCACTAAAAATATGGAAACCTCAAATGGTTAGAAAGTTCCCAAAAGAGAAGAATAAAGTACAAAGAAAATTAGAGCGCCCCAGAGGGGACCAGGGCACCTCAGTCCTAGATGGGTTCCCCAGTTAGAGTAGGAAACACATAGTGTGATAGAACCAACTGGGAAAATACAGGTGAAATATTGAAAGTGATGACAGAAAGCAAAGTAAAAATTTCCAAAGACATGGGTTAATTAGTACTCTTTTCACTCAAAAACCATATGAATAATAGTATGAGATCAAGACTAAATAATGAGTCAAAGTGCGTGATTTAGTGACTACAGTATTCCACTCCTATCACCCCACAAGCTATTATGAATGTTGTGATATGATCGTAAGGATATTATTTTCTATCTCCTCGAAACTTTAGAAAGTTCTTCTTATATCTATTTAGTAGGTCGTGCAATGGAGGATTCAAGTTCAATGGGCCTATGTTCATTCCCTAAGGCATGGGTGCAACCATTATCTCTTATTCTTCCTCTGGTTCTTCTTCTTCTTCTTCTTCTAGAGGAATGAGATTCAGTGGTTCAACTATTAATTCTTCAAGACTGAAATTAGGATCAAACTTAGGAAAGTATTCTTGACAAGTTCTCCTTGCTAGTTGAGTAATGAGAAGTATAAAATCAGCTATGTGTTGCTCTTCAAATGTTGAATCAGTTATGTCACTAGCTCAGGTAGCCCTTGTGTACCTTATTTTTGCTGGTTTTTAGGATTTGTGTGAAGCTCAAAATAGGTTTCTTTTATGCCCTCTTTTTTTGATTTGGATCTTTTCTAACTCTTTGCAAAGCTTATGCATGTTGAGTTGTGGAGCTCAATTGCTTCACAAATAGTATGCTTTATTAACTTGTTGAAATACGCAGTAACTGGCGTCGGTTGGGTAACCGTCTTTGGTCACCTGGGGACTGACATCGGTCAAGAAAGTAGGAACCACTATCGGTTAGGGTAACTAACATTGGTTACCTGTGCATGATTGCTTTTATTTAAGTCATAGGAAATAGATCTAACCTTTGATATAAAGGTGGCCTAATGGTTGTAATTGCATAGCTAAAGTGCCCTAAGTTTGTATATGCTTATATAAGCTAGAAATCTAGGGTTATAAGTGAGATTCAAAAAGAATTTAGAATAATTGTAAGAAGGAATTCTTGGAGAGAGAAAAAGAGAAGCTTGTGAGGGAGAAAGTATTGTACATCTGGGAGAGGTGTGGAAGATTGCATATCTTCATTGTATATCCTCTGTGAAGCTTTGAGTAATATATTGGTTGTTTCTTGGTGGATGTAGCCCACACTGGGTGAACCATGTTATATCTTGTGTATTGTTTCTTCTAGTTTATTTATGTATTTATTGTCTGTATGCTTAGATTTGATATATATATATATATGTACAATTGGTGTGATTAACCCCAACAATGCATGTTCTTCTTCCGAATATAAAACTCTTGCAACTGCGTGATAGTGATTAAAACCTTCCCTATTATTTTAGATGTAATTCCTCAAATCATGTATGAAATCTTCTTGAGTGTCTGGAAATAAAATAAGATTACGCTGAAAGGAGTACTAGTGTCACATTTTTTCTTTTTGCTCATGTTTGCATCCGCCTCACCCCACACTAAAATTATGTGTGTTCCTCTACGCATTAGTCTAACATAGAGTAATCAGCTCCTACACATGAACGCGCTTATTACAACAACAAAATAAATACAAAACATAAAGTAAAATATAAGCTAAATGGAAATACTACCTTATTACAAATAGAAAATAAGCTTATTTATAGTAGGGCTTCTGCCTACTCCCATTGAAGTAACCAAGAAATATGGTGCCATCTAGCACCTACAACTAACATGAGCCTAATTCCAATATCTTAGTTACTACAAATGGTCCCAACTAATGCACTTTCAGTTTTCCAGGATGGCACGCAAACTTGGAGTCACAAAAGAGCACCATCTTTCCTACTATAAAATACTTGTTCTTAATATGTATGTCATGCCAAGACTTTTGTCTAGATTTCTCTGTATTCTAACTCCATCACGCAATAGTATGTCTCTCATCTAATTACATCAGCTTATCAATGCACTCATCTACTATGGTCTCATAATCCAATCCTCTTGTGCATGCAATACATAGGGAGGGTAACATAAACTCCAGTGGTAAAATTTCCTCTGCACCAAACACTAACTAAAAATGTGTGGCCTTATTCAACCTCTTATAAGTTGTTTTATATGTTTGGAACACAATTGATACCTTTTCATCCCAATCCTTCCTTCAAACATCACAAATCTTTGACAAATTTTGTCCCAGAATCTTATTAAAGGCCTCAGTAGTGTCATTAGCTTGTGGGTGATAGGGTGTGGTCTTATGGTGTGCTACCATGAACTCTACAAATAATATGCTTATTGTCTCATTCAAAAAGTGTGTTCCTCTATCTCTTGTGATGCTTGTAGAATAGCCATACCTACTCATGATGTTTTCCTATAGAAAACTATGTTTTTTTGTTGTAGTGCAATCCTTCGTGGGCATAGCCTCTACCCACCTTACCAAGTAATCTATGCATGTAATGATATAGCATGCACCTATCTTGCGCATAGGTGGTGCAATGGGTCCTACAAATTCAAATTTCCACTTCTCAAATGGATTTGCACTCGCTATAGGTCACAATGGCATCCCATCCATGTTTCATGGCTTATCTATCCTCTAAAAATGGTCACAGGCCTTGAAAAATGCCTTGGTGTCCTTATACAATGTTTCCCATCACAAACCTACAAGTGAAATATTGTGGGCAGTTTCCTCCCCTACATAGTTTCCTCCAGTTATTTTGTCATGCTCTTCTTCCATGATAGCTTCGTGCTCATGCTCCAGCACACATATGTGCAATATTTCATCATTATCTTCACCTAGTTTTGCTAACACTGCTTCAATGGTTGTACCAAAATCATCTACATGCACATGAAAAGGCTTGTTCTAGGAAGGGAAATGTAAGATAGGTGTGGTGGTTAGCCTCTCCTTTACGGTCTCAAAATCATGTTGTTGTGCGTCACCCCAATAAAATTTTCCTTTGGATTTCAACAACTCTTCCGATGGCATGGAAATCTTGGCATAACCCTTAATAAACTTTCTATAGTAACTAGTGTGCCCAAGGAAACCACGCACTTCAATCTTCTTAGTTGGCTCTTCCAACCCCAAAATAACTGCAATCTTAGCTAGATCTACCAACAATCCTTCTTTGCAAATGATATGCCCAAGTAAAGTGTCAAAAGAAGTTGAAAAAATGCACTTCTTGAAGTTCAAAGAGATGTTAGGTTGTTTGCATATTTCAAACATCAATCTTAGGTTATCATAATGATATTTCACCAGCCCATACATTGTCCAGTCATCCAAGTATACCTACCAAAAACTTGTGAATGGAACCCTATTGGAATGCCTGGAAAACTGATACATGAGAACATTATTGGCGTGTTCTTCAATCTAAAGGGCATAACTGGTGTATGCAAATATTCCCAAATTCAGTTGCAAAAGTTGTCTTCTTCCTGGTCTTTGCACGCATAATCCATACCTAATGGTACCCTAAAAATCCATTTGTAAAAGAATAGATTTTGCGCCTTGCAACACCTTCGAATTTCTCTACATTAAATGATGTGGCATACGAAAAGGATATATGACACATGAAGCATTTAGAACTATGTATTTAACACAAATCCTTATCTAAACGTCCTTCTTAATGTTAATCTTCATGGGGCTTATCCACTTAGATTCTTCAATAATATCAATGATTCCTGGCAAAATCATTTTATCAATTTCCTCTTTTACCTTCATGCGTAGGTTGGGATTCATTCGGTAAGGCCTCTTTTGAACCGGTTCATGCCCTACTTAAGTTTGATTTTCATTTCACTTAGTGATGGGTACAAGCCTTTTAACTCATGATATCCCCTAGGAAATAGATCTTGAAAGTCACATAACAACCGAATAATCTCCGCAACTTCAAGTTTAAAATCAGTAATCACCAATTATCACCTCCTTGGGCACATCTTCAGTCCCAATGTTTACCTTCTTAGTCTTTAAAGGCACATGGTATGCGTGCACCTTCTCATCTATGGAGTCAAACACCTTGTGCACACCTTGTGTGTGATTTATATCTAGATCTTCTACTTCCTCATTATCAACAGGGTAAAAAAGATTTCCCTTCTCTTTTTCTTTACAAGCGCATGCCAACTGTATTTCTTTAGTTTCTACTAGATCCTCACATACCTCAGTATCGGTATCACCAAACAGCTCAACCATTAGCTCCTCAACCTTCACACTATCCCTTAACATGAGGTACCTCATAATCTGCAAGGCATCATGAACTAGAGACTTAGTAGAAAAATAATCAAACATATGAACAAGACCTTTAGTCAGGTCACACCAACATGTTGTCTCTTGCTTTAACTTAACATGTACATACCAGGCATGCGCGCATCCACGCAAAGTAGAGTGAAAATTATGTACCCATATTGACCATGGAAAAACATCTTGCCCTTGCATCTAACTCATTTCACAATTGTGAACATGTACCAGCGGGGGATTCTTTCCATCATACTCCTATCACTACTGAAGGAAGGTTATTCCTTGCAAACCTTGTCAAGAATGCTACCCCGAATCTCACACTAACTAAGTAAACTATCTCTGTGTGTATCCCACCAATGCACTGTTATACCATGCATTTATGTATACACTATCATGTTTATCCTATCACCTTCATTACATCCACTATTATTCCATCAAGTGTGCAAGAATGTCTTGGAATTATCCTCTCCAGTATACTTCGGCATGCTAGTTTTACCCAACCACCTCACGCATCGTGGCCTTATCATCTTGGTGACTCATCTACGCATCTTGCGACTGACCATTTTTTATGTGCCATGGGCCTAATTGTCACAAGCCATACTAGTAGTATCACCGATAGACTGTGTGTCCTCCTAATGGATCATGTCTTCTTTTGATGGCTCCATGTTCTCAGAGTCATGCACCATATGCACATAGATTCTGTTAAGATAATCCTCATTGACAGGATCCATATAAGGAACAACCTTCACATCACCCAAGGGTATTGCAATGTGCTCATCCTTGTTCTCGAAACTGATATACCTCTTGTTGAAGTGCAAGTTTGTGTTATCCGCATAACACCATGGATGACCTAAAAGAGATGGAAATTATATGCTTCCGCAAGCTCAATTACTTCAAATTCACCTGTGAATTTGGCTCCCTATATAATGATATAATCATCCTTTAATACTCCAATGGGTATGGGTTCTTATCTTGTTATCCATTTGAAATCATTTGAAGATGAATGCAATGGCGGCCTTCCCATTTGGTTCCAAGCATCCAAGGTGAGAACATTAACCTTCGTGCCTATATCAATGCAAATATAAATCACCAGCCAACCATTTATTACTACATCCAACATGATCTCCTTATCATACTCATGGTTTTTTGGGGGTAAATTTGCATGAAGAATTTGGTGCTCTCTTTCCATGTTTATGTATGGTACCGTGTCTCGCAATCAATCTCCCAAAAAATGGATGATATTCTCATTCCTCAACATTCTTCATAATTCCTTAAGATAATCAACATCATTCTAAGGGATTTCAGCACCTCTCGCACATTCCCTTGCATGCACTTGCTCTTTCAAACAATTAATCTCTCCCTGTAGCTCCCTAATGATACCCATGATCTCCTGATAAACCGCATTCTGTTGGGATATGTCTGGATACTTTTCATGTACCACCTCTTCCCTTCTGATGAGAAGTATCATGTTCCCTTGTTCACATGTGCATGTTACTTCTATATGTGTGGTGACTAACATAAGTTGAAGTTTGGGCTTAATATGCTTCTTAGGTACCCATTGCTCATGTTTTACACACTCCACCTTAATCATAGTCGTACATTTTTCATTCTTATTATTCTTACACACACGAGCATACAGATATGTAAAATCTTCAACCTTGTGCACCTTTCCACAATACTCACAAACTTGATTCTATGAACACTCACATTGATACTGATTAGGTTATCCACAAGTATAACATTTCCCTTGCACGAACCTTCATGGCTATCAAGTTCTCTACTCTGGGATCTACCTATGAAACCTCCATTGTCATTATTAAGAGTCTCACTAATCTATCCTTCTTGTGCCTACAAGTTGCTTTCCATAGTGGTCTGGTGTAAGCCTATTTCACATTTCTCATGGATATGATCAATCAAATGGCATTCAGTTGTGTCATGGGTATACACATCACAAATATTGTAATACATGGAGACATTCTTTTGTGTTGCGCGCTGTAAAAGTGGACAGTTATAGACATCATGATTCTTATGGAAAATCTTGCAGTATGTCAACAACGCGTGCACATTCCTATGTGGGAAGCTATCCTTTGTATGTCCCTCTACCTCACAATCTATGCACCATAATCCACTACATGTCTTATATATTAAATTGCAAGAAAAAATTTCCAACTGAGTATCCATTGCTTCAATCAGGGCTTTAAGGAAGCGACTAACCCATGTGCCGATAATTCTAATTGCTTCCATGCACAATGTTTCTTCTAAGGCTTCGTGTGGATCAACAAATGTCTTATGTGAAAGCACTCTCTGAAAGGGGTGTCAACATGCCTCCTAAAAACCACTATGCATGTTGGATCTGATGGATATCATAGGAAAACTTGGAAACCAAGGTCTTAAAATGTGCATCATATTCTCTAACACTCTAAGACAAACCTTGCTTAATATCCTTCAACATGTTAATAATATTCTACTCAAACTCAGGGGATATGAAACTCAACCAAGAAGGTAGTGCACAATGCATCATAATCAACTACAGTCTGTGGATCATACTTTCTATACCAACTATGCACACGCCCTTGAAGTGTTTTGGAAAATTGACTTGCATTCTAATCTAGAGCTATTATTACCTTTGTATCTCCATAATAATTCACATTTATGCACATGTTGTGTTGCATCTTCCACACCTATGTAGTCTAGAAAATGAAGAGACATTTCAAAGAAAACATGAGGGGTGTGTTGTTGTGGTTCTTGGGGTTATTGTGTTGGACTATTGTGGCCTTTGTCCTAGAGTAGGGCCAGCTCCAGATCCTTAACCTCCACTAGGATTCCCGCCACATGGTGGCTAACCTGAACCTCCTCAGCCTCCCACCACAACTAGGGGACCTGTTGAATAACTTCCTTGTGTTCCTTTGGTAGTTCTAAACTGTACACCAACCATATGTCCTATAGCTCTACCAATAGTACTACTTCCAACGGGTAGCATGCCACTTCTTTGTCTTGATGATGTGATTACCAAATGGGTCCCCTGTCTAAACATGGGCACCTGTTGCTCTACTATATGTGCATCCTTAATCTGATGTGTCTCTTGAGTTGATACCAATACGTGCCTTCCTATATCTCCTACCTTGCATGGTGATACTTGATTTCCTTTTTATCACATATATTATGATGATATTCTACAACTTCTAAATTCAAAGCATCTTGTGTAAGGGCTAGGTAGCTAGGTTGGGTCAGATGCATGCTCATGGTTCTTATACTCTCCTCAAACTCACTCTCATAAGATTTCGAAGGGGTCTCTCTACTGCGCTTCCCTAATACCTGAAATACATGATCTTGTGGTCCCTCTCCTTTTGCAGGGTTCTCATCACTACCTCTAGTCATCATTCCCCTCAGTCTCAATGCCTCTGCAATTGACCTCTCTTATGCATTGTTATATCTTATCCATCTTTCTTCTATTTGAGCCAATGTCATCCTTCCCACGCATGTTTGCTACCCCTGCACATGGTGGGATTTTATCCTGTCATTGGTAGGATTTCCATCCCAAGCTCAATCATCAAGATCTTGATAACTAAAGGTTTCACACTCAAATAGGATCCTCTTGTTTCACGTAAAAACTAGAACTATGCTTCCTCTGGGCACGAGTATGTTTAGATCACGTACTTTAATGTATAACTACACAACACACCTTCCCACCAATGATCTATATCTCTAGTCCAAGGCACGTCCAAATCAGAGAGTGCTTGGTAATCATCTTGGCTCTACACTTGCTTCCTTCCTATCCGAACACCCCTGTTATCCACATAAGCTTCTGAAGACTACTAAAAGTTTTAAGCAAAGCTAAGACTTACACCACATATTTTGATTGAGATAATGCTTATTGAATCTAACAATAGTTACATCAAAGATAAAAGCTTAATGGAATGCTTGAAACAACTAACATAAATATAATTCAAAACCTAGTTAAAGCATGCCTACTAGTATGTTCAATTGCTAACTAACATAGACCTAAATAGATCTAGGAGAAATTAAAGTGGGGTTTATTGCTACTCTAGGAAATGTGAGATGGTATCTCCAATAATGACTACAAGATCATATTGGATACCCATCTACAAACCCCATTAAAGACTTGAGGCAAGGATTGAGCTTGGCTATAAATCATATTTCTTATATGATATGCAAATCAAAGCATGGTGTAAAGTTTAAAGATATGTGGTGAGTCCTTTTTATAGTTTTCCATTTGGGGAAAACTTGCATCTTGGTGCATGTGGGACTAAAAGCAAAAATTATACTAAGGATTGTTAATCATGATTAAGGATTTGTTAATCACAATTAGTGAATTAACAAGTGATTAAGATGTGAGGGGCCTTAATCAACCACTTAGGGTCAATTAGGAGGCTAGGATAATATCTTGAAGCTTGTTAAGATGTTGTGGAGGGAAATGGGGTGATTTTGAGTGGTTAGAAGAGGGGTTTGAGCCAATAATAGGGTGTATTCACTAAAATAAGGGTAAAATAGGCTTAATTAGCTAATAATCGCTAATTGTCTATTTGGAAGAGGATTTTAACTTACGATTTGTCGTAAAGTGGCATCCTGAATGCGAAAGAGGATAGGTAATCAATAAAGCGTTGTTAAGTGACCAAAATGGTAAGAAACATAGTTAATTAGTGAAAATCACTAATTATAATGGAAATGGTAAGAATGTGAGTGATTTGTGTGCTTTTAGCAATAATATTACAAAAGTGGAATTTAGGTGTCTACAGCTTCCAATCAATGATACAACTCTACTGGAAAGAAGTTGAAGAATGAATCGTACAAACAATCATAAAGGTTATCTTCCACCCACTTGTGTGCATTAAAATATAGTCTAGTATTATATCTCTGAGAAAACATGTCCTGGCCATCATGCATCCAAAACTCAATATTCTCCAAGGACAACTAGAACTCCATGTGCACGCCACATCCTGAGAGCAGAATGAAAAGGGGTCCTAGAAACAGAACCAAAATTTTGTTGTCTAGTAGTCAATCACTCCATAAGGTCATGCACGTTAGCACTTCATCCAGACATAGGTTTGAATTCTCATCCGAAGCATGTATAACTACTAGGTCCCTCCTTTACTTCACTTTTCAAGATGTGATTAGAACAAACATATAAGCATCACAATCATTACAAGATGCATGAATGGAGATACAACATACAAGATTGGAAAAACATATAATAAAGAAGTTATTTAACCTAGATAATCAACAAGAGTATTTAAATCCCCATAGTACCATATTCAGATCTAGAAATATTGGCAACCCATACATAGTTATCCATTATCAACACAACTCATTATATGAAATACCCACTAATTACATCCATACTTCACTTACATTTATGTTTTGAACCATGTGCACATGCAAAAATCTCTATGGACCTTCTCTTACATATGCATAAAAAAGGCTACTAAATACAAGAGTGCTACTCCTATTCATACATGGTGGGGGCTTTCCCTTTATTGCTTATATGCACTTTTCTTAATAATAACTATGTTAATTATAAGCTACGTGCCTTTACAACTCTTCTTTATCTTTAGTTCGAGCTATAAATAGCTCGGATTTAACATGTTTTAATTCATATAATTAGATCACCTTTTTTATGTGCTTTTACCTCCTTGTTCGCCTGTTTTCAAACTTTTCTTGTGCATCACACCATCTTGCTTTTTTCCTATTTTTAGTATTCACTAAAAAATGGCTAAGTATTGAATCTCTATGTATGTGATTAAACTAAAATGTAATATCCTATCCTAATTTGATGTTATGCAAAATAATAAATAACAACTAAATAAATAAAGAAATTGACTCAAGCAACTAAGTAAATAGAAATGTGAAACCCTAATGTGCAAAAAGGGGTTAACAAGTACTTAGTTGATTCATTGAAGGTGCGGGAATATGTCACTAATAACACCAGATGAATAAGAGGAGGAAATGACCACACAGAAGCCTGAGAAAGTACAGACCTGAGCTCTTTGACTGGACTAGGGCATTGATCTGTAAACTCTTCAACTTTGGAATTATCCACAGAAACACAAATAAACGTTGTTGTTCTACTTTCTATTAGAAAATGATAGAGATAGCTAGTGAATGAATTATGCTTATGCTTAGAATCCACAATTCCAGGAAAGGAAAGAATTTTAGCTCATAAACACCAACAAATTTTATCCTGGAAACCTCCAGAGGAGGAAAAACTAGTCGGGAAGGGAAATTGCTCTTTCTTCCCACTTTTATTGGCCAATTCAAAATAACAAGTATAGAATTTACAATAAGTATGAAAGAGAAGTAGATAATATCTCACACTTCCTCCCGAATACTTGCTTTCTCTGTATCAACACTCCTTTCTTCTACAAAACACAATTCCAACACTAAGAACTTCTTACTCACTTGCTTTCATGATTAGATGATCCTATTCTCTTCTACAAACATGTATTTATAGAATTTTCCATGTCCTCTCATGCACTGGAGAATGGGAAAGGTCATGGAGGAGAAGAGACATGAACAACCTTCCAAATTCTGGGTTGTTCATTTCATATTTTTATTTTCTATTCGAAAGAGCCAGGACTATCACCCAATGCAGATTGGCAGTCCCAGGACTTCCACCCTGGTTGGGCGGCGGTTCTATAACCGCCGCTCTACACAAAGTGGCAGTCCTATTACTAAAAAGACATAACCTTTGTGTTTCATTTTTCCTTCTTTGTTCTGACTATTTTGATGAAGTAGATTCATTTTGGATCCATATGGATCACACCTCCCTTGCTTAGGAGGATTTTGGTCCCACAAAAGCTTAGTGGGGGAGTAGATGAGGAAATAATTCCCTCACTTGCTCCTTTGAGTACCACTGGGACTACCTTGGTGTCTTTCCTTTCAGTCCAATCTGCCAAGACTCCTGTGGACCTCTCCTTGTCTCTCTTACCTTCTGCTGCAGCACGACATCCTCCTCCAATTCACCTCGTGAGTCCTGTTAGCATAATTTAGCATAGGCATATTTATTGCATTTTATTGCATTGTCTTTTATTTAATAATGTGCAACATGTGCACTCTAGTCTAGTGACTTGCATTCAATATTGTTATGTTAGATAACATTCAATATTGGTATTAGTAGTAATTACATGTGCATGTGAGATGGGTCTTATCATCTTTTAGTTGGTGCCTACTAGGGTGTCATGTCTATCCATATGAGGTTGTCTAATATCTATAAATATTATAGCTCTTGCATTGTTATGTAATCTGATTTCATGATCGATAATATTTGTGAGGCTTCTGTCCCTCTTTGGTCATTGCAATCTTATTTTATTCTATCATTTGGTATCAAAGATATACCATTGTTATCATTTGTTATCAGAGCTATACCATTATTATCATTTGGTATCAGAGCAGGTTCTATCCAAGCAAGGTTGAAGAGGAGCACTATTGGAGAGGATCCATTGGAGAAGAAGATTTGCATCAAAGGAGAGTCATTGAAGCATCTCGCAGCCTCCATTCCTTCCAAGCATCCCTCAATTAAAATTTAACCTATCCACTTATTTGAAAGGTAAAAATTTTTTAATTAGTCATTGGCACAGCCAATTGATCCAACATATTGGCAGAATATTTCAAATTTGGAGATCTTTAAAAAAAAAAGATCTTGAAAAAAAAAATTGTGAAAAAAAGAGATCTTAAAAAAAATGAGAAAGATCTTGAAAAAAAAAATTGCAGATCTAAAAAAAGAGTGCAAAAAAAAAATCAGATCTAAAAGTGGAGGTGTGAAGAATTCGGGAGCAAAGGTTGAAGCAGTCTCGTGAACAAAATTTCAGCATATAGCTCTTAGAAAAAAGGACATAACTTCTTCATACAGTGTTGGATTGATGTGCCATTTTTTTTGCTGGAAATATAAGAAGGAGGCACACAACTTTACATTTTACATCATCTTCATATTTGGCCTCTACATGTGACGAAAAGTCTGTACAAGTTGGATCATGTTTTCTGAAAAAAAAAATCAGATCTAGTTGGTAAATTGGTAAGATCTAAAAAACTAAGATTCTGATTCTTCTGAAATTTTGTGGGTTTTAAGAAAAATATTGTATGATGTTTCTATAAAAAATTTAGAAAAACCCAGATCACGGTTTGTGAGAAAAGGTGAAAACAATATTCAGATTGTTTGTTTGGATCTTGGGAACAAACAGGTCAGCGGTTCAATTCCCACTCTCTCCATATTTTTTATTAAATTATTTTTTTTGGAAAATTTGGAGAAACTACTAAATTTTGAGAGATTTCCTAATTTAGAAGCTCACCAAACACAATTAGAGCCACCGCTAAATTTAGCGGAAAAACACCTATTGGGGGGTAAAAAATCTTTTTGGCCTAAATTGTGTATTTTGTGATTCAAGACCCTTTTTTCTAAAGAGGGGGGACACAAAAACTTCATTTTGATGTACTTTTAGAGCATTTTGTACTAATCTTGGTGCATAAAGGTCCAAAAAAAAAAAAGTGCAAATTTTTTATTTTATGTTTGGTTCTATCACACGAGATCTTTGATCTCATAGCAGCATTCGGTATATACAGTGCCTCTGGGAAGCGCTTACGGGTGATGTCGTCGCGACTACTACTGCACTTAACGCCTAACATAGCTGCCTAAACGTCGTCTAAGCATCGACCCTATAAAATCAACGGGGAGTAATAAGGACACAATACACACACATTTGAGCCCTCCCATCCGTTTATGCTTGCACAAACCCCTCTCCGTACTGTCTAAGTACCACGTACTAAATTCTTTCACGTGCGTTAACACATATTTTCGTACTGATGGGTATATTGAAAGGGTGATCTTCTTCCACATACCGATGGGTATATCGGAAGGGAGCGTATATAGAAAGGTTTGGTATATCGGCCTGACGGTATATTGAGAGGGAGAGCATAAACCTGGAGTGATAAGAGCCTTACCCTTTGTCAAAAATTCAGAGTTTCAAAAATTCAGATTGCAGAAATGGGTACACAAGCACCAAAGTTCTTCTTTCCAGATTCACAACTGCTTAGAGGAGACAACTATGTGGTATGGAAACCGAAGATCAAGATGTTACTTGAGTTTGAAGACCTATGGACAGTTGTAGATGGAAAAATAACAACATCACTTGATGATGAAAGACAACAAGTTCAATTTGAAAGGGCCAATCAAAAGGCCAAGTTGATCATCTTGTTTGGTGTAACGGACGATGTGCAACCCCACATTAGAGATGCCACATCGGCCAAGGATGCATGGGATAAGTTGAGCACAGTCTATGAGGCAAAGAACAAGAATGTCATCCTCAACCTACTATCACAATTGCATACTCTCAAGTTCAAGCACAATGAGAAGGTTGAAGTTTTTTTTAGACGAGTTTCTACTTTGAGGGAATCTCTATTGGCATTGGGAAAAGAGATAAGTGATGAAGACCTCATACCAATAGTGTTACGAGCACTTCCTCCGTCCTACAGAATCTTTGTGACAACTATCAATATGAGTGAACACACAGTCACCTTTGAGAAGTTGGTCAATCTAATCCAATAAGAAGAGGAAATGAACAACAAAGATCATGAAGATGAGTAAGCACTATCTTTCAATCATAAAGGAAAGGGAAAATTTCAATCCAATAACAAGAAGTCCCAAAAAAATTAAAGTCAACAAAGGGACCAAATTCAATGAGACAACACTAAGAAGTGTCCCATTTGCAATAGAGGGGGACATGACATCAAAGATTGTTGGTACAATTCCTACAAAAAGGGTTCATCAAGCAATTCAAAACCCAACAACCAACAGGGTAACAAAAATTCAAATAAAGGGAAGTCCAACAACAACAACAATCAAGGGCAGAAAAATGGTAATTGGCAAAGAAAACCCAAACAACAAGGGTACATTGCCAAACATGAGGATGACATTCAGATGACAGGACACCACATGTATTCTGCTCAATTTGATGAAGAAACCAAGTCCACACAAGATATCTGGTATGTTGACTCGGGTGCAACTCGACACATGACTGGATGCATAAGGATTGGTTCTACACACTGCGTGACTCACCTAACAAGAACCATGTGTCATTAGGTGATGACTCATCATACAGTGTCAAGGGGATTGGAAACATTTCACTACCTCTTGGAAAGCATGATTGCAAAATCACAAATGTATTGTATGTACCTGGGTTGACCAAAAATTTGCTATTAGTTAGTCAACTCCTTGATCACAACTTGAAGTTGGATTTTGATAGTAATAATGGAGAAAAAGTGTGCTTGATAAGAGATAAGTCAAGAGGTTCCAAGATTATAGCAAGAGCCTCCAATGTGGGACGCATGTTCCAACTTGATTTTGTCCACAAGGATGATCAAGCTCTAGTGGCCAAAGACACACAATCTGCAGAACTATGGCATCGCAGATATGGTCACATCAGTTTTGGCTATCTCCAAACACTTCAAAAGGGCAACATGGTGAAAGGATTTCCTACACTCAAGCACAACACTGACAAGTGTCACAATTGCCTAGCTGGAAAGCAACACAGAGTACCCTTCCAGAAGAACACATATAGAGCTAAGGGAAAGCTTGATTTGGTGCACACCGATCTTTGCGGGCCCATGCAACCAAGTCATTCTGGATGTCAATACTTCATGCTTTGTGTTGATGACTACTCAAGAAATATGTGGATATATTTTCTAAGAAACAAGAGTCAAGCCTTTGAGACATTTCAGAAGTTCAAAGCACTTGTTGAGAATGAAGTTGGTCGCAAGATCAAAACTCTCCGCTCAGATCGAGGGGGGGAATTCACAAGCAATGAGTTCAAGAATTACCTGGAAGCTCATGGGATTCGTCGACAAATGCCTCCTACTCACACACCACAGCAGAATGGTATAGTTGAGAGAAGGAATCGTACTATCATGGAAATGGTGTGATGTATGATTGATGACTCAGGTTTAACAAAGACATTTTGGGCAGAAGCTGCAAGAACTGCAGTCTATTTGTTGAACAGAGTGCCCATAGTAGCTCTTGAAGGAGTGACACCTCAAGAAGCATGGTCAAATCGGAAACCATCAATTGCACACCTAAGAGTATTTGGGTGTAAAGCTAGCATGCACATACCCAAGAAGAACAGGAACAAGTTGGATATGAAAGCTGAGAAACTGATATTCATTGGATACAGTGAAGAAGCACTTGGGTACAGATTATGGGATCTGAAAGCAAAGAAAGTATACACAAGTAGGGATGTTGAGTTCTTTGAGAAGAAACAAGCAGATGCTCCACTCAACGACTCAACAAACATGCAGAATACACCTCTTGTGAAGACAGAATTTGATGTTCCCACTGAAGATGACAGTGATGAATTGGATGATGGTGAAAACTTGGATCCACCACAATCCAATGGAACAGCTAAGAAGTTACCTAAATGGTACACTCAATGAATAAGAGATGCAAATTTGGATGAAGCACCTAGGACATCATCCAATCCTGGACCTAGAACTCGCAGTCAAGCTCGTGAAGAGGTCAATTATGCCCTAATGAGCAAGAGTTGTTGAAACAGTTGAGCCATCTACAGTTCAGGAAGCCCTACAATCAAACGCTTGGAAAGATGCCATGGATTCAGAGTATCAGTCAGTGATGAAGAACAACACATGGCAACTTGTCGACCTTCCACCAGGGAAGAAACCCATTGGATGCAGATGGATATTCAAGACTAAGTACAAATCAGATGGGACTATTGACAAGTATAAAGCAAGGCTTGTAGAAAAGGGGTATGCACAACAAGAAGGCATTGATTATGAGGAGACATTTGCTCCCACAGCCAAGATCAAGACAATCAGGATGATCTTTGCTCTAGCTGCACAATTTGGTTGGAAAGTCCACCAAATGGATGTGAAAAGTGCCTTTCTTAATGGAGATTTACAAGAAGAAGTCTATATGACTCAGCCAGAGGGTTATGTAATACCAGGAAAAGATATGATGGTATGCAGACTCATAAAATCTCTATATGGCCTAAAACAGGCACCCCGGGCATGGTACATCAAAATTGATGAGCATCTCATAAGTCATGGATTCGAAAGGAATCCTTATGACCCCAATCTCTACCTCAAAAAGAAAGGGGGGGATATTGTCATTGTGGTTGTTTATGTCGACGATCTAGTCATTACAGGCAGTTCTGTGAAGATGATCGATGCAACAAAGAAGGATTTTAATCGATCGTTCGACATGACAGATCTCGGGCTCATGCACTATTGTCTTGGGTTGGAAGTATGGCAAAAAGAGAATCATATCTTTGTGTCACAGTTGAAATACACCAAGACAATGCTCGAGAAATTTAGGATGATGGACTACACTCCTATTGCTACACCTATGGAAGCAAGACTTCAGTTATCTCGTTCCGATCCATCACCACCGGTGAATGCAACTCTCTATCGGCAGTTGATCGGGAGTCTCATTTACCTGACATATACTAGACTAGATATCAGCTTTGCTGTCAGCTATTTATCACGCTTCATGCAAGAACCAAAAATATGTCATTGAGAAAGCAGCAAAGAGAATACTAAGATATCTAAAGGGTACAGTTGACCTTGGTCTAGAGTACAAGAAGAACGAAAACTTCTTCTTGACCAGGATATTCAGATTCAGATCATGCAGGAAACATGGATGATAGGAATTCAACATCAGGCTTCGTCTTCTTTATGGGATCTGGACCGATATCATGGGGAAGCAAGAAACAGAACTTTGTTTCTCGCTCTTCTACAGAAGCAGAATATCGAGCTGTAGGTGAAGCTGTTTGTGAAGCAATATGGCTACGCCGAATACTGGAAGGAATTGGTCTACAACAACAGAAATCTACTCCAGTATATGTTGATAATGAAGGAGTTCTAAATCTTGTTCGCAATCCAGTATTTCATGAGAGAACCAAGCATATTGAAGTACAGGTTCATTTCATACGCGAGCATGTCTTGAAGCACAACATACAACTCCATTTCTGTCCTACAGCTGAACAAAAGGCAGATGTTTTCACTAAGTCACTTGCACGTGACAAATTCACACTGTTCAGAGAGTTCCTCTCCACTTCATTGGAAACTATGCAAAATTAAGGGGGGGAATGTTAGCATAATTTAGCATAGGCATATTTATTGCATTTTATTGCATTGTCTTTTATTTAATAATGTGCAACATGTGCACTCTAGTCTAGGGACTTGCATTCAATATTGTTATGTTGGATAACATTCAATATTGGTATTAGTAGTAATTGCATGTGCATGTGAGATGGGTCTTATCATCTCGTAGTTGGTGTCCTGCTAGGGTGTCATGTCTATCCATATGAGGCTGTCTAATATCTATAAATATTACAGCTCTTGCATTGTTATTGTAATCTGATTTCATGATCAATAATATTTATGAGGCTTCCGTCCCTCTTTGGTCATTGCAATCTTATTCTATTCTATCATTTGGTATCTAAGATATACCATTATTATCATTTGAAATCATGAGCTATACCATTAAGGAACAAGTCCAAGATGCAATCCTCAATGGAAGGTAGAAATATGTAGGAAGCTTCATCTTCATCTAAGACATGGATGGTTCATATAGGTGCAAGTTCACAAAGTTTAACTACAAGAGTACATCCTCATAAATGATGGAAAGTGAGGAACAAGTTAAAAGAATTTTCTCAAACCTACTCCAATATGGTGAAGGGCCCATATCGTAGTGGCCATGAGATTTCCGTGCTTGACCTTGTAACATATCCTTGCTCAAGTAAAGCCATTGACTCTATCACCAACATGATAGCTTATATTCTCTCGTATGCTGATCCGCTGACTAGCTTTGTACTTGGCTTGAGATTTCTTTAGTTGTTCTTTGACTTTGAGATGAATTTTCTAGATCCTCTCAATAGAATTTGTTTGCTCTAGTCACCTTTGTATCTTGTGTCTCCTCTTCATCCAATGCTGCCCAACTGATTATGTAAAAATGGATTTTAAATAGAAAGATATCCCAAGCATGGTTCAAACAGTGACTTCATAGTGGATGTGTGTACTAGACCCGGTTATAGGAATGATGAATGTAGGATAAGGACTCATCCCTAAGTCATTGGGTATTTGTTGTTATACCCTCTAATCAACTGTACCAAAGTCTGATGTCTCACCACCTCCATCTATCCATCTATCTGTGGATGGAAAGTTGTGCTCCTCTCTAACCTTGGTATCCATCTTGTCCCACAAAGTAGTCCAAAACATCCCCAAGAACCTAGAATCCCCACCAGAAACAATAGACTTTGGAAAACCAAAATGCACCCATACATTAGCAAAGAAAAGATCTATTACCTCATGTGCTTTTACTGCTCTTTTTACATGCCATAAGAATACACATCTTACCGAATCTATCAATAACAACATATAGATAGTCATGGTCATGTTTAAACATAGGTAATCCTCCTAAAAAATCCATAGAAATGTCCTCCCATGGACAAGTAAGTACTGGAAAAAGGTATTTACAAACCCTCCTTCCTAGTATTAGGCTTTCTAGTACAACAAATTTTAGATCCAATGTATAAATTTTGATACTGTTTCTTGCATATTGGGCCAATACACGTACCTTTGCAAGTGGGCTAGGGTCTTGATAACACCAAAATGTCCCACTACTTTCAAGGTATGTGCTTCCCTCATAAATAGAATTCTTTCTTCTATGAAGGCACACAAAGCTTCTCCCATCAGTAGAGCAGCCCGGATCCTTGAGATAAAAATCTTCAATCCATGTCCTTTCAGTCCCGTTGGGACTCTAACTGCTGAAATGTCACCCCAAATTCTTTTATCCTATGGCATATGCTATCTTCATAAGCTTCCTTTGTGAAGGACTTGATCTGACCCTAAATAATGCCAAGTACTAGGGAAAACTTCTCCTATGTGGGCGGCCTAGACAACATGTCTACCACCAAGATTTGTACTACCCTTCTTGTATTTGATCATAAGATGGAACTGCTGAAGGAACCCCATCCATTTGTAGTGCCTTTCCTGACTGCAATTTAGATTGTGCTTGCAAACACTGGAGAGGTTTTGTGGTCAGTGTGCACAATAGTTTCTTCACCTAACAAATAATGCTTCCATTTTTTTAATTGCCTGAACTAGTGCATACATTTCTTTATCATATACTGAATATCCTTTAACTGTTGCTGAAGTGAAATAACATTTTAGAGTGATAACATACGGGTTTACCTCCTTGAAGACGAACACTGTGCCCATGAGACATAATCACTGGCATCTGTCTCTATTTCAAAAGGCTAGATGCAAATTAGGAAGAGTAAAATGTACTGGAACATGACTAATCTTGCATATTTCAATAGCTCAAAGGATTTGTCTTGTTCCTTACCCCAGTCAAAATCTGTTAATTTTTGTGGCCACTATGTGTAGAGGTCACATAAGGACAACTCATAAGAGAAGCCAAACAATGAACTTCTGCATGTACTATATTGCTCTGTACAAAACTCCTAGTCATCTATGACTCCTGTTGGTGTTGGCCAATTAGTGATGGCTTCCACCTTCTTTAGATCCACTCGTAGCTCTGCTCCTCTAACCACGTGCCCAAGATAGACAAGTGACTATTTGGAAAATTCACATTTCTTCATATTACAAAGGAGTTGTTTCTCCCTGATAACTTGCAAGACTTGGCATGTAAATGGGTTAGATGTTCTTCCCATGTGGCATCATAAAAATCGTAATATCGTCTAGATATACAATGACACATGAATCTATGAAATCCCATGATCTAATACATAATTCGATCAATATCATAAATGTAGAAAATGGGTGTATTGCATAACCCAAAAGGAAGTACTAACCATTCATACAAACCATGTTTTGTCTTGAAGGTAGTCTTCCATATATCCTCCTCCTTCATTCTTACTTAGTGATAACTTGACTTGAGATCTAACTTCTTGAAGAATTTGGAAAGTTGAAGCTGGTACAAGAGATCATCTATGCGGGGAAGTGGATATTTATTCTTTATGGTGATCTTGTTCAAAGCACTTGTAGTTGATGCATATTCTCCAAGAACCATCTTTCTTTGGCACCATCACAATAGGTGAACCACATGGTGAGGTGCTTGGATGTATCACCCCTTGGTCTAGTAGTTCCTGGAATTTGTTTCTTTATGTTCAGTACACTCAAGAAAGGATTGTCTATACAACCTGATGTTCGGTAGAGGGGAGTTTATCTGACAATAGTTGAATCTCATGCTCTACTTCCCATTTTTTTGGTAACCCACTGGGAGCCTGAAATGGCTTCCTGAAAAGACTCTAATAATACTATCCAAATCATGCTTTCCCTGTGTTAGAAATCTCTGAAAATTCATACCCCCATCTTGTTTTTCCTTTAACAAAAGTAAACAAAATGTAATTATGATTTTCTTGAATAAGCGCATTTTTCTGTGGTTAGCACTCACCATAGTAACCCATGTCTTACGCCTGCATTGACAAGCCCGAATGTTGTAGCTGGATCCTATCCCTGACCCATCTATACCGGTTTTCTTTTCTCATAAATATAGCATCTCTTGATATACAAGTAAGGACTCCTGAATAAAACATCAAAAGTGTCAAGTGGAATAATGTCAGCTTCCAAAACATCTAATATAATGAGGAATTTATCCCAAAATTGACCTAACATCTTCTTGTTACTGCGAATTTTCAACACCCTTCTTCACCCAACCCAAAGGATAAGCGGTGTGGATGCCCGTAAGTCTCAAGACCAAGCTTCTTTACAAAATGCTTCAGAAATCAAGGTAGACTGAGAACCGGTATCAACCAAAGCATTTACCTTAGTTCTCTTGATTTGAATTTTGATCTGGAATAGGTCTACTCATCTCCTCTTCTTGGCTGTCCATGTTGGTGGCCGTCCATCCAAGCCTTTTGTCTAGATCAGAGTCATCTTCGATTTCCACCTTCCCTTTTATGTCTTACAGTTGTCATGGACTTCTTCAAGTCCTTGGTTTGGTTCTTCGGATGTAACTCCGTAGATGTAACTTCCAACATGTAGCGTCAGTATGACCATTGATATCATACTTCTTCCAAAAATTCTTGGGATCTTTACAAGTATTCAAAGAATTGGCAGATTGTTTAATTTTCCCTTTCCACTTACCCTTGTTACTTGTTTGTCCATACTCTTTTTTCTATTGATTTTTCGAACTGCTTTGCCTTTGGCTCTACTTCTCCTTGCTTCTTTTCATCATTTATGTAGTATGCTTGCACACACTACCTCATTAAGATCTTTGGGATTATACTGGAGATGATCTTTTCTTCGAAGGTGAGTGTGAAGTCCTCCCAAGTACTTAGTCAGAATATCCTCATCCTCCAATTGCATGTTTAGGGCAACATGGCTTGCCTCTGAAACTATGTAGTATAGTCCTACACACTTTGACCCAGTTGCCTTGTCTAAAATATTGCCATTTAATCATTTGGTCAGTCTTATGGCCAAGAGGATAGAAGTTAGCTCTAAGTAATTCTATTAAATTCTTGCCAAGATTTCACAACAGGATGCTTCTTTTTTTCACAGGTGACTTAGATGGGTTTCCCACCAAACCAGAGCATGTCCCTCCATTTTGAGAAGTGCAAAGGTGATCCTCTGTGCCTTAGTGACATTATGGATGCTAAAGTATACTTCTAACTATATTAACCATTTATCAAGCAACTCGGCATCTACTTGTCCTTCAAAGCTTTTGCATCTCAACTTTCGTCTCAACTTTAAAAGGAGTATGATCAGATAGATAAATTTTCTATTGCATTTGAAGTATCTTCTTCATGCTCTTCCCCATAACTCTTCCTCATGGTGGCTCCTTCCCTATGCCAAAATTTTCAGCTAATCCTCAAACCACTGATTCCATGGAGTCTTGTTTGACAATCAAGTTGTCTTCTCAAATCTGGCAAGCTCTTCTTGCCTTAGGAACATCCTATCCATCATGGTCTCCTCAACATCTCGATTACCTACGGACCAAGTTCTCTTCCTCCATTTTTTCCCAAATTCTCTGTTTCCACTTCTTTGTAGAAATTTTTGGTTCGCAAGGTAAAGCCTCTTCGCCTTTAGATCTCGTCACTATCATACAAATCCAAGAATGAATACCACAGTCCTAGATAATTGTTAGCTTTGATACGAAAATTATCTGTAAATTCTTCAACTTTGGAATCATCCACAGAATAAACAAATTAAACGCTGTTGTTCTAATTTCTATTAGAAAATGATAGAGATAGCTAGTGAATAAATTTTGCTTATGCTTAGAATCCACAATTGTAGGAAAGGAAAGAATACAAGCTCATAAACACCAACAAGTTTTATCCTGGAAACCTCCATAGGAGGAAAAACCAGTCGGGAAGGGACAATTTTTCTTTCTTCCCACTTTTATTGGCCAATTCAAAACAATAAGTACAAAAATTACAATAAGTATGAAAGAGAAGTAGATAATATCTCACACTTCCTCCGAATTACTTGCTTGCTCTATCTCAACACTCCTTTCTTCTACAAATCACAATTCTAGCACTAAGAACTTCTTGCTTACTTGCTTTCATGATTCGATGATCTTGTATCTCTTCTACAAATATGTATTTATAGCCTTTTCTCATGTCCTCTCTATGCACTGGAGAATGGGAAAGGTCATGGAGGAGAAGAGACATGAGACAACCTTCCAAATTTTGGGTTGTTTATTTCATATTTTTGTTTTTGTGTTTGAAAGATTCAGGACCGCCGCCCAATGCAGACCGGCATGGTCTTAGAGACCGCCGCCATGGTTGAGCAGCAGTTCTGTAACCGCCGCTCTGCACAGAGCGGCATGGTCCTTTTACTATAAAGACAGAACCTTCATGTAATCATTTTTCCTTCTTCATTCTGACTGATCTTGATGAAGTAGAGTCATTTTGGATCCTTATGGATCACTGCATTCTGGAACATCTTCATATGAGCAATCATCTAGCTGGGCTGGGACCCTGGTCCTTTTTTCATCTTGTCCATGAGGACACTCACTCTAAGGATTTCTTTAGAATCACCTCGACTAGATGTGCTCTCTTCTAGAGGCATTACATTGTGTGTGACCATTGTACCAACATGTTCATAGTATCATGAGTATTTGTGGTGTAAATGTGAATCACCTATCGATTCACCTTTTTGAGACTTCTACTTCATAAAAAAATAAAGTTGCATATGAAGTGGTCATGACTGTCCTCAACAGTTTTCACTTTGGTGAGACTTACTAATTGAGCGTTGCTTCTTCCTCTTAGATCAAAACTGTCACCCTCAAACTCTCCTGTGTGCTATCTGAATGTGCTGTCTGTGTGTGTGTGCAGAAAATGTCACTAGTGTGTGACAAAGCTCACCTCCTTTTGTGTGATGGTCAATGTGGTGACACTGACACTTCTGTGAACTGGGAAGGAAATAGCTCGCAGTGTGTGGGGGAATGTAAGAAATTTGTGCTTGGAAATACTAAACTTCTCCAAATGTGCTAAGATTTTCTCGTAGATTCCACCACTCGATGCAAGAATTCTGTCCACTTTCTTTCCTTCTTGAGCATACTCATGGTATGCAAATGCTTAGAGTGGAGATGTAATTTTTTGGATGTCAAATTCTTTGCTTTGTAGATGGTAGATGCTTAGAGTATCCCAGGCCTCCTCATGATGTTGTCGCATTCCGTTATATGTATATGGTTTTACTTCATCAAATATGCTCAGAGTGATCAACATCGAAAAGGCTTTTGTATCGGCCAAAAATATAGTCATAGCTCAAACGTGCTCGAAACTACGTCAAAGGTGGGAATGAGCGAGTGTGACAATTACGATCTTCAAAGAGCGCCCAGAATGGTTCTCATATTTGTCTTGGGGATGCAACATAATCCTGGCTGGGCACCTTTCAATCAGAAATGGGCATAACGTAGAATGATAAAATATATTAGGAGCATACATGACTCCAGAAAAAATAGGGATCACAAATTCTTACTTGTTTACCCACATAGGTCTGGTATAATACGTTCCATGCTGATTGATGTTAAAGACAAAAAACAAAATGATAAATCAGTAGGCAGGTATTCCTTCACCGCGCAAAAGAAAGTTGATTCTTTTCAATTGTTGGTCGCTGTCACACCTCCATGCAGGTAACTATGGAACTTGATCCCTTGCACTCACGTGCAAAATACTTCAACATAGTGCCAAGAAATAGTTCCCTGCACACCCAAGTTCCAAGACAAACTCTGGGCATGGCTAATACTCAGGAATTTCTGCCAAATAAAACAACCTGATCTCTTGATACAGGCTAAGTCAGAACTTTAACAAGTCTCACTATTGCCAACATTTCCTTATACGTAGGCTGATTGATAAGATGCTTTATGATTGCTCCTGCACGTCCCATTTGATCTGCAGTCATTTGATCAAGATCCAAACTCCACGCCCAGGAAATACTACGAATGCTCTGATACTCAATGATGGACACGTAGACAAGATCAAACAAGCCACTTTGCCATATTATTGATTGCTATAAAGACTGTGCAAACAAATCAATTATCCCACATGAAAAAACCTGCTTCGATGGAACCATGCGAACAATTGGGCTCATAACCGACTACGAGTCATGCAGTTTACAAATAAGTAACAATGTATTAAAATTGTCATTTATGCCTACACATATTCTTAATCATATTATGTTTTTTTAATATCATGCTTAATTGCAATGTGTTTTAAAGTCTAATTGTAGGTGTAGTGAAATGTAAAACCACTTCAATGCATGGGGCCCAAGTATATATTACAATTAATATTGTCTAAGTACATAACATTATATGCATTGTTTTGGTCATTACATCCCCTCAATCTCTATTTTACCAAACCCATAATGTCATGTTTTGAGTCATTAGCGATTAGCATCTGTAAATTTTTATACCCTTGTGGAACATGAGGTGTGAAAATACTGTGTGGTGATGAGTAATCTATGTTACAAGACTCCCTAAAAATAATGGTGAAATAGGATTAGTGTCATAATTATTCTTCATTACTCGTGAGTTTAATCCTGTTAAATGAGGCTACCGATAAGAATAAACACAATCTTGACATAAGAAAAAAACATAATTACTAAAATGTTAACAATCACAATTTTTCTATTATTTTTGCTATGCTAAGGAAATTCCTCTTACTCCTTGCTTACTATAATATTCATTCTCAGTCTAGTGGCGTTTAATATTGTATTTACATGCATTATTTTAATAGTATCATCTATCTCAACCGAGCTTTGTAGAATTCCCTAGCTGAATCTTAGCTCAAACATCATGGCCCGACATTGACATGTACCTATCATTCATTGTATCAACCTGGATGGCCCCTATGCTATCATGGAAATCAGAAGGCCACTCTGGGCATATCATTGTCCCCTTTCAGGCTCGTATATTGGTTTTTTTTGCAGCTTGAACCTAAATACTCCGAAGATGAATCTAAATGGCGATGGTTATGTTCCTAATAATTACCATAGTCTTGAGTTAGACTCAAAATTTAATGGGCTTGTGAATCAATTGATGGAGATTGTACCAATTTCTGCAAGCTATGCATTCAACCATTATAAAAAAAGTAGTTTACATTTGCGCATATTGCATTTTAAAATGTATAAGTGGAACTGATGGAAAAATAACATTATCTTTGAATGCTATATCAATACATTTGATTTCCGTTTATTGTATTGGTAAACATTATCTCTTTTGTAATTAGTTTGGGATGTATTTGATTGGCCTATCTTTTTTATGGTAATCTAAATCTTTTGGCAATTCAATAGATTGAATCTTTTTATTGAGAGGCATTTGAATTACTTAGTTATCAACATCTCTATTTGTAAAAACTGTTTTCCAAGGTGTGAGGTAGCAGGAGTATAGTGGAAGAATTGGTGGTGGACAGTTATGGGCAAATGAATGAGCCTAGATGGGCATTGAACTAGGTGATGGTTTCGGATTTTGGGTCATTAATTGGTCATGACATAGGAAAGGAATCCGAATCCATCAAAGTTTTCTGGTTCTGTGCGAGTATACGTTGTTGGTTTCAAGCTTGAGTTTTTAGTTTAGACAAATACATATCGATACTTAACACATATGAATTGTTTCTTGACAGTTGTGTTTTTTTTTCTTCGAGTTATGCTATGTGTATGCAAATTTGACATATCGTTTACCTAGTTCATTTGCATTTTTACCTGTGAAAGTTTTGAGCTCGCCCGAGATGATATTTTGTATACCCAGTTGGGTTTTTGAAGAAATTTTCATACAATGAAATGGATATCACTTACATTTTGAAAAATAGTGATTTATTTAAGTTCTTGTTTAGATTTTCAAGGCATGCATGTCAGTATTTTGGCTTATGGTATTTTTTTATATATAAATGGTGAAAGGGGTTAAGGGGACCCTACCCCAATACATATGGAGATAAAGATATTGAACTAAAGAAACAATTCGATCCAGCCTCTTCCAGTGGCACAACAAGGAAAAAAATAACAACAAAATAGAAAAAAATTAACCAAGAGATCCCTTCCCATGGGATCTTAACTTCCTTTTAAATTCGTTTACAATTTTCCCTTTCTTCTTTTGAATCACTGCAGTCCAGCCCTTTTCCATATTCAGATCTTCATTTTCATTTCTATGAACCGGTATTTCAAAGTCCTCTTTCTCCACAGGAACTTGGAGATCAGTTGAAACTAAAGTTGGAGAGTTTCCATCAAGTGAAGTAGAAGAAATATGAGCAAGCTCCTTGTTAGAGACTGAATCATCCTCGCTCTTTGGATCCACCTCTGAATCAATATCCAACAGACCTTTAACAACCAACTGACAAGGGTCAGAATTCTTCCACCACGAGGTTCTACTCTTGACAGGTTTCCTCACAACCTGACAATCTAAAGCTAAGTGTCCAAGAGAGAAACACGTTCTACATCTGAAGGGAAACCCTTCATAGTCTAACTTCTGAATCCAAATCCTGTCCTTCACTTTGGCTTATGCTATGTCAATAGTGAAAGATATTCATTTTAAAGTTCATGTCACTCATTTTGATGGTGGTCGAGTTGGGTATCAGTTATTTTCGAAGCTTGTTCAATATAAAATATGTATCATTATTTCTCTTTTCTAGGTCGAAACAAAGGTATCTATTTGATTAAATATGAATAAGTTTCAATTATTGTGAGGATTTATTTATTGAATGGTTATGTGGGTAAATACCGATTGTATAATAAATCTAAGGCTTTGTGGTTTCATTTCAATTATTTGATAAATTTATAGACTACGATAAATTTTTGGTTATGCATGCATTCATTTAGTTGTTTTAAGGAAGCAATGATGAATATTTGGGCATATAATATTTTGTTGGTTGTAGTCTATATTCAAGCTCTAATGGCAGTTATAAGTTGAAAATAATGGAATATTTTGGAACTTGTCATTTTATTATCTATGCATGCATATTTTAAAGGCATCTTGTTTCAAAAATTCATATTTTGAGAACTCGAATGATATAGTATCTTGGTGATTTTCAGAAAGGAAAATGGTATTTTGGAATGTTATTTTATACTATTTAATATAATATGTGGAAATGAAGATCAATGGTGAAGTAACTTGGTTTTGTAGAATGTATATATGCATTTACTTCATTTCAAAGAGATAATTGTACTCTTTAGATGACTATGACCCATTTCTTTGATTGATGACTCTATTTTGGGAAGTTAATGATTCTACATTCTAAAAATTTATAATCATCTCACCTTTCAGTTGTAATCGTGTCTAGATGGGATGGTTGGGGTTCTAGAAGATCTAGGCCTCATCACTCTTGGGGACATAAGAGTTTCGAGTTCAATCAAAGTGGTAAAGGGGTTCACCTAGGGGTGGCTGAAGGGGATCTAGTATACTTCAAGGAGGAAGTTCCATATCAATTCAGGAAATTTAATGACATCCAACTAGAAATTTTTCAAACAAATAGGGGATACTTGTGTGATTTTCTAAAGGGGATCTAAGGAAAATAAACATATTGATGACACAATTTCGACAATCCAACAAGTTTTGGACAACAATTTTACACGTGTAAATGTCAAGATGAAGAACCAAGGGATCAAATGATCAAATGATCAAAAGGATTGTCCTAGGAAACATTTCTACAAGATGGAAGATCATAAGGAACAATCATGCAAGTTTGGCACACAAATCCAATTTACAAGGAAATACTCCCTATGAAAATGTATCTCAATGGTAGTTTGGTGCAAGATGATCAACACAATGTCAACACTTAAGTCAAATTTAAAATAAACAATGCATTAGTATTAACAAGGGGCTGAAGCGACTTCCAATGCAAAGTATACTAGAACCAATCTAGATATAAACAAGGCATGAATCCAAAAAATTGGAAGTTACAAATGTGAGAAATGCAACAATACCACTTAGATACGTTAATCAAGCCTTGTGGAAAAGCAAGATATTAGTATCAAAATAATATTGATATGACATGAACAATGTAACAACAACACTTTTCAAGGTTGAGGAAATGTTTGGAAGGAGACAAGGTCAAAGTATACCAAGGATTTGTTAAGGCGTGAGCAAGTTTACGAGAAATAAGATGTAAGTATAAAAATTGTATCAAGGTGATGTGAGCAATGTAACACCTCAAAGGAATATTGATGATGAAGCAAACCTAACTACGATGAAACATCTTGATGTGGGTATCAAGACAAGGGTACTCAAGATTTGAGGACGTACCAACACACTTCAACGCTTACTATCATAGTCTCAATAAGGAAGGATGTAAGTGGGTGCAAAAGTGGTGGACACAATCTTGAGTAACACTTCATATGTATGCTTTCTTTTGTCCCAAAAGGGCAACAAGAAAATTAAGGAGTGGACCAACTAGGGGTGAAAATTACTTGGCGTAACTTCAACAGAGTTTCGCCTTGTCTTAAGACAAGTGAAAAACTAAATCAAAGTAACACTTTGCAAATTTCATGATGAATAAAACTAGGCTTAAACTTCAATGGACTCTCCCCTTGTTCGACTCATAAGGTTTTGATTCTTAAAAAAATCTTGCTTTGTGAGAGCTCTTTGAAACATGATTGGTTTTGGTAAAGTTGGCTCCTGTGCAAAATGGTTTCCTAGGACTTTTTCCGTAACACTTGCCAATTCTTACCTAAAGGAGGTACACACTTGTAGGATTTCTCCTATAGAGGTTGACCATAACTCCACAATCAAATTAATGAATGAGGCCCCATATGGGTAACATGAATCTTTTATCACAAGGGTTTCAACTAGTCAAATAGGTAAGCGGAGCGCTTCCCGTTTCATCCACCGATTCCCTCAAGGTGTGGACTACTTTGGGGTTCTTGGGGTAATCTTCATAATGATATTTATGGCTTATGTTAAGGCACTTCCCCCAGTTTAAATTGGACAAGTTGTAGCTCTTAATTGAACCTGCAAATACAATGTTTTGAATAGTGGTGTGTTTTTTTAATCTTTTGTCTTAATGTGGTTTTGTACACCATTGACAACCTATAACAAACTATATTAGTATTGGTTTAGATCATGATTCTTTGACAAATGAGTATTGGTCCTGCATGAGAAGGTTAATAGTTTTCCATAAGATCAAAACTTCATGAAAGAGGATCAAATGTTGTTTTTTACTCTCAAGATCGTTCTAAGACGCAAGAGAAGAGCATACACAACAAGTCACCCAACTATATTGAAAATGGGAAAGCTTGCAAATCAAATGACTATGCAACTCATTTTAAACCATTTTTTGTTCATTCCCTTAACCATGAATTTAATGAAGTGTTTGTGAATTCAAGAAGGCTTAGATTTGTTTATGATTCCCAAGATCACCTAAAAGGTGTGACATAAGAGCATATGATACTTTATCCTAAGATATGAAAAACATGACATTCATTAAAGATCATCAAAAAAGTTAGAAAAATATGATTCAAAACACCATGTAAATAGAAGTTAGCATTAAAAACTTGTAAAATGTTAGAAATATCAAAGACAATATTTTACAAAGCATTTATATATGTTAGAAAATGACTATTTTTCAAATAAATAAAACCATAAATTTTTTATAAGTCAAAATCTCGATCTTATTTTTCCATTGTGTATTTCACTTCAATACCTTTCCAACGCAATACAAATGGATTCGTTCTGAGTTTGGGAGCAAAATTTATGGCTTCTGGAATACAAGTTATGCACAAGGTTCAATGGTAGCATGCCTAAATTGACACTAACGTGCCCAGATTGAGACTAACGGACCCAGATTGACACATACACGCCCAGATTAACACTTACACACCCATATTGACACTAATGCACCCCTAGCACAAAATGACAGAAAGCAGTGCTACATTACCACGACCAGAGAGACACTAATGCGCCCATTTTGACACTAATATGCCCAGATTGACACTAATGCGCCCCTAACACAGAATGACAGAAAGTAGTGTTACAGTAGTACGGCCAGAGAGACACTAATGTGGGTTGGGTTCACACTAGCATGGGGCACCTGTATGACATCACAAACATGTAATTCTGACATGGATAAAGTCAAAAAGGTCAAAAAATTTCCATCTTAGCCCAAGTTTAACAACAGCCCATTTCCTCTGCACCTACAAGAGAGACTCAACACATGCAAGGTTAACAAAATATGTCAAGAAATTCAAGTTATTTAACATGTGCAAATTAGATGTTAGCCAAAATTGAAACCAAATCAACAAAGCTTCAAATAAAATTCTTGGGACAATGGAGTAAGTCTCACCGAGTGTGCCAAATGTGAGTATAATAAACTTGCAATGCTATTTAAAATAGACTAACACCTAGTAATCTCAAAACAAATCTAAATATACTGTAAAACCATCAAGATAAGAGCTTATGGGAAACAACTTCTTCAATGCATGAATAAGTAAAACTAAATGTTAAGCCATTTCCTACTCTTTAAGATTGGTAATCAAAACATGAACCTACTTAGATCATTTATCAATTAAAGTTGATTGTTGTCTCTTCAAGATTTGAAGATGAGATCTCACCAAGAAATGGCTACAAGGGAATTTTTGGATCTTCCCATGCTCTTCAATTTAAGAGAATGGATGTAAGATGGAGAAGTTATTTATAACATTGGAAAATGGCTCCAGATCAAAATGCCTATAGTTTTCACTAGTTCAAAGAATGGTGTATTTAGAAGGAAGGAGGAGGGTTCTTTATATAACCTTCCTGTTTGAGAGAGCTTTGCATCTTAGTGCATGTGGGATAAGGGTAAAGTAATATTAGGAATGGATAATGGGTTGCTTTAGAAAAGGTAACCTTTGATTTAGAAGAGTTTAATTTTTCATTAGTAACTCATGGGAGTTGGGGGATGTTTTAATTAATATATGTGATTAATTAATAGGTAGATGTAAGCTTATAGGAGGTAATTAGAGGAAAATTACTATGATTTGGGGGATGTAAGAGAGGAATTTGATCCAATAAATGATGGTTTATTGATTTAGAGCAACGAGCATAATTAATTAATAATAATTAATTAACCCAAGTAGAAGCAGACATTAATTAACGAAAGGTCGTTAATCGACATCCTGAGTGATAGGAAGGATAATGAATTAACGAAAGCTCGTTGCTTAACGAATATGAAGAGGAATGTTAGCTAATTAGCAGAAAAGTGGTATTTATTATGATGAAGTGTCATCAATTTTTGGAAAGAGGATAATTAGTGCAATTTTAATATTAAAACTGCGTAAGTGGATTTTAGGTGTCTACATTTTCCCCTCTTTGGGGTGGCGTAGGTGACACCACTTCAAAGATAGTAGAAAATTATAGACAAGTAAATTTTGAAGGGATAGAAGAAAAATTAGTAAAATGAAGGATGCCCCCTCGAGTGTCAATGGGGTGATGGAAGAGGTCGATCAAAAATTGAAAAAGATGAAGGAAACATATAGAAGAAATGTGAGGGGGGGGGGGATAAAAGGTGATCCCTATTGCCCCAAGTGATTTGGAAGAATAGTGTTGATAGAAGAAAATGATCAGGAAGAAAAATGAAGTTGAAAGGAATGGAAATAGCTTGCATCTAGCTGATGTAAAAAACAACTTTATTTCATCATTTTGCTTAATGATCTACGTCATTGGACCTTTATTAAATATACGCATACAACAAAAGTGTAAAATAAAATGAAAATCCATAATACTAACATTTTTTCATTGATAAAACACTAACTCAATGCAACATACATAACGTTAATGCAATACGAGAAAGTAAACGAGCTAACCTGATAGGGAAACAAGTACAAACACACATACTCAAACAAACAATGTTCAAGACAGTTACACCAATGTTTTTGTTATCAAGCTTCAGTTCCCAAATGTTTGAGTTAACAACAAGGGTTAACAATGGTGCCCCAAGAAAGGATACATGCGAGGGGAATACATAGAGGACAAAGGGGTCCTATGAAAAAGCAATCGTGTAATATGAAATAGTACCAAGCAACTCGTTATGTAAGGGAGTACAGACATATTAAGAAAACCAACTTTGTTAATGGAGGTAGATCCAGATGATCCGCGAGTCATTTGCAAGAACAATTGAGGACCAAAGAAAGATGTTTTATAGGAAAAATTTCGATGTTTGAGTACAATGCGTTTGACTAAATGCTTCAGCTATGTGCATGTTTGTTACCAATTTTTGAAAAAAAAATGAATTTTACAATTTTTTTGGATTTTGTGATGATTTTACCAGTTTTTTGGATTTTTATATGATTTTACCAATTTTTTGGATTTTTTGATTGTTTTACCAATGTTTTGGATTTTTTTTTACCAATACTTTGGATTTTTAATGATTTTTTAAGATGTTTTTAGGGTTTTTAATGATTTTTTACTGTTTTTAGTTTTTTTAAAGTTTTTCAAAGTATTTACAAGAAAAATGAAGATGCAAATATACACCCAGTGAGAGATGGGAATATACAAAGGAAAATCTTTGCGCATATATACAAGAAGAAGATGTGTTGGACCAAGGCCAAGAAGATAGGCTCAACATGATGATGAACTCAAACCAATGAAGTGTTAAGAAGGAATGAGCATGCCACTAGTGCAAGCTAGCCAAGAAACATATGATAGAAAATAAGTAGAAGATTGTTTGATTAAAAAGGGACAAAGGTTCCCATAAACATGGTAAAAAGGCAAGCTTATACACATGGATGTTCTAAACAAAGAAGAAGAACAATGTGAATGTTATGGAAGGATATGGAAAATGTAGCTAGAACCTTGTAATGAAAAGGTGATTAGCCAAAGGCACCAATCGTGAGTCAAAATAAGGACTAAAGTAAGAGTTTGAACAAGGTCTAAACAACACCTGGTAACATACTAATCATGTTTTCTCATAGAGACCCAGTGTGTGCACGTGGAAATTAATTACTTCTTGAAGGGAAGATTTGAGAGACAACAAGTGAAGACACGCTAGCCAATGTGTAGGAATGATTTATTTTGATAGGTGATTTGTGAATAGAGGGTGGAAGGAGAGTCTTACATTGCTCCACGTTGCCAGTCAGACATCCATGAGCCTTCTAGTCATTCAACATCATAACATTTGTACTGCCAGTCAGGCATCCATAGCCCCGATAGAGATAATGGAAATACCCCAACATAGAGTTATATATTGTTTTTCTTTTGATTTTTAATGTTTTGATTGATTTAATTTGCATTCTAAAAATTATTTCAACTCTCTCGATTGTTTTGATAAGGGGTTAAGAACCATTGATGGCTTGATGAAAGGATGTGGAAGTGATTGTGATGATGACATTGGCTAGTGTCAACAAATATGCCCAAAATTTCTTTGCAATAATTTTATTAGATGTAGATAGTGATAGGATCTCTAAGATGTCAGTTGTTCTTTAATTTACGAAGGTGATGAAAGACCAAGCTCAAATAGATACCATAGAGATAAATTTCATACAATGAGTGTGAATAGACTAACCAAAAGATCACCGAAGGGATGAAAATGGTGGGTGACTTGCAGAAAAATGGAAAGAAAGGGAAGAAAGAACATCCATCTGTATGCAATACCTGATTACAATGTTTGATCCTTGTACCTTTTCTTTTTTTGGTAATATTTTAATGTTTTCTCATTTTTTATATTTTTTAGATTTTAACGGTTTTGCAAACGTAAAACCATGAAGGGAGAAGATTGAAGATGAATGATTGGGAAGTTAGGACCAACAATGTCACTTCATGTGATAGGATCCAACAACAATGTTTGCAATTTCTTAGATGAGGGAGACTAGGAGTTTTTGCTTATCAAGAGTGATATTATCTCCAATCTCAATGACCGTAGTGAGATAATATTCGATAAGTGACTATGACTTATCTTTCAACATGGATTTTGTATGTGGGATATTGAGTTCCTTATCCATAGGTTTCTACACTTTACATCATACTTGATGGTCCCATTGGTGTGCATTCTTGAATCGCATTTGATTTTTAACTTTATAGTTATTTCAATTGTTCAGAGATTTGGAGCTCTTTGAAGTTTTGATCTTATCTTGATGAAGAAATTGTTTGGGTTTCATATAAGCTAATGTGTGATTTATCTGATCCCTAGAAGTGGGAGAAGAAAGTGGATGTTTAGGATTGATGAGAGGAACATTAGGGATGATGGTGGGCTTGCCACAATTTTTGATAGAAGGATGATATGATGGATGAAGAGGATATGGTCCAATAATTGAAGAGGATGGGCTACCGGGAGACGAGCCACAGATAGAAGATGAAGGGCTACTAGGATGTGCCCCTAAGATGGAAGAAAATGGGCTACCATGAGGTGAGCCATAGATAGAAGATGGAGGGATACTAGGATGTGGCCCAAGTATAGAAGATGAATGGCTACTAGGGTGTGGCCCAAGAATAGAAGATAATGGGATACCCAGAGGTGGCCCACAAATAGAAGATGAAGGGCTACTAGGAGGTGGCCCACATGTAGAAGAAGATGAAGGTATACCCGGAGGTGACCCAATGAGAGATTGTGATTGAGGAATTGTGATATGTAAAGAATGATGGGGTGATGAGAATATATGTCAGAGATCAATTACAGACCTAGGCATTTCTAGATGTAATGGGGAATCTGAAAATAGAAGAATAAGAAGAGGATAAAGTTTGATGATCTTAGGATCTTCCTCTATTTTATGCCAACATGAATCAACTTCTTCCCCACAATACGTGAACGTATCAAGGTCAAAAGATAATCCTCTTTCATGATCATCTAAAGGAAAGTCATCATGTAGCCCCATGAATTCTCTAATTGCTTCTTCATTCTGAAAGAAATTTATCGGTATGGGTCATTGTTGGTTAATGATACTAGATTGATTGGAAGAAAGAGGTCCAAAAATTGTGGAAGATTTAGAATATGTTTGATGATGATTGAAAGAAGAAGATGACTCAAGAGACAAATTAGATTTGGATTTATATGTCTCACGAGTGAAAGAAGATGGGGATTTTGAATGGGTTGGTATTGGTTTTCCTAGAAGATGGAATGGTATAGGTAGACAAAGAGGATCACGTAGAAAGTCAGTAGATTGTGACATAGGGGTTGACTTGGATGATTGATTAGAGAAATTTTGAGTCACACAGATGTTCAATGGAGGAAGATTTCATTGAGGTGACTGATAAAGGGGGTCCTGCAAAGAAAGGGAGGACTCAGACTCAGGAGTCAAATTAGATGTTTGATGGGGAGAATTGGAGTATGGCAGACACAAACCCTTGGAGGATGAAAACGTTTTTAAGAAAACTAGTTATTCCTTATAAGAAAGGTGATTGGATGAGGCTCAGGAGACTGAGGGTAATCTGAATAATAGTTTGGATCATAATAATTAGGAGTTTGAGAAGAATCAAAAGAATAGTTTGGATTAGAATCATCAGAAGATTGAGAGGAATCAGAAGAATAACATAGATTATAATCATCAGAAGATTGAGAGGAATTAGAAGAATAATATGGATTAGAATCATCAGAATCATACCACTGACTATGAGATGAAGGTGGGGAAAGGGGTATTCGAGCGGGTTCTCTAGCATGAAGAACCAATCAAGGTTTAGTCGTGATAGGTATATTTCGATGTGAATGCCTAAACCTAGGTTCCCTATTGTTGTAAGTGTGAAGAACCATGTGATATTTAGTCAGTGTTGGCATCGTTGGGTCCAAATTCCTAGACCTAGATAGTGTGATTGAATTCCTTCAAATTCAAAGAAGTTCCATGTCGATTTGGGCAACGTAATGATGGAAACAACTAGACATTTTGCAAACAAATAGGGGATGTTTGTGTGATTTTCCAAAGGGGCTCTAAGGAAAACAAACATATTGATGATACAATTTTGACAATCCAATAAGGTTTGGAAAAAATGTTCACAAGTGTAAATGTCAAGATGAAGAACCAAGGGATCAAAGGATCAAAAGAATTGTCCTAGGAAACAAGTCTACAGGATGGAATATCATAAGGAACAATCACGTAAGTTTGACACACAAATCCAATCTACAAGGAAATACTCATGCAAATGTATCTCAATGGTAGTTTGGCGCAAGATGATCAACACAATTTCAACACTTAAGTCAAGTTTAAAATAAACAAGGCGTAAGTATTAACAAGGGGCTGAAGTGACTTCCAATGCAAAGTATACTATAACCAATCTAGATACAAACAAGTCCTAAATCTAAAAAATTGGAAGTTACAAATGTGAGCAACGTAACAATACTACTTAGATACGTTGATCAAGCCTTGCGGAAAAGAAAGATATTAGTATCGAAATAATATTGATACGACATGAACAACATAACAACAACACTTTTCAAGGTTGAGGTAATGTTTGGAAGGAGACAAGGTCAAAGTATACCAAGCAGTTGTTAACGTGCGAGCAATGTAATGATACAATCTAAAAACTTACGTCAAGTTTACGACAAACAAGATGTAAGTATCAAAATTGTATTGAGGCAATTTGAGAAATGTAACACCTCAAAAGAATATCGATGATGAAGCAAGCCTAACAATGATGAAACATATTGAAGTGGGTATCAAGACAAGGCTACTCAAGATTTAAGGGCATACCAACACACTTTCAATGCTTGTTATCGTAGTCATAATAAGGAAGGATGTAAGCGGGTGCAAAAGTGGTGGACGCAATCTTGAGTAACACTTCATATGTATAATTTCTTTTATCCCAAAAGGGCAACAAGAAAAAAAGGGAGTAGACCAAGTGGGGGTGAAAAATACTTGGCATAACTTCAGTAAAGTTTTGCCTTGTCTTAAGACAAGTGAAAAACTAAGACAAAGTAACACTTCACAAATTTCATGATGAATAACACTAGGCTCAAAATTCAATGGACTCTCCCCTTGTTCAAATAACAAGGTTTTGATTCTGAAAAAGTTCTTACTTTGTGAGAGCTCTTTAAAAAATGATTGGTTTTGGTAAAGTTGGCTCCTGTGCAAAATGGTTTCCTATGCTTTTTTCCGCAACACTCGCAAATTCTTACCTAAAGGAGGTATGCACTTATAGGATTTCTTTGAGCCGGGTATATAGAAAGGGAAAGATTCTTCCATGTATCGCTAGGTATATCGAAAGGGCACGTATATAGAAAGGTTCAGTGTATCAGACTGATGGTATATAGATTGGGAGACCTTATACCTGGAGTTATAAGAGCCAAACCCTATCAGTGATCTCTGCAAAATGGGCACTAATGCCCCCAAATTTTTTCTTCTGGATTCACAATTACTTAGAGGAAACAACTATGTTGCATGGAAGACAAAAATCAAGACATAACTTGAGTTTGAAGAGATCTAGCCTGTTGTGAATGGTACTCTAACCAGATCAACTATTGATACAACACAACAGCAGTAGTTTGATAAAGCAGATCAGAAGGCCAAACTCATCATCTTGTTTGGAGTGTCTGACGATGTGCAACCCCACATTTGAGATGCCAAAACAGCCAAAGAAGCGTGGGATAAGTTAAGCACATTATACGAGGCCAAGAACAAGAATGTTATACTGAATTTGTAGAGTCAATTACACACATTGAAGTTTAAGCAGAATGAAAAAATAGAAGCTTTCTTAAGAAGAGTTACAAAGTTGAGGGCTTCACTTATAACCCTGGGAGAAGTAGTCTCAGATGATGCTCTCATTCCCATTTTTCTGAGAGCACTCCCTTCTTCATACCATATTTTTGTAACAACACTAAACTTTTCAAATACAATAGTTAGTTTTGACAAGTTGGTAAACCTACTGCAACAAGAGGAATCCATGCACAATAAGGATGATGAAGAGGAGCAGGCACTTTCTTCACATAAAAAATGGAAAGGAAAAGGTAAAGGAAAACCTAATTCCTATCAAAAGTCCCAAAATCAAAATCAATATCAAGGGGACAAACAACAGAAGAAGCAATCTCCAATATGTAAAAGAGGATATGACCTAAAAGATTGTTGGTATAATACTTACAAGAAAGGTTCATCTAGCAACTCTGGACCTCAACAACAACAATTTTACAAGGGACATTCTAACAACAATCATGGGAAAAAAAAGGGTAACTGGAAAAGAAGACCCCATCAGCAAGGAAATATTGTTGAGCAACAAGAACAGTTAGACAATGAAGACTACTTGTTCACTGCTCGATCAAGTGAACCATTCATGTCATCTAGTGATGTTTGGTATGTTGATTCGGGGGCCACTTGACACATGACCGGCCACAGAGACTGGTTTATTTCAATGAGGGACACACCATCGAAAAACCATATTTTGTTGGATGATGATTCTTCATACTCACTTCAGGGGATTGGAAACATTTCTCTACCCCTCGGTTCACACAACTGTAGAATTTCAAATGTTTTATATGTCCCTGGGTTGACAAAGAATCTACTTTCAGTCAGTGAACTCCTTGATCACAATCTAAAAATTGACTTTGATAGTCATTCTGGCAAGAAAACATGTTTAATTCGAGATAAATCATGAGGCTCGAAAATAGTTGCAAAATCCTCCAATGTGGGACGCATGTTCCAACTTGATTTTGTTTACAGAGACAATCAAGCACTTATGGCTAAGAACTCTACCTCAACACAATTGTGGCATTGAAGACTTGGTCATGTAAGTTTCAAGTATCTCAAGACACTTCGCTGGAACAATATGGTACATGGGCTACCATCTCTTCAAAAGGATACAGACAAGTGTCCTCACTTCCTAGTAGGCAAACAACACAGAGCTTCGTTCCAGAAGAGTACATTTTGAGCTCATGGAAAACTTGACCTGGTTCATACTGATATTTTTGATCCGATGCAACCAAGTCATTATGGGTTCTAGTACTTCATGCTTTGTGTTGAGGACTACTCAAGAAAAATGTAGATTTTTTTTCTTCGCAAGAAAAGTGAAGCGTTTGAAACCTTCAAAAAGTTCAAAGTAGCAGTTGAGAATGAAACTGGTCATCACATCAGAACTCCCTACTCAGATCAAGGGGGGGAACTCACCAGTAATGAATTCAAAGACTACCTACAAACTCATGGGATTCGTCGACAAATTTCTCCTCCACACACACCACAGTAGAATGGTGTTGTTGAGAGAAGAAATCGTACTATCATGGAAACAGTGCGATGCATGATCGATGAATCTAGTCTTACAAAGACATTATGGGCAGAAGCAACAAAGAAAATAGTGTATTTGTTAAACAAAGTGCCCACATTTGCTCTTGAGGGAGTAACACGACAAGAAGCATGGTCAAAATAAAAACCATCTATTGCACACCTCAGAGTATTAAGGTGTAATGCAAGTATGCACACACCCAAGCAAAATAGAAAGAAATTGGACATGAAGTCACAAAAACTTGTCTTCATTAGGTACGGTGAAGAGACTCTTGGGTGTAGATTAATGGATCCTAAGACCAGAAAAGTCTACACCAGCAGAGATGTTGAGTTTTTTGAGAAGAAGAAAGTAGAGACTCCTCCAAAATCACCAGATGTAGATTTTTCTCCAGTTGTAAAAATTGAAGTTGATGTTCCCTCAGAAGATGAAAGTAACGATGGGGATGATGGTGTTGATCAGATAGAACCACGACCCATGGGAATAGTTCATTGTATGCCTAAATGGTGTACAAGTACATTACGAGATGCAAGAATGGATGCTCCACCGGATACATCCACCCCTAGACCACATACTCGTAGTAAAGCAAGAGAAGAAGTTAACTTTTCTTTTATGAGTAGAGTTATTGAATCAGATGAGCCCTCAACAGTCCAGGAAGCCCTGCAGTCAAAATATTGGAAAGATGTCATGGATTCTGAATATCAATCAGCGATGAAGAATAACACTTGGTAGCTTTTCGATCTTCCACTAGGGAAGAAACCCATTGGATGTAGATGGATATTCAAAACAAAGTACAAAGCAGATGGGACAGCGGACAAGTACAAATCAAGACTTGTAGCAAAGGGGTACGCACAAAAAGAAGGCATTGAATATGAGGAGACATTTTCTCCCACAGCTGAGATCAAAATGATCAAGATGATCTTTGCTCTAGTTGCTTAGTTTGGATGGAAATTCCACCAAATGGACGTAAAAAGTGCCTTCCTAAACAGAGATTTACAAGAAGAAGTCTACATGACTCAACCTGAGGGATATGTAGTACCTAGTCAAGAAGCAAAGTTATGTAGACTCAGGAAATCTATGTATGGCCTCAAACAGGCACCCCGGGCATGGTACATCAAGATTGATGAGCATCTCGTACAACATGGATTTGTTAGAAATCCATACGATCCCAATCTTTACCTAAAAAAGCAAGGGGGGAGATTGTGATTTTCATTGTTTATGTCAATGATCTAGTCATCACTTACAGTTCAGTGAGGATGATCGATGCAACGAAGAAATATCTTAATCAATCGTTTGACATGACCAATCTCGAGCTGATGCATTATTGTCTTGGATTGGAAGTATGGCAGAAAGAGAATCACATTTTTTTTCTCAGATGAAATATACCAAGAAAACACTCGAGAAATTCAAGATGATGGATTGCACACCAATTGCTACACCCATGGAGAACAAATTACAGTTATCTCGTTCAGATCCATCTCCTGAGGTAAGTGCCACTCTCTATCGGCAGTTGATTGGGAGTCTCATTTACCTAACCTACACTGGACCAGATATCAGCTTTGCAGTAAGCTAGATCTATCCAGGTTCATGCAGGAACCCAAAGTTTGTCATTGGAAAGCAGCAAGGCACATTTTGAGATATCTCAAAGGATAAGTGGATCTTGGTCTAGAATACAAGAAGAATGAAAACTTCTTCTTGATTGGATATTCATATTCAGATCTTGCAAGAAATATTGATGACAAAAAATCCACTTCTGGATTTGTGTTCTTTATGGGATCTAGACCAATATCATGGGGAAGCAAGAAACAACACTTCATTTCTCACTCTTCCATAGAAGTTGAGTATCGTTCTGCAGGAGAAGTTGTCTATGAAGTGATTTGGCTACGTCGCACACTAGAAGGACTTGCAATACCACAAGACAAACTGACCACCATGTATGTTGACAATGAAGGTGTTCTCAAACTTATTCACAATCCAGTGTTTCATGAAAGAACAAAGCACATTGAGATATAAGTTCATTTCATACGCGAGCATGTGTTGAAGCACAACATCCAGCTTCAATTTTGTCCAACAACTGAACAATGGGAAGATATCTTCACAAAGTCACTTGCACGTGACAAGTTTGAGTTGTTAAGAGAGTTCCTCTCCTCATCCCTTGAGACAATGCACAATTAAGGGGGGAAATGTTAGGTTAATTATGCATAGTATAATTATTTATTTAATTTTATTAATTAAATAATTATATTATATGGTTATATTATAAACCATACTATTGTTGTATGTTGTTAAAAGGTTTTTAAAACCATATTTGTCTTTTAGTTTCACAGAGATAATTGTTATAATTATTATAACAATTTATGTGCTTCCCGGGATAATATTTGGAAGCTAATATATTTTAAATTGGTTGTTGAATTGTTACAACTTCTTTATTGTTTATATCCCGGCTGTGCAATACATATATATATATATATATATATATATATATATATATATATTGCATCTTGCTTCTATGTATGAGGTTGATTATGATTAATACAATTTTCAGGCTTCCGTCCCTGTTTACAGAGATCTCACCAAGAAATGGTTACAAGGGCATTTTTGGATCTTCCCATGCTCTTCAATTTGAGATAATGGATGCAAGATGGAGAATCTATTTCCAACAACAGAAAATGGCTCAAGATTAAAATGCCTATAGTTTTCACCATTCAAAGCATGGTCTATTTAGAAGGAAGGAGGAGGGTTATTTATATGACCTTCCTATTTGAGAAAGATTTGCAACTTAGTGCATGTGGGATAAGGGTAAAACAATATTAGGAATGGATAAGGTTGCTTTAGAAAAGGTAATCTTGATTTAGAAGAGTTTAATTTGTCATTAACAACTCATGGGAGTTGGGGGATGTTTTAATTAATCATGTGTGATTAATTAATAGGTAGATGCAAGCTTATAGGAGATAATTAGAGGAAAATTAGTATGATTTGAGGGATGTAAGAGAGGAATTTGATCCAATAAATGGTGGTTTATTGATTTAGAGCAACGAGCATAATTAGTTAACCCAAGTAGAAGCGGACATTAATTAACGAAAGGTATTTAATCGACATCCTAAGTGATAGGAAGGTTTAATTAATGAAAGGTCGTTAATTAACAAATATGAAGAGGAATGTTTGTTAATTAGTGGAAAAGCGCTAATTATTATAGAAATCATGATAGAGAGGATAATTAGTGTAATTCTAATATTAAAAGTACGTAAGTGGATTTTAGGTGTCTACATTTTCTCATCTTTGGGGTGGCGTAGGTGACACAACTTCAAAGATAGTAGTCAAGTACATACAAGTAAATTTTGAAGGAATGGAAGAAAAGTTAGTAGAATGAAGGATGCCCCCTCGAGTTTCGATGGGGTGATGGAAGAGGTCGATCAACAATCAAAAAAGATGAAGGAAACAGATAGAAGAAATGTGAGGGGGTGTAAAAGGTGATCCCTATTGCCCCAAGTGATTTGGAAGAATAGTGTTGATAAAAGAAAATGATAAGGAAGAAGAATAAAGTTAAAGGGAATGGAAATAGCTTGCATCTAGTTGATGTAAAAACAACTTTACTTCATCATTTTACTTAATGATCTAAGTTATCGGACCTTTATTATAATATAAGCATACAACAAAAGTGTAAAATAACATGAAAAGCTATAATACTAACATTTTTTTTTTGATAAAACACTAACTCAATGCAACATACAAACTGTAATGCAATACGAGAAAGTAAACAAGCTAACCTGATAGGGAAACAAGTATAAACACACATACTCAAACAAACAACATTCAAAATAGTTGCACTAATGTTTTTGTTATCAAGCTTCAGTTCCCAAATGTTTGATTTAACGACAAGGGTTAACAATGGTGCCCCGAGTAAGGATGCATGTGAGGGGAATAAACGGAAGACACAGGGCTCTTATGAAAAAGAAATCGTGCACTATGAAATAGTACCAAGTAACTCGTTGTGCAAGGGAGTACAAACATAGTAAGCAAACCAACTTTGTTAATAGAAGTAGATTCAGATGATCCACGAGTCGATTGTGAGAATAATTGAGGACTAAAGAAAGATGTTTTGTAGGACAAATTTCGATGTTTGAGGATGATGCATCTAATAAATGCTTCAGCTGTGTACATGCTTGTTACCAATTTTTGAAAAAAAATGAATTTTACAATTTTTTTGGATTTTGTGATGATTTTACCAATTTTTTGGATTTTTAAATGATTTTACCGATTTTTGGATTATTTGATTATTTTACCAATGTTTTGGATTTTTATGTTTTACGAATGTTTTCGGTTTAAAATTATTTTTTACGATGTTTTTAGGGTTTTTTTGAAAGTTTTTCAAAGCTATGTACAGGAAAAATGAAGATACAAAGATGCCCCCAGCGAGAGATGGGAATATACAAAGGAAAATATTTGCACATATATACAAGAAGATGTGTTAGATCAAACCCATGAAGGATAGGTTCAACATGATGATGAACTAAAACCAATAAAGTGTTAAGAAGGAATGAGCATGCCCACAATGCAAGCTAGCCAAGAAACATATGATAGAAAATAAGTAGAAGATTGTTTGATTAAAAGGGGACGGAGGTTCTTGTAAACATGGTAAAAAGGCAATCTTATACACATGGATGTTCTGAATAAAGCAGAAGAACAATGTGAATGTTGTGGAAGGATATGGAAAATGTAGCTAGAAGCCTTGCAATGAAAACGTGATTAGCCAAAGGCACCAATCGTGAGTCAAAATAAGGACTAAATTAAGAATTTAAACAAGGTCCAATCAACACTTGGTAACATACTAATCTTGTTTTCTCATAGAGACCCAGTGTGTGCACGTGGAAATTAATTACTTCTTTAAGGGAATATTTGAGAGACAACATGTGAAGACATGCTAGCCAATGTGTAGGAATGATTTATTTTGATAGGTGATTTGTGAATAGAGGGTGGAAGGAGAGCCATACATTGCTCCACTGCTAATCAGACATCCATAGCCCCGATAAAGATACTAGAAATACCCCGAGAGAGAGTTATATATTGTTTTTCTTTTGATTTTTTATGTTTTGATTGATTTAGTTTGCTTTCTGAAAATTATTTCAGCTCTCTCGATTGTTTTGATAAGGGGTTAAGAACCACTGATGGCTTGATGGAAGGATGTGGAAGTGACTATGATGACGACATTGGTTAGTGTCAACAAATACACCCAAAAGTTTTTCGCAACAAGTTTATTATATGTAGATATTTATAGGATCTCTAAGAGGTCAGTCGTTCTTTAATTTACCAAGGCGATGAAGGACCAAGATCACCTTTTATTTATTTTTGTAATGGTTTAATGTTTTCTCATTTTTTATATTTTTTATATTTTTTTTTTTTTAGATTTTGACGGTTTTATGAAGGGAAAACCGTGAAGGGAGAAGAAGATGAAGATGAATGATTACAAATTTGGGACCAAGAATGTCACTTCATGTGATAGGATCCAACAACAATGTTTGCAATTTATTTGATGAGGGAGATTAGGATTTTTTGTTTATCAAGAGTGATATTATCTCCAATCTCGATGACCGTAGTGAGATCATATTCAATAAGTGATTGTGACTTATCTTTCAACATGTATTTTGTATGTGGGATCTTAATTTCCTTATCCATAGGTTTATGCACTTTGTGCCAAACTTGATGGTTCCATTGGTGTGAATTATTGAATCGTGTTTTATTTTTAACTTAATTTTTTTTTGAATTTTTGGGAGATTTAGAGCTCTTCAGAGTTTTGATATTTGCTTGATGAAGAAATTATTTGGGTTTTTTATAAGATAATGTGTGATTTATTTGATCTTGGGAAGTGGGAGAAGAAATTGAATGTTTAGTATTGATGAGAGGAACATTAGGGATGATGGTGGGCTTGCCAAAGTTTTTGATAGAAGAATGATATGATGGACGAAGAGGATATGGTCCAAGATTTGAAGAGGATGGGCTACCGGGAGGTGAGCCACATATAGAAGATGAAGGGCTACTAGGATGTGGCCCCAAGATAGAATAAAATGAGCTACCAGGAGGTGAGCTATAGATAGAAGATGGAGGGCTACTAGGACGTGGCCCACATATAAAAGAAGATGAAGGGCTACCCAGAGGTGACCCAATGAGAGATTGTGATTGAGGAATTATGATATGTATAGAATGATGGGGTGATGAGAAGATAGGTCAGAGATTAATGACAACCCCATGCATTTCTACATGTATTGGGAATGTGAAAATAGAAGAACAAGAAGAGGATCAAGTTTGATGATCTTAGGATATTCCTCTATTTTCTGACAACAGGAGTCAACTTCTTCCCCACAATACGTGAACACGTCGAGGTCAAAAGATAATCCTCGTTCATGATCCTTTAGAGTAATGTCATCATGCAGCCCCATGAATTCTATGATTGCTTCTTCATTCTAAAAGAAATCGATTGGTATGGGTCGTTGTTGGTCGATGATAGTAGGTTGATTGGAAGAAAGAGGTTCAACAAGTGTGGAAGATTTAGAAGATGTTTGATGATGATTGATAAAAGAAGATGACTCAGGAGATGAAGTAGATTTGGATTTATATGTCTCATGAGTGGAAGAAGATGGGGATTTGGAATGGGTTGGTATTTGTTTTCTTAGAAAATGGCATAGCACAGGTAGACATTGTTGGGTTTTAGATTTGCACTTGGAATGAAACCATAGTCAAGGGACAAGCAAGTCCCTCCACTTTAATGGGAGAGGTTCCCTTATTGAAATCAGGGGAAAAACCTATGTACAAATACACAATCTTTCATTCAATGGTGGTTTCTCGATATCTTGAAATGTGTTTATTGCCTGAAAAGTTATCAATACATGAGGATAGAAGACTTGAAGAGAGGAGGGAGGCAGAAGAAGATAATACTTTCAGGGAAAAGAGATGGTAGAGAAAACCCTTATATGTATTGTGAAAAATGAGATATAGAGTAGAACCATTCATGTTTATAATGGGCACAATCCATAGACTCAAAGTTCTTGAAATTATATAAACTAGAACACAGTTTCTAAGCATGAAAGGATTAAATGATTCACATATCAGAGCAAGAAGGAAAGAGAAAACAGAGGAAAAAGGGGAAAACCCTTGTATTGATTTCTTCAGATTCAAAATTATAGTTCCAAAATCTCAAAATTCCCACACTTTACAATGGTTTTGAAAGCCTATGAAATATCTTGCAAGAGACAGTTACAAATCATTCCAATTATTCGTGCCCTTTTGAATTCTTGATTCACAAAGAAACGTTAATGGCAGAAAAAACCAGGCTTTCTAATATACGACCGTTACACTATTTTTCCAGTTAAATATGGGCCATTCGATCTGCTTTTATAACTTTAAATTTGGGTCATCCACGTGGGAGAGATTTAAACTGAAGTGGGCCTGCAGACGCCTTTTGCATTTTTTTCCTTTGAAGTTATGCCAGGATGACACGTGGAGAGTTGGCCGATTCTTTTATAATTAGCCGATTTGGGCCTATTTCCTACTTGACTTATGCTGACCCCTAAACACTTGGAGAGTTGGTGCTCATTTGAGTTTCCACTTTGGAAACACCTCTTGAAATTGCGTTGAGCTATGCATGGCTTCTTCCACTGGTCTTGGAATTTTCAACGGCCAACTCTGTCTCTCCATTGACTTGACCACGTGGCGAGCTGACACTCATTTGGAAGATTGGCCCTTTGATTTCACTTCTGAAATTGCGTCGTTAAGGCACGTGGAGACTTCCGCCAACCCGCCCATACTTAGTCAATTTTAACGATCGGATCTTTCTCTTTTTTGGACCTGGGACACGTGGAGGACTAGCGCAAGTTTGAGAACTGTCCCTTGGCTTCGACTCTTGAAGTTGTGCCGATGAGGCACATGGCATTGTCTTCTGAACCTTCCATACTTAGCCGATTTGGGCTTGTTCTATCGTAATTTTGAACTTGGGACACGTGGAAAGCCTGCACTTATATGAGGATTGTCCCTTGGGACCTACCCTTGGAGTTGTTGTTTGGAGGTGTGGAGGCTTCCAATGTTGCTTGAAACATGGCCATGCTGCATCCAATCAAGGATTTCCACATACTACCCATGGATACTGGGACAAAAATTAATTGAGAAGATACGTCCTGTCATTCCTGACTGCGGGAAGAAAATAAAAAGAAGGGGAGAAACTCCACCATTACGCCTGACTTTCAAATTGTTCTCCATGAATGAAAAACTACAAACAATACCAGGCTCGACATGATCCAATACTCCAAGGTACTGACTCAAAAATTTTGAAACTTGACTTCAAAAGAGGGGAATTTGGAGGGTGACAACAGCTGGCTCTTTCTAGGGATGACTTGGCCTTGAACAGAAGACACAAGGCAAGATCAAGAACTACAGATAAACTCTAGGAAAGAGGACTAGTGCCTTATCCATTGGGAAAATAGAGCAAAGGTAAAACCAATACAAGGCAACACACACAAGATAGGAAAAGAAACAAAACAAACCAAAAGGGAAGATCCAAAACAAAACACACCACACAACAAAGAACAAGAAAGGGAAACAATCCAAAACCAAAAACCAAACACAATGTACAAAGGACTTCCTAGCCACCTAGGACTTGAACAAATTTAGGTACTGCCCACTATAAGGAAGTGGGAGAGGAGATCCATCCATGTAATCTAGATAAAAAGAGTTCTCTCCAGCAAAATGTCTGATTCTAAAAGGACCAAGCCAAAGAGAATCAAACTTACCATGGCTTCCTCATGGCTCATGTCTTTTGTCCCAAAGCAAAACACAATGTCTCCCACTTGGAAAACTTTGGGTTTGGATTTCTTGTCAAACAAAGCCTTCACTTTCAACTGATGAGCTGTTATCCTGTCAACCACTTGCAATCTGTCCTCATCAAGCTTCTGAAGGTACAAAATTCTCTTGTCCAAAGAGCTAAAAACTTGAATCTTCAATAGTTTTCATCAATGCAAGGCTGGTAATTCCACTGACTGGTAACTTGAGCTTCCACACCATACACCACTTGGAAAGGAGACATTCCAATTGCTCTCTTGGGTGTAATTCTATCAGCCCAAAGTAGCATCATATAGCTTCTTATGCCAATTCCTCTGAGAATCATTTACAAGCTTTCTAACTATGTTCACCAAGTTCTTAATTGTTGATTCTGCTTGTCCATTCCCTTGGGGGTAGTAATCTAAAGAATGAGCAAGGGAGATCCCATACCCATAGTAGAAATCCATCATCTCAGTAAAAGAAAATTTGGAAGCATTGTCAGTCACAATTTTGTTTGGGGTCCCAAACCTGATCAATATGTTCTCCTTAATGAAGTTGCAAACTACCTCAGAAGTAGTGCTCTTGACTGGGATGGCTTCCACCCACTTGGTGAAGTAATCTGTGGCAATCAACACATGGGTATGCCCAGCACTGGAAGATGGGTTGAGTGCTCCAATGAAATCTAAACCCCATTGTTGAAATGGCTCTTCAATCACTACATGCTTGAGAGGCAAAGCAACCAACTTAGGTCTTCCAACAAATGTTTGGCATGCTTCACATTTACCAACCCATTTTGATGCATCTCTGAAAAGAGTGGGCCAATAATAACTAGCACAAAGTATTTTATGAGTTGTTACAGTAGAGGAGAAATGACCTCCACAAGCCTGGTCATGAAAAGTAGAGAACAACTTCTTTTGTTGCTCCTTGTCTACACACTTCAAAAACCTTCCATCTATGCCTCGTTTGAACAAAGCATTCTCCCATAACACATATTGTGCAGACCTCAATTTGATGGCTCTCTTCTCTTTGGCACTCAAGTGAGATGGACACTCTCCATAGGTCAGAAAGTGAGCAATGTCAGCATACCATACATCTGTCGAGCTGAGGAACAAAACAACAGGGACATCAACTCCATCTTTGGACAACTCCTTGGCAGCTCCCTCAGCAATGAGTTCACATAGGCCCTTACCCCAAACCAACTTTGTTGGCCTGATGTCAAGATCATACTCTTGCACCTTTGCTACCCAATTACCTCTCTTGGTTCCAAATTCTTGCTGAGTAAGAATGGATTTGATTGTTGTATCAAGCACCAACACCACAGAATGAGAATTAAGGATGTAAAACCTAAACTGCTTGACAACTTTGACAACTGCAAAAGCATGTTTCTCCATCATGGTGTACTTCAGCTCATGATTTTTCAAGACATAACTCATGAATGCAATTGGGAGCTCATGATCTTCAGCATTCTTCTGGGCTAACACAACAGCTAGGGTATTTTCAGTGGCATAACAATAGATAATGAAATCTTTGCTAAAGTCAGGGCATGCCAAGATTGGAGTCTTTGCAATAGTCTGTTTAATGTCCTCAAATGATTTCTTCCCTTCAGAGGACCAACCAAAAGTTTTGCTTCCCTTGCATCATGTGAGCAATTCTCATAGTAAGTTCTGCAAAATCAGGGATGAATCTCCTTAGGAAATTGATCTTACCAAAGAAAGAATGGACACCTTTCTTACTTGATGGAAGAGGAATTTGTTGGATGGCCTGAACTCTCTCCAGATTAATCTTGATCCCTTCCTTTGAAATAATGTGTCCCAACAACTTTCCTTCTGTGACACAAAACATAGAATTCTTAGGGTTTAAAGAAATTTCATGCTCTCTACACTTCTAGCAATACTATTTCAAGGTGTTGGAAGTGATCTGTTCTTGCTTTAGAAAACACTGTCAAGTCATCCAAATACACAACAATGCATTTCCCTTTCAAACTGCCAAAAGCCAAGTCCATGGCCCTCTGGAAAGTAGCACCATCATTGATGAGACCAAATGGCATCCTCTTGTATGCAAAGGTGCCCCAAGGAGTAGTAAAGGTAGTCTTATGTTGATCTGCAGTATTCACCTAACTTGATTGTACCCTGAGAATCCATCTAACATAGATAGCATCTCCGAGCCTGTGACAACTTGCAATACTTGGTCCATCATGGGGAGAGGGTAGTTTTCCTTCAAAGAACCTGTTAGTGCAAAATCACAGCACCCCTAAATGAGTTCTGGAAATTCTTTTCTAAGGTAGGGTCATTTGGTGTGATTTACATAACATTGAATGGTTTCCCCAAGTTGTGGGACCTTGCAAATGGGAATGTTATCTCCAGAGAAGGTTGGTTCCTTTTCCTAATTCGTAGCACTAATTTACTACTTCTAAGGAAGGAAATGTGACTATCTACTCCTAATCTAACAATTTCCAAGGAGACCAAGGATAGGTGAGATTAAGAGAACTAAGAAAAATTGAGAGAGACGCATTTTCAGAGACACGACGATCTATAGAGAGGGGGTGCATGAAATAAAGAAATCCTACACTACAGAGGTGATAGCACCGAGAAAAGGGAACTGATATAACTAACCCAACTGCCTGAGGGAGAAAGGAGAGAAAATGGAAAACTGATCTCAGATCACAAACCAAAGACATTGAGCATTACAGAACATATTTCATTAAAATCCATTAAACACAACTCCTGCAAAACTTGTAAATGGAATCATTGAGATCATGCATAGTATACAAATGGTGAGAGGGTTAACTAAATGACAACAAAATGATGAAAGGATTGAAAAAACGCATCAAAAACAAATTTTTATTGCTCTTCAGAGGTGCACACCAATACATTTAATAGGATGGTAGAGGAAAAAATACTATTTTCAAGGCCAAGTGAGAAGGCTTGGAAAATCCACAGTCATTCGCCCTAGAAGAAAGATGAGAGGGGGGCATGCCTAAGAATGTCCCACTTTTAGGAAATGAATATAGTTTATTAATATTATAGAAAGAATGAAGAGAAGAAGAGGAAAAAAATCAGGATCCTGCTCCAACCACTTTACAAGAATGTTTCGATAAGCTTTGACTCCTCTATTTAATAGGCATGTCAATGCTCATAAGGAGATTTCACTTTGCTTAGAGAAACGGATAATGAATTACGGGATCAAATCTGGTTTTGAAGCTAGTTGTGTTCTATTAATGCCAAGACCTATTTTTAAAAATCTTCCTACCAAATCTATTTACACAAAATCCTTTTTAACGCCTTTCATGGATAGAGAATCATCAAACTTTCCAACGGTACCAAGATTGCACAAATTTGCAAGCCTGGATTGAAACATTATGTTGAGTTTCTTCCCTTAGGACCATCCAAAAAAATAGCTCGGAAAACATTTTGAATTTTCTCCTACAAATATGGGATGATGTGGCATCCTTAGGAAATTGGAGGCTCTCATTCCAAAGAAATTTTCTTTTCCACCTTTTGACGAAAAGTAAAAAATTTTCATTTGCCTGATGACAGGCCCTCCTCCATTAGCTTTTCGATGCTTCAACCAATTTTCCCCAACTGCCTCTTTTGACAAGGAACGGGAATTTGGGTTTAAAGAAATTTGCCTCTCTTTTATTCCACCTTTCAAGGTCATTGGAAAACTTTCTCTAGCCATGAAACATTATAGAGTCTCAGCCTTGGGAAAATGTTTCCTTCTGAACTCCAAAATTGAGTCATTTCCTTCATGAATTCCTTATTTGATAGACCAAATTGTCTTGACCTTTGTAGAAAGGGTGAAATAAAGTTCTTATGTTGAATACAGTATTCACCTCTACTTGATTGTACCTGAGAATTCATCTAACTTTGATAACATCTCCGAGCCTGTGATAGCTTGTCAATACTTGGTCCATCATGGGGGGAGGGTAGTTTTCCTTCAAAGAACCTTGATTTAGATTTCTAAAGTCCACACAGATCTGGATCTCACCATTCTTCTTCCTGACAGGCACTATATTAGCAATCCATGTTGAATGGTGGATGGGGAAGATGATCTTAGCCTTCAAAAGATTTTGTATTTCTTGGAAAATTGTATCAGCTATCTTTGGATTATATTGCCTTTGCTTCTATTTGAAGGGTTTGATCCCAGGCTTAAGAGGAATGAAATGTTGCATTTATTTAGGCTGAAAAGCCTTAAGATCATCATAAGAGTAAGCCAAAACATCAACATACCTCTTCAACAGATTCACCACCTTCTTTTTCTCTTCCTGAGTGTAACATTTTCCAATGTTGACCATTTTGGGATCATCAAGACTCCCAATATTCACTTTCTCAGTCTCAGCAGATTGTCGGGCTCCTTGGGAAACTTTAGACTTCATATATCTATCATGTTTATCAAAAAGATCCTCCAAACTCACCAGCCCTTTAGGAATTTTTTTTTCCTTTCAGTTTGATGCATCCATCTTGATCCATCTCTTCTTTGACACCCTCTTCATTTGATGACACACACTCTCTAGGTAGATTGTCACTTCCTTCAAAGTACAGCTGATCAAAGTTGTCTCTGAGCTCCAAGAAAGAAAGAAAATGCTGGTCATCATTGAAAACTTGCCAATTATTTGCATTGTCAGGCACACTGGGTCTATGGATCATCTCAATGGTGAATTTCTCCTGAGGGAAATCAGGATGAGGAATCAACAAGGACCCCAAAACAGCTAGAGAGTCATCCCTAGTGTTCCTTTCCCTTGGCACAACTTCAATGGAAAAAGCATCAAGGAATTCAATGGAATCCCAAACCAGATTCCTATAGTGCTTCAACCTTCTGTTCTTTACCTGATAAAGGTCTCTAACTTGTTTTACAATTAGCTCTGCATCTCCACGAGCAAGAAGGTTCTTCACTCCCATTTCCTTCGCCATGCTCAACCCAAGAATAAGGGCCTCATACTCAGGTAGTATTGTTGGTATTTTCAAACTAGAACTTGAAGGAGAAAGGATGAACCTTACCCCCAGGAGAAATGAGCACTACACCAGCTCTAGAACTAGCTGAAGAGAAGCTTCCATCAAACTCCAAAGTCCACACACCATTAGGATCAAGCAACACTCCCTTTGACAGACTTGTCTCCTCTTGTGACATGATCATGTAGTTCCCATGCCCAATGTCTTCATACAATATTTGTGCTTTAGGATCATCTGTCTTTTGCACAATATACTCTGCTTGTTTCTCAGGAAGCAACTTCTTCATCTTCCCATTGACAGGGATCAAGGCATGTGACCAATCCATTTGGATCTCACCTCCAACATCTTTGCAAAAGTTCCTACTTAGCAGCATGCCATAGGAAGGAGGGATATCAACAACCAAGATGGTAGCCAAGACCTTCTTCTCTGGTAAAGCAACAAAAGCTACTTGTGCATCCTTGATTCTCCCAACCAAAGGCACTTCTCTACTTTCCATGGAATAACAAGAGCCATAAGTGCAGGTTAGGGTTAGACCCAAAGCATGAGCCACTTTTGCAGGCATTACATTATCAGATGCACCAGAATCAATGACATAATTGCTAAGCTTGTGGCCAGCTATGAGGAGAGTCACATAGAAGGGTTTGATCTTCTCATTGGGTGAAGTGACTGCAACCACAAGGCTGGGTTGAGGTGGAGAAGAAGGAGTGGGAAAAAGGCCTTTAGAAGAATGGGCTGGGGTTTTAGATTTAGAATTTACAAAGTTAACCATTTTGGCAAAGGCTTTAGGATGGGTTTGATAGAACTCTGCCTCAGAAATCTAAATCTTGGTCTTTTTAAGATGGTCTATAATGTCAAAAGATCTAGATGTGGATGGGGAATCACTACTAGGAGTAGGAGGATATTTTGATCTATCAACTTTATCATTTGTTGGACAAGAATTCTCAGAAGCAGAAGTAGAGGGAGAAGGACTAGCAGAGCTTACCTTTTTGGGTGGAAGTAGTAGGAATAGGAGCTCCTCTTCTTGCAATCACCAGGATGGTGATGGGGTACTCCTTGGATCTTTTTGTAGGTTGCACCACTTTTTCCTTTTTGTTGGTCTGCTCCTGGGTCATAACAACATATGACTCACTGTTCATCTCAACCACTACATCATCATAGTCATCTTCATCATCCACACCTTTAGTGGTGAGGAAATGAACTCGAGAACCACTAGGCTCCTCTAGTTCTTCATCAGCTTCCTCTTCTTGTTCATCATAGAGCCCATTTTCTTCCTCATCATCAGGCTCAAGAACCTCACAAGTAGCATTGACATGGCACCTTGAGGGGTGGACCTTCAATGGCCAACCTGGTTTGAGAAGAGGGCAAGCGGTTCCTAGGCTGAAAGTTCTTCCTTGGAACATCTTGATATGGAGCATGTTGAGCCAATTGTTTCTTGATGGAAATGAGGTCATTAGCCAACTTTTGCACCAACTGATCTGCATTACCTCCAGGAGAAGAGGAAGAAGAAGATGCTTTGGATTTGAAAGGCTCCCTTTTTAGCTTGCCAGACATGATCAAGTCATCTTCCACACTGACAGCCAATCTCTGATCAACATCCAAAGTTGCAAGATTTTCTCTCCTCAGGGCATAGCTTACTTCTGGTAATTGAGCATTCAAGAAGAAACACTTCTGAATATGATCAACAGGCCTAGTATTTAGTGGAATATTGTTAATCAACTTGTTGAACTTGGCCACAAATTCTCTCATAGGCTCATGTGGCTCCTTCTTGATTTGAGAAATATGAGCTAGCAAAGCATGCACATCTTCAGTAGGTTTGAAATGCTGCTCAAATGCAGTCCTCATAGTAGTCCAATTGGTGATGGTCCCAGCAGGAAGATGGTAAAACCAATTTGTAACATTGTCTTGCAAGGTCTCCACAAACAACCTAACAGAGACATCCTCATGCTCAACTCCAAGGACCCCACATGCAACAATGAAGGCTGCAATGTGTTCATCAGGGTGCACTTTTCCATCACCTCTAAATTTGGGAAAATTCTTCCTGTTACCCCTAGGTAACTCATGCAATGGTTGAGGAAGAGCCAGAGGCCCAACTCTTTGTCCCCAAGGCAGAGGTGCTACCATCCTTGGAAATATTACTTGAAGTGGAACTGAGACACCAACAAGAATTAGGGCATGGAGATTAGGGCTAAGTTGTGCTTGAGGAATGCTACTACCAGAAGCACTGTCTTCAACAAGAGGTGTGCTTGTGGAACGAGCTCTTCTATTTCTTCTTGTTGGAGGAAGTTGAAAACCTTGTTGATCTAGGAGTTGAAATTGGGGATCTTCAATTCCAAGAGCCCTTCTACCATGAGTGTATCTTAGAGTCACCAGATCAAAGAAATGATCAAATTAGTTGTTCTTTTTAGAAAGGAAATTTGTTTGAACAAATCCCCAGGAGAGTCACCAAAAACTGTTGGGTTTCAGATTTGCACTTGGAATGAAACCACAGTCAGGGGACAAGAAATCCCTCCTCTTTAATGGGAGAGGTTCCCTTATTGAAAGTAGGGGAAAAACCTATGTACAAATACACAATATTTCATTCAATGGTGGTTTCCCGATATCTTGAAATGTGTTTATGCCTGAAAAGTTATCAATACATGAGGATAGAAGACTTGAAGAGAGGAGGGAGGCAGAAGAAGACAATACTTTTAGGGAAAAGAGATGGCAGAGAAAACCCTTATATGTATTGAGAAAAATGAGATATAGAGTAGAACCATTCACGTTTATAACGGGCACAATCCGTAGACTCAAAGTTCTTGAGATTGTATAAACTAGAACACAAAGTTTCTAAGCATGCAAGGATTAAATGATTCACAGATCAGAGCAAGAAGGAAAGAGAAAACAAAGGAAAAAGGGGAAAACCCTTGTATTGATTTCTTCCAGATTTGAAATTACAGTTCCAGAATCCTCAAAATTCCCACCCATTTACAATGGCTTTGAAAGCCTATGAAATAGCTCACAAGAGACGGTTACAACTTCCTCGAGAAAGAAAGAAATAGTTACAACTTATTCCAATCATTCACACCCTTTCAATTCTTGATTCGCAAAGAAATGTTAATGGCGGAAAAAACCAGGCTTTCCAATATATGGCCATTACATTATTTCACCAATTAAAACATGGGCCATTCGATTTGCTTTTACAACTTTAAATTTGGGCCACCGACATGGGAGAGGAATTGATTGGAGCAGGCCTTTGGATGCCTTTTGCATTTTTTCCTTTGAAGTTTACTCAGGCTGACACGTGGAGAGCTCCGCCGGTTCCTTTATACTTAGCCGATTCGGGCCTATTTCCTTCTTGACTTATGTTGACCCCTAGACACGTGGAGAGCTGGTGCTCATTTGAGTTTCCATTTTGGAAATGCCTCCTAAAATTACATCGAACAGATGCTGACGCATTCTTTTTCCGCCGGTCTTGGAATTTTCAATGCTAACTCTGTCTCTCCATTGACTTTAACCATGTGACGAGCTGGCACTCATTTGGAAGATTGACCCTTTGATTTCACTTCTGAAATCATGCCATTGAGGCACGTGGAGGCTTCCTCTTCAACCTGCCATACTTAGTCAATTTAACAATCTTCTCTTTCTCTTTTTTCACCTTGGGACACATGGAGGACTTGGCGCAAGTTTTGATAAAGCTTTGACTCTTAAAGTTACATCCGATGAGGACTGGCACCGTCTGAACCTTCCATACTTAGGCCCTTAATTTTGGACTTGGGACACGTGGAAAGCCTATGCTTATTTGAGGACTTCCCTTAGACCCTATTGTTTGGATTGTGCCGTTTAGACATGGAGGCTTCCGTTGTTGCTTGAAACATGACCATGCCGCATCCAATCAGGGATTTCCACATACTACCCATGGATACTGGGGACAAAAATTAACTGGGAAGATACGCCCGTCATTCCTGACTACGGGAAGAAATAAAAAAAAGGGAAAAACTTCACCATTATGCCTGACTTTCAAATTGTTCTCCATGGAATGGGAAACTTGAAAACAATACCAGGCTCGACATGATCCAATACTCCAAGGTACAGACTCAAAATTTTCAAAACTTGACTTCAAAAGAGGGTCATAGAGAATCAACTATACTTGAGAAGTGTATGAAAGAGAGAAATAGAGGAAAAACAAGAATGGGAAATAGATGAAGTGTAGCTTTTATTGCATGTGTAGTGATGAATACAAAGCTTCAACCAAGCTATCACAACCCTACTTAGTAATAGTTCTTCCAAAATATGGAATCCCTTGGAATGGAGAGGCCATCCTTATTTATAACACTTTGAATTGTCCTTTCACCTCCCTCACATGACTCTTTGTTTCACATGCATTCCATGGGAAGAAACTTTCGTTTTCAAATAGCAATTAAGTATTTCTCTTATAAAATTTATTGATCACAATTTATACAAATTTAGAAACCCCTTAGTCAAGTGAGATAGGATCTAAAAACTACTTCTTCTTTTATTGATTGCTTGACACATGAAGAATTATACATAGAGAGAGAAAGAAGAGAGAGAAAACTAGAAGAGGCGGAAAATGGAGGGAAAATGGCTATTCCTCACGATGAAATGCTTCTGAATGCCTTGATGTAGTCAATACAATCTTGAGTTTACAAAATTTCTGCTACTGGTGATCATCTGACACTGATGAATGGATTTACAATCCCTCAAGTAAGAGTTTGAATCAACATCTACCCCTTAATGCCTTTTCAGTGATGACCTGCACACAATCTTATGACTGCATCAGACATCCTAGGACCATTTTAAGTGAGTGTTCATAAACATAAAGTTCTCCAGTTATTACTGCTGTAAGCTCGAACATGAATACATATGAATGACCAAGTGATGACCCCAATGAAAAACTTGGTTGATGAACTCCTTGACTCATTGAAATCGTTTTGATTAACTCTCTTTGAATCACCTAGATATTTAGAGTTCCCAGAGATGAATTCAAGAAGATGAGCCTTTCGATGCCCCGCTTTGTAGAGTCCGATATGATCATTCTTGATGGAGAGCTTCAAATGAAGTGAAACTCTAGATCTCTCGAACTGATTGATTACATGTGAGAAACTAGACTTCAACTTGTGCTAATTGAAATTCACTTTTTCCAAGTTGACACTGAACTATATTTGGAAGGGACAACTAGACTATGACCTAGTAAAAAATGCCTATGATTTTGATCTTTCCGGACCCTAATATGGTGATATCGACGTGAACGATTATCCCTCAATGCAATGTTGTGCACAACTTGTGCTTTGAGAACAACTTGCTCTTTTTAATAAGTACACATGGGGCAACTTACTATTTTTAGTAAGTGTCAGTAGTTAGATTTTCCCAACATCAACTAGCTATGGTAGCTTGAATTATTTATTCTTACTGTGTTCCTCTCGCATTTTGGATGAACTAGATTTTTATAGTAGGGGCTTTTGGAATTACTTACTATTTTTAGCAAGTGTCAATTATGAGCTCGAGATGACCTTTTTGATGAATTTGCCTACGATACTCCTTCTGTGTTCATCACCTTCTTCGTAGCCCTCTTCAAATGGCGGCTTACCTGAAGTAATAAACCCATATGTAAGAAGACATGGTATTTTTGGTAAGTGCACCATGGATGTCAGATTGCAACAAAACAAGTCTTGAGATTATGGGTTTTATTTTAGGGTTCCATGCTTTGATATTTTGAGTAATTCCTTCATTCTGAACAAGTGGAAAAATTATATTTTCATTAACAAGGGAAGAATACTAACAAAAAAATACAACCCTCTATATCCCTAAAAAATAGGGACTTCATGGCGCAAAAAACTAGTTCACACGAAACTAGATTCATGAACGATCATTTCCTCCATTATTCACACGATTTCATCCATTAGAACCCCAAGGAGTGAAGAGGTAGCTCGCTGCCTTTTTCACAGATTGTTCTTAATATGACATGGGAAAAAATTTGGTGTAAAATGTAGTTAATCTATATCCCTAAAAACTAGGGAATTCATGGTACAAAAACTAGTTCCATAGCGAAACTAGATTTTTCAATCAATCATTCCCTCCAATGTTTGCGCGATTTCGCCCACAAGAACCCTGAGAAGTTGAGAGGTAGCTCAGCTGATTTTTTCCACTACGGTTGTCATGGAAGCCATTAATGGAGCTTAAAATTCGTAGGTATTTTTTTTTGTCTCCATTCTGCAATGAAATGAAATCTATTGTGATAGATTTTTGCTTATTGTCTCACTGGTGAAATTTTTCTCTTCGATCCAATTATCTGGTTTTGACAAGAAGTTGAGCTTTGTTCTTCGTGTAGTTGAAAGTGAAATTTCTTCACTATGATCATTCCTTACTGATGAATGGGATGTTTGAAGATGAGTTTTAAATGGCCTTCAATAGCGAAAAACTCAGCAACAGATGGTTCTTCGTCAATCCGTGGATTGGCTTGTAAGATATGTTTAAATCTTCGGTTTCATGACAATGGAGGTTTATGAAGAATTCTGGATTCGCTCATTCTTCATTTCATTCAATCATTTATTCTAGATATTTCAATACAATATCTTTCATAGAGTGAAACATGTGCATATTCTGTGGAGTGGAGATGGTTTGAGCTTTGCCATGGTGGAGCTGGTTCGGGTAGCAACAATGGTGGACTGAAAGTGTCCTCTGCAAGCCATTTTCTTCTGGCAGTGAGAAACATGTTAGAAGTTAGCAAACAGTTAGGGATGTTTTTCAAATTTGAAAATTAAAGCTGAGATTTGGGTGAGGCAAATTTTCATGTTCCATAACATCCCTCTCCTCAAATGGACATGCGAGGGACATCAAATTCCACGGCAAGCAACGTGCCTCAACTTGACATGTGGCGGAGATTTGACGACAGAGGAATAAAAAGCCAAAAAAAGCATCTTGGGGGCTGGAAATTCACTAAGGGGCTTGAAGCTAGGTCACATAGAGTGAATAGGAGTCTCTTTAGGGGATGGATGCATTTTTACAACCTTTATGTACTTCACTTCAAAGGGACATGAGGGACATCAGTTTTCATGGTGCATCTAGGTGATGACAAGTGGCAACGATCCAACAGTGAAGGATATGAGCTCCCGTAAGCACTTGGGGGATGAATTGGTGATTCTAGAGATTGCATATGTGGGTCCAAGAGGGCTTCATGGGGGCTAGGTCGCATGTTCCCATGACCTCTTATGTCCCTGTCCTCTGAGGGACGTGAGGGAAACAAAATCTCGCACTAGGCTCCTAGAGCTGACACGTTGTCCTTCCAATAATTTGACCAACTCTTGAACCTGCTCCAAGAGGACAACTTGTGACGACAATATCTTGAGCTCCTAATGGATATATTTTGTTTGATGAAATTTTATATGATCTTGACTGGAAATGGCATTCCAAACTCCTAATGGATGGGTTATTAGGTATTTATTCCTCCATTTGGTCCCTAAAAAATCAGATTTTTGATCTAGTACTCCACATATACATGAGAAATTGCAAAACCATTTCTCTAAAGTGTTGTGAAAAAATAGTTTCACCATCTTGTAGGGTTTGGAATTCCCTTTCTGTCTCCTAAATCCATATGGAGCTCCCGGAATCACCTTTGGAAGCTCAACAGTTGTTTTGGCCTATGCATTGCTTAGACCCGCGAACCCTGATTTTGATCAAACTACTCCAAACTCCTCAAATCTTCCCTGAATCTTCCAAAATCACTCCCACGATGTTTCTATTCCTTCAATTAAGCTCCATGTTGGTTATACATCCTCCATTCCACTCCAGGGGGGTTTTCCCAACACTTCCTAGAGATAGCATTTTTTTAAGAACTCCTAAAATCATGTAGGGGTTGATTTTACTTTCCTAAATCACCTAGGGAAATTAATTAACACCAATTGGGATGTTACTGGACTGACTGGGTAGACTCGGGGTGCCTCGGAATGAGAAAACATGAAAATTTTGCTACAGGGGTATTTTGTCATGCTTGGAAATTATCAATTTCCCTATTGCACATTTGCATGACAACAAGATCATAATAATCAAGAGATTGAGAGGAATCAGAAGAATAGTTTGGATTATAATCATCATAATATTGAGAGGAATCAAAATAATAACATAGATTAGAATCATCAAAAGATTGAGATGAATCAAAAGAATAACATGGATTAGAATCATCAGAATCGTACCACCGACTATGAGATGAAGGTGGGGAAAGGGGTAGCCGAACGGGTTCTCTTGCGTGAAGAACCAATCAAGGTTTAGTCGTGATAGGCATATTTCGATGTGAATGCCTATACCTAGGTTCCCTATTGTCGTATGTGTGAAGAACCATGTGATAGTCAGTCATTATTAGCACCGTTGGGTCTAAATGCCTAGACCTAGATAGTGTGATTGAACTCCTTCAAATCCAAGGAATTTCATGTCGATTCGGGCAGCATAATGATGACCAACTAGACATTTTGTAAACAAATAGGGTATTCTTGTGTGATTTTCCAAAGGGGATCTAAGGAAAACAAACATATTGATGGCATAATTTTGACAATCTAACAAGGTTTGGACAACATGTTTGCAAGTGTAAATGTCAAGATGAAGAACCAAGGGATCAAAGGATCAAAGGATCAAAAGGATTTTCTTAGAAAATAAGTCTACAAGATGGAAGATCATAAGGAACAATCATGCAAGTTTGGAACATAAATCATATCTACAAGGAAATACTCCCTATGCAAATATATCTCAATGATATTTTGGCACAAGATGATCAACACAATGTCAACACTTAAGTCAAGTTTAAAATAAACAAGGCATAAGTATTAACAAGGGGCTGAAGTGACTTCCAATGTAAAGTATATTATAACCAATCTAGATACAAACAAGGCCTAAATCCCAAAAAGTGGAATTGACAAATGTGAGCAATGCAATAATACCACTTAGATACGTTAATTAGTTTGCCTTAAAAATCCCTTTCTAGATGCTAAGATATAGAAGACTGGTTAGAAGACTGTTTTGGAAAATATAAGGATGAGTTTGAACTCGTGAATGATCTTTCTAACATGACTATGGACCATGGTGAGGCCATCTATCATTTTACTATCGATTTCACCAAGCTACAATAGAAGATACCTTCTAAAGTAAGACCTCCGAAGAATCTAGCAAGGCTATATTATTGTAATGCTTTACCATCAAAATATAAGCTTATGTTAGAGGATAAAGAAATCTATGACTTTGAGGAGACTCTTACTTTCTGTTTGTAGTATGAAAAGAAGTTGAAGTAAATTGGTTTCAAAGATAGATCATCATATAACTCTTCTGCTGAAAATACAGAAATTTTGAATGTTATTTGAATTTGGGTAACGAGTTAAAATACAATTAAATGACCAACCATCATCCCCGAAAAACACACTTACGGGGTCAAGTAAGGTAAAGAGTGAACCTAGGAAAGTCAAAAGTGAACCTAAAGAGATGTATTGTGGGGTTTGTGAATTGGAACATGACCCTGACATGTGTAAAGCTACTGAGAAAGTTAGAAAGTTTGTTAAACCTAAGAATATTTCAAAAATGTGTAGCTTTGTTGATTATGATATAAATGCAGTTCCAACTCGGTCAAAAGACTATGGTAAGAATGATGGTCAAAAGAGAAAAATAGTTGATGATTCTAAGGGGAGGCAAAAATATGATCAATCTAATAAAACAAAAACACATGACAAGCCTAGCAAACCAGTTTCAGATGATGTTCCATCTGGTTTGAACAATGCTCAATATAAGCCCTATAAAATCTTCTCTATTTACTTATGGGTATGATATTGTAGCCTACATGAAAAACTCTATGAGTGATCTGAACATGTTTGAGAATCTTGGTTTGTCTGGTCAGTTTAAAAAATTAGAAGTTGCTCATAAAAACATATTTGAACCTAAATTGTTAGTAGTTGTCCAAGAAGTTGAATTTGATAGTGAAACAAACAATGATGAATATCAGGTAATGAATCACTCTAATTTTGCACCTGATTATGTTCCACCTTTTTATGTGACAGTTAAAATCCAAAATAAGACCATTCAAAATTGTATCTTAGATACAGGTGCATCAAATAACATCATGCCTAAGTCTATTGCAGATCAGTTGGGCATCTCCTATGAACATGATAATCAAAAAATAACTAGTTTTGATTATCACCAAACTAGATGTTGTGGTAAATTCAAGGATATAATCATTAAGATAACATAAGATGAAAGAGTGAGATTTATTAGAAAAGTACATATCTTAGACATTCCTGCTAACTATGCTATGTTACTTGGAAGAGATTGATCACAAGCCACATGTGCTTTTGTTGGGAAAGATCTTACTTGGGCACCATTTGGGAATGCCATAACATTCACTCACAGAGAAGAATGGTCAGGTACACCAATTGAAGGAATCTCATCATCTATTGCTTTTATAGAGACTGGTATGGGAACTTATGGTTTAAATTCTTTAGACATCAATGCTCTTGATGATGAGGATCATCAACATGCTAGTTTATTACCTTTTGATGACATTTGGCAAAAGTGTTTTGACAGAGCATGTTCACAATTTGGAATTGGTGCTAGTGTAGTCATTAAATCACCCATAAGAAGGTAGTTCAATTATGCTTTTCAATTGGCATTTGAAGCAACAAATAATATAGTTGAATTTGAAGCTTTGTGTTTAGGTCTGTAACAAGATTTAAGTATGAACATCAAAAAGCTGATTATTTTTGGAGATTCTGAGATGGATATCAGACAAGTGAAGATGGTTTATAAGACCAATCAGACTCGTCTCCACCATTACACTCAAAAGGTTTGGTATTTTATTGAGTGATTTGAGGCTTTTAACATTAATCACATCTTTTAGGAATTTTATTCCAAAGCTGATAAACTTGTTTTTGCTTCTAATCCCAATTTTGTTGATAAAATTGATTGCATTTATAAGGAAGTTTATAGACCTATGATACCTGATTTGGAAATTAATTGGCATGTTTTCTCCTGTGATGAGCATATTGACACATTTTTGAAGGGAAATTATTTTGATTCAAATGACTATGTGTTGAATTGTGGTGATTATCTACAGCTTTCTAGTAATAAATTGTTTGTTGGTTTAGTAAGCCTGAAACCCATGTTTTCACCTCATGACCAACCAAAATTTCTTCCTCTGTTGAAACTTCTATGAGGATCATAGGTGAAACCATTGTTGTTAACCTAGGGACAAAAAAATATCCAAAGTATGTCTATCTTGGTGTTTTCTTGACTCCCAAAGAAAAAGAGGCTTTCATCAAATTGCTGAAAGAATTCATTGATGTTTTAGCATGGTCATACAAAGACTTGAAAGGTTATGACACTAGGATCATCAAAAATGACATCCCTATTAAACCTGGAATCAAACTTGTTCACCAGAAGCCTAGAAGAGTAAGCCCCTTATTGGAAGACACTGTCAATAAGGAGCTTGAGAAAATGTTATGTGGCGGTTTCATTTACCCTGTAAGATGTTCTGAATGGGTTGTTAACTTAGTGCCAGTACGAAATAAAAATGGAGACATTTGTCTCTCTAATGACTTTAGAGACCTAAATCATGCAAACACCAAGGATAACTTCCCTTTGCCAAACATTGATCAAATCTTACAGCAAGTGTTAGGATTTAGTATTTAAAGTGGGTAAATTACTTGTTACTATTCAATGTATGCTTATTGTGGTAAGTTAGTTTTAAATAGATATATTGTTATTATAACAATATATCTCGTATTGTTAGTAGCTAGTATATTGTTATGAGTTGTTAGATTAACTCGTTATATTAAGTGAGTTATTTGAGAAACCTCCTCGAATATAGGAGTTGTCTTTACTATAAATCTGTATGAGATTTGTAAGCATATCAGTTCAATTAAAAAGAAGATTGTTTTTGCAAATTTTCTTTGCTCTTTCATCTGGTATCAGAGCAGGTGGAATTTTTATTTTACATTTGACAAAACTGCAATAGTGGGTGCTCTGACAGTTTGGGAATTTGACGTTCTTCATTTGATTGACAAATAAAATGTATAGGCAGACCATGTTGTAGAAATATCAATCCTATTGCTTGGAGCCTATGCATGAGACCAATTAAGCCTGCGAAGGAGGTGTTGCAATTTAGAGTGAGGCACCATTAATGCTGAGAAGATATTTGATATCTTGAATGTGAATTAAAGACTTTGTGCTTTTTTCATTCAACAGTTTCTGCCACATTTATTCTGTCAGGATACTCTTTCGATCTGATATATATGTGTGTGTGTGTGTGTTTGTGTGTGTGTGTGTGTGTGTGTGTGTTGTTTCATTTTTTCTTAAGACAAATTAGACTTTCCAGACACAAAGGAGAAATCAAAGCATACAACAAGTCAATAGAGGATACCACCAAACACTCAGATCTACATTCCACTTTATATCTGTCATGGATGCAAAACTTTTTGATTTGTTGCACTAAAGCTCCTACAAACTCATATGAATCTGTTACGCAGTAATGATTTTGAGATCCAAGGAAGCAAATGCAATCTGGTCTAGGATTTTCAGACTTGTCGCCATAGTCAGGTTGTCTTGCAAAACTTTTCATTGATTCTTCCAACAATCATGTTGTCCACATGGTGAGTTTAGAGCTAGTTTAGATATTTTTTCGTATAAAGTTGAATGTGTCAATATCAAAGTCTACATATTTTGTTTTTAAGTTGCATGTCCATTAGATTGTCAATAATAGCTTGACATATATATTCACTCATATCATTTTTGTTCCAATTATTTATTAGGTAATGTCATACCATTTGAAACAAGTGTAAAATACTCCGATAGTAATATGAGTCTTTAGTGTTTTTGATATTAGATTTAATCTTTTAATTATAGTTAAAAGTGTCAAAAATAAAGTCTTTTTAATAAAATATGACTATAGTTCATAGTCATTATACTTACTAGTATAAATTTGTTAAAATATTTGAGTCGTCTTATGTCAAAAGTTTTATCAGGAGAGTTTTTGTTGAAGTCAGTGTCTTGGTCATTTTGTAGTCGTCAAAAATTATAGAAATAAACAAATATTGCCTTATGAATGCATTTTCAGTTGAACCTGAAATTTTATTTAGGCATGTCGTTGAGCCGCAATTCAAATCTGGTTGAGCTAGCAGCACATGTACTAGAGGTCGGAGGCAATAGAGGAAGGAAGGTGATCAATGCCTCTCGTCAGTCACTAATGGTGGGGCCACATTTTGGTATGGTGGCATCTCTTTTTCAGTTGTGTGGTGTGTGTAAAATAAAATGGTGTGTAGTTTCCTTCCCTTGTTATGATTAAAATGAGGAGAATGTGCATCTTGGATGCTATGAACAGTTGTATGGGAGGGCAGTTGAACTGGAGTGATCCTCTGACTACTAAGATTCTTCATCTATCGTACTTCTAACATCGACCGGCCGGTGAAAGAGCATTCATTGGAAGTGAAAGTGGGGACTGTTGAGTTCATGTATGTAGGTGAATCGGTGGAAGTGTGATCATCTAGTATGGGATTCACTATGGTGAAGTGAATTGGTCATATCAACAAGATCCAAGTCAGCGGAGGCATACGATTATGTTTCCAATTTTTTCAGATGTGCTTCTTCCCATGTAAACACTAAGGGGGGAATGTTAGGATTTAGTATTTACACTAGGTAAATCACTTGTTACTATTCATTGTATGCTTATTGTGGTTAATTAGTTTTAAATAGATATATTGTTATTATAACAATATATCTCATATTATTAGTAGCTAGTATATAGTTATGAGTTGTTAGATCAACTCGTTATATTTGGCGATTTGTTTGAGAAACCTCCTTGATATAGGAGTTGTCTTTCCTATAAATCTGTATGAGCTTTATAAGCATATCAGTTCAATTAAATCTGCTCTGCTCTTTCAGCAGGTTACAGGATCTGAAATGATATCTCTCTTAAATGAATTTTCAGGTTACAATTAGATTTTTGTAAATCTAGAAGATGGATAAAAACCACCTTTACTACATGAAAAGGTACATTTTCTTTCAATCGTATGCCTTTAGGCTTAATAAATGTCGGTGCCATGTTTCAAAGAGCAATGCATGTGGCTTTTGATGATCTGATTGGAATTATAACTCAGGTTTATTTGGATGATCTAACTATGTATTCTAGGAAAAGGAAAATACATTTGGATCACCTGCGAGAAATCTTCATATGCTACTGCAAAATATGGTATCTCTCTAAATCCAAAAAATTCTATTTTTGGTGTTACTGAGGGTAAACTATTGGGTCATATCATTACACAAACTGATATTTTTATTGACCCAGAAAGAGTTAAAGTTATCTAAGAATTGTAGCCCCCCAAAAATGAATCTAGTTTATGTTCCTTCTTTAGAAAAATCAATTTTGTGCGTAAATTCATATCTGATTTTTTTGATAAAGCTGCCCCATTATAGATTTTGCTGAAAAAGAATCACAGTTTCTCATGGAATTCTCACACTGATTCTACTTTTGTTGATGTTCAGAACGTCACTACTTCTGCACCTGTCTTAGCTAAACCTAAATTATCAAATCCTTTTGTCTTATATTTAAATGCAACTGATAAAGCCATGGGTGTTGTCATAACTCAATATTTTGAATCAAACAAAGAGAAACCCATTGCTTATTTCAGTCAAAATTTAAAAGATGTTAAAGTCAGGTATCCTTTGATTGAATTTATTTTTTTCACATTAGTTTTAGTCTTAGGAAAATATAAGTATTTGTTGATGGGAAATAAGATCATTATTCGTTCTAACGTTCCAGTTTTAGCCTATTTTCTTGAGTAGCCAGTGATTGACAAAGGTTAGCTAAGTGGATTTTTAAAATCCAAAAAATTGACCCGGAGTTAGAAACATACAAAACTATCAAATGTAATGAAATTTATAAACACCTAGCTGAGAATGATGACTCTAACATCAATGTGGTCATCATAACAATTGATGATATCTTACATGTTGTTCCTCATTTTCAAACCATGGAAGGTAATGAGTTATCATCTAAATTCAACATAGGTTTCAACATGCATGAATTAGATTATTTATTATCTCAAGATGATTGGTATCATGATCTCATTTATTACTTCAAAAACCAATCATTTTATGAAGAATTAGACAAAAGACAATGAAGAGCGCTCCTTTTTCAAACTCTTAAGTTTTTCCTTTTAGAAAATATGATGTTTTTTCAAAAACCATGATGATATTCTTTTGAGATGTTTGACACATGACTAAAATGAATGCATGCTAAGGAGTTTTCATGAAGGTGATTATGGTGGATATTTTACTACCAAAACAATAGCTCATAAAATAATGTGTGTTGGTTATTATTGGCCTACTTTATTCAAAGATGCGTACAAATGGGTAAGGTCTTGTGCCCCTTGTCAAATGTTTTCTGGTCATGAACATTTACCATCCATGCCCTTGAATTTTTTCATTCTAAAGAGACATTTCCCAAAGTGGGGAATTGATTTTATCTCTGAAATTCATCCATCTTCTTCTCTTGGTCATAGACATATCTTAACATCTACTAATTCCTTTACTAAATGGGTTGAAGCAATTTCTCTTAAAATCTTTGTTGCTAGCAAAGTTAAGTTTTTCGAAAATAAAAATTTCTCATGTTTTGGAGTACCTCAAGAAATTATATCTGATAATGGTCCACAATTTATTTCTAAGGAGTACTTAAAATTTCTTAGTAAATACTCCATTATATCAATCCATGAATCAAAATATTACCCACAAGGTAATGGAAAAGTTGCATCTACAAACAAAATTTTGATTAACATCATGAAGAAACTAGTTAGTGACGGTAAAATAAATTGGCATCTTAACATCTTTGAAGCCTTATGGGCTGGTAGGACCATTGTCAATTTAGGTGCGAGATTTTCACCCCTCATGCTTGCTTACGGTTTTTAATCCACTATGCCTATTAAATTACAAATATCTTCAACATGTACTGCTTTAAATTTTGGCATAGATGACTTAAGTGACTTAAAATTATGTTTAGATGAATTATTGGTTTTAGATAAAATGAGGGTCACTTCTTTCTAAAAGTTAGAGAAGGGTAAGGAGAATTTGCATTTTTTTTTCACAAAAAGGTTACTACAAAAAGTTTTAAGGTTGGGGATTTGGTTTTGTGTTGGGATAAAGAAAGAGAAAATCCTGGAAAACATCACAAGTTTGATTCATTATGGGTGGGTCCTTATCAAGTTGCCTTGATTTTGGAAAATACCACTTTCCATTTGAGAGAGATTTATATTGATTGGTTGTGCTTAACAGTAAATGGTTAGCATATCAAACATTTTTATTATTAAGTTTTATAAAATGTATATTGTGTATATATATTTTGTTTGTTTTGGCTTGCTTTTCTTTTGGTTTTTTGTTTTTCTTCTTTTGTTTTTTCTTGACAAGTTATCATGATCTTTGAAACTCCAATATGCTACATTTTGTAAGTATTTTGGATCGAGATGTGAGTGTTCATCAGACTACTCAGATGGTAAGATTCTTTGAAGCTTTCACGATTAAGATGATTTATAGAATACATCAATAAGATTTTCATAAATGATATTTTTCTAATATACTTGTTGTAAAAGAAGTCGTAATTGATTTTCAAAACAATAAATGCTAAAATTTGCATTTGATTTTTTCTAGACCTCATTTCCAATCTCTTGTATTCCCTTCTTTTCTCATGATTAGCCAAACTTTCATCCCTTTTGATCTAAATTAATTATAGGGTCCACGCAGATCGACTCAATAAATGACAAACCTACGTTGCAATCTTGAGCATGCTGAAATTTAATCATTTTAATGCAGCCTAGTCTCTTATCACAAGAAACCAACCATTATAGTCGTTAGTGTTATTGATAAAATTTTAACACCCCTCCTTTTTCAAAACAAGTTGTAAATATTCGTTTTACTTCTTGCTTATTATTGCATTCATAATGAGTCTGGTGAGGGCCACTAGGTATTTAATGAATTATTTTATTTTTATAACACTAAGTGTTTTCGTGGCATTCTTTAATTGTTGTCCATCATCATAAGAGTGATATATATCTGTCATTCATTTATCAACATGGATGGTGAGTTGCTATCATGGAAATCAAATTTTTCTTTGTCATGTTTGGCTTTTAGGATCGTATTTTGATATTTTTGGTTTTCCATTCTAGAAATGATTATAAAAGGTGGCAGTAATCAAGCTGATATGTAAAAAATTATTTTCTTCTTGATATAGTCAATAATGGGTTATATTTCACTATTTATCCTCTCAATGTGAATACATTGTTTGTTTACGAAATATAGATTCAAGATCAATAAAGTTGAGATCTCATAATTTCAATGCTATATATTATATTTGATTTGTTTATTGTCATGGTAAATATTACATCATATGGAAAGTTATGTTTTGGCTTGAACGACATTTGAATGGTAGTATAAGGTTTTTGGAAATTTAATAAATCAAATGATATTGAGCATTTGAACCATAGTTTTAACCTCCATTTATAAACACCGATTTCCAAGGTGTGAGCTGATGGGAGTATAGTGGAAGAATCAGTGGTGACGAGTTAATGGGCATTGAATTAGAACATATGAGTATTGAACAAGGTGATGGTTTCAGATTTTGGGCCATTTGGTGGCTTGAAATTGGAAATATATTAAAAGCTGGGAGTTTTTTTGGTTATGAATGAGTATATGTTGTTGGTTCCCAACATGATTTTTCAGTTTAGAAAAATACATGTCAATACTTAACATGTATAAATTGTTTCTTTGATAGTTGCATTTATTTTTGGCTCAATTTAAGCTGTGTGTATGCAAATTTGACATGGCATTTACCTAGTTCATTTGATGTTTTTATTGTGAAAATTTTGAGCTCACACGAGTTGATATTTTGTATACCTAGTTGGTTTCTCGAAGAAAATTTTCATACAATAAAATAGATATCACTTGCATGTCAGAAAATAGTGACTTCTTTAAGTTCTTGTTCAATTTTCATAGCATGCATGTCTTTCTTTTGGACCTCTATTGTGTTAATGGTGAAAGGTGTTTATATTTTAAGTCATAGTAGCTCATTTTAAATACCATCAAGTTGATTATTGGTCATTTTGGAAGCTTGTCCAATATAAAATTTGTATCATCATTTTATTTTCCGGGTTAAAGTAAAAAAATGTATTTTGATGAAGGTGGAAGAATATGTTAACTGTTATAGGTATTTTAGTGCTCATTGATTATTTGTGGGTAAATACCGACTGTATAATGTAGTTCGGGCTCTATGGTTTCAGTTAAATTATTTGATAGTTTCTTCAAATATTCTACATTTTGTAATAAAACACCTTGTCAATGCATGCATTCATTTTATATACTCAATTGGTTATTTGAGAAAATAGTGATGAAGATTTGGGTATATGATATTTTGATAGTTATATTTTATATTCGAGCTCTGATGACAGTTATAAGTTTAAAATAATGGAATATTTTAGAACAATTTGGTTTATTATTTGTGTATGCATATTTTAAAGGCATCTTGTTTCAAATATTTATAGTTTAAAGGCTTGAAATTATACAGTCACTTGATGGGTTTTAGAAAAGAAAATGGTATCCTGGAATGTTGTTTCTTGACCATTTTGAGATGATTTGTTGAAAATGAAAATTAATTGTGAAGTAAATTAGTTATGTAGAATGTATATGGGCATTTATTTCATTTCAAAGAGTTAAGTGTACTCTTTAGATGACTGTGGCATGTTTCTTTGATTGATGAATATGTTTTGGGAAGTTAACAATTCAACATGCTAAATTTTTAGTAATCATCTCTCCTTTCAGTTGTAATCATATTTGGATGGGATGTTTGGGGTTTTAGAATATCCGGGTCTCATTAATGATGGGGGTATAATAGTTTTCAAGGTCAATCGTAGTGGCAAAGGGGTTCACCTAGGGGTGGCCAAAGGGGAGCTAGTACGCTTTGAGGGAGGAGATATTTTGTTAGACATGTTCCCATCCATGTTTTTGTCCATTTCGATGTAAATGAATCCTTCCTTCATGAAGTTCTACAAGTGATCAAATCTTATCCTTGCACCCAACCTTCCCATAAAATTAATTATCCTCCATTACACAATGTTCATTGTGCACATGCTGATCATAACCTGTCCTCCTTTAACAAGTCTGTTCGATCCGTTCCTTCTCATATACCTCCTCGCCATGTCTTACCTATTACCACCTCACCACTATTACTTGGATAGAACAAAACTGTGCCTTCACATAATTCCCCATAAACATCTAATCATGCTAGGTCCTCTTTCGTAGTGCCTAAGGTGATAAGTACAGTAAAGAGAGTTAAGTTAGAGGTCGAGGAATATTCTAGGATCATTACTTGCACTATTCTGTCTATTGAACCATATGAATACGTTGAGATGACCACTGAAGCTAGAACACCATTACTGGATTTGATAGGTGAGAACTGATTATGATGTTTGGATTTGATGAAATTGATAAACATATGAATCATTTACAAATATTTTATATTTTTGGATTATAATTGGTGAACTTATGATGACAATTTATTATACCTATCTACATGCATATGAATGGATGACTTTTAAAGTTTGTTTGTTGTTTAATAAAGGTGATATATTGGTATTTTGAAAAGGAATTAATTCTTTATAGTTGTGTTTTGCATTTATTTAATGTAGGGAGTATCAAGTGGGCCCCTTTTTTGATGACTCATCCCTCATTTAAATGCCAAAAGTAAAATGTTTTAAAGTTACACGAGTCCTTGGTTATAATCATACTTTATTATAAAGTTTCACTTAAGTCATATTATAAGTTCTAAATTATTCACTTGAAATTATTATAAGTTCTAAATTATTCACTTGAAATTATTGAAATAATTCAATCCGTTATAAATGATTCTATTTAAGAAGATGTTATAAAAGGACTTGGAAGATACAATTTCAAAGGATGAGAAATTAGGTATTACAACTATTTTTGAAGGTTATTTCATTCTAAAATAATTTTTGTGTAATTTTTTTTTGAGGAAAGTGATCTTACAGGTGTTATGATGACATTGTTTTGAGGTTTGAGTATGAAAATCAAATGCATCAAGTATATCCAGATTTAATGTTATTTTCGGATTATCTAATTTATTATTCTACATTTTATCTAAAATGATTGCATATATTTATATGTCATATCTAGAGAATTCCTTGATAATACCTTCATTTTGATATCAAAATAAATGAAAATTTTGTAGCCATGTTGGCTTTGATTTAAATCATGACCTTGTTAAGACGTTGTCTTAGAGATCATTGTACTCTCTTTCCCTAATGCAAAATCTATTTGTCTTCATCACGTCTATCTTTATTTTCATCATTATCATTTGTGTAAATACGTTTATATGTTAATATAGTTTATTTTCTTTCTTTTGAGATTATTGTTACATTTCATCTTCAAGATCATAATATCATTTGATAAATCATTCCAAGGAAGAGATTATAATATATCACTTAAGATTTTCACATTTTCAATAGGTTACCTAACTAATAGGTTTCACTTTGTTGGATAAAGGTTGAAAAATATATATATATACAAAGATATACAAGGAAAAAAAACTACATATGCTCAAAATGATGGTTTGATATTGATTCTCATAATAGGAAGACCTACAAGCACATTGTTAGCAGTTGTAGAGTTTACTTGGGCCTTTTGACAAGTGTGAAAACATGTATCACAATGAAAATGATGTTTTCATGAAAATAAGGGGGTCATTGTGAAAATGACATGGTTAGTCACAAAAATGATGCTCATGGAAATAATGTGGTCATCATGAAAATAATACGTGTGTTTCAAAAATGAAGTGCTTTTTGAAAATGACACAATTAATGTAAAACTTATGCGATTAGAGAATTAGATCAAAATTGATTAAAATAGAAAACAAAGTATGTATGATAGCTTCCAGAGGAAGCTTCAGGCTACCCCAGATAATTTAATATGATTCCATTCAGTAGGTGCCATGTAGTGGCCAACATTAAACCACTACGGCCAATCCAATATTTCCCTCTAAAACCAACTAGAGGATTGACATGTTCGAGCGGTCCACTCGAAGCTTCTAATAAAAACAGTTCAACCATATCCAACTTGCATTTCGTCGTTAATCAGCTACCAAGCCACATGGCAGCGAAATGCTGCTATTTTCCAGTCCATCACCCTACGATTTAACCCATCCTTGTTATCAGCAAGTTCCTTTTCAGAAGGCCAATGAACAGTCCATGATAAGCAAATTCTTATTCTTATGCAAACCTTATTATTGCCAACCACCCTGACACTTGCCTTTCAAAGGCTTACATTCATCTCATAGTACCCAAATCCAAAGTGTATGCAGTCACACTGCAGCCTCCTTAAGCCAACCATGACTACCTAAATCTAACATCGCATTAGTCACTCGAGCACTCTACACAAATGGAGTATTAGTCGAAGTCGGTGCCCATGCCATTCCTTGAGTATCTAATCCAGTTCAGATTGATCCATTTCAACATAGTGTTGGGGACCCAACCAATAGAGTGCAGATGGTTACATATGCTATGAATTCTAGTTGAGCCACATGAAAGACCAACTCATATCAAGCATAGCTGTAAAGATCCTATAGAGCATGAGTGCACATCATATTTCTTACATTATAATAGACATTACTTTTATAAAAATACCATTAAAACCATCCTTTATTTTACTTTGACGAAACCAAGCTTAGAACTTTTACCTCGAAGAGTCCAATTGATTGAAGTCCTGGATCGTTGTACGATCAACGATCATCATACATGTAAAAAGGGAAATTCTTAGTCACTTTCTAACACTCATCATTATTTCCACATAACGAAAGCCAATGTCTAAAACTATGGTACAGACTTCATCATAATCGAGAGATTAACCCGATCTGGTCTTAGCAAGCGTAAGATGTACCATAATAATCAATGATGATAGTATGCATGGGGCCAAGCACAATTGTCCTTGGATATCGAGAGATCATCACACTACAGTAAGGGGGAGTAAACTAAGGGAACAACCAAACATGTAGCCAAGGAGTTGATGCATTAACGTAAAGCATCCATGAGTGAATCGACTGACAAGCATTGTTATGCGGTTCAGCTTCTCAAATCTACGCGTAAGTATGGTTTATCCTTTTTCAAGGCCTCAAATGTACTATTACACTATCGCTGTGACACCAGCCAGGAAACACTTTGCAATACCAATCAAGTCCTCGTAGAGGCCACTATCACGCACCATAACATAAGAATTTTGTGACTACACAAAAGTGAAAATACAGGATGTGACAGTATCTCCTCTATATGCAATGAGCTCAATGCAATGCCCAGACAATGTCAATCCTTGATTTATGTTGCTCTTTGCCCAAGTAGTAGATAGTAAGTCCATAAGCAACTCAAGTTGTCCAACCCCTAAAAATCGAATTCTTTGCATGTATGGACATATGCTTCACTTCTTTGAATTTCGTCCATTAACAACCTTGAAAGACTGACCCAAAGTGATAATCTTTTTGATGGCCTCAGAAAACTATTACATTATGTTAACTTGGTAGGAAATGTTTGCAATACCAATCAAGGTGGTAGAGGCCATATCATGCACCACAACATAAGAATTTTGTCTTACATGAGTGGTACCCAGATACTGCAGTATCTTCTAAACTAGCTCATGCACCAAAGACAATGTCTTCCTCATTTAATTCCCTTCCAATTGTAACGTAGTCCAACAACCAAATTCTCGGATATCGAATTCTTTGCATTTGGACAAGCTTCACCCACTTGATTCTTCCATCCCTTGAAAGCTTCCTTGAATCCAACACAAAGGCACTTTTTGAAACTAGTCTCAAGCGCTTATTGTAAGATTTTGTGACTACACTCTACAAGTCTTATGCTAGGTATTAAAAATTGTGAACCAAAAATCTATGTGGGAGTCTTGTCAGGGGTGTCAGAAATGTGTACATGGAAATTAGAACATAAACTAGAAAACCATGGATGCAATACCAAAGCTCTCTACTCAAACTCAAATGAAAACCTCCAATTGAGTGGATGGTGGATTGGTTGCTTCAAATATGGAGTTTGTGCATGAATTTTGGTAGCAACTCCCCTTGGAAGATTGATGATTTATTGATGAAGGATGGTGGTTTGATTGACGATCAAGGTTGAAAGAGATTGACATGTTTCTCCTTAGATTCCATAACTTGGATTATTCTCCTTGCTTGTGTGGAGGATAGTTTAATTTATAGTTGAAGAATGGCATATTCAATGGCTAGGAAGAGGCCATGTTGGATTTGGATCAATGGTGGAGAATGGTTGGGGATGTGGAAGGTTCTAGAGATGAGAGGGATTTTAGAAATTTTAAATTTGTGGAAGGTGGTGGAAGAAGAAGGTTTTAGAGAGGGAGAACTCTAGAAAAGGATCATGTTAGCTCAATGATGATTAGATGATACATTAGTTGGGGGATTCGTAGGAGAGGCTAGGATGGTAGGTAGGTAGGAATTTTAAATTCCTAATATACGATAGTATGTGATTAGATGATTTATTAGAGAAATTAATTATGATGATGGGATGTGTGGGATGTTATAAGTTCATATGTGATGAAGGGAAAATTAGTAAGAGGGTTATTTTAGGCGTATACATCTCCATGTATATAGGAGAGTAAGAGGCGTATTTATATGTAACATGTTTTATGGAATAATTAATCTAATTTGACCCCTATTTATAAGCCTTGGCTCTTTGCGGATATAAGGGAAACATCACATTTGATATCAAAGTAGGTTTTGTGACCTCTTTGATCATGTTTTCTCCACTCTTTATTTTTAGATAACACATATAGACAATGATTATTTAGTGCAAACCTTTTGCAAACCCTGTTGTTTATCCATTCACCCTTCTCGCATTCTATCACTAGTCTAGTAGTGTAGACAACGTGTAAACCTGTTGACATTCACCATCCATTTGCACTTCCTTTCTCCATCATCATGTCCACTTTCTTTACAATTTTCACTCCATTTTTCTCACTATTTGCGTACCCATTTTTTTTAAAATTGTTTGTTTGTGCTTAAATTAGGTGTTTAACATGGTTGTGCGAGCACTTGTTTGTGTCAAATTTCTCCTACTAAATTTTGGAGAAAATATGACCTCAAAATTGATTACAAAACATTGAAAATTGCTAGGATTGACTATAAACACTAAATACTTATATTACAGTCATTTTTTTTTCATTTTTATGTGTTTTTCAAATCTAGTTTTACATCAAATCCAAATCCATGTCAAGCTCCTTTTGGTATATTTTCATTATTATTTGAGAATTTTTCTCGTAGTGTTTTAATCTACATCAATTTGTAGTCAAGTTGACAAATTAAAAAGTCCTTTCTTGACAAGTTATTTATAAACTTGTATTGAGCAACTTGGATCTATCCATGTAAATTCAATTCAATATATCTATCCTTGACTCATATCCTTTGACTAGCACAACCTTTAGAGAAACCTGCACGAGCTCTTGCTACATGGGAAACCCATCTTTCCCAACTCCCTATAATTTTCTTCTATCAACTCGACTCCCTTCAACCATGAATCAACTGCCTCAAATGTGATTCCTAATATTCTCTACTCAAATACTACATTAAATATTTGCCCCCATGTATTGACATTACATATCATATTGCATCAAATAATAATTGTTTGACTCAACATTCAATTGTAAGCTTATTGTTTCGTGAATTAGACTTAGACTTGACACTAACTCACCACACCGAACATGTCTTTGCCAACTCATCCCCGAGCTTGCTCCCTCCCTGGATCACTCCATCCAAATTGGTGGTGATTCACTTAACTCATTTTGCATTGGGATTAATTGACCTTGGATTGGGAAATGCAAGCTCCCTTTGGCATTTAAGCATTGGCCATGGTTTTAAAGATCTCTATTAGGGACCTGTATTTGATCAAGTGTCGTGGAACTCACTAATTCCCAACTTAGATCGATCTCCACTATGGCATTGAACAATGAGCTCCTTTCAAATTTTAATGACTAAGAGTAGTATACTTCTTTCATCGATTCATTTTATTTTGTATTGGGATTTGATCACAACAATACTCAACATAGAGCTCCATGCCTCCACACATTACAACGAATCCAATGCTTAGTCTACAATGAATGTATTTGGTTGTGAATTCATTCCATTGCAGACTACACACACCTCATGTCGTAACTTGGATCTCAAAACCCCCTTCATTCAACCCTCCAACTCTAAAGTGTTCAATTTCGCTCTCTCATTGGTGACAGTGAACGAGTTTACTTGACCTTCTCACATCTCAATTCTTGAGCACAAACTTTAATGTAAAAACCATCTCAAGTACCTCAGCGAGCTCGGTTAGGGATTTAATTTTTTCAAAGATTTTATCAAGTTTTAAAACCTTAAAATTAATAATTCCCATTTTTTTTACTTTCAAGAGTCATGTTGCTCTAATAAAAAACAAAACATATTCAACAACATACAATGTTGGATGGGTTCGATCCTCTCCAAAACTCTATTTCTTTACTAATTTTTTTATAAGAATTTTTAAATAGGAACTTGGAACGATTCAGTTGTGTCTTACATCCTCGGTATTATTTAATGTTTCAAAGGAAAAGACTACAAAAGATCTAATGGATGCATTAGGGAAGTTGTATGAAAAACCCTCTGCCTCTAATAAGATATTTTTAATGAAAAAGTTGTTTAATATGAAGATGTCTGAGAATAGTTCAATAGCAGATCATTTAAATGATTTCAATACGGTTGTGAATATACTAGCTTCGGTTACAATAGAATTTGATGAAGAAGTTAGGGCTTTATTAATTTTGTGCTCTTTACCTGAGAGTTGGAATAGCCTGGTAATGGCAGTAAGTAACTCAATTCCAGCTAATTCGAAGTTGAAGTTTGAGGATGTTGTAGGGGTGATTCTAAGCGAGGAAATGTGAAGAAAAAGCTCTGGGGAATCTTCTACTTCAGGGAATGCTTTGACAGTGGAAACTAGAGGGAGACAGAAGAATAGAGGAAACCGTGGAAAATCAAAAGATCGGGCAAGGTCAAAATCCAAGAACAAGATTGTATGCTGGAATTGTGGAAAGCTTGGGCATGCAAAGAAGGACTGTTGGGAGCTTTGGGATAAGAAGAAACAACAAGAAGAAAACAAGGAGGCAAATGTGGCATCGGGTAATGTATGTCAGGATGCTTTGATTCTTTCTTTGCATAATATTACTGAATCTTGGGTTTTAGATTCAGGGGCTTCTTTTCATGCTACTCCACATAGGCATTATTTTGTTGATTATGTTCAAGGGGATTTTGGGCATGTTTTTCTTGGTGATAATGAGCCTTGCAGCATAGTTGGAAAAGGTTCTGTTCAGGTTAAGATGCAGAATGGGAATACATGGCTATTGAAGGATGTCAGACATGTGCCTACATTAAGGAGAAATTCGATATCAGCAGGGCAGTTGGGAAGTGATGGTTGTACTGTGATATTTACAGCAGACTCTTGGAAGGTTACCAAGGGTGCTCTTGTGGTGGCAAGAGGTAAGAAGGTTGGAACCTTGTATTTAACCACTGATAATACTAATGATTGTAATCTTGTGGCTTTAGATGCAGATACAACATTATGGCACTTTAGGCTCGGTCATATGAGCCATAAGGGCATGAACATCATAAAGAAGAATTTGCCTGGATATACAGAAACAGGTTTGGATTTCTGTGAAAACTGCATATATGGGAAACAAAAGCGAGTAAGGTTTCTCAAGGTTGGACCTACGAAGAAAGAGAGTAAGTTAGAGCTGGTACATTTTGATGTGTGGGGGCCGGCTTAGGTATCATCTCTTGGGGGTTCAAGTTATTATGTTACTTTTATTGATGATGCAACAAGGAAAGTTTGGGTTTATTGTATTAGAAACAAATCTAATGTATTTGACACTTTTGTTAAATGGAAAGCCTTGGTAGAGAATGAAACAAGTCTTAAGCTAAAATGTCTCAGGTCAGATAATGGAGGGGAGTATTGCAGCAATGAATTTAATGATTACTGTTCTAAGAATGGAATCCGCAGGCAAAAGACGGTTCCAGGAACTCTGCAGCAGAATGGGGTATCAGAAAGGATGAACAGAATAATAATGGAACGTGCTAGGAGCATGAGGTTACATGTAGGACTGCCTCTTTCTTTTTGGGCAGAAGCGGTGAGCACAGCTGTGTACTTGATAAACAGAGGACCCTCAAGTGCCTTGGATGGAGGCATACCTGAGGAGGCTTGGTATGGTAAGAAAGTTGATTATTCATTTCTTAGAGTCTTTGGATGTGAAGTGTTTGTTCATATAGACAAGACTGATAGGACCAAGCTAGAGGCTAAATCAGAAAAATGTACTTTCATTGGTTATGGTGGTGATGACTTTGGGTTTAAATGTTGGAGTATTAAGGACAAGAAAATCATTCGGTCTAGGGATGTGGTCTTTAACGAGAAAGTCATGTATAAGCAACAGTTGCAGGAAAACAGGGAAGAATCCAAGAAAGAATATGCAGTGGTAGAGGATCTTCTGGATGGGAAAGTGACCCATGAATCAGTTCAGGAACCTACTCAACAGGAACCCCAAACTCCTACAGTGAGGAGGTCTTATAGGGTAAGAAAAGAACCTGAACGGTTTTCTCCTTCTCTTTATTATTTATTACTCACTGATAGTGGAGAGCCAGAGAGCTTTGATGAAGCAATGTAGGTAGATGCCAATAAGAAGTGGGAGCAAGCCATGGATGAGGAGCATAAGTCTCTCATGGAGAACCAGACTTGGGATTTGGTGAAGCTACCGGAAGGCAAAAGAGCATCGCAAAACAAGTGGGTGTACAGAGTTAAAGATGAAGAAGGAGGAAAGAAAAGATATAAGGCCCAGTTGGTGGTCAAGGGGTTTGCACAGAAACAAGGTATAGATTTTGATGAGATTTTTTCTCCTGTAGTAAAAATGACTTCTATTAGAACTGTTCTTGGAATAGTGGCAACAGAAGACTTGCACTTAGAACAATTAGATGTAAAGACTGCATTTCTCCATGGTGATTTGGAGGAGGAGCTATATATGCAGCAGCCAGAAGGATATGAAGTCAAAGGTAAAGAGGAGATGGTGTGCAAACTGAAGAAGAGCTTGTATGGCTTGAAACAAGCTCCACGTCAATGGTATAAGAAGTTTGATAGCTTCATGATGGAGCAAGGTTATATTAGATGTCATTCTGACCATTGTGTGTATACAAAGAAATTTGAGGATGGAAGTTATATTATTCTGTGTTTGTATGTTGATGACATGTTGGTTGCAGGTAAAAACATGCAGGAAATAAAAGTACTCAAGAAACAACTAAGTGAATCCTTTGATATGAAGGATTTGGGGGCAGCCAGACAAATCCTTGGTATGAGGATAACTCGGGATAGGAAGGAACAAAAGCTGACTTTATCTCAGGAAGATTACATTAAGAAGGTATTGGATAGGTTTAACATGCAGGATGCTAAATTGGTTGGGACCCCTTTGGCAGGCCATTTTAAGTTATCAAAGGAGCAGTGTCCCAAGACAGAGCATGAAAGAAACCAGATGTCCAAGGTACCTTACTCATCAGCAGTTGGCAGTTTGATGTATGCTATGGTGTGCACTAGGCCTGATATTGCCCATGCATTGGGAGCTGTGAGTAGATTTACGAGTGATCCAGGTAAAGAGCATTGGCAAGCAGTAAAGTGGATTCTTCGGTATTTGAGAGGGACCATGGGGACAGTTTTGTGCTACAGTGGATCAGATACCACCTTACGTGGTTATGTAGATTCAGACATGGCTGGAGATGTAGATAGCAGGAGGAGCACGACAGGTTATATTTATACTGTAGGTGGGACAACAGTGAGCTGGATTTCATGACTACAGAAGCTGGTGGCTTTGTCAACCACGAAGGCTGAGTATGTTGCTGCCACAGAGGCAAGCAAAGAGATGATTTGGTTACAACAATTGCTTGAGGAGTTGGGGCATAAGCAGGAAGAATGTAAGTTGCATAGTGATAGTCAGAGTGCTATACACCTAGCTAAGAACTCTGCTTTCCACTCCAGGACGAAGCATATACAGTTGAGATATCACTTCATCAAGACAACTTTGGAGGAAGATAAGTTGAAGTTGGAGAAGATTCACACCAGTCAGAATCCTGCAGACATGATGACCAAGGTGGTCATAAGGGATAAACTAAAGCTATGTTCAGCTTTGGTTGGCCTTCGCAGATGACAGTGAAGGGTTGAGAAGCTTGCTCAGTGGAAATTAGTCTCCAAGTGGGAGATTGTTATGTTTGTGGAGCCTATTTTCATGTTAGAGTATGGTACACCTTCCATGTGTTACACTCGGGTATTTTTACGGCGGTCCCGCTCGCCGGTGAGCGGGTCAAGGGCGAAGCCCCCGAAGCAAATTTTCATGGGTGGTTTATTAACCCATGGGTAATGGGTAACCGTTATGGGCTGTTTTTGGGCCCATGGTTTTTTGGTCTTTTGCCCATTGTTTTGATACCCACGGTTTTTGCCCTTGGTTTTGTATCAAACTGCTTAAGCAGTTGTCTATTTATATGATCTTATGCATATGATAGATGTACAAACAAATGTATTGCAGATGTGTTTGAATTCGGCTATGAATTCTGTAGAGTTTGTTGAGCATTAGCTCCAAATGGATCTGGGTATTGTATTGAGAGAGCAGTGGTTTGTAATAAAATTTGAGCAAGTGATTCTTGGTGGACCGTAGCCCAAATTGGGTGAACCACGTTAAATACTGTCTCTTTGTGTTGTGTTATTTTATTCTGCAATTTTATTTGAGATCTGTAATAATTTCTGCATATTAGTTTATTCTATTGCGATTCTGTGAGGGATTATTCCACATATTTTATCCCTTATTTCCTAACAGGAAACCTCTATTTGATCAAGTGTTGTGGAACTCACTAATTCCCAACTTAGATCGATCTCCACTGTGTCATTGAACCATGAGCTCCTTTGAATGGCTAAGAGTAGTATACTTCTTTCATCGATTCATTTTATTTTGTATTGGGATTTGATCACAACAATACTCAACATAGAGCTTCATGCCCTCCACACATTACAACGAATCCATTGCTTAGTCTACAATGAATGTATTTGGTTGTGAATTCATTCCACTGCAGACTACACACCACCTCATGTCGTAACTTAGATCTCAAACCCCCCTTCATTCAACCCTCCAACTCTAAAGTGTTCAATTTCTCTCTCTCTCTCATTGGTGATAGTGAACGAGTTTGCTCGACCTTCTCACATCTCAATCCTCGAGCACAAACTTTAATGTAAAAACCATCTCAAGTACCTTGGCAAGCTCGGTTAGGGATTTAATTTTTTCAAAGATTTTATCAAGTTTTTTAAACCTTAAAATTAATAATTCCCATTTTTTTACTTTCAAGAGTCATGTTGCTCTAATAAAAAACAAAACATATTCAACAACATACAATGTTGGATGGGTTCGATCCTCTCCAAAACTCTATTTCCTTACTAATTTTTTTATAAGAATTTTTAAATAGGAACTTTAAAAAAACTTAAAATGGTGATTTTTTTTTTTTTTGGGGTGGGGGGGGGGGGGGTATTGTATTGAAATTTATTATAAAGCAAATGAGATATATATACATGTGTGTGTGTGTGCGCGCGCGTGCAATGCGTGCGTGTGTGTGTGCGTGCGTGTGCGTGCACACGCACATGTTAGTAAAGAAGGGGGCTACCATTTTTCAAAAAATGTACTTGGATGTAATATCGATGGAAATTGACATCTACTATTTTCGTATTATGAGGGGGAGATGTAACATAATGCTCAATTTGTGTTCCATGACATCTACAACCTAAAAGACAAACAACAAGTTGATGACACATTGGAGCTCTAGAGTGATGTTTTTCCCCCATGTTTGCACTAAGGGTAGACTGTTAGGAATATCATTGCTCCATTACAATTATTATTGTGATTTAGTTACTGTTAATATATTTGCGAGTGATGAGAACAACTCACATAGAGAGAGGTTGGGAGGGAAAAGAGGAAAGTAGGAGCAAGTTTAGAGATGTGTAGTTATAATTGTTGGACCTATCTCCATGTATATAGGAAATTAAGGGGCCTATTTATATGTAACGTGTTTTGTGGAAGAATTAATTTGATTTGACCCCTAATTTTGAGCCTCTGGCTCTCTCTAGATATGAGGAAAACCTCACATACTGCACTTCAACCCATCTATTAATATTTTTTTCAAGGGTTTCACCCATAGTCAGGGTATTGGATCTTTTTAGTTGGTTTCAAAGGGTTTCTCACATCAACGGGACCCTAATTTCTTACGACAAGGCATATCTCAGTTAGTTGCAAGGCACAAAAAGTAACACAACACTGACATGGTCCCTGGATGAAACCGCTAATTAGGGACGAAAGTTTGGTGGTTTTGTCTGATTTCAATAGTTTTAGTCCCGTCAAGGTTTACACTCCCAGAAACAGAGATGAAACATTTGCAGGACATTTCTAGTCAGTTCATCATTCTATCACACCTAGATCAACTCCTAGATCATCTAAAGAGCCAAGTGCACTTACTTTCTCCATGTTTTACTACATTTGATATATGTTTTAGTTGATCAATATATGTATATTATTGTCTGCATCCTTAAGTGATACAGTGAATATACATCATGTTTCTAACCCTAATCTAAAAATGAATTAAAATAAAAGGAATTGACCCCTTTCACCGTCTCTTAAATTCATTTTGGGTTAAATCAAAACCTTACCTTTATTTTTTCTTTTTCCCTTGTATTGTTTTCCTAAGAAAACATATCCTAATTTAGAACCTTGTATTCTATAAGTATTGGGTGCTTGAATAATATACCTTCTTTAGTGCAATGCAAAGGATTAAAGGGTATTCATTCCATCATATTATCTGGAGACTTGAATCTTACTTTATCCTTTTCCATTCCATTTCTCTTAAAATTTGTACATCAGTGAATAACATAACCGATACAACTTATCAATACAGACACTACGCAACAATAAAATATCTCAATTTTATGAGCAAGAAAATGTAGAAAACCCTAACTCAGTGACCACTCTTTCAAAATTTCCTATATTTTGAAGTGTGCTTCAACCTCACCCTCAAGAGAAGTGTCCTTACCTTTCTTTTCATGGGTCTTATCCTTTGCCACCTCTAGACTCCTCCCAAGAAAGCCCATAAAGGTCACACAAAGGGACAAATGGAACAAATTCGAGTAAACCACACTTTAAAAAGAAGTGAATCGAATAAAACCGAAAGAGACCCTAACTTTACTCTCCTCCACATCATCAATTACTTCCTCTAAGGAAAAAACATGCCACCCCTCATGGCTTACTTATTATTTTTATTTAAAAATAGAAATAAAAACTATTTATTCCTTCCCTACAATTACCCATAAACGCAGAACTTTCCTTGCACGCCCAAGCCTAAAGATAAGGCTCGGATTCAGCCTCGGTGCCACGTTCGGAATCGGGTTCGGCTTTTCCCTAGGAAGCTCAGGAAAAACAATAAAAACCCCAATGGAGTATGGGGCAAAAACATATAAATAACGCTCAAGGGGTTTGATGAAAACCATCGAATACTTTCACGGCAGGCTTGAATGACGGACCCTTTGGTTTAAGCGGAGCGCAATCTATGTTGGGGTCGGTTTTAGATTTCGAAAACGAAGCCCACATCCGATTATCGAAGAACAAGTTTTTATTTATGGAAGCTCGAGGGTTTACCCTTACAGGTTTCAGTAATGGCGGGTGGGTTGAGAACTGAGAATAAATGCCGTAGGGAAGTTTCTTCATCCATGGTGATTGCATTGGAAATAGTTTGTGTTAAGAGACGGACGGAAGGGAACGGGAAAAACCAAGGGCTTTTTTATGCTGTGGAATGCTGCAGGGGCTCGCAGGTGACGCGTTCGAAGAAGTACAGATGTGGGGAGAGGGGTTTTGAGGATCCGGAGGCGAGATTAAAGGCGTTGCGTTTTGGGTTTTCTGCGGAAGGGCTTGTGGCTTTCAGAAGTTTTCTGTTTGGCGAGGGTCTGAAGGGCTCCGAGGGTTTGGGAAGGGGCTCTAGCTGTTTTGTGTGCGTGAGGAGGAGCCATGTGAGTGGCATGCTGTTTGCGGCTGCGGTTTTCAGGGCAGGGAATGGCGTCATCCGCGGCGTATCTTTTGCAGGGGAGGAGGAAGCTGCGATTCAGAGGGCTTTAGGGTTTCTGAAGGGGCCCGAGCTTTGGAACTGGGTGCGAAAGATTTTGGGTCTGCAGGTCCAGGTTTCGAGTCCCGGGGTTTGTAGGCATTGTGGGCAGCAGCAGCAGCAGCAACAGGAGCAGGAGCAGGGTGATATCGAGTTCGGGAAACAGGTTATTTTCTTCTTCATGAAACTTAATTTTACAATCTGTAACAGGGCTTTTGCAGGAAAGGACAAATGTGCTTAATTTGAGGCTTTCTTTATAAATGCTGACTACTAACATCGGAATGGAAATCTCGATGGCCCTCACAGGTTTTATGCATATGGGGTTTCTGCAGCTAGATAGTCACTGCTTCAATTGACCTATGACCCATTCCTCACGATTATCGATTCACAAGAACCCGTATATTGTAATGGCCCACCCCCCACTTGGGTGCTGCACTAATTAAATCTGGTGATGCTCACAGGGATGTTTAGGCAGGGCTTTGTAACTTCGGATTTGCAAAACCCTTACCCTCTTTGGCTTGGATAAGACCTGCCATTTGCAGTTGTCTTGTGTTTTTCCAAAATGGATGGCAACAATGGAGTGGTTGATTGCTTGAAGTCTGTGAGAGAAAGAGTGCTTTACAGAACTTCAAAATCCAATAGCCACGCACTAGACCAGCACTCACTCCCTCAGAGCGATCCTTTTTAACGCGGTGATAATAACTGCAGTTGTTTCCTAAAACTCGTTTTGTTATCTTTTAATGAATGAAGGGAAGGATTCTAGGCTATGTGAGAATGGCACACTTTTAACATGGAACTGCGCAGATGGGAATATATGTTTAGTTCTGGAGAATGAGCTTTGGGACCATTAATATATTTTGATAATTGGATTGGACGATGATTGTTGAGACATAGGTGTTGCACTCTTGTTTGGGCGAATGCAATCTGTCATGAAACCAGTAGCTATCTGTTAGATGTGCCCATTTTGTCACAGGGATCTTTAAGAAACTGTCTGCTACCAACTTCAGGGCATGTTAGTCCTTGAGAATGAGCTTTACAACATTTGTTAACGTTGTTTAATGGATTGGGCGGTATTATGGAAACTCAGGTATTAATACCATTGGCGGGGAAATGCATCTGTCCTTAAAACTAATCATAATATCTCAAATAGGATTAACCCCCAAAAGTCAGTAAAAATCTTACAAACTGGAATACCCCCAAAATTACAGATTTAGTTCTTGATAATGAGCTTTGCAACTTATAATGTGCCGTGCTTAATGAATTGGATGGTAATGGTAGAGACGTAGGCATTATGTCTCTTTTTTGGGTGAATGTCAAGCTGTCATGTAACGAATAGTTAGCTATCAAGGTGTTTCTCGTTTTGTCTCATGGATTTTTAAGCTACCAAGTGTTTCATAGAGTAGATTTAATCAGAATGGAGATTCATCTCATTCATGAATATAGGATACTCTTAGACCAAGGATATTTTTTTGGGATCCTACTGGGGCATACTGATCTGGGCAAGGAGCTACTTCTACTATAGGGGCAAGGAGCTACTCCTACTAGAAGGCTATGGTTGTATCTAGAAACTAGTTATATTTTAACTACTCCATTCCATTACTTACAGAGGCTGTACGCTCGAGGAGGAACATGCAGTGGAGCTTGAAATCTGTAACAAGGTTCCTCATTCAACTTGACAACGGAATAGAACAGGGCAGAACCATCTTGTCTGGCCTCAGTTGACCTTTGGGGCCTTTGATGGACAACTGAATGGAGTTCTCACCGTGGGATGATTTTGTAGGAACTGAAAGCATCCCCACTCTTTTTGCCCCAATTTATCATTGCAGTTTTTGATGGAGATCTGGAATAACTCTTTCCATGGAATAAATTAATTGAAATTGAATGCGTCCCACTGAAAAGCGGTTGTCAGCAATAACAAACATTAGAATAGCTGTCATGTCATGCTATGGAAGTTGAAATTTGTAGCAGGACTCTGTGCATGGAAACACACATGTTTGTCAGTTATATTTGATTAAGGGAATAGATGGCAATACGGCCAAATGATATTTTTTGAACCCAACCAAGCATTGGAGTTTTTGATGGATGTCTGAACACAATTTTGCCATGAAATGTTTTCAATGGAATTGAATTTACCACCACCCTTCTGACCTGGTAGATCTTTGCAGTCTTTAATGGATGTCTGAACCATCTTGGCTGTGGAGTGACTTCATTGAAAGTAAATGCATTTTCATGAATAACAAAATCACTCAACTAGTGGCCACTTCATTCATGGTATTGCCATTATGTGGAAATGCTGTGGAAGTTGAACTCCTTTTGCAGTAATCTGCACAGGGAACTCCTTTCGCCAATTTTACTTGTTAATGAAAAAACTGACAATAAGGCTAAAATTGTCGTCTTTGACCCCAAGGTATCTTGTATGGTCTTTGATGGATATCTGAACACAGGTGTTGCTATGGAATGGCTCATGGGAATTGAATGCAATCCCGGTGATTGGCATTAGGCAGTAACAACCTTTAAACTCGCTGACATGTTATCAGACTGATCTTAAGCAGGCTGTCCATTGGTGTTTGGACTTGTAACATTGGGGTAGGTATTTGTAGCTATGATGTACTATGGGGACTTATACTTTTTCTTCTTCCCCAAATGGGAACATACTTGCTCAGCACCGGACCAATCAATCTTTTTCAAAATCTTAAATATTAAACTAAAGAGGATCTCTGAGATACTTTAGGCAGTTCCTGGTGCAGGCCTTTACCCGAGTATTTCTCATTTACAGTGTTATAGCAACTATCAATAAATAACCAATGAGGTAATAATCTGTGTAAGACACCTGCTGCTGGTCCTTGGTACAGGCCTTACCTGGTCATTTTCCATACAATTATTGATAACTAATCATCAACAAGGTGCTTACATGGATAACTCTTATGAACTTCTAGGCTTCTGAGTTTATTGCATATATTTTTTGGTTATTAGTTAATTAAATTATTTGATTAGCCTTGTATTTTAAAGTGAGGCAGGGGCTGTTAGACATAAGAAAATGTCAAATATGTCAGGTCATGGTAACCTTTCTCATTCTTGAATAGGGTACAGGAGTGTTGAGAATGCATTGCATGTTTACATTTGTGGATTTCTGACTTGCAGATATCTGAAGAGTGCATTTGCTCAGCTTGTAAAAAGATGGAAAGTGGAGAAATAACCATCATCAGGATGGATGATCAGGTCAGTTTCAGGCGTCTATGCAATTCAATTAGCCTATCTTCATCTCGGCCTATTTAGAAATATGTAGTGGGACCTTTTTGGGTTCTCAGCTTTAGGGACTTGTTGAATGAAGGTTCACAGAGGCATTTAACTATAGATGAGAGTGTCATCCAAGTGATGGCCTCTGGATGCAGGTTCTGGCAAGCTATTATTAGCTTAAAACTTTCAGGGATCTTGGTGCAACACTGGAAAAGGGAAACTGATAGCAAGTTATAGTGTTATTTTAGATGATCTATATGATTTCAAGGAGGACTTATAGAAGGTTTGAATGCGTTTTGCAGGGGGGATATAGATCAATTCCTGTTGAAGAGATTTGGACAGATAATAAAAGTGCAGAGATGCCAGGTGGTGAGCCTATTTGCACATTTTGTGGCTGTGAAGACAATGAGCATTTTGAGAAAATGGTTTGTATTGCATCATATCAATTGATAGATCCTAGCAAATTGCAAATAGTTCTATCCATATTTTGTGGTAAACTGTAGAAGTTGTGCTGCATGATTTATAGTTTTTGTTTATATCCACGAGATTTGCTAATTTTGATATCTCTTAATGCAGATTTCCCTTTGTCGTTGCACTGGAGGTTCAGTTGTCGCCCATCCTGGCTGCTTCCGTGCTTCCCAGGCAATTTTCAGGACAGGGGGCAGTCAGGCGCCAATTTTATGTAAAGTATGTGGTAGCAGGGGTTCTTCTGCCATTGGAGCTGATGGCAAGATTGGTGCAGGGTCAACAGAAGAAGACTCTAAGCCAGTTGATTTAAACTCAACTTTGAGTAGAGAATCTCTTAGTGTTACTCCAAAAAAAGGAATAAAGCACTATTCTAGTGACTTGACCAATGGGTGGACTGGAACCAATGATCAGTTGGAGAATCAGCCTCCTTTGAAGAGGTTGAAGGGAGAGAGTGACAGAAAAGCTGTTGAGGTTTCACATAAGGAGGGCTTATCGCTTTCCGAACCTGAAAAGGTGCCTATTGTTTTGTAATCTCATTAGATGACAAGAAAAATTTAAATTTTTAACATTTGCTAATGGTTTGGCTTTTTCATGAGCAGCTTGGAGTCACCCTTCCTGTTAGACGTTTTGATGACGTTGTTGCAAGTGTTCCCATCAAAAAGCGCAAATTTTGGCCTCCATCGCCCCCACCAGCATCCCCAAAAGCACCTTCTCCATTGGAACTGTCATATTCAGAGGCTCCGGTTTCTGTAGTTAATTCTGCCAGGTTATCAGGCACAGACGAAGATCAAGGCTTATTAAATGCCGACAGGGAGCAGCAAGCATTAGATGGCATTGATATCGTAGCTGAAACTTTTCAAGAGACGCCAGGGAAGATAGTTGGTGATACGCCGAATGAGACTAGTGAAAAAGCTTCCAGATCCATAGTTTACTTTTCACAGGACATTGTTAGTAATGCCGACGTATCAGGAATATCAACTTCAACTATAGATGCGTCTATGGGTAAGCTGGCAAGAAACAGCTTGGACGATGGAATATATCAAACTGGGTATCTAGACCTTGAAGAGGCTAAGCCTGCAGGTGTAAACTTGAAAGATACTGGCATTGGTAACTCAGAAAAGCCACAACAGGATAATATATATGAGGATAGTCAAAATCAGGAAGAAGTCCATGAGAGCCAAGGGCATGTTATGGAGAGTAATCTGCTACCAGTTTCACAGAATCAGAGCCACATAATCAATGAAATTCCAGCTTGTAATAGTTTGAATGAGTCAATGGATACTACTTCATGCAATGAAATGAAAGAAGAAACAGAATTGGCACTAGGTCGAAATAGCACTTTAGTATGTGGTAATCATTCAGAAATAGTATTTGGCATTAAAGTGACATCTGAAGCAGGGGAGTGCTCTCAACGCAAGTCTGTATCTATAGGGAAAGATGGACAAAAACAAGAGAAAGGCATGCTTTTGAGGTTGAATTCTGGCTATTTTAATGATGATAGGTCACATTGGGACTTAAATACCCCAATGGACTCATGGGAAAAACACCCAGAGGGTGTAAATATAGAGCCTGAACCTACGTTTGGTGGAAAGTTACCTGCAGGAAATGCAAGTGACATAAACAATGAAAACTTGGATGGTATACAGGTACAGATACTTGTTTCAGATGACAAGCATGACAGCAGAAAACCTGAGCAAGACATGCTGAGCAAGGGATTGCAGGCACAACAGGATGATCATGTATTGAGTTCTGGAGAAGGTTTAGTCCTTGATAAAATGTCTGTACTTGATATGTCCCTTAGTCTTCAGCCTGATGCTTTGCTCAGTCATCATCCTGCAAATTCTCAGAATAAGTTGAAATGTGCTCTTGTCTCCAAAAGCTTTTCACTATTAGACAAATCAGTTCCTGAAAGGGATTTAAACCTGTCCATGGCACATTCAGAAGTGCCGTCTGAACTAGCTGATGGCATTTCTTCCACTGAAGTCCAAGATGGCAAGCTTTCTGTAGAGAGTCCTCCTGATGTCATTTTGGAGAAAGAACCCCACCTGCAGAGTGATGAACACATAGATACTACAATGATTGATGTCAATGCAGATGCACTTGATGGATTCAAGCATTCGTCTTCTCTAGGATGTGATTTTGAACCTGTAGAAGATAGTCTTGAAGCAAGTGATCTTGCTGATGCCAAGGGAAACTTGAGGTGTCTTCCACTAAGTCATGAGTTTCCTGAATGTGAACAAAAATGTCCCCCATCCCTTCCAGCAGGTAAGCAAGATTTACTGGGTAATCAAGATTTACCGGGTAATCAAGATTTAAATGAGACTATAGAAGAGGACGTGACTGTTGATATACATGCATCAGCTATCTGCGAGATTGATGTGGGTGCAGAGAATGCTGACATTCCAGGGGAAAAATTAGGAAGCCCTGACGTTGTGTTGGATAAACAATCTGCAGAATATGCCAAAGAAATTGCGTACGGTGGTGACTATGAATCTGATGGTTATGATGATGAAGACGAACCTGTTTCAGATGCTGAAAAATCTGTTGAACTGGCTGAAGATGAAAACCAAGGTGAAGAAGGAGAATACAGAGAAACAGAGCTTCATGATTGGATTGAAGAAGATGTGGGGGAAGAACTGGAAGATGAACATGTTGATTATGGCGATTCTGATTTTAGGGATGCTGACGATCTTGGCATGGAACAGGATGATAAGGGGAAAGATGTGGAACATGAAAGGAATTGTGATGATAGCCATAAGTTTGAAATGGATGAGAGAAGTTATATTCATCAAGAAGCACAGGATTTAGAAGTCAGAGCAGGTGGAGAAGATACCAAACCTGAAACAACAGCAGCTGGAACAGGTGGTGAACTGTGTGTTGAAAAAGGAAAGCATAAAGCCGATGGTATTATATCTCTATCCCCTGAACTATTGAGCGAAAATAAAGGTTTGGAGATTGAAGAAAATTGCATCCTAGAGATGAATACGGATTTTCTAAGATCAAGAGAAGTAAGGCTCTCAGCTTCATCACGACAGAAATCTTCAGGTTGGGATCAATTGCCTGAAGGATTTGAAAATGCAGACGAAGCATTCAAGGCTGTCCAAGATATAATCAGTAAGCGGGGCCGAGGTTCTACCTGGCCCACTGGGGGGCGATCAGGACCTATGTCTGCTAGGATCTCTTCCTCACGAATAGATGCTGGATTCAGGGAAAGAATGACTGCAGATGACTCTATACATGGAAAAGAAGCATTCTTTATGCGAGCAAGGTCATTATTAGTTTTTTTTTGGTTCTTTTCTATATCATCTTTACCAATTATAATTTTTATTGTAATGCTTGCTTGAGCATTATTCCTCAAGGTCTAATCAATTCGATCCTTACCTTTGGTTAAACAGGGATGGAAACCTTTCTACAAGTCCAAGTTTTGCTTCAAGAAAACCAACCAGAGGTCGAATTGTGGGAAGGGGTGGCCCTTCTCGAGGCATTCATCACAGAGGAAGGGGTGATCCTTGGGGTGATGGTGCAAGCAGTCATTGGAGTTCAAGTAGGCATCATTCTCCTGATTATTATGGCAGTAAAGTTGGATATGGATCACCTCGATCTGCAAATGCTGCTGCTGTTTCTGCTGCCAAGGTTGAAAGCAGTGGGTTTCTTGTTGCTAGTGATGGTACTGTAACAAAGATTACCAGAGGAGGTGTCCGTGGTCGAAGAGGCCGTGGTACACTGATGGGACGGGGTTCTGCAATGGACATTGAGGAGACCCTGGATTTTGGAATACCAATGAGCATGGGACCTGGTGCCATGATGTCTGATACAGGGATGAATGTCACCAGGGGTCGGACCATCACTATAGGGCCTGACAGAATTGATTCTGGTGGACGTGGAAGCCGTGAAAGATATCGAGGACCGTCATTTGGACATAGCAGGTGGGATCATTCAATTGGTGATTCTCCTCGCAGGTCAATGGACCATCGCTTGAGAGAAAGAAATGGGAGTTTTTCACCTCCTCCAGGAAGGCGATTGACTCGTATGCCACGTTCACACACACAGTCTCGTTCAAGGTCAAGAACACGATCTCCACGGCTCAGGTCCTCTCCAAGGGGAAGGGCTGGTGCTGGAATGGATCGCGGATCAGCAATCAGAAGACGGAGTAGGTCTCCTCCTGCACTAAGGTCCGAAGCTAGGATAGAGAGGCCAAAGTCCCCTATATATCACCGTGTTGGCTCCTTCGAACATAAGATGTCATTTAGAACTCAGCGGACCTCTCCACAATCATCAAAATGGTCCTATGACAGAAGGGATACGGGCCATTTCAGGGATTCTGACTACAGGAGATCTTTTGTTCGCTCAGGTAGTCCAAGGAGAATTTCTCCTCGAGTTGTTCATGAATCCAGTTTGACGGGATCGCCTGGTAGATTTAAGCACACTGAGTACCGTGGGTCAGTGTATTCTTCTCGGGCTTCAGAATTGAACAGTGAGAGTAGACGCTTCAAGCATGATGAAAATGAAGATGTCAGGGTAAAGCAGAGTGATAGGGCAGCAGGTGAAGGAAGTGGCATGGATGTTAGACGCTTTAGACATCAGGATAATGAGGGCGATTGTCAACCTCGCTTTAGACATCAGGATAATGAGGGTGATTGTCAACCTCGCAGCTCTAGTGCCAAGGATGCTGGGATATCAAGAGAACAGGTAATAGATGACCACAATAACAGGTTATAAACACAAATTGGCTGCTAGAATTATGTCTTAGAGAGGAAGAAAGCTCAATTGTGGATTAGGTATGGATGACAACATTTGAGTTACGAGCTTATTGCGGTAATCAGAAGATTTCCCTTTTGGTTTTAGTGCAGGGAAAGTATCTGGTTAGGATGTGCACTTCTTGGGGTTCTAAACTCCACAATATATGTAAAGTCTGAGAGTTTATACTTAGGATCTTTGCAGGTTTGGTTTTATAAATTACATGCTTATCATAATATTGACTACTACCTATTGTACCATGTCAATCTCTTGGAAGTCTGGGTGGGTTCCCTTTTTATAAGTTGGCATCCATCATGTAAAAGTAGTTCCAAGTCCTGTGCTTTGCAACCCAACTATCAGGATTTCTGGTTAGTGGTGAAGATCCACTTTCTTGGTCTGAAATCATGCAGATCAGGTACTGGTACTGTTGAATTTTTGATACTATTTGGCAAAATATGTCTCTTCTGCTCGCGACTTAACACATGCATTGTATAAACGGGCTACAACGAGTAGCTCTAGCTCAATTTTGTTTTTCTTCAGCTCCTGTGATGTTTCTTTTGCACGCACAACCATTTGTGGAAATATATGGGTTCTCAATGAAGCAGCTTTGTTCACTTTTACATGTCTTCTGCAATTTGTAAATTATTTTAAATTCCCTTTAAAATCAAATAATTAACTTCAATGTCTTATTTTTGCATCATGGACTGTCTTGCAGCTTACACGAACCTGAACACATTGATCTTGGCATTTTCTTTTTTACCATAGAATCGCTGTAGCTAAACACCTAATTCAGCATTGTCCAATTTGAAGTTAAACTTGCATATTTGTTGGATCGAGTGGTCATCGACACTTGCACAAACCTGAACACATTGATCTTGGCATATTTCTTTATTACCTTAGTATTGCTGTGGCCAAACACTTAATTCAACATTGTCAGATTTGAAGTCAAACTTGCATATTTGTTCGTTTGAGCGATCATTGACATGACAGTGTTCAGGGCACTTCTGATGTGAGCTAAGAAAATAAATTTGTCTAATGCCATTTATTCCCTCATTTGCATTGGGGAAGTGATTATGGTCACAATGTTCTAGTATGTATTTTTTCGGCTGAAGTTCAAAATTTATTGAAGAAGAAAACATGATACAACAAGACAGAAGTGAGGCAATCACTGAAAAATGGGGAACACTCCTTAACAAGAAGATAGAAGGGAGAGGTAATCACCCAAACCTGGGGAGCACTCCTAACAAGAAGATAGAAGGGAGAGACAATCACCCAAACACGGGGAGCACTCCTAACAATAAACAGAAGTACAATCACTTAACCAGATATCAAATTAACAATGGATTGAGTTTGTGTCTCAACGACAACAGCCAAGATGATAAAAGTTGCAGCACCAAAAGCAAAGAGAGAGAAGCTTGTCTTTTATCAGCTGTTATGGACTCCTAACAACAAACAGAAGCATCAAACAATGAAGGCCCAATTGCTCAAATCAGAATACCAAAACAACAATAGCAACAATGGATCGAGTCTGTGTCCCAAAGACAACAGCCGTGAGGATAAAAGTTGCAGCATGATAAAGCGAAGAGTGAGAGCTTGTCTTATTGTAGCTATTATAGATCTCGGATTGCAAACAATAAGACTGATTTCATTCACTGAGAAGAGGTAGAATGGAGTGCAGGTTGATTGAGTATACACAGAGCCTGCTAACTGTTTTCACTGGTTTTTATTTCGGATGAAGTTGCCAAAAACAGATAACTGCTTTAGCCAGGTGAAAACAACCTTCAAAGAGCAGCTTTCCCGAATCGAAAATAGAGCAGGAGAAGAAACTCCAAAAAACAAGAGGCCGAGGAAAAAGCTAGCTGTTTCTAAACTGGGCCTCAGTACTCCAAAAGGTGGCCGGTTTTTGGGCTTTTCTGTGCTCGGAACAATCATCTCAGATTTATAGAAACCAGCTGAATGCTTTTGCCCAGTCAACTGAATGCCCCCTAATTTAACATTTACCAGACCACAAGTTTAAAAATAAAAACAAGGCACGGAAGCGAATTGTGGGGTGTCTCATATTTTCCTAAATAAACTCAGATATATCCAGGAAATGAGGTAGAATGGAGTGCAGGTTGATTGAGTATACACAGAGCCTGCTAACTGTTTTCACTGGTTTTTATTTCGGATGAAGTTGCCAAAAACAGATAACTGCTTTAGCCAGGTGAAAACAACTTTCAAGGAGCAGCTTTCCCGAATCGAAAATAGAGCAGGAGAAGAAACTCCAAAAAACAAGAGGCCGAGGAAAAAGCTAGCTGTTTCTAAACTGGGCCTCAGTACTCCAAAAGGTGGCCGGTTTTTGGGCTTTTCTGTGCTCGGAACAATCATCTCAGATTTATAGAAACCAGTTGACTGCTTTTGCCCAGTCAACTGAATGCCCCCCCTAATTTAACATTTACCAGACCTCAAGTTTAAAAATAAAAACAAGGCGCGGAAGCGAATTGTGGGGTGTCTCATATTTTCCTAAATAAACTCAGATATATCCAGGAAAATGACAGCTTTTGTAGCTTTTGCGTTAGTTTGAGCCAGCCCATCTAGAGCTGATGCCGAATAAGAGAGTTAGTATTCCCAAGTTGCACAAAACAAGGGTCATTGCCCAGGGACGATCTGCTGGTTAGCCCAAAACCAGCCAAGGCTGCAAAAGGAAGAAACCTTTGTGCTCAAGCTCTGATTTACTGTTTTTTTAATTCTTCAATCTTTTTCCTATTATGAACATAACCAAGGTTTAGTTACCAGCTCTATCAACTTTCATATTATCATCCGTAACTGATAGTATTCTTCAGGTTCTTAAAACTGTTGGTTTTCCTTCCAAATCCTTCCCGCCACTTTACACAACTTTTTTTTCAGGTTATACGGAAATGGTCAAGCCAATCCACAGCGTTGTTGCTACACCTAAAGGTATGTTGAAAAATGATTTGCCTCAAGCTTAACTTTGAGATGCTTATATACTTTGCATTGCCAGCAGTTCATCATCACCCAATATTGCTCCATTAACGATGATTTGGGTTTCCTTCAACCACTAAATTCTCAATACCATTTGAATAGCCACGGTTAGACCAAACAAAAGACATGCGCCCTGTGCCAATTTTTAAGATTTTATACTTGTGATAATAAAACCCCAAAGACTATGATCCTGATAGTGTTTTTGATAATGTAGCCCTCCCGAGACTCTAGGATCCAATTTAGAAGTGCCATCAAAGTTGAGTTTGTTCCAGTAAGCAGTAAGTTTACCACTCTAATATGGACACCATCTCTTTAGAATTCGTTTCCCTTGTGTTGGTGAAATAATTTTGGTTCTCACCAACGGTCACTGGGCTAAAACCGTCCTTGGGTACGAGGAGGCTTCTATATTGAATGTAAAACTAACTAAAATTGTGAGGTGACCGTTACGGTTGGGGATCACACATGAATATTCCACTAAATTTGCGGCAAAGTTTTTTGTACAGTGTACACAGACAGAATTTACTTTGAAGAGAGGCAAAGAGAAGTAGGAGACAGGGAGGGTTAATGTTGTAAATAGGTACTAGCGGATTCTCACCAACTGTAACCAGCGCAGGTCCACATTCAATAGAAGAATACAACAATGTAAGCAACAACAAAACTAATTAATTGGAGATACAAAGTTCTATACATCCATTACTTAGAGAGTTTCTTCTTGGTTGTACAAGATTACAATGCTTGCAAAGTTGGAGAGTAGAGAGGATAGAAGAACATAGACAGAGATAGAGGAAATGTAGTTTTTATTGCTTGTAGTGAAATCTAACAACTTACAACAATCAACAATTGCCAACTCTTTGGAATGGAGAAGTCATCCCAATTTATAGCTTACAAAAATGTCTCTTCCTCTCCCCCAATGTGACCTTTCATCTCACCGCGACTTGTGACTTTTCACATTCTCTAGGAATGAAGTTAAGTCCTTATTTTTGAAAAGGTACTTTTACAATACAAAATTAAGTCACTTAAGCGAATAAGATGAAAGAGTGAAAAAAATACATTCCCAATGAAGAAATATAATGTTAGAGAGAGAGAGAGGGAGTGGGAGAGAGAAGAAGAGGGAGAAGTGAAAATCCGGAGATGAGGAAGCTTCTGTTGATGAAGCCTGCTTCCAATGGATCTTGAGTGAATGCTCCATGAATGAAGTTTTCTGCGTTTGACACAGTGATTGCAAATTCCTCATGAGAGATGCAAATACACTCAAAGGCATTGAATGAGTGTTTAGAAACATTGGTATAAGATGCGCACTGATATGGAAACATCATAATCCTTTTTGCACACAAGGTTGAAGTTAGAACATGGAAATCATCACCTTGGCTTCAAAATTCACCTCCGTGACAAAAATGTTTCCTTTTTAAATGGAATCAACCTCAGGATGCTCGAACACCTTCATGCTCATCTGCTCCTCATTAAAATACGTTTTTTTTCATCCAAACAGAAGAATTGTCCTTTTATTCTACTGAAAGTGCATAGTGTAAATTATAAATTTGTCAAGTCACTATGATGTTGTGCACCGTTTTAAACATATCCAGGGGTTATTTCTTCAACATGAGAGGCTCAACATCCTTGTTTTTTGACCAATATCCTGACACTTACAATTGTCAGTAAGTCTTATTTTGAGAAGTCCATTTTAGTTACCAATTGCTTAATTTGGCACTTTTGAGTTTCCTTGATGTGCTAGGGGCAATGACAACTCAGAGAATGAACTATTTGCAACACTTTATATTTATAGGCAATGAGGCTTAGGAAGGCTTAGTGTTTTTAGAAGTGGGTCTTCCTAGGTGTCGGAATGGAATGAATGTGGTTTCATAAGTTTTGTTATTTCACTGGGATGCTTTGCTCCAAATTTTGAAGGATTTCAATTGGCCAGAACTCCTTAGTTTGAAACATGAGTTTTTTATTTCGGGAAACTTTTTCTGACCATTAAAAATAATATAGCACACCCTTGGATGCAAGGTTGGGATCATTTTGAACAACGTTTTTGAGGAGGAGCTACTATTAAAATCTCAAGAGGATCAAACAAGGGCTTTGGGAGATATGGGCAACTTTCCATTTTTAACATATGAGATCTCTGACATTTTTTAGCTATATAACGACTAACAATCACACATGAAATTTGCGATGGAAACGCCAAAAGGGATGCATTCAGGGAGGTGAACTCGAGGCATATAAATATCGTTGGAGGAAGACGGGCGATGAAGGAGGAGATTGAGGAAGGAAAAGTCAAGGGGTGTTGAAAGTGGTGGGGGGGACCTATGTGAAAATCCTTTTTTTATAACCAAACCTATATGAAACATGTGCCATCTATGTCAAGTGTTCAAAGGAGGAAAGGGATGTGCTGTGCATGTCATCTAGGTAAACACACTTTGGAAATATTACAAAGCAAGTCATGATCAAAAAATACTTCTAAAGGAAATGTGTAGATGCAAGAATTTCGAACTCTACATATGTTCGATAAGGAACTCTACTTTAGTGTTCCTTGTTTCAACGATTTCATGCACATTGGCTATTAGAATTTATCTATGGAAATTAAGGCAGTGAGTAGCCCCCCGGCCCTCCCCCGCCGCCCAGCCCCCCACCTCACCAATAGTCCAAATGATGATACTATTCATATCCGCTATATGTGCTCAACTTTATCGTCTCGATCCTATTTTTATAATCATCTTTATCATTCTTTGTTCCCATTAAAGTACTTCTCTTACATCATGTTACAATAAATTTACTAAAATATGAATGGATTTATATTACTTCCCTAAAGCATAGGTATGTCATAAAATCAATCTAATTGACAATTTGTTGTTAAGAGACAAGTTTTGGGTTTTATCTCACTATTCATATATCTTATGTCTCTACTACACTGCAACGGATCGAGGTCTTTCATTGTTATCGGTGAATGATTTTTGTTATAGGCATTGAACAATTGAACGATGTTAGGGCCTTGCATTGGTTGTAGATTTGCACTACTCATCCCTCGGTTCGGTTGACTCCTTACTACCAACATTGCATTCAATCTTACGCTATATTGAATATGTGTTAAGATTTGTAACACAACATAAAATAAAATAAATACAAAAGAAACATTGACTTGTCCTTACGACAAATTAATGAAATATAGATTGTCTGTCTTTGAAACGCTTCTATAGAAAAATGAAGAAATATAATACAAAAAGTACCAAATTCCTCATCTCATACATTACATACATTAAACAAATACATTACCATGTGCCTGTAACATCTCCTTTACTATTATTTATTTAAAAAAAAGAGGTGAGTGGGGTCGAACTTCGAACCAACACTTCTTCAAACTTCTAATTTCATCGATGCATGCAAAGTCTTTTTCAGCGTAGAGTTTAGATAATTGCATTTTTTACAACGTAGAGTTACGATGACTTGCACATATATGTGTTTCATATTTCATGTACAGATAAATACTTAAAAGTCTGCAGTTGGAAGTCTATTTACATTTATTTTTTTCACTGGAGCTAAATATTGCTACTGTTAGATATACTGGTGAGATAGAGTCGCTCGACTTGTGGGGATTGGATAAACGGACAAAGGCTTATGAAACCCTAGCAAGTATAAACTGGATGGAAACCCTCAACAGATAAATCCATCATGGATTTTCCATTTGTGCCGGATGGAAAAGTAAATATACAATCTACAGTAACAAACGTCAGAATGGTAAAAATCTCCGGTAAAGGGGAGAGGACAAAATACAAGCACACAAACATCAAAAGAAGCAGATAAACAGAATGAAAACAGAACGGATAAAGATACCATTGATTGGTATGTAACTTATAGGTGTCATACCATAAAAGATGCCTTGTATGTTGAGGGTTTCCATCTGGTTTATACTGTTCGTCGCCTAAGAAATGACCTGTCATTTTCACACTGACGTAGCTTTCTATGTCAGAAACGTGTGGATGGATGTGATCTGTTCGATAAGCAATGGTGGAGATTGTTCGTATGAACGACTATAGGGTCATTCTAATAGGTACAAATTCCTTCAACGTAACAAGAAGAGTGAGTTTTTGGAGGAAAAATGAAGCTTTAAAACATAAAAAATGGCTAAGTGTTTGAATATGAAGCCTTTTGATCTCACTTGCACACCTTAACCCAAGTTTGAATAAAAAAGGATTAACCGAAGTTGAATGAGGGTTGATGTGGAGTTGCACCTTAAAAAATAGGGGAGAAGAGGGACAAAGGGGACACAAGGGACACACAAGTTCACTTTGCATTAGATCTAGACAAGTGTTACCTTGTGGTTTCATGTGAGTGAGATGTAGGAGGCTAGAAATTATAACACGGGGTTGTACTGTGGTTCTGCATGTGTCTGGGGGCTAGTTGAGAGAGGAAGAACACCCTTTTGTGTCCCCTTTTTCTCTCTTTCACCTTGGGGACAATCCAAAGAGACAACACATGCTTGAAAAGGCTCCAAGGGGTCAATCCATCATAGGAAAGGGGGACTGACAACTTAACTCCTCCACATGCTCCGCCTAACACCTCAACTCAGTTTTAAGTGACAAAAACTCTTGAAATGATGGGGGTCGCACTTTGGTGTCCCCTTAATAGTTCATGAACAATCCAAGAGGACAACAAGGGTGAAAAAGCCCGATCAAACCTTTTTGAAATGTTGATGTCACCCGCTAAGTTCATTTTAGGACACTGGAAGTGCTAGATGAGAGAGGAGCACATTTTTGTGTCCGCTGTGTCCCTCTTGCACCTTGGGGACAATCCAAAGAGACAACACATGCTTGAAAATGCCCCAAGGGGTCAATCTATCATGGGAGGGGGGCATGACAACTTAACTCCTCCATATACTTAGCCTAACACCTCAACTTATGTTTTAAGTGGCGAAAACTCTTGAAATGATGGGGGTCGCACTTTGGTGTCCCTCTTGTCCCCTTAACAACTCATGGAAAATCCAAGGGGACACCAAGGGTGAAAAAATCCGACCAAGCCTTTTTGAAATGCTGATGTCACCACTAAGTGGATTTTACGACACAATACGTGTTTTTTGGCCCTCGGAGCATGGTGATTTAACTGAAATAGAGTTTTGTATAAACCCTAATATTGCAGAGTCATGTACGATAAATAAACGCTAAAGTATAGATTTGACACAAGAAATTAAACTAATAAATATGAAACCCTAAGTGTAAGAGAGAGTTGAAAGGACTTATTTGATTTACGCCTAATGCTAGGACTGATCTGGACTAGAAAATTGATGAACATGAAGGGTAGAGTGTTACAACTGTGTATAATAAATTTTAAATTTGTCGGATGAAGTCAGACTAGGGCGAATGAATTGGGTTAGGGGAGCCTAGGCGCTAGAGAATGCTTCTGGGTGCTTGTGATTGCACATGAGCTTGGAACCTAGTTTTTCTGGTGTCGCAAGATGGTTGCTGGTAGTCGTTGTTGGTCGCCTGTATGTCACACTATGATCGCAACATTCGCTTGTAACCTGTAAAGATAATGAATTGCAAAACCCTCAAACTGCATCAATATGGGGAGTTGGACTGAGCCCAATGGTCACCTGATTGAGTGAACTTAGAACCGAGCACTGTACTACATCTCAGACTCCATGTAGTTCTAGTGCATGTGTGATAGAATCGTGTCCTAGGAAGCCCTTGTGCAAAGTGCACTTGATAACATGGGATAGCTAGATGTACCAATGTAAATAGATGTGTGGATGGAAAAATGAACTTCCCCTTCTTATGAAGTGTATGTAGAAAATGTAGTCCCATGTCCCTTGAATGAGTGCTAAATGGATGTATTTGATTCTCTTATATGCCTTTGGATGCAACTTTAGGTGATGATAATAGATGCTTAGAGCTTGGTCTTTTATTTTGGTCACATAGCTTTGTATTTATATGATTCCTTGGTTGAATTTTATAATTGAGAACTAGAAGACCGACCCATAAGAAAACAAGATGCCCAAAAGATAAAATAAGCCCAAAAAGAGTGAATAAAGTGTAAAGAGGTCAGGGGTGCTTAGAGGGGATGAGGGCGCTTGGACACTAGCGTCTTGATTGGGCATTGTTATCTGAAGCCATAAAAGATAAGCAAGTGAAATACCGATTGAGCTGTAGGGTGTAAAAGACCAGAACCAAAGCAAATAGGCTGAAAATAGCTGTCAATTATTAGTTTTCTTACTTAGGAATCATATGAATGCAAGTATGCTTTTAGGACCTAGAAATGTACCCAGTCAGTCAAAATATGGCACTTAGTGAAAAACATACAGAAGGTTCATGCAGAAGAGTAGAGCACATTCAAAAGTGTGGAAGGATCAGGAAAGAATCACATGCGAAGAAGAGAGACATATTTGGGACTTAGCCATTTTCACGATGATGAGCTATTTTTGGAGATAGCATGCTGAACACACAAACCAGTTAAAGACTTGCGCGACACGCATTGGCTATTTTTGGAGGATCGGCTATGAAGCGCTTTGCATGGGTACAAGGCTGAGAATAGATTTACTACTGACAGTTAACTAGAAGAAGTTCTATTGTTAGCACACTTGCATGTGTGGCTATTATTGTAATGGCATGTGGCTAATAATAGCATGCGACCTATTTTGGGATTAGATAAGTGGTGAAGGGAAAGTCCCCACCCTTATAAATATGTAATGAACTGTGTAGTATGAGATATATATAGATAGATAATATGTAAGAACTGAGTTATTAGTGAGGTTATGCTGCCAAATCTGATGCGCACATAAACTATGGTATTATCTATTGTAATAAGCTTCTGTGTATTATCATTTAATATAATGGAGTGTATTGGCTGAATCAGAGTATCAAATCATGAGTATAATTGGTTCTTGCATGCTTGATTTCATCATGGTTATCTTTTAAGTTCATGTTATTCTCTAGATCTAGATCTGAATATGCATTGTAGAATGATATATTAGTTATGGATCTGAATGCTTTAAGTCTTCATCATGTTAACATCCTACAACAAAAACCCTAAAGAGGGGCCTGGTACCTTTGCGCACTTTAGGTGAGCACTCAGTCTAGGTTGAGTGATGTGCCAGCGCACCTGGGCTTTTACTAGTGAATTCTAGGCTACATCATTGGTTCCATTGTCAGGACCTCTTTTTTAGTTGTTTTCAAGATGATTCACAATGAAGACATACCAGTTGACCCTAGCAAGTGTTGAGGAGTGGATACATGACCTAGAAGAAGAATACGCATGGAGGTTCAACACCGGATCTGAGTTTAACACACACATGTGGTGGAGCAGAATCTGTATGACTGTTTGTACGAAAGCTTCTTCGCTATCTTTCCAGTAGAATTGTACGAGTGGCTGGTTGCTTATGCATCTAAATGGAATTGGAGGTATCACACTTGTCTAGACACAGGAAGAATTTCAGACCCTTTATGATGCTGATCTGATTTGGAATCACGCTGTGGATACATGGTTCCATGGTGTTTTGAACAGTTATATCTTGGAGTACTCAATTTCCACTTATTCGTGCCCAGAGGTAGCTGAATTCTAGTTTTTACGATATCCTAGGGGAACTTACCTGCAAGGCATTCCACTGGCGATCAAAATTTTGATGGTAACCCTAAACTTGGAGAGTAAACCGATGGCTAACTAAACCCCACCATGCGTAGGGGCAGGAGTAGGCTTGGTGAAAGATGGAAGACCTAGTGGTAGAGAGGTAGAGAGAGGAAAGGTGGCTTAAGTATAATGAGGCACGCGAGAGGGAGGTAGAGAAGCAGTGGGAGGTTGTAGAGTGAATGACATTATGGAGAAAGATAGTTCAGGAAGGATTTGAAGTTCACGCAGAAGACATGGAACCTGAGCATCAAGAACTCCCCCATTTGGGAAAGCATGACAGGGAACCCTCCTTGGCCTCACACAGAAGCGCGCTAGCAGAAATGACCTAGGCCATGGGCACACATCTGAATCCACTTGGAAACTTTTCCCTTGCACTTGGTCTTCCAGTATCTAGTACAAAAACAGTCAGCAAGCTAATTCAAGCAGTGGGAGAGAAGGAGTGAGTCATATAAGAAGCACAATGATGGTAGCACAAATGGATTCATTGTTATATGGGAGTACCTTTTTGGGTGTATCATCCACACAGAATTCAGGCGCATAGATTTTTGGACTCTCTTCTGGGAGTAGTAACACTTCACAGACTGTCGGGGTACAGTTCAGTACTACTATTGGGACATAGGGAAGTACATCTTCTAGTCTGACCCCAGCTATAGGTTTAGGATCAGGAGGTATAGGTGGCTCTAGCTCTAGTGGATCTGGTGGTTCTGGAGGTAGAGGAAACACAGGAGGTTCTGGATCAGGTGGGCAAGGTCCACACCAACCCCAGAATATTTACATGGAGATGTCTCTTCATCTCTCCAGAGTATAGGGGCATAGAAGATGCTGTTGAACACGTACACATGTGTGAAATACTATGGCGCACAAAAGGAATCATGGCTTCTGAGCGTAGGGAAAGCCAATTTTCTACTACGTTACAAGGGCACACACACAACTGGTACAGAAAGTTTGACCCTGATCAGACTTGTGTAGACTATACAACTTTAAAAGATGCTTTCCTTAAAGAGTTTCACATCCCTGAGTTTGAGAAGAAGAGTATAAGTGCACTCAAGGATATTAAGAAAGGCACTACTGAGAGTGTCAGAGAGTATGATGCTCATTTTAAAACATTGTTATCTAAGCTTTCTTATGATATTCATGCAAGCCAACATGCACAATGGTTCATTGGAGGCCTGATTACACCTTTTAGGAGGGCATTATCACATAAGACATACACTGATCCACGCAAAGCACTTGAAGCAGCTTTACACGTGCTGAGGTAGTTGGAAGTATAGACACTGGGGTGAGCCCATTTTTAGAAGCACAGATCGCAGCTATGGAAAAGCAGTTGGAGAAACTATCAGGAAAATTCAGCACATGAGATGTGCACATAGGGATTTGGTGCACAGATTGTGAAGTGGAAGGTCACACAAAGGATAGTTGTCCCCACAGATCAGTGCACTTCATTGCTATTAGACTGTGAGATATGCCATTTAAACCATGATGCTAGCCACTGCCCATTACTACAACGCATGATAAGGAAGAACGTCTCTTGTTACTGTAAAATTTGTAGGTCCACGACTCATGACACGGAAGACTACCAGCTGATTGGTCAGATCCATGATGCTATAGATATTGGTGTACAAAGACATGAGTTTTAGATAACTCTAAAGGAAAGAATGAGCATCAGGATCATGATCACAATCAGGCACACTATGATCAGAATGAAGGGCATTTTGAAGGTGGTCATGGCAGAGGATCGAGGATACCATGGTGGATTCAGAGGATGAGGCCGTGGTGGTGGAAGAGGTGAGTTCCCTCACAGAACATGTTATACATGTGGATCTCTTGACCACTACAGGCATGAATGTCCTCAGAATATTACATGTTCTTTCTGTGGAAAGAATCATAGTTATGAGGAATGCCCAGACTTGTATGAGCATCTTAGCAAGCAACATAAACAAGAAAACAAAGGTGCAGGGATGGTTAGGATACAACGTGTTGTGGAAAATCAGTGGATGCCCAAGTTGGAAGCAGAATCTGAGGCATTGCAAGTAAGGATCACTACCCGCGCTGAGGTGGCACGTGCCAAAGAAGCATTACAACAGAAGCCTACCATCACTAAGGAGGAGGTTTTACATGCACGGTACCTAGATCCTACCCATCAGAAGGAGGTTTATCAGGAAACCATGGAGGTACTCAGAAATCTTCAGGGTGAAATACAATATTTAAAGGAGCAATCACGGAAGATGGAGCAAAAGAAAGCATCAGAGATGGTCCAAACTGATATGGATGACTTGAGAGAAGTGTGCAAAATGTTTGCTAGGAGAATATCATTCCACTATTAGGGAATTGGTTAAAGGGAAACACTCCGTGCACAAGTATTGAGACTGGACGACAGATCCTGCATGTGAATCTTCCCCCTCATAGCCTAGATTATGACAAGGAAATCACTCTGAATGTTGTTGTGGATGGGTGGCTATTGAGTAATATATTGATTGATACAGGCACAAAAGTCAATGTTCTTACTTTAGATGCATGGGTACAAATGGGGAGACCTCCATTGCAGCCATCCTCTAATGTATTGTTCATGGCTAATCGGACTAAGGCCACTCCCATCAGAGTTTTAAAAGATGCATCCATTACCATACAAGGAGCCAAGTTCACTGGAGATTTTGAGGTCTTAGCGCTAGCAGAGGAAGATAGCTTCCCAGCTCTACTGGGGCGTCCTTGGTGCTATGCAAATAATGTTGATCTTCAGTTCAACAAGGGTTATATCAGCTTTGAAAACAAGGAGGAAAGGGTTATTATCCCATTAACAGATGGAAAATATGCACCCTATGTTGAGCCCTTGAGTGAAGAAGACCTTAATCAGGATTTATGTACACGTCATCCGGGATCCAGAGGTGCTTGAGCCATCTAAAGAAGGAATCATTTAGTGGGAGGATGCACAGTCTATCAGTGATACTACAAGTGTTGCTTGTGATAACTGGGCTCATAGCACTTATGAGTTGGTGGGGCGTGAAGTAAAGCATATATTTTCTAAGGATTGTAGACCATGTTATATCAGGAGAATAGGTAACAACTCAGTACCTTGTTACACCAGAGAAGGAGATCCTATGGTATTCCTGTGCGCCATGGAAGAACAGTGGATAGACCCATTGGAGAGAAGGAATATGCTAGCATATACCCTATGCGGGACAACAACACACTGGTGGGTGGCCCACAAGGATAATCTTGTAGGATGGAATGAAATTAGGATTGTCTCTTGCCACTAGGTTCTTCAGGAGTAATGCACCTACTCAAATATGTACTTATCATGGTAATCAACCTGTTCAGCACCATGTTCAGAAGTGTGAGAGACTCTGGATAGAGGGGCAGGAAGCTTTACCACCTTCACTCTGGGTGCACAAGTTTTATTCCACTTTACAAGGTACACGTGTGCTTGGTATGTATATGCAGAACTCCATAGAGAGACTAGAAATTGGCAGGATTTAATTGCAGGAATGACCCAGATGTTTGACTTCTTCTCTACCAAGCCTCCGGTGGAAGAAGCATTAAAAGTCATAAAGTGCTTAACTATGGGAGATAGTGCCAAGGCTGAAGAACTCATTCAGGAGTTATTGGATGAAGGAAACTCAGGAGCACATTTTGTTGAAGAAACAGAGGCTGATGCCACACTACTTCAGCATGCTTTCCTTGAGAAAGAAAAAGGAAAAATGGTCTACTTAGTGGATGATGAAGAAGTAGAAAATCTGGATGTAAACCATTCAACAGGTAGGCGTGAGGTGTTGGAAAGTGCAGATAAGACCACATGTGCCTATCATGAACCTATGAAGACAAAGAAAGTGAATATTGGATCAGATGTTGAGCCTAAGGAGGCCATAATTGGAGACTATTGGTCAGACTCTGAAGTGGAAAAAATCATAGAGTTACTACGGGATTATCAGGACTTATTCCCTCGAGGGTACCATGAACTTAAAGGCATGCATGAATCATTAGGGGAGATGAAGATAAAGCTTAAAGAGGGTGCACACCCAAGTTAGAAAGAGACCCTACAGGATGAACCCCAACTTGCGCAAAAAGGTCAAGGAAGAGATTGAAAAAATGTTGAAGTCTGGAATCATCAAGCCCCTAGATGAGTCAGAATGGGTTAGTCCAATGGTGATCAGTATCAAGAAGGATGGTCAGATTAGGATCTGTGTGGACTACAGGGAGCTGAATGCTGCATGTGTGACTGATCCCTTTCCTATGCCATTCACTGAGGAAATACTAGAAGGTGTTGCAGGGCACAAAATCTATTCATTTACAGATGGGTTCTCTGGGTATCATCAGGTTAGGATTTCCCAGGAGGATCAGGAAAAGACTACTTTTACTACTGAATGGGGTAGCTTCACCTATACTGTGATGCCTTTTGGTCTGAAAAATGTGCCTGTTGTATTTTCACGCATAGTTGTTCAAGCATTCAAGGACTTTATTCACAACTTCTTGTAGGTTTATTTAGATGATTGGATGGTGTATGGATTAGTTAAAGATCATTGTGACAATCTGCGCTTAATGTTTGAAAGATGTAGATAGTTGAGTATCTCTTTGAACATCAAGAAGTGCATATTTTCTACACCATTTGGAATACTGTTAGGACACATAATCTGCAAGGAAGGTTTGTTGGTTGATCCAGCTAAGGTTGCAGTCATTATAGGCCTAAAAGAGCCTACCAGTCAGAGTGAGGTGCATGGATTCTTGGGTCACACAGGGTATTATAGAAAATTCATAAAGGGATATGCCAAGGTTTCCACACCTTTGGAGGAGTTACTGAAAGGAAAAGGTACATTCTACTGGGGAGAACCGCAACAGTGCGCATTCGAGACATTAAAGGAGAAACTTACTACCATGCCTATTCTATGTTTTCCTTCATGGGACCAACCATTTCATGTACATGTGGATGCCTCTGGCATGACCATTGGCATGGTGTTGGCTCAGCCTGGAAGAAGGTATTATAGATCATCCTATCTATTTTGCTAGTAGAAAGTTGACTCCTGTAGAACATAATTACACAACTACAGAGCGCGAAGCTTTGTCAATGATCTATGCGCTACATAAATTCAGACAGTACCTGCTAGCTACACCATTTGTCTTTTATACAGATCACATGGCATTGAAGTATTTGGTAAATAAAGCCCATTTTACAGGGGGCACATATGTAGATGGGTACTCTTATTTCAAGAATTTGATTTCATAGTTGTGGTAAAACCAGGGAAAAGTAATTCTGGACCAGACCATTTATCCAGAATACAGTCAGGAGAAGAAGCACAAGCCATTGAAGATACCATGCCTGATGCACAGTTATACAGGTTACAATGCACACCATCAGAATTAGAGGACATTGTTGTCTTTCTACAAACAGGTATGACACCAGAAGGAATGAAATCCTTGGAGAAGAAACAACTTGCTATACACGTGGCACCCTATATGTTGATTAGCGGTGACCTGTACAAATTAGGTCAGGATGAAGTATTGCACGTCATTGTGTACTGGAACATGAGCACACAGATATAATGGAGGAAGCTCATGGTGGTATTGCAGGTGGCCACTATGCAGGTGACACCACTGCTGTAAGATTCTACTCACTGGATTATGGTGGGAGACCCTGTATAAAGATTGTAAGGCATATTGCAAGGCTTGTGATCACTGTCAGCGTCTTGGGAAACTAGGTCAATGAGATGAAATGCCTCTAAGACCTATTACTAGTGCAGAACCATTTGAGAAATGGGCTATAGATTTTGTGGGTCCTATTTCACCAGCCACACATAGAACTGGATCACGTTATATCATCACTTGCACAGACTATCTGACAAGGTGGGCAGAAGCAACACCTACAAAGGATTGTACAGTGGCTACAACAGCCAGGTTTCTATGGGAAAATATTATTACAAGGTATGGATGTCCTTTGAGTTTGACCAGTGATAGGGGCACACATTTTCTTAATGAGACAATCAGAATTTTATTGGATGAATTCATGATTGCACACCATAAGACTACACCCTATCATCCTCAGGCTAATGGAACTGCTGAGGCTTTCAACAAAATTTTGAGCCAGACATTGACAAAAATCTGTGATGTTGGAAGAAAGGATTGGGATGATAAAGTATCTGTAGTGCTTTGGGCATATCAAACAACATATAAAAGGTTGAACAAAGCCACACCATTTCAGTTAGTGTTTGGCACAGAAGCAGTTCTTCCTATGGAATTCATGTTACCATATTTGTGTATTATGCGCACTGGAGGTCTAGCTAATGAGAAAGCATTAGAAGAATGAATTGAAAAGTTAATCAAGCTATGGATGAGTGATGAGCCATAGCACGTTGGAGTCAAAAACAAGAAAAGGCCAGGTAGAAAGCATGGCATGACAGGCACATCAGGGATAAAAAGTTTGAGATTGGACAGATGGTGCTCCTTTATGATTCTAAATTTTTGTGCCATCCAGGAAAACTCAAGGTACATTGGTTGGGGGTATGTTTTCACTCACATACTTGAAACAAGTGCTTGTCAATTAGAGGCACTTGATGGAATACGGTTACCCAGATACTTCAATGGGAGTAGGCTGAAGCCCTACTATAAATAAGTCTTCTTGGTGTTTGTAATAAGGTAGTGTTGCCATTTAGATTAGGTTTTCAATTTTGCATTTCCTTAATGTATTTCCTTCTTTGTCGCTATGCTTTGTCAATTTAGTTGGTGTTTTTGTGTAATAAGCACATTTACGTGCAGAAGCTAATTACTATTTGAAGAATTTATATGCGCAGAGGACTGCACATACCCTTAGTGTGGGGTGGTTATTGATATCCAGGTACATGACTGATGAAAATAAGTACACATGAAAGGAACAAACTGCTACGGGTGCTATTCAAGTTGGAGAATTGAAAAAAGAGATTGCTTCTAGAAACAAGGACCATAGGGGAGATGAATGAAGAAACAAGTATAACGTGAGGTAAGCAGGGGCCATGGGAACTACCAAGGGAAGGCACAGTGGTGAGGTACTCGGGCATGGAGGCACGCTAAAGAGAAGTCCATGGCTAGAAGGTAGGAAGGCACGCTAGAAGGTTATAGCTTGGGCACGAAGATGTACCACAGAAAGAACAAAAATGGTCAATTAATGAGAGGATTGTTGGTAGGTGAAGAAGCAATAAATGCACTAAATTTTTGAAAATCTATATAAGGACGGGATGCGAGTTCATTCTTACCATTGCAATCATGATAATTTGAAAGATCCAAGTGCGACCGAGCTGCGAGAAGAGTATTCAGGTGTGAAGAGTGTGAATCGAGACGTGACAAGTAGATTTGTGCATAGAGGAAGCTTGCATCCCCAGTTGCGAAGGGTTTGAGTGAAGCAAGGCATTACAAAAGAGCTAGGGCACAATTTCAACTAGGGCACACTGAATCGAGCTAGGGTTTGGGTTTGCACGTTGCAGGAGATAAAAGGTGAGTATTTGAAGTTAGAAGATTGTAGGTTATAGATGGCACCAAAGAAAGCACCCACAACAGGAGTAAAAGGGAAGAAGAAAGTGGAAGTAGAGGTTGAAATGACTCCTGAGAGTAATTTCTCAGAAATGTAGTATCTGGAGGGTGTGATTGTGGGTCAGGAATGGGATTCCCACATCCAGAAGAGCAAGATATCAGTGAGTACAACCATCATACAACTAAAAATAAGGAGTTGGATGCGTTATTAAACACAAAGACAAATAAGCGCACAACAGAAGACATGCTAGTGTATGATGACGCTGGGGAGAAGTTGTTGAAACAGATTGGAGTTTACCAGTTGTATGAGCTCCCCTACTTTGGGAAATATGAACCATTGTATTGATGGTTGATGAGAAGGGTACATGAAGATTTCTTCTACTTTGCAGGACGCAGGGTAAGGATCACAACCGCATTGATCTCAATAGTAACAGGTTGAAAGGCACATGGGTAGATCTAAATTGTGATTTAACTGATAAGGCCACAATCCTGGAGACAAGGAAGGAGTTGGGGTATACCAAGGGTCCATGCAGCATGGACATTGATAAATTAAAGAAGTACCCAATCATACAAGCAGCTGCACACTTAGTGAAAAAGTTGAATGACCAAGAAAGATGGTCACAAGTAAACACAATGTGGCTACACATTGCGAAGAAGATGTCACAGGGAGTGGTTTACAACATCTCCAGTTACATCATGGAAAATTATCATTGAAGAAGCGTGCATAGGAGAGAAAATCAGTTTCGGGGTTGTTCTATTGTCTCTGGTGTTTATGGAAATCGGGGTGCCCGATGGGCTAAAGGAGAAAATATGGGAATACCCTATGGAGAACAAGTCACCTGCGGAAAGATTTGGAAAGTACTTGTGCGAAGGATCAATGAGTGGACCAGTCAAGCAGAGGGTGGAGAAGTGGTATGATAGACTCCATGTAGCATTCAAAGAAGAGTGGCGCATACCCAAGGAGTTACCTTCGGTGGTAGGGTAAGGCAGTGCATAGTTTGCAGTCTACCAGCATTTTTACATCACGTGATTTGTGATGAAGGATGGGGCTTGGAGCCCATGGTGAAAATTACCATATGCCTTCACAACATGATATTTCCAGGCATCAGTTCACCAGTTTTTAGATGCATGTTGCCTAACCTTCAATGCAGACAAGGTAGATTGCACTACCATACACTGAGAAAGACATATGTATATCCAGGATGGACTGCCTACATTGAGAGGCTTATCTCAGATGTATTAAACATGAAGCTAGTAAGCTTGGCCAGTTGGGGACACTAGAGCAATGCTTGTGTACCTTCAACTCAAGCCCAAGCTAGAGAACAATAAGTATGTGGAGAATGAGTTCACTCCCAGGGCCACCAAAAGGTAAGCATACAATGGAAAATGTTCCAACACCTAAGCCCACAAAGACAATAGAAGTAGATGATGAAGAAGAGGAGCATGAAGATAGTGGTGGTTTGGAGCACAGAGGCAGGAGGCAACCTCCAAATAAGGAAGAAGCTGAGCGCGACTACTCCACCCCAATCACAAGAAGGATGATGAGGATCTGATGTAGTATAAGGAGAGCACCACTTCAAAAGGGTATTTAGGAGAACAAGAACCCAAGGTGCTACTCCACAATCAGTGCACAGATCACCTCGAATCTCTCCATAGAAGGAGACAACTGAGAAGAGAAGAAGGAAGTTGAAGCTGAATGAGGAGGTGGAAGAGTCTGAGGAGAGCGCGCCTAAATATCCTACACCTCTAGAGAATGTGGAAGAACCAAAGGATGAAGAAATGAAGGATGGAGAAGAAGGAGAAAAGGAGGTAGATGAGACAACACAAGAGACTGCTCAGGGTACATTAAAACAAGCTCCAAATCTTGACACTCAAGTTCCTAAGGGGCCAAGATTGAAAAGAACAAGTGGAGAATATGTTGCACTAGTCATGGGCTATGCTGAGGACACAGGTAAAATTTTCTGCACCCATTTTCAAAGCACAATGACACTAAAGGAGTTGTATGGGTGGGAGCTGATGAATGAAGATATGGAAACCATGCACACAAGGAAGCAACTGTCATGGTCGATGCACACACACATGGATGAACTAGACTTTGATGTATGTGAAGAGTCATGTGTATCAAGGAGGTTGAAGAAGACACCTCAGGCTAGACACATAACAATAAAGCCTACTGTTATGTCAGATGAACAAGTGAGTAATGCTTTGGTAAAAGTCTCAACAGAGGTGGCATGACAAAATATGGATAAGGCTGCAACAATTAGGGCGCTAAGAGAAGAACTCAAAACTAAGGATGTAGAAATAACATGCCTAAAGAAAGAAAAAGACTTGGCACAAAAGAAGAACACTATTTTCATCAACATGGCAGAGGAAATTGGGGACAATATCATGAAAGCAAAGCCACACTTAGAGCCTAAGGTACCCAAAAATTTCCTTCAGTAATGCATTATGTAAGTACCTTGGTGGACTTGGTGCTTGAAGATGGACCTCTGCACATGCCAACACCAAAGAATCCTGAGCAGGAAGCAGAGAGAAAAGGCTTCGGTGATGAGGAAGATTGCATCATATGAGGCATTGCTCAAAGCTTGTAGGAGGAACTAAAGAAAGCAGATCAAGCACTGAATATTTTTACAGCCCCAGAAGCCATTATAAGAACCAGGACCATTTTGGAAGACAATGAAGTCCTGAAAGCCATGAAAGATGAGACCTTGGGCCATGTAGAATGATTAGCGCTTGTCAAGAAGAAGTGCAAGGCCCTTACAAGCACAAGAACCACACAAGGAAAGGCTAGATGAGCTTGGGAAACTCATCACGCAAAATATGGACTTATTAGAAGGAAGAATGACTGCAATGTCCAACATTGTTTTGGTCTTGCAGAATGAGAAAGGAGAGATTGCAAAAGATGAGCTAGAGTCAATTGCAGTGGATATCCCAGAAAAGGCAGAAGCTGCACTCAATGATTGGTAGACTTTAGAGGTGGAAATAAAAGAAGAATATCTAGAATTGATTCTTCAGGTTGAAGTAGAAGATGCTGCAGGGTAAAGACATTTTTTTATTCATAAAAATTCTTTCTATTCTTCTATTCATATTCTTTGATTCATTTTGGAGACAACCATTGCCAGGGCGGCAATGCAACTAGTGTGGGGTAATGTTGGTCAGTCAAAAATATGGCACTTAGTAAAGGACATATAGAAGGTTTGCGTGGAAGAGAAGAGCGCATTCAAAGCACGGGAGGATCAGGAAAGGAATCACGCGCTGAGGAAGAGAGACAAATTCAGGACTTAGCCATTTTCACGATGATGAGCTATTTTTGGAGATAGCGTGCTAAACACACAAACCAGTTAAAGACTTGCATGACACACATTGGCTATTTTTGGAGGATCAGCTACGATGAAGCTTTGCATGGATACAAGATGAGAATAGATTTACTACTGACAGTTAACTAGAAGAAGTCTATTGTTAGCGCACTTGCATGTGTGGCTATTATTGTAATGGTGCATGTGGCTAATAATAACATGTGACCTATTTTGGGATTAGATAAGTGGTGAAGGGAAAGTCCCCACCCTTATAAATATGTATGAACTGTGTAGCATATATATACCGAGATAGTATGTAAGAACTAGTTATTGTGAGGTTATGCTGCCAAATCTGATGCACGCATAAACTATGGTATTATCTATTATAATAAGAATTTCTATGTATTATGCATTTAATATAATGGGAGTGTATTGGCTGAATCAGAGTATCAAATCCATTGAGTATAATTGGTTCTTGTATGCTTGATTTCATCATGGTTATCTTTTAAGTCTGTTATTCTCTAGATCTAGATCTGAATATGCATTGTAGAATGATATATTAGTTATGGATCTGAATGCTTTAAGTCTTCATCATGCTAACATCCTACAACAACAACCCTAAAGAGGGGCCTGGTACCTTTGTGCACTTTAGGTGAGCACTCAGTCTAGGATGAGTGATGTGCCAACGTGCTTGGGATTTTATTGGTGAATTCTAGGTGGAAAATATCATGTTTTCGCCATATAGAAGATTCCAATACCTTTCCAATGACAACTTGTTTGCTTCCCAACTTCTCTTTCATCTCCCAAAATCATCTAGACAAGTTAGCTTTCATCGTTGTAGCCTAACATTTCATGTACCTAAAGTGACCTTGTTTTGCTCAAGTTGTTCCCGACATTAATTTCTTCCACAAAATTTTCCTAAACTACCTTGGAAAACTTCATTTCTCTCCAATACAACTCCAAGATGGTTTGAATCTTCCCTTTCAACTTTCAGAGGGTGTTCATCAGTTACAAAATGGCCAAAAAAGGCCCTTTCTAGGTCTCTAGGGGTAGTTGTTCCGCTTCGGATCTCAATGTTTTATTCAATCACATTAGACATACATCCCTACACATGAAACACACTTGAAAATTTTATTAGTGATTTCCTCTCAACTAGAATGAGGGTGACACAAACCTGGAAGGGTTTGTGTGAGTTGATAGGTTGGCTAGAGGAAGGGATGGTTCATAGTGACTAGGAGAGGGAATTTTCAAGTGGGGGCTTAGTTGTCATGGATTTTTTTTTTAATTTTGCATGCTAGACATTTAACATGACAAAAACTAGCTCTAGCTTGGGGACATTAAACCATAAGGGATGATGAAGAACCTCAGGTATCTCATGGGGTAGCAGACCAGTGCCTTGTCCTTTGGGCTATAGAGTCATTATACTGAAAAAATAGCAAAGCTACAAACATAACCAAGAAAAAAGTGAAACAAACAAAACCAAGAAACAAATGAAATAAACACACAAAAGAGAAAAGAAAGACACAACAAGAAGGGAAACATAATACAACGTTCCTAAATCACCTGTGGTATATATGGGGGACAACCCACTTTCACTGTGGCTCTGATTCTTTATTGAATGCTTACATGCGCACGGGTATCATCGAATGCCTTTGTTCCGCGAACCCATTGACTGGTTCCATTGAATATGACCCCTTTCTCAACTTATTGAGAAAGTTTGTATGATTGTTCTTGTAAGTGAGGGTCCACTTAGAGAACTCATTACCTTTATTGCTTTGATATCATGTTTCCATCCGCTTATCCATTTGCAAATTCATCCCAATTTATGATCTTCTATTGCTACTACAAGAATGAGTTTTGATCATACCAAGATTTCCATTTTCATACCAAGGCTTATGGTCTTTGATAGAAATTTGGCCTTGGCTAGTTTCCTCCTTCATGACCATGGTCTCTATTGGCTAGTTCTCGATAGGTACTCTGAGTTTTTTTATCACAAACCTCTTTATGCTCCATGTTTCTCAATTGCTCCAAGAAACTATCCTTCATACAAATTTTCTCACCCTCGACATGCTTCTCATCATGATGTGAAGTGTAGTGTTTCATCCTCTAGGAAATAAAATGAGCACAAGGTCGGGTATGAAAAATGAAAATTATCATCTTCCCTCTCTTGACCATCTTGAGTTTTGAAATTCATTTCCATGATGAAAACATCCTTTCCTTGAGTGGAGTCAACTTTAAAATATTTATGCATCTTATTATTCATATATTCCTCGTCGATAAGGTCTTCATCTTGAATGGAATCAACCTTGGGATAATCAAGCACCATTCCATCTATCTTTTCTTCATTGAGAAGGTTTCAAATTCACAATCATTTTTATACTTATCAAACAAGCCTTCATGTTGGACCTCAAGAAGATTGAAAATTTGGTATCCACATGCTAAGAATTCATTCAATGTCACTTCTTTATGATCCACATTGTGCATCATATTGGGATTGATTTGTTGTTATAGAAATCCAAAGACTTCATCACCACCAAGTAGAGAACATGTATCCATATCAAAAAAGAAGTAAACACTATCAAATTCTGACTCCATTAAATCATCATGATACTTCTCAACTAGATCATGCCAAACTTGTGTGCTCTTCCATCAACATGGGCAACTCAACATCTTGCTTTGAATTTACCATACCTTGAATATTGAAATTGTATGTCCGCCCTTGGGTCATCCGGTTTTTGAACTGTACATTTCATTTTCCTTATAGGAAAGAGATTTTTTATTTATCCATTGACGAGTATGGTGAAATATGACTAATCCATTTGTATATATCTGCTAACATCTCGACAGAAACTCTGGCTTAACAACATACCATATGAGGCTAGCATGTCTGCCACCAGTATTTTCATCGTGATCTTCTTTTCAGGAAAATATGCAAATGAAACTTGAACATCCTTCACTTGGCCAATGTTAGGTACTTCTTTAGTTTCCATGGAGTAACAATGACCACTAGTGGGAGTGACAGAGAGACCAAGAGCTTTAACAAATTTTACGGGCATGACATTAACTAACAAAGCTTCCAAGGCAAGCCTTCGGGGTACTCCCACAATTTGATTCTTGTTCATGTTTTGATGCAAGGAATGTTGAGAAATTTCCTTCTTCAATGAAGTCAAGTCATTGATCAATTTTTACAAAATGGATCAACCCTTTCATCTTTGGAACTTTGGACCTCATTATTTGTTGAATAATTTTTGATCTTTCCTAACATGATAAGGTCATTTTCCACCTCAATGACAAGCTCTTGAGCGTTATTTGAAGTGTTTGGTTGAGCTCTCCACAATATGAAACCAACTTCATGAAATTGAGCATTTATGAAGAACCTCTTTTGATTATCTGTAGTAGGACGAGCACCGGTAAGAATCTTGTTGATCAACTTATTGAATTTCGCCACAAATTATCTCATGGGCTCATGTGGTTCTTTCTTCATCTGAGATAACTGAGCAAGGAGGCCATGAACATCTTTTGTAACATTGAATCTTGCTTCAAACCTAGTTTTCATGTCATCCAATTCAATGATTGAATGAGGTGGCAAGTAGTAAAACCATTCCACCGCAACATCTTGCAATGACTCCACAAATAACCATAGGACAACATCTTCATGTTCCACTCCAAGAACACTGCATGCTGTGTTGCTTTCCATCTCCCTAAATGTTGTGATATGATCATATGGATGTAACCATTTCTTCTTCTTCTTCTTGTGATGAGATGATATCTAATGGTTCTGCAACTAATTCTCCAATGGGATCTTCAAGTGTATTTTCAGGAACTTATCTTGGGATTTGTATGGGAGAAAACATGAAATTTAATTGTTATTATGGATCAAACATAAGATTATGAGTCTACAATTCCATCTGCTTGATTTTATTTACTGAATCTTCTTTCTGTCAGGTTTTCTTAGAGCGTCAGAAAGGAATGAAACTAGAAAAATGCATATTTTTCAATCGGTTTATAACAAGAATTTTGAACATTAAGATGAGATTTTTTTGGTATTTTTTAGTTTATTTTTATTTTTATGGATTTTTAGAATATGTATGTTTTTGGATTTTCAAAGATCTTTTAAGGGTGCAAAAAGGGAAAAACTTCCCCATTAGAGATTCCAAATACTATTGGTGAAACATTTTGTTGTAGTGTAGATTATTGGTTTTCATCAATGGTCTAGGGCTAAACCCCTCCTTCATGGGTATGGGGAGGCTCCTATTATTGATGTAAACTAACTAAAACTATGGGGTGGTTGTTATGCTAGGGATTACACATAAATACTCCACTAAACATGTGGCAAAGTGATTGTACAATGTACAAGGGAGAATTTTTTTTTGAATAGAGGTAAATAGGAGTAGGAGAAATAAGGAGAGACTGTTAATGTTGTGTGTAGGCACTAGTAGATTCTCACCAAAAATAACAAGAATCGATCCACATTCAATAGAAGATCACAACAATGTAAGAAAAAAAAAGACTAATAAATCAAAGAAACAAAGTTCTATAGATCCATTAATCAAGGACATAAAGCTCCTTCTTGGTTGTAAAATATTACATGATTGCAAATTTAGAAAGTAGAGAGGATAGAGGAACATAGATAAGGAGATAGAGGAAATGTAGCTTTTATTGCTTGTAGTGGTAGTGAAATATAAAATCTTACAACAATCAATAATTGCCAACCCTTTGGGATAGATAATCCATCCCAATATATAACTTACAAAAATGTCTCTTCCTCTCCCCCCATGTGAAATTTAATCTCACCACCACTTGGGACTTTTCACATTCCCTAGGAATGAAGTTAAGTCATTTTCTTATTTTGGAAAAGAGACTTTACAATAAAAAATTAAGTCACTTAAGTGAATAAGACAAGAGTGAAAATTACATTTCCAATGAAGAAATAGAATGTTAGAGAGAGAAGAAGAGAGAAGTGAAAATCCAGAGATGGGGAGGCTTCTATTGATGAAGAACCTGCTTCCTATGGATCTCGAGTGAATGCTCCATGAATGAAGTTTCATGCCTTTGACCTCTTGTTGAGTTGGAACACTATAATTGAAAATTCCTCCTCATATGAGATACATACACACTCTAAGGCATTGAATGAGTGTTTAGAAACAATGCTACATGACTTGTACTGATATGGAAACATGACGATCCTTTTTGAATACAAGGTTGGTTTTAGAATATGGAAATCATCACCTTATCCCTCTTGGCTTCAAAATTAACCTTGCTCAAAAAGATGTTTCCTTTTTTAATAGAATCAACCTCAAGATGCCTGGACACCTTATTGCTTATCTGATCCTCATTGAAATAAGTTATTTTCATCCAAACAGAAGAATTGCTTCTTCATTCAACTAAAAGTGCATAGTGTGAAATTATGAATTTGTCAAGTCACTATGATGTTTTGCACTGTTTCAAACATATTCAGGTTCTCTTTTTTCAGCATGAGAGGGTCAACATCCTTGTTTCTTGACTAATATCCCAAAAATTTCTATTTTTATTAAGTCTTATTTTAAGAAGTCCATTTTAGTTACTAGTTGCTTAATTTCACACTTTTGAGTTTCCCTGATGTGTAAGGGGAAATAAAAAATCAAAGAATGAAATGTTTGTAACACTTACTATTTATAAACAACGAGGATTAGGAAAGCTTACTATTTAAGTGGTAGGAGCATATTTGCACAACACAAATATATTATTTGTGTTAATCTGTTGCAGTAAATTTACAATGTATGGAGGGCAATTATATAGCCATCCAAATAGGAAAACCAAGTTCCTATTTTATAGGGATTATAAACAATGTATAACCCGTATATTAGTTTTACAAGTCTAAAAAACTAATAAATAAACTATATGAGTTGTTTAAATAACAACTCATTTACATCCTTACACTAATGTAATAAATATTGCATTTACAGATAATTACTAATTCAATGTGGAGCACTAAATAGATTTCCTAACATTCCCCTCTTACTGCGAACATGGGAAAAAAATAATCACACTTCCTTCGCAGCTTGCCGCCCCTGCATGCTCATGATCTAGATGGTTTTGCATGAGAGCCAACAACCTTCAAGGATGGTTTTACTAGACAACCACAAACCAACAAGGATGGTTTTTTAGGACAACCAACAACCTCAACAAGGATGGTTTTATAGGTCAATCAACAACCCAAAACATGTAAATAGTTTTATAGGAAAACCAATAACCCAAAACATACAGATGGTTTTATAGGACAACCAACAACCCAAATATCATGATGTTTCCTATTCTTATGCTTTCATATATCCACACTGTTTTTCCTTCATGGAATTATGTAGGAAACAATACTCACTGAATAGGAATGATCTTCAAACACATCACAAAAAAGCAACAGAAATTTTGAAACAGGAACACATGGAAAAATAGGTACTCTGGAAAATGACGCACGCTAGAAACCAACTGAAAGCAAACTCACACCACAAAATGTCACCACAACTCCATGCAGCCCCGTCGTTGGTGACTAATGAGATGTCGTTGATAAACCTCCAACCTCCGATGCCTCTGTCCTCTAGTGGATGATGTTGCTACCTTAGTTGAATGTGATCATGTTGCTCAACCTGATTTTTATATGAAGCTCAAAAATTTCCACGTTGGGTTTATTTGTATAACTTCCCTCCCGGAATGAGAAATAGTTTATTTTCCGGACGTCAGGTAACACCAAAAATGTGTTTGTGAGGCAATTTTTTTTCAGTCTATTTGACAAGACATAAATTCTTTGACTCTTTTGACATTTACGACTTAACGACACAATCACACCTTTGAAAAAAAAAGACCAATGAAAAATGATGACTTAAACAAACATATCTTTTAACTATGATACATAGTGACTCTAATATGATTTGACTAACTATAACAATACGTATACTTGACTAAAGGTAGAAAAAATATTTAAAAAGTAATATAACACTATACTTATGGACTTGACCAATATAACAAAAAAAAAGAAAAGAAACCCACACTAATGTAATTATATTTAAAGTGATTTTACCAATTATCACTTACAAAACATTAGGGCAAGTGAATTTGAAAATTACAGAATGAAAAATAAGGACATTAACAATGGACAATCTTAACGTGATGAAGACTTGACTCACAATTCATAACAAGACTTAATTTTAAACCACAAACTAAACTTGTAGGATTAAGGAAACCTAAATAGAATGTTCCCACATTGAAAGTATTTCAATAAATCCAAACTGAAGACCACATGCTTGTTCATTCACCTAGGATCGAGGGGAAGCTGACAGATGGATGGCATGCATTTAACCAATTCAGCCCGCAAGATCAGGAGATGCACAAGAGAATTCAAATTGTACTTCTACGCTTTTTCAATTTATACTTCCTCTAATGCGGTCTTTACAGTGGTGCATGAATTATCAGTAAATTTTATCATAGTCAACAGAAAAAAATAGGTGCTAATCCATCGAAAAACCAAACTGATTTTACACATCCGTAAGTGGAGGAGCTCCAGATCTGAGAATGTAAATTGAATGCAGTTGTCTTCAATTCACAACTAGGTGGAGGAAAATGCAACATGGGTGGTATTGAGTCCAAGGAGAGGAATAACTAACTGATACTGATTGAAATCGATGATAAATATTCACAAATCAGAAAATCAATTGATACGAATAAACCAAATATGTCTTCATTTGACTTTGTAGAGAACTCTCTCTTGGCCAGAAATTGTCACGAATCACTCTCTGTTTACAAAAATCTCTGTTGACATCAATCTGGTTTGAATCTGTGTTGAGTGTAACTCTTGGACAGGTAATTGTAGATCTCTAAAAATGTTGTGACTGTAAACACAAACCTCCTTTACCACATACGTCCAATGTTGAATTTCATAGGAATCAAATGCTCTTGATGTGGAACAAATCCTAATCAGTTAGAACTTCACTCTTGTACACCTTATAATTTTTAATAGACCTCAACATTAATACAATACAATAAACTATATCAATCTACCTAAAATGAGCTGAATATTTAAATAAAAATGATATTAACATATTGCATATATGGGAAACCACGAATATCAATGAATTTCCCCAAATAAATCTCATGATTTCATTTCATTCATACCAAATCAAGTGGTAGGATCAGATTTTCACAACACAAATATACTATTTGTGTTAATCTACTGTAGTAAATTTACAATGTATGGAGGGCAATTATATAACCATCAAAATAGGAAAACCAAATTCTTATTTTATAGGGAGTACAAATAATATAGAACCCACAGATTACTCTTGAGGGTCTAACAAACTAACAAATAAACTACATGATTTATTTAAATAACAACTCGTTTACATCTTCACACTAATGTAATAAATATTACATTTACACATAATTACTAGTTCAATGTGGATCACTAAATAGATTTCCTAACAACTATTTTTAGAAGTGGGTCTTCCCCGTGTTGGAATGGAATGAAAGTGGTCTTAAAAGTTTTGTTATTTCATGACGATGCTTTGCTCCAAATTTTAGATTATTTTAATTGCCAGAACTCTATAGATATGAAAAATGAATTTTTATTTCGAGAAAATTTGTCTGTCCATTAAAAATAATATAGCACATCATTAGATGAAAGGTTGGGATCATTTGAAAGGCATTTATGAGGAGCTACTGTTAAAATATCATGGGGATTGGACAAGGGGTTTGGGGGATATGAGTAACTTTCAATTTTTAGCATATGAGGCCGCTAAAATATTTTTATTAGCATAACAATAAGGAGAGTGAGATTTTGGAGGGAAAATGAAGCCTTAAAACATAAAAATGACTAAGTGTTTGAATATGAATCCTTTTGATCTCACTTGCACATCTTAACCCAAGTTTGAATCAAAGAGGCTTAATCAAAGTTGAACAAGGGTTGATGTGGAGTTACACCTTAAAAAATAGGGGAGAAGAGGGACAGAGGGGAAACAAGGTACCCACAAGTGCACTTTGTACTAGATCAAGACAAGTGTCACCTTGTGGTTTCATGTGAGTAAAATGTAGGGGCTAGAAATTAACACACGAGACTGTATTTGGAGAATAGCTAAGAGAGGAGCACAATTTTGTGTCCCCCTCATCACCCTTTCACACTGGGGACAATCCAATGGGAAAAACATGCTTGAAAATGTGCTAAGGTTTTAATCCATCATGGGAAGGCGCTTGACAATTTAACTCCTCCATATGCTCTGCCTAACACCTCAACTCATGTTTTAAGTGATGAAAACACTTGAAATGATGGGGGTCACAATTTGGTGTCCCCCTTGTCCCCTTTTCACCTCAAGGACAATCCAAGGGGGCACCAAGGGTGAAAAATTCCAACCAAGCATTTTTGAAATGCTGATGTCACCTACCAAGTGCATTTTAGGACATCTAGAGTGCTTTTTCGGGCTCCTGGGAGCATGGAATGGTGTTTTGGGGTCAAAATGTATATGATTTTGAATCTAAATCACTTATTGATATCATCCTATCCATAATCATAAGATAATTTTTCCTGTAATTTGAATTTTGGCACCATTCACCCTTTTAGCACAAAGGAGTAAAAACAATGCCTTGAAATATCACAAAAAATCTTGAAGACTTAGGAAAAAATTAATGTTTTCACCACATTTATAGGATTCTAAGAAATTTTTAATGACTACTTGTTTTTTCCCAACTTTTCCCAAATCTCCCAGAATCATACGGACAAGTTATCTTTCACCGTTGTACCCTAGCATTCCCTACACCTAAATTGACCTTTTTTTTATCAAGTTGTTTCCGACATCAATTTCTTCTACAAATTTTTCTTAAACTACCTCAGAAAACTTCATTTTTATCATATATAACTTCTAGATGGTTTGAATCTTCCTTGTCATCTTTTGGAGGGTGTTCACTAGTTGCAAACTGGCCAAAAATGGCCCTTTATAGGCCTCTAGGGGTAGTTGTTTCACTTCAGTTCGGAGTGAATTATTCAATTGCCTTAGGCATGCATCCTTGCACATGAAACACACTTGAAAATATTATTAGCACTTTCCTCTCAGATGGAATGAGGGTGACACAAACATGGAAGGGGTTGCGCGAGCTGATAGGTTGGCTAGAGGAAGGGTTCACATTGATCGGGAGAGGAATTTTTCAAGTGGGGGCTTAGTTGTCATGGCCAAAATTTTCAATTTTGCATGCTTGAAATTCAACATGTCAACACCCTGAATTGGATTCTTTATTATTGTTGTTATTTTCTTTGGAGAATATTTTGGTGATATTTCTTTTGATCCCATCCCTCAAGTTAGAGGCCTCAACTTTATTATTGAGAAAAATCCTTGAATTTCTTTTCAATCAGAGCTTTGTGGTCATTTTTGGGGACAAATGCTAATTATTTCATAATATTGAGTGTAACTAGACTCTAGTCCAGTGCTCCATATGAATCTCCATATCTATATTATTAATCTATTTATAGTTGAGGTTCTCTATAAAATGACCCTAAACTTTTATAGGGTGGATAATATAGAAGATTGTTATATATGTAATATCAACATTAGGTTTAATTTAATTCATGATTGATTATTATTGTAAAAATGGATTTAGAATAAATAAATAAATAAATAAATAAATACAATAATTCAACGATCTTGGATTCCATGTCACAATCAAATACAACAAACACACAAGATCTTGAAATAAAGTGTAGGTTAGGGTTAAAAGAGATTGCACCAATTTATTGGTTGAGAAGGAGTGATAGTCATATGAGATTATGCAAGAAATATGTGCAAAGTGTTTTCCTATTGTCCTAAAAAGTTTTTTGGAGGACTTTTTCCTTCGTGAATAGTTGTCCTGTACAAGTTTTAACTAAAATTTTCCTCAGGCACTCTGGTTTTTTTTTTTAGGTTTTCTTCACGTGATCGTAATTTTTTGATCATAGTCGTGCAATTGATTAGGGATTCTTATCCTAATCCTAGCTATCCTCTTTGAAGGTTTAAAAATGGTTTAGTCCAATTTGGTTGAGTAGCTCCTAAGATCCTAAATTTTAATAAAGAATGAAGTCACATGTCTAGGGAAAAGTCACTCAGACAACTTTGTCTTTTGTTAATGGCTTTGCCCTATGCAGGATTAAGCTAAATTATACATTTGATATTGTGGTCTTCCATGTTTGTAGCTTCATTACACATGTTCACAATTTTGCAATCATAATGGTGCAAGAGATTAAGGCTTATTCTTCAAACCCTAACTCTCCTATTTGAAGACCTAAAAAGGGGTTTGGTCCACTTGGTTTGAATTGGCTCCTCCATGTTTAAATAGAAATACTTCGAAGATACAAAAAACCCTCAAATTTACTCTATTGATGAATGTGTGTAAGATGTGCACAATAAAATGTTTTGGCAATGAAGACTCAATTATGACCTTTAACACAATAATGATTTTTGATGAAGGATATAACTTTGTAAAATGACTTAGGGCAGCTGTGTAGGATGTATGTAGATTTAGTGTTGACTGATGTGCTTGAGAGGGATTTAACAATTGGATGTTTTGTTCTAATATCCTATGTAGTACCAAAGAGTGAAATTAGAGTCCCTTTGAATGAGTAGTGTAAATGTGATTTTATATGTGGTTTTTACGAAATGTTTTCTCGTTAAATTGACATTAGGCTAATTGGGCTGACTTGTGAATTTGAAAAAGTGATTGTTAAGTATTTGGAGGATCAAAGTTGTCAACTTAAGACAAATCCAACCAAATGGATTTGTCCATCAAAGCCAACTTTGTCTTGATAGGGTGAAAATTAAATTTTGTCAGTTTAGAGATGGTGGCATGATGTGCTATATATTTAGGAAGTAGGTTTTTGATTAGTTAATGATGAAGTCAATGATGAGTAACAAGTGTGACCTAGTGGTTGAGAGTGCTAATTGAGTAAGATGTGTGTAAGAACTAGTCATTTAACTATGAATGATTAATTGGAAGAGATAAATACCAATGATTTAGATGTCTACATTTGTATCAATTTAATCTAATAATTGAAAATTGCTTGATTAAATTAAATAACTTAAAACATAAATCTCCCATAAGGATAAGGCATGCACAAGACTACAATTTCTATGGTCTCCTCTATGTTTTTTCAAAATGTGAACTTGCGTGCCGCATGCAAAAATGTGTATTAAAATCTAATAAAGATGTTTATAGTAAATCAATAAAAAGCATAAAATAAATGTAAACAATATGAAACATGTGCACTTGTTCATCCTCAGTGTCACATGTGAGGGAAGATAAATTCAAACATAAGCAAACTATAGAAATTTCGCTTGCTAAGTGAAGCTATTTATCAATTATATTTTTTAACTGATTTTTTTCTCTAGAAATTAAACATGTTAAGTGAAGCCATGTAAATATCATAACATAATGTATTGGAATAACTATGTGTATATATAATACGATGTAATCTGAAGCACGTGGCAAAACAAGTTTATAGAGTAGTCAAAGCAATCGATGTCTTAAAGTAATAAATAAATTTAACACTCAAGAGCAAAAAGTAATCAAATTAATCAATATCATGAAGAAATCAATGATGTAAGAAAGCATTATAGTGTAAGTAATCAATGGTAAAAGAAAACAATATAGTGCAAACAATCGATAAAAGCCAAAATATGATTCTAAGTCCAATAGTAGTGAAATCATACGAATAGTAAAAGAAAAGTTAGCATAGATCACATTTGGGCTATTGTCTAGAAGGAAGCTATTGTAACACCCACAAATCATAGACCAAAATACACAACTAAAACTAGGGTAATTTTAAAAAACACTTAGGATCACTTACTAAAACACAACGATGTTTGAAACATTTACACAATCATGAACTCATTCATGCAACAATTTCACTTTTACTTGGAACAAGAGAGAAGAGGAAGACATCACACTATATGTAAAAACAACACATACTACTAATCCTACCCATACTGCTTGTAAATGAGAGAGAATATCCTATGTACTACACCTTTTCTCTTCGCAAGGGAATCATGGATAACCTTTGGTTCCTCCAAGATAAAACACACAAAACACAACATACCCTTCCCCTTCTACTTAAACCACCCCTTTTCCCTCCATTAAGGCTAGCCACGTATTCCCTCGGTTCCTTTGATGTAACAACAAATATCCTTATTTCATCCCTTAAACTAAATCCATATTTTCCTTCCACTAAACAATGATGTATTAATACCCCCTGCCCCCTGTACACACACATTCAAGATTCACATCAATTATTTAATTTTAACATTTGTTCGAAAGAGCAATTAAAAATGCAATAGTTAAGCCAATTAAGAGAGAGAGAAGGAATTTATTCACAATTTACATAGATTACCACTTATATTACACTCTTAGTGTGATTTAATTGCCCATTCTACCATTTGTTTTGTAGGACATTTAAAGTACACAAGAGACATAAAGCACTCATTTTCAAGTTACAAAATTCCATTTTTAGTTTATTGTGTTTCTCTCTCAAGGAAACACATCACTTTTATTTTTTTAAGCAAACCAAGATTTCATAAATAACCTTAAAGAGGATACGTTTTAAATTACAAATAAAAAATGGCTTCAATTTTTTTGACAATCAGCTACATTTTCACACAAGGTTCATAAGGTTGTTTCCCACTCCAATTTCAAGGTATAAATTGCATAAACCATTGAGTTATAACTTGATTACAAATAGTTTATGAGTAAACGATGCCCAAAGTTGAGGTTTGACAAGCCTAGACACTAGTGGAGGGTCACTTAGATAAAACCCCTCCATATGGTCACACTGTTGCCAAACCAATCTCCATGTTGAATTTCCAAACTTGTATAGGCTAAATTAGGAAGAAACTTATAAATTTTAATATGTTTTTCCATTAAGAAGTTCAAATCATTTGATTACTTAAAGGTATTTCCCATCAATCTTAATCAAGCCAAAAATGGACACATGTCGAGTACCAATATCCTCAAAGTCTTTGACTTAGTCACTTTTCAAAGTTTCAACACCTTAGATGGATGTTCAAAACTTGGCATGCATAAGCATTTGACACTTCAAACAAGATTTAAAGTTTTTCCTTATCACCCCAAAACTACAAAACACTGATTGATGAAAAGTTTTCTTTTAGACACTTGAAAAATATTAGAATCCAAGATTGTCTCGATTTTTGGTTAAACCATTGAACTCTACGAAATATCGATTGAAAACAAGCATCTTAGAGGACAAGTATCAAACATCATCTATATGAAAGTCTTCAATATATTAGGCTCATCTCCCAAATTTCACACAAGACTGATAAATGACATGTGGCTAGAGAGATAGATGGTGGTAATAGGCACAATGAAATACTCTCAAAGATTCCCCCTTTCCTTCTCATTCCACATGACACCAAGCTACCGATGGAAGACACATATCATGGTGGAAACATGGTGAAAACCTGTGAAACTTGAGATTCACTATAATTCATGTCCTACTAGCTCAATTTTGAAGGTTTGGCTCAGTGCAAAATAGAGCTCGGGGACGTTACATAGTGGCACGACAAGGCTATGTTTTTCCTTCATAACTTTCAAATGATAGCTCCATTTAACCTTTGGATTATACCATTAGAAGCGTGATTCAGAGGGCTTAAAAATGAGTTTGATTATAGAGGATATGGTGAAGAGAACTTAAATATTTTCATGATAAATTTTTGGGTAGTTTCAACTTATTTTCTCAATCTAAGGGTGCTCAAATCAGTTGTAGATTCTTTTGTAATGATATTTTGTCCTTATAGAAGATTCCTTTGAGCTATTACCACCTTATGGAAGATGTATTTGAGCTATTACCACCTTATGGTCCCACCAAAATGTGGAGGATGGAGTTAGATAAGTTTTTGATCAAGAATGAGCTATTAGTAGTGGTCCAAAGTGCAATCATAGTCAATTGAGGAAAATGTCAACTTAGAACTTCATCTAATCCTCCTGATCTCATGGAAAAACATTGATCCTCTCTCAAAGTTCAGCCTCCAACAAATATATACTCGTTGCTTGCAAATGAAGGCACCTTCATGGTTATGGAGTATTATGAATTGCAAAGATCCCTTGGAATATACTTTAAGAGGTAGTTTTGGGTGAATTTTTAGATCAATCATCTACTAAATCATCTCCATACTTTCACGATATTTCTAAGAGGAGATAAGGATGAAAATAAGATATTCTAAGCATCTTTTGATCCTCCTATCTTCCCTTATCTATAAGTACAATTCAATTCTAATTGTAAAACAGATCCTCTAGTGAATGCAAAGTTACCCTACTCAAATTGAGTTCCCAAGCATTATGAGTTTGCAAACCTCTAAATTGAACTTGTGTAATGCATTTAGTGCCTTCCCAATAACTATAATAGATTGTGTGTATTTCCAAGTAATAATATCTTGTTGATTGTGGCTCATACCTACCCTTTGGCTCGTGTTATTGAATTCTTACCTTTCTAATCTGTCATTGTATGACATGTGTGGATTATATTTACGTAGTTTTAGTTCATTGTGTCACTAATGCAAGGAATGAGAGTCTGATTTAGTGTAGAGTTGATTGTGGTCTATATATTCCATTTTTTCATTGTATTTGTCCTCTTGTTATTCTCCCAGGGAGAGTGATCCTTATTTCTCTTGCGCATCACCAATTTTTGTTCATTTTAGTTTCATTATGCCCATTTCCCCTACAATTATTAGACTATAGTAGGTTAGTGTTAGCATTAGAGTAATTAAGGAAATAAATATGGGCTTCTTTGGAGGTTTGTTTCAAGGATCCAAGGTCATACACCTTAGATAAATTCCCATTGTTGTATTTAAGATCCAAAAGACATTTAAACCAACACTAATATAATGGGTGCACATATTTCTTGACAACGAATTTTGGCACACCCAGTGGGACAAGTCTGTTTGGACACTTTGTTTAAATATTTTTTCCATGTATCAAGTGATTTATTACAGACTTTATATGTGTTCTTCTTTGATAATTTCAATATTTTTAATGGCAAATATTCATGTTTTACAAATTTATAGCTAAGTTTTGGTGTTTTCTTAGCTCCTTTAGTTTCTGAACCATATTCTGAAGCACCTAGAAACTCCAATGATTTAGATCCAGCCAATTTTATCTCATTTGTAGAATATTTCCATCCATCTCATTCCTTTTCTCATGATTTCATTCTTCCATGAATCTCCAAATAAATCTTTTCTTCCATCAATGGAACTCTAGCCCCTTCATTTGTAGCAATAGGATGAGATCCCCAAAATAAATTTGAAAACCATCCCCCTCTTTTATGGTAATGGTGTTGTTATAAGACCTATGGAGCATATCAAAGATGTCTCCCATCATTGTTTCATACACAATGTCAAAGAAGAGAATGTATGCCCTCGACTACTTATCTCTTTTTTAGAGGAAAAGCTTAGGATTGGTACATTAACTTGGCTCCACAATCAATTTCCACATGGGATCATTTGGGAGAAAAATTGAAGAAGTGGTTCAAGGAGAATGAAAACATCATATCTTTCATGGAAAACCTCAACACCATAAAATGAGACCCATTGGAGTATGTATCATATTTCAATCTTAGATTCAAAAGGACTTGGATAAGAATTCCTCAAGAATAAAAACCCCAAACATGTATGACATTATTGTTTTATTTGAGAGAATTTGATCCCGACATTACTATTATGATTCACTCCCTTGGGGGTAATTCTCTTCCTACTGCTTATGAATTTTCTATCTAAGTTGAGAGCATTACCTATCCATCCAAAAAAAATTCATGAATATTTGAGAGGATATGGTATTTTACATGATATTCCTATCTATTGGCCAACATTAGTCAAGCCTAATTACCCTACTATATTGGTGGATAGAAGTGTTTTCAATTTTTATGATGGAGACAACCTAAAAAACTCAAAACAACACTCCAAGTAGCCTTTAATGCCAAAACATCTAGTCACCTTGGAGAATAACCATGAGCAACAAAAGATTAGGCATGATTTTCTTAAATCGATTGAGTTTTAGAGACCGGAGCACCTCATGGAGAGTCATTTGAAGGTTTCAAAGGGAAAATCAGAGAGGTTGAACCTAAGCAAGATCTTTTTAAGAATTCAAATGATGATCAATCCCTTGCAAGAGCTTTCCACCCTGCCGAAATAAATTTCATTAGATCAAATGATGAGATGAAAATTTTAGAGTGGAATGAATCTGACTTTGATGATGAGGGAAAATTTTTCTTATCCAATAGGTGTTCACCAAGGGGGAAGATCAAAGAGAACCTGACACCAATGAGGAAATATTTTTGGACACTAATAATTTTGATCTTGAAGCTAAAAAAGAGGAGATTGAGACTACATGTTCTTAATGTGAGAGGAAAAAAAGGATGAAATCTCCATCATACTTGAATATTTTTAGAGTTTCATGATGTTTGCTAGGGATAAAGATGATGACCAGACCTTGCCTTCATTTTCTTGGGAAGAATCATGGGCTTGAAAATTTTTGAGATGAGAAAGTTGATCCTTGGGCCTTGGAAAAAGAAAGGGAAAATGTGTTTGATAGCTCTTTCTGTAGATCTAAACATAAAGAAAATAGGAAGATTAGGGAAAAGATTCCATTAGATTTTAAAATTGGGTGTCCTATTAGATACCTAGCTAGATCAGAGCCTAATTCAGACTTGTCACCAATCATACTTATTTCAAAGAATAAAGAGTTACAAATAATTAAAAGTTATCCTAGAAACCTATTAAAAAAATACAAATCAAACAAAGGTGTTTTGGATCAAATTGGCTGATATTTTGAAGAAAATATATAAGTAGACCTAACTTTCACTCCTTCCACTTGACATGGTTGTTTTGAAGCTAATCTTGTGGCACCTTATTTCATTAAAGAGGGAAGCTACTTCTCCCAATCAATCTCTAGATTTGTATGATCTACTTTGTAGATTATTAGAGTAGGAGTAGCGTAGTTTTTATCTTGGTAGAAAAAATACTTTGAACACTTTGCGTGTTTCATTTGGAACATGTATGCTTTTATTTCTATAAATAAGTTTTATTGGGTCACTTTGGGATTTGTTTCGGAGAACCTTTGAGGTTGTTTTAAATATCTGAGACAAGTTATTCGTAGTTGAGATCAAGGAAAAGTAAGTATAGGTAGTGTTCAAAGAAAAATTGAAATATTTCAAAACTTCAAGGCAAAAATTTAAGTTAAACACCAAATTCCATGCCCAATGGATGATAAGACAATTGATTAGTTCTTCTAAGAGGTAGATGCTCCCTATGAGTTGCCAAACTCAAATCCTTGTTGAATTTCCCAACTTGCACAAGATAAATCAGGAATACAATTAGATATTTTAATGTGTTTGTCCATTAAAACATTTAAAGATGTTAAAATAATTTGATTTCTTAAGGATGTTCACCTCAATCTTAATTAGAACAAAAAGGGACACATGTTGAGCAATGATATACTCAAAGTATTTGAATTAATTTATTTTTAAAGTTTCAACACCTTAGATCGATGGCCAATACTTGGCACACATTGAAATTCGACACTTTCATAGGATTTAATGTTTTCCATTGTACCCCAAAAACTACTATTAAATTTTTATCTTGGAACACTAAAGATAAAAATACACGATTGTCTCAAGCTTTTGTTAAACTACTAAAATATGTAAAACATTGATTGATGACAAGTGTCTTGGAGCACAAGTTTCCATCATGGGCTCTATGCAACCCTTCAAGCATTGAGCTCGCCTCCCAAACTTTACATAAGAACGATGAAGAACATTTGGCCAAAGAAATATATAGTGGTAATTAAAAAAAATAACATACTCTCAAAGCTTTCCCACCTTTCGTTATCACTCCATGGAAGACATGTATCATGGTGGATACATGTAAAACATCCATGAAACCCGAGATTCACTATATTTTCTATCCCACTTACTTAAATTTGATGGTTTTAATTAGTAATATGGTGGCTCTATATAGGTCTATGTTTTTCCTTCATAACGTTCAACAAAGAGCTCCATTTAATTTTCGGATTGTACCATTAGAAGTGTAATTCATAGGGCTTCAAACTGAGCTTTATTTTAGAGGAAATGGTGAAGAAAACTGAGATATTTTCATGAAATTTTTGGGGCGGTTTCATCTTATTTAATTAGTCTAATGATGCCCTGATATTTTTCTCCTTATGGATGATGCCTTTGAGATATTATCATGTTGGGGTCCCACTAGAATGTAGATGAGTGAATTAGACAAGTTGTTCATCAAGAATGAGCTATTACCAATGGTCCAAAGTGTAATAATAGCCAATTAATCTATTCCTTTTGATCTCATGGGTAGACATTAATACTCTCTTAGAGTTCACCCTCAACGCATATCTTCTCGTACATTGCATATGAAGGCACCTTCATGGTTGTGGATCATCATGACTTCAAATATCCCTTGGAATATGCTTCAAAAGGTGATCTTGGGCAAGATCAAAAATATTCTAAATCATCTCTAGACCTTCATGATATTTCTAATAGGATATACAATCATCTTCTATGGGGAATAAATATCGTGAGATCCAACCTTGATGTCTAAGGATGAAAAGGAGATATTACAAGCATCTTTTGATCCCATCTTATCTCTTTTATTCTCTACAAGTGTAGCTCAATTATAATTATAAAATTATCCTCTCTTGAATGCAAGATTACTCTTTTTCAACTAAGTTCCCAAGCATTATGAGTTTGCATACCTCTAAATTGAACATGTGTAATGCATTCAATACCTTCCTACTTACTATAATAGATTGTGTGTATTTTAAAGTAACAATATCTTGTTGATTATGGCTCATACCCACTGTTTGGCTTGTTAGTGTAAGTTATTATTTATCCTTTTATTTATTTATTAGGATAATTCTTACACTTGTGTTAGCCCTACACTTGTTGGGTTAGTTTGTTTAGGTGTGCTAGTTGTGTGGAGTTAGTCTTCTCAGTTATGTCGAGTTAGCTTACTAGTCTTTTGGAGTTAACTTAACTACCAGTATCAGTTAGTGGGAGTTCTTCACCATTGATTTAGGTAGTAGTTGCACTTCCCTCCTCCTATATGTACATATTTATTATTGAATAATTCAAGTCATTCTATTGTAATGTATTGAGCATTATGGATTATGATGGATTTCCATATATGGTATTTTAGCTCTTCTGCTTTGCAAATCTAATGTGGTGTGCTATTATCATCTGAGATCGCAGCTTGGAAAAAATCTTCTTTTTGTTCCTTTCATGGTATCAGAGTGATAGATGATGTAGACATCCATCTGTAAGTTTTTTCTTTGCAAGCAAGGGTTTATTTTTTCATGTATTCAGAATTTAGTCAGCATTTTTCTGCAGCATGCATTTTTTATGCAAAATAGAGTACGCCATTGGATTTGGAAGGTGCCAAAACCTTAGAATCGACTGTAAACTCTAGCCATGTTTTGAGACAGTCAAATCTGGACATTTTAAAGGTTTTTTTTGGCACATTTCTCAAAAAAATCCGTACAATTATGTACAGACATATTTTTTGTCTCAAAAATTTATATCATCTTTTTGGGTTTTTCAAGAAAATTTCTGGGTTTATTTCTATTTTTTGATACATGTGCCTGAAAAAAAGATATTTGCAGTCAAAGTTTATATTCACAATTGTACTTTTTTTGGTGCATTCTTTTATCCATTGGATATAAGCGTGTACCTTCCAGATGCATTCTTTTACCCTCTGGGTATATTTGGTTTTGGATGCAATCTTTTATCCAATGGATGCAGATGTGTACCCTCTTGGTGCATTGTTTTATCCATTGGATATAAGCATGTACCTTCCAGATGCATTCTTTTACCCTCTGGATATTTCGGTTTTGGATGCAGTCTTTTATCCACTGGACACAGATCTGTACCCTATGAGTGCATTCTTTTATCCATTGGATATAAGCGTGTACCTTTTGGATGCATTCTTTTACCCTTTGGGTATTTTTTGTTTTGGATGCAGTCTTTTATCCACTAGACGTAGATCTGCACCCTCTGGGTGCATTCTTTTATCCATTGGCTATAAGCGTGTACCCTCTGGACGCAATGATTTACCCTCTAGACATTTTAGGTTTTGGGCACAGGATTTTATCCTTTGGTCGCAAGCATGTATCGTGTGGATGCACTCTTTTACCCTTTGGACATTTGGGTGTCACGTGTACCTTTTAAAAAGATCAACATTAAAATATTATTTTAATAGCAAAACCTTGTAGAGCTCATAACTTTTGATCCGTAGCTCAGATTAAGTTGATTTTTTTTTTGAAATTGTGTATTTTTTTGAGATCTACACATTGGTGATATTTTTAAAAAAATATAACAAATGTAAAAGTTATTGTTGCTCATTGTAATATTTACATGCACTCAATTATAAAGTGCTAAGTTCGGGAGGGTGTTGTGATCACTTGTGGATGCATTTTCGGTTGAGCCCGATGTCCTAAAATTTTGGGTATTGCATTCTTGTATCTACGGGTGTATACATTTATATCTCTCTTGTTTGTTGAGATATTTTAGATTTGTATTTTTGACACTTTTTTGGCATGTTGACAGTCTCTCTTGTGGGGGAGCTATTCTAGTGGAGCCCAGTGTTAGTTTTTTAGTGTTTGAAATAGTTGATTTTGAAAAATCATACAGATCTGTGGTGTCACTCTACCCATTCTGCAGTATGGGAGGGTGTGGTGTTGATACTGCTTCTTTGGGTTTCGTGCCCTTGCCTTGTTACCTTGGCTTTTTCTTGGATCGTGGCACTCCTATTTATTTGGATCTCGTGTCCTTGCCTTATTGCCTTGGTTTTTCTTGGATCATGGCACACCTATTAGTAGCAGTTGATCAAATTATGTTTGGTGTTTGTTTTTTCACTTTTCGACATCACTCCATTGACAATCTCCTTGCATGGAACTATTCTGGTGAAGCCCAGTGTCAGTTGTTTTTGAGTTATATGATCGAGCAGTGGATTCAGACCATAGTGTACACCACACTTCTTCAACATTGTAAAAATTTTTGGAGTCGAGCTTCTGAGGATATCTTGCAGCAGGATTTTACTCTCTACTTTGTTATTACTGGTTTTTGGGTACTTTGCGCTGTCCATTTTTCCCAGTTGTTGTACGTGGGTACCTCATTAGGCCTTGTTTCCAGGACCCACCTTATTTTCCACCCACCCTAAGCTATGCTTATGAGAGGGTGTTAGTGTGGGTTATTATTTATCCTTTTATTTATTTATTAGGATAATTCTTATACTTGTGTTATCCCTACACTTGTTGGGTTAGCTTGCTTAGGTGTACTAGTTGTGTGGAGTTAGCTTCTCAGTTATGTCGAGTTAGCTTACTAGTCTTTTGGAGTTAACTTAACTACCAGTATCAGTAAGTGGGACTTCTTCACCATTGATTTAGGTAGTAGTTGCACTTCCCTCCTCCTATATGTACATATTTCTTATTGAATAATTCAAGTCATTCTATTGGTAATGTATTGAGCATTATGGATTATGATGGATTTACATATATGGTATTTTAGCTCTTCTGCTTTGCAAATCTAATGTGGTGTGCTATTATCATCTAAGATCGCAGCTTAGAATAATGTTCTTATAGTTCCTTTCATGGCTTGTGTTATTGCGTTCTTACCTTTATTTTCTATCATTGTATGATGTGTGTGGATTATAATTACATAATTTTGGTTCACTATGTAATTAATGTAGGGAGTGAGAGTCTGATTTAGTGCATAGTTGATTATGGCTTGTATATTCCCCTTTCACTGTATTTTCCTCATGTTATTCTCTCAGGAAAGTGGTCCCTACTTCTCTAGTGTATCACCAATTCTTGTTCATTTTATTCCTTATACCCAATTTCCCTCACAATTGTTAGACTAGAGTAGGTTAGTGTTAGCATTAGAGTAATTAAGGAAAGGAAGCCAAACTTCTTTAGAGGTTTTTCTCAAGGAGCCAAGGTCTCCTTGGAGACATTCCCATTGTTACAATTAATATACAAAAGGAATTTAAATTAGTGCTAATCTAATGGATGCACATATTCCCTGAAAACACACACAAGACAAGAAGGATATTATCTCTTGTTATTTAAGTTATGTTATGATGGAGGGTTCAAGGTGTGGAATTTAAGTCACACACACACAGACATATATATATATATATATACATATATACATACATACATACATACAATGATTGGGATAATACAAATTCATTTCTCACATGATTTTTGGTCTTAATAACTTGTTACAGTTTAACCATATACAGTAGCATGGTGATATAGATTAGGAAACTATTCTAGTTCCAAAAGTAGGATATTCCATTTAGTGCACTACATGTGTGTTTTTGTACCAGAGTCACAATATAGAAAATGATCGCCAATTCTTAAGATTTGTGATACTCATTGAGTTATAGTAAGGTTAACAATAAGTTCAAGAGGGACAATGCCCAAACCAGGTGATTGGTCAGTCAAAATATGACTGATGCAATATAGAATTTACCAGATAACACCCTAGTCGCATGTTGGCACATCACTCAGCCTAGACTGAGCGCTCACCCAAAGTGCACAAAGGTACCATGTCCCTCTTTAGGGTTGTTTTAACAGGATGTTAACATGATAAAGGGAGAAACATATAGATTCATAACTAATCCATCATTCTACAATGCATGTTACCCTCAAATCTATGAAAGAACAAGCTTAAACAGTAATCATGATTGAATTAATAACATGCACTATTCAATTACACACAGAATGACACTTAGATTAAGCCAATATCTTCCATCTATTAGTAAATATAGAATCTCCTTATAGTATTGTCAATCCATACCAATGTGTGTATGGAATTGATTCAATTATTCAGTCATATGCGTACACTCTATACTACACATACATACATCTCTCAGTCATACATCCAACTTCAGCTCTCTACTATGTACCTAACATCACTTATATATATAGGGTGGGGAATTTCCCTTCACTGCTTATCTATTCTAGAAATAGGCTATATGCTATTAATAGCCACGTGTCTTTTACAATCATAGCCACACATGCAAGTGTGCTATCTATAGTCCTCTTATAGTTATCTGAAGTGTCAAACTCTATTCTCAGCTTGTCTCCATGCATATACGCTTCAAACCACTTCTCCAAAGATAGACAATGCATGGCGTGCACATCTTTGCATTGTTGATGTGTTCCACACACCATCTCCAAAAATAGGTCTTCATGTTCCAACTCAGTTAAGCCCTGATATCTGAACTTTCCTTCCACGCGCAGGTCCTTCCTATCCTTCTGTGCCCTTAGTTCTGGCCTTCTATCCCACGTGGACTCCTTGTGTGGTTCTTGACAAGTATTCTTTGATCAACATTACCCCACACTAATCTCATTGTCGCCCCGACAATGGGTATTTTCAAAAATTGAAGGAAAGAATAGAAGAATGGGAAGAATAAGAATGAAATAATGTAGACAAATAAATAATTTTTACGAGTTTATGAGGTAACCTCCTCTGTATCACTGTGCAGTATCAACTCTAGATACTCCTTTATTTTGGCCTCTAATACCTACCAGTCAGTGAGTGTTTGCTTTTCTTTTTCTGGGATATCCACAGCAATGGATTCCAACTCATCTCTCGCAATGGATTCCAACCATTTCTCATTTTGTAAAACCAACACAACACTGGACATTGATGTCATTATAATTTCTAAAAGGTCCATCTTTTATGCAAGTAGCTTTCCAAGCTCTTCCAGTTGAGTCTTGTGTGGCTCTTGTGTTGTTTTCAGGGCCTCACGCTTTTGTTTAACCATTGACAATCTTTCTACATGGCCCAATGTCTCATCTTTCATCACGTTCTAGACTTCGTTTATTCTCTTCAAGGGTTTTGATGTTGATAAGCACCTCTGGAGTTGTGCATATATTCAAAGTCTGGTCCGTTTTCTTCAATTCTCCCTGTAATACTTGCAACATCCCTTCATATGATGTAATTTCTCTCATCATAGATGCTTTTTCTTGATTGACATCTTGTTCAGAGCGTTTTGGTCCTAGCATACGTAGGGTGTCATCTTCAAGTACCAAGTCCACCAACATTCCCACATAGTGTATCACTGAAGGAAATGTCTGCGGTACCTTGGCCTCCAAGTGTGGCCTTACTTTGATTACCTTGTCCCCAATCTCCTCTGCGATGCTTATGAACACCTCGTTCTTCTTTTGTGTGAATTCCTTCTCCTGTATTAAGCCTGTTTTCTCTACGTCCTTTGTCTTCAACTCCTCACACATCACTCTGATCATGGTAGCTTTGTCCATGTTTCTTCTAGCCACCTCAGTAGAAACTTTCACCAATGCATTGTTGACCTACTCATCTGACATGGTAGTAGGCTTTATTGTCATCTGTCTAGCTTGAGGTGCCTTCTTTAGTCACCTTGAAACACATGACTCTTCACACACATCAAAGTTAGGTTCATCCATGTAGGTGTGCATCGACCACGATAGTTACTTTTGAGTTCATACAATTGCCATATCTTCATCCATTAACTCCCAACCGAATAATTCCTTTTGTGCTATCATGCTTAAAAGCAGGCGCGGAAAATTTTTCCTGCATGTCCTCTGCATACCGCATGGTCGGTGGAATGTGTTCCACTTTTCCTTCTAAACCTTTGTTGCTTAGGAACTTTAGCCTCCAAATTTGGGACTTGTGTCTCCATGTCCTGAACATCTTCTGTAGTTGTCTCCTCTAGTATATCCTCTTCCTCTTCTTTCTTTTTTTGATGCCTCATCCTATTCTTGTGTTCTCTGGAAGCGTTGGAGACCTAGGTGCACTCTCCTCTTACTATTCCGCCTCCTCACTCAACTGCAGTTTCCTCCTTCTCTGCATTATAGCCTCCTTTATTGGGGAGAGTCTAGGTGATTTACACACAGTGGGTGGAGTAGCACCTTGGGTCCTTATTCTCCAAAATACCCTTTTAAACTTGTGCTCCCCTTGGGCTGCATTCATGTCCTCGTCATCCCCCTCTTGTGGGTGAGGTGGTGTAACGGCACGCTCAGCTTCATCCTTATTAGTGGGATGTCTCCTACACCTATGCTCCAAACCACCACTATATTCATGCTCCTCCTTCTCATCTTCCACTTCAATTGGATCTTTGGGCTTAGGCGCTGGGATGTTCTCCACTGTATGCTTCCCCTTTGGTGGTGCTAGAAGTATAAACTCACCTTCCACATATCTTTTATTCTCAATCTTCAACTTTAACTGGAGATACACCAATGTTGCCCCCACATCTGTTATACCTAGACTTATTGGCTTGATAGTCAATACTTCTGAAATTATCCTCTCTATATAAGCACTTCTGCTAGGATACACATACTTCTTCCTCAATGTATGGTAATCGTAGTCTACCTTATCTACATTGAAGACCAATCGGCACATGTCTGTAAATCTATGAATAGATGCTTGAAAATACCTTGTAGTGAATGCATAAGGAAATTTACACCAAGGGGTCTAGACTCCATCTTGCATTGGAAAGTGTGTGATGCAGAAATGCTGATATACAGCAAACTAAACTTGTTTCCCTACCACTTTTGGTAGGTCCTTTGGGATGCTGATAAATGAATGAAGGGATATTTGGTTCATTTGGTTCATTTTTGGTTCAAATACTCTTAGTCGTAATGGTAAAAATGAACCCACATCCCTTCATATCACCTACCAAATATCCCTTCATTCATTGACCAAATCCATTCATTCTGTGCAGTACATCTTCGCACCCAACTATAACCTTCTAGTGCGCCTTCCTACCCTCTGGTCATAGACTTCTCTTCAACGCATGCTCCTGCTCCTGAGTACCTCATCAATGTACCTTCTCCTAGTAGCTAACATGACCTCTACTTACCTCGTGTTATACTGTTCTTTCATTCATCTTTATCCTTAGTCACTTTTGAGAAGCAATATTCTTTGGACTTAAAGCACACCCGAAGCAAATTATTCGTTTCACCTTTCAATTCCCACAGTCTTTTTCTTGGATAACTACAACCACCCCACACTGAAAAGTATGTGCAATCCTCTGTGCATAAACATTCTTCATATCGTGATTAGCTTCATGCACACAAGCACGCTTAATACACAAAAAACAACAACTAAATTGACAAAGCATATCGACAATGAAGGAAATACATTAAGTAAATACATAATTGAAAACCTGAACTAAATGGCAATAATTCCTTATTACAAACACCAAGAAGACTTATTTATAGTAGGGCTTCAGCCTACTCCCATTAAAGTAACAAGGTAGCTATGTTCCATCAAGTGCTTCTAGTTGGTAAGCACCTGATTCAAGTATAGAAGTGATAGCATACGGCCCTAACCAATGTACTTTGAGCTTTCCTAGATGGCGCAAGAACTTTGAGTCATAAAGAAGCACCATTTTTCCAATCTCAAACTTCTTATCCCATATGTTTCTGTCATGCCATGCCTTCTGCCTAGCCTTTTCCTACTTCTAGCTCCATCGTGCTATAGCTCGATGTTCATCCAGTTGAATCATCTTTTCATATGCTCTTCTAAATCATGTTCGTCAGCTAGACCTCTAGCACATGCAATGCACAAAGAAGGTAACATAAATTCTATAGGGAGAACAACTTCCGTGCCAAACACCAACTAAAATGGTGTGGATTTGTTCAATATCTTGTAAGTTGTTCTATATGCCCAAAGCATACCTGATACTTTGTCATCCCAATCCTTTCTTCCAACATCACATATTTTTGTCAAATTCTAGCTCAAAATATTGTTGAAGGCCTCAGCAGTTCCATTTTCTTGAGGATGATAAGGTGTAGTTTTATGGTGTGTAACTCTAAACTCATCTAATAGGATCCTAATTGTCTCATTCAAAAAGTGTGTTCCTCTATCACTTGCCAAGCTTAAGGGACACCCATATCTTGTAAGAACATTCTCCCATAGAAACGTAGCTGTTGTAGATGTCGTACAGTCCTTAGTAGGTGTTGCTTCTGCCAACCACTGTGAGATAATATGTGCAAGTAATGATATAGCACATCCAATCTTGTGCAAACTAGTGAAATAGGTCCTATAAAATCAATGGCTCATTTCTCAAATGGTTAAGCACTAGTAATTGGTCTCAAAGGCATGTCATCTCTTTCCTCTGGTTTTCCTAGGCACTGACAATGATCACACACCTTACAATATTCTTTACAGTCCTTATACAATGTCTCCCACCATAATCCAGCAAGTAGGATCTTTTGAGAAATCACATCACTTGCATAATGTCCTCCTGTAATACCACCATGAGCTTCTTCCACAATATCCTTACGCTCATTTTCCAATACACAACCACGTAATACTTCATCTCTGCCTAGCTTGTAGAGGTCACCACCGATTAACATAAATGGTGTCAAGTTTATATCAAGTTGCTTCCTTTGTAAAGCTTTCATTCCTTCTGGCACCATACCTATTCATAAAAAGACAGCACTATCTTCTAATTCCATGGGCACACGTTGTAACCTATATAACTGTGTAGCTGGCATTATCTCTTCAATTGTTTATGCATCCTCTCCTGAATTGATTCTAGATAAATGATCTGGTCCAGAATTTCTTTTCCCTGGCTTCACCGCAACTGTGAAGTCAAAATCTTGAAACAAGAGCACCCATATACATATGTGCCCCTGTAAGACGGGCTTGTTTACCAAGTACTTCAATGCCATGTGATCTGTATAAAACACAAATGGTGTTACTAACAAGTATTATCGAAACTTGTACAACACATAGATCATTGACAATGCTTCGCGCTCTGTAGTTGTATAATTTCATTCAGTAGGAGTCAACTTCCTACTAGTAAAACAGATTAGATGATCTATAATACCTTTTCCCAGGTTGAGCTAACACAGTGCCAATGGCCATGCCAAAAGCATCCACATGCACATGAAATGGTTTATCCCATGAGGGAAAGTGTAGAATGGGCGAGATAGTAAGTTTCTCTTTTAATATCTCAAATGCGGGCTACTGCAGTTCTCCCCAATAAAATGTACCTTTCCCCTTCAGTAATTATTCCAAGGGCATAGACAATTTTGGCATGCCCTCTTATGAATTTTCTATAATATCCTGTATGACCTAAAAATCCGCACACCTCACTGTTGACTAGTAGGTGCTACCAAGCCTAAAATGACTGCAACCTTGGCTGGATCAACTAGCAAACCTTCCTTGTAGATTATATTTCCTGGTAGTATTCCAAATGGTGTAGCAAATATGCACTTCTTGATGTTCAAAGAGATACTCAATTGTCTGCATCGTTCAAACATTAAGCGTAGATTGTCACAATGATCTTTCACAAGCCCATATATTGTCTAATCAGCTAGGTAGACCTGTAAGAAGTTGTGAATAAAATCTTTAAATACTTGTACAAACTATTCACGAGCATACAACAGAGCGTGTTTTTTAATCCAAAGGGAATTACAGTATAGGCAAAACTACCCCATTCAGTAGTAAATGTTGTCTTTTCTTGATCCTCCTGAGCGATCCCAACCTTATGATACCCAGAAAATCCATCTATGAAGGAATATATTTCACGCCCTACAACTCCATCTAGTATTTCCTCAGTGAAGGGCATAGGGAATGAATCTGTGACGCATGCAGCATTCAGCTCCCTGTAGTCCACACATATCCTAATCTATTCCATCCTTCTTGATACTGATCACCATTGGGCTAACCCATTCAGACTCATCAAGGGGCTTGATAATTCCATATTTTAACATTTTATCAATTTCTTCTTTTACCTTTTCACACAAATTAAGATTCATTCTGTAAGGTATCTTTCTAAGTGGTCGTGCACCATCCTCAAGTTTGATCTTCATTTCCCCAAGTGATTCATGCATGCCTTTAATTTCATGATATATTTGAGGAAATAAGTCCTGATAATCTCTGATTAACTCGATGATCCTTGTTACGTCCAAATCTGACCAGTAATCTCCAATTATGACCTCCTTAGGCTCAGCCTGCGAACCTATATTCACCTTCTTTGTCTTCATGGGTTCATGGTAGGCACACGTATCCTTATCTGCACTATCCAAGACCTCACGTACCCCATGTGAATGTTCAATATCTAGGTTCTCAACTTCCTCATCATCCACGATGTAAACCATCTTTCTTTTCTCTTTCTCAAAGCAAGCATGCATTCAAATAGTAAGGAGTCTATTTCTGCTTCCTTTTCAAAACATGCTCCGAACTATACCTCACCGAAATAATTCCTGAATATGCTCTTCTTCTTTTACACTATCTCCCATAGTTAAGCATGCTTGACAAATTTTAACGCATCATCGACCGCGAGGTTTAATCAAGAAGTTGTCAAAAGTTCTGGATCATTCTCTGCAGTCAAACTGTTGTCTAGTTTCTAGTTTCTCAATGTAGTTTTACATATACATACCAAGTGCATGTGCATACTTGTAGCATAGAATACAATCTATGCACTCAGAGTGAAGGTGGTAATGCTTCCTTTCCTATTGTCCAAAGTCTCTCACACTGCTAAATGTGATGTTGAATAGGTTGATCACCATGATAAGTGTATATTTGCACGTAGGTGCATTGTCCCTTATAAACCTAGTAGACAAAAGCTGCTCCAATTTCTTCCCAGTTGAGAAGATTATCTATATGGACTACCCACCAGCGCGCTATGTTGTCCTGCACACAATGTATATTCTAACATATCTCTCCTCTGTAACTTTGATCTTTCCATTGTGTTTCCATGGCCTTCAAAAATGCAGGAAGATATTTTGTCCCTGTATACCAAGGTAATGTGCTACCTATCCGTCAAATTGAATGAAGTCCGTTCTTTGCATGTAACCACACATTTTCACCTTGCGCTCTACTAATTCATATGTACTATGGGCCCAATTATCGCACGTAATACTCGTAGTATCACTAATAGAATGATAATCCTCCCACTATAGGATTCCTTCTTTTGATGGCTCATTGACCTTTGAGGTCCTGAATAGCGCGCACACATAGACTCTGTTTAAATCCTCCTCACTTAGAGGCTCACACATATGGTGTAGAATTTCCATCTTTCAAAGGTATTACAACCCTTTCCTCCTTGTTTTCAAAGATGATATACCCCTTATTGAATCTCAAGTCAGCATTATTCGCATAACACCAAGGGCGTCCAAGCAAGGTTGGAAAATTGTCTGCTTCTGCAAGTGCTAATACCTCAAAATCCCCAGTGAACTTGGCCCCTTGTACAGTTATAGATGCATCTTTCAAAAATCCTATGGGAGTGGCCTTAGTCTAATTTTCCATTAACAAAACATTAGATGATGGCTGCAATGGAGGCCTCCCCATTTATACCCATGCATCTAATGTAAGCACATTTACTTATGCACATGTATCAATCAATATGTTGCTCAAAATCCACCCATCCACAACATAATTTAGAGTAATTTATTTTTCATAGTCAATGATATCGGGGGGAATATTTACATGCATAATCTATCGTCTGGTCTCAAGACTTGCACGTGGAGTGTTCCCTTTTAATCAAATTCCTAATAGTGGAATAATGTTCTCCTGGCATAACATCTTACACACCTCTCGCAGATCATTGATATCAGTTTGGACTGTCTCCGATGCTTTCTTCTGCCCCTTTAGGTACTGTATCTCACCCTGAAGATTCCTTAGCACTTTCATGGTATCTTGGTAAACTTCCTTCTGATGAGCAAGATCTAGGTATCTTGCATGCAAAACCTCCTCCTTGGTGATCATAGGCTTCTGGTGTAATGCCTCTCTCACATGTGTTGCTTCAATGCGTGTAGTGATCTTCACTGTCAATGCCTCAGGTTCTTCTAATATCTTGGGCATCCATTGATCTTCTACCACGTGTTGGATTCTAACCATCCCAACACCTTTGCTTTCTTGCTTATGCTACGTACTCACATTTTCATGTAAGTCTGGGCACTCTTCATAACTATGGTTCTTTCTGCAGAAAGAATATGCAATATTCTGAGGACATTCGTGCCTATAGTGGTCAGGAGATTCACATGTATAACATGTTCCATGAGGGAACTCACCTCTTCCTCCACCACAGCCTCATCCTTTATATCCACCATGATATCCATGTCCCCTTACACGACCTCCTTCAAAATGCCCCTCATTCCTATCATAGCGCATTTGATTATGGTCCCGATCCTGGTGCTCATTTCTACCCTTAGAATTATCTGTTATACTTGTCTGTCATACTCCAATGTCTATAGCATCATAGATCTAACCAATCAATTGACAATTCCTCAGTATCATGGGTCATGGACCTGCAAATATTGCAAAAGAAAGATACATTCTTCCTTATCATGTGCTGTAACAAAGGACAGTGACTAACATCATGATTCAAATAGAAAATATCATAGTCCAACAATAATGAGCATGTATAGATTCTACGAGGGCAACTATCCTTGGTGTGACCTTCCACTTCACAATCTGTACACCAAATTCCTGAGTGCGTCTCATGGGTTAAATTTTCTGATAGCTTTCTCTAACTAATTTCCATAGTTGTAATTTGTGCCTTTAGAAATGGGCTAACTCCAGTGCCAATGCTCCCAACTACCTCAGCATGTAAAGCTGCTTCCAGTGCTTTGTGTGGATCAGTGTATGTCTTATGTGACATCACCCTTCTAAAAGGTGTAATCAATCCTCCAATGAACCATTGTGCATGTTGGCTAGTGTGAATATCATAAGACAACTTAGATAGAAGTGTCTTAAAATGAGCATCATACTCACATACACTCTTAGTAGTGCCTTGCTTGATATCCTTGAGTGCACTTATACTCTTCTACTCAAACTCACGGATATGGAACTCTTTTAAGAAAGCATCCCTCAGTGCTGCATAATGCACGCAAGTTTGATCAGGGTCAAACTTCCTATACCAGCTATGCACATGCCCCTGTAATGTAGTGGCGAATTGACTTGCCTTTCACTCAGCAGTCGTCATCCCTTTAGTATTCCACAAGATTTCACACATATGCACATGTTCGGTAGCATCCTCTATACCTCTATACTCTGGGAGATGAAGAGACATCTCCATATAGATATTATGTGGTTGTTGCGGTCCTTGATCACCTGATCTAGAACCTCTTATGTTCCCTCTCCCTCCAAAACCACCAGATCCACTAGAACTAGAACCACATATACCTCCTGATCCTCCACCTATAGTTGGAGTAGGACCTATAGATGTACTTCCATGTGCTTCGACAGTAGTACTATAATGAACCCCTACAGTCTGTGAGGTAGCTCCACTTCCAGAGGTGAATCCAACATTCTGTGTGCTCACATTCTGTGTGGATGATGCACCTGAGAATGCTCCTCCATATAACATTGAAGCTGTTTATTCTGCCATTGATGTACCCGATCCCTGACTTACTCTTACTCTCCTACTTCCCAAGTTAGTTTTTTGGTTACTTGTCGTACTAGATACTGAAAAACCAAGCGCAAAGGCTAGGTCACCAGGTGGATTAAGATGCGTGCACCTGTGGCCCAAGTAGTCTCTACTGGTGCACTTATGTGTGAGGATGAGAAGGGATCTCTATCATGATTTCCAAGATGGGGGATTTCCTGATGCTCTGGATCCACGTCTTCTACATGAGCAGTAAATCCTTCACGAGCCATCTCTCTCCTCAACACCGTACTTTTTGCAATGGAATGCTACTTCTCTATCTCCCTCTTGCGCACCTCATTATACTTAAGCCACCTTTCCTCTCTATGTTTTTATATCGCTAGGTCTGCCATCTTAAACTAAACTTGTTCCTGCCCTCGCGTGTGGTGAATTTTAGTTAGCCATCGGTTTACTTTCAAGGTTCAAAGTTACCGTTAAGATCTTGATTGCCAGTGGAATACCTTGCAAATATGTTCCTCTTGGATACCTCAAAAACTGAAATTCAGCTATCTCCAGGCATGAGTACGTCGAAATTGAATATTCCAGAATATAACTATTTAGGACACCACAAAACCATGTATCCACCGTGCGAGTCCAGATCAAATCAGCATCATAAGGGCCTAAAATTCTTCCTTTATCTAGACAAGTGCACAATACCTCAAATTCCACTGAGATGCATAAGCAATAAGCCACTCGTACAATTCTACTGGAAAGATATCGAAAAATCTCTCATATAGACTATCATACAAGTTTTGTTCTAGCAAAGTGTGTGCGTTAAACTCAAATCCACTACTGAATCATCATGCATATTCTTCCTCCAGATCATGTATCCATTCCTCAATACTTGCTAGAGTTAACTGGTGCATCTTCATTGCGAACCATCCTGAAAACAACTGAAAAATAGGTCCCAACAATGAAACTAATAATGCAGCCTAGAATTTACCAGATAACACCCTAGTCGTGATAGCACATCACTCAACGTAAACTGAAAACTCACCCAAAGCGCGTAAAGGTACTAGGTCCCTGTTTAGGGTTGCTGTAACATGATGTCAACATGATGAAGGAAGAAACATATAGATTAATAACTAATCCATCATTCTACAATGCATGATACCCACATATCTATGAAAGAACAAGTTTAAACAGTAATCATGATTGAATTAACAACATGCACTACTCAATTACACACAGAATTAGACTTAGATTCAGCCAATATCTTCCATCCTTATTAAATACATAATCTCCTTACAGTATTGTCAATCTATACCAATGCACGTATGGAACTGATACACACATTCATACATCCAAAATCATACATACATCGCGCTCTTTACTATGTACCTAACATCATATATATAGGGTGGGGACTTTCCCTTCACCGCTTAACTATTCCAGAAATAGGCCGCATGCTATTGATAGCCATACGTCATTTACAATCATAGCCACACATGCAAGTGTGCCATCTATAGTCCTCTTGTAGTTAACTGAAGTGTCAATTCTATTCTTAGGTTGTCTCCATGCATAAACACTTCAAACCGATTCTCCAAATATAGACAATGCATGGCGCGCGTGTCTCTGCCTCGTTGATGTGTTCCACACGTCATCTTCCAAAAATAGGTCTTCATGCTCAAAATCAGCTAAGTCCTAAAATTTGAACTTTCCTTCGATGCGCGGGTCCTTCCTATCCTTTTGTGCCTTTAATCCTGGTCTTTTATCACGCGCAGACTCCTTGTGTGATCTTTGCCAAGTATTCTTTGATCAACAATGACACTTAGTGAAAAACATACAGAAGGTTCGTGTGGAAAAATAGAGCATGTTCAAAGGCATGGAAGGGTCAGGAAAGAATCACGTGCAAAGAAGAGAGACAAATTTAGGACTTAGCTGTTTTCACAATGATGATCTATTTTTGGAGATAGCGTGTCGAACACACAAACCGGTTAAAGACTTGCGCGACACACATTGTATATTTTTGGAGGATCGGATACGAAGTGCTCTGCATGGATAGAGGTTGATAATAGATGTACTATTAACAGTTAACTAGAAAAGTCTATTATTAGCGCACTTACATGTGTGGCTATTATTATAACAACATGTGGCTAATAATAACATGCAACCTATTTTGGGATTAGATAATTGGTGAAGTTAAAGTTCCCCACCCTTATAAAAATGTAGTGAACTGTGTAGCATATATATATATATATATATATATATATATATAGATAATATGTAATGAACTGCGTAGCAGAGATTAGTATGTAAGAACTAGGTTATTGTGAGGTTATGCTACCAAATCTAATGCACGCATAAACTATGGTATTATCTATTATAATAAGCTTATGTGTATTCATCGTGTTTAATGAAATGGAGTGTATTGGTTGAAATAGAGTATCAAATCCTAAGTATAATTGATTATTGCATGCTTGATTTCACAATGGTTATCATTTAAGTTTGTTATTCTCTATATCTAGATCTAAATATGCACTATAGAATGATATATTAGTCATGGATCTGAATGCTTTAAGTCTTCATCATGCTACCATCCTACAACAACTCTAAAGAGGGGCCTATTACCTTTGCACACTTCAGGTGAGTGCTCAGTCTAGGCTAAGTGATGTGCCAGCATGCCTGGGATTTTACTGGTGAATTCTAGGCTACGTAAGGATTACAACCACGTTGATCTCAACAGTAACAAAACATATGGTAAGGATTATAACCACGTTGATCTCAAGAGTAATAGGGTTGAAAGGCACATGGGTAGATCTAAATAGCGATTTAACTGATAAGCCTGCAATCTTGGAGACAAGGAAGGAGTTGGGGTACACCAAGGGTCTACGTGGTATGGACATTGATAAATTAAAGAAGTACCCAATCATATAAGTAGTTGCACACTTAGTGACAAAGTTGAATGACCAAGAAAGATGGTCAAAAGTAAACACAATGTGGCTACACATTGTGAAGAAGATGTCACAGGGAGTGATTTATAACATCTCCAGTTACATCACATAGAATATCATTGAAGAAGCACCCACAGGAAAGAAAATTAGTTTCGGGGCTGCTCTATTGTCTCTGATGTTAATGGAAATTGGGGTGCCCGATGGGCCAAAAGAGAAAATATGGGAATACCCTATGGAGAACAAGTCACCTGTGGAAACATTTGGCAAGTACTTGTGTGAAGGATCAATGAGCAGACCAGTCAAGCAGAGGACGAAGAAGTGGTATGATAGACTTCGCGTAGCATTTAAAGAAGAGTGGCGCATACCCAAGGAGTTTCCTTCGATGGTAGGTAAGGCAGAACTGTTTATAGTCTACCAATATTTTTTCATTATGTAGTTTGTGATGAAGGATGGGGCTTGGAGCCCATGGTGTAAATTACCATATGCCTTTATAGCATGATATTTCTAGGCATCAGTTCACCGGTTTTCAGATGTGCACCACCTAACCTTCAATGTAGATAAGGTAGATTGTGACTACCATACACTGAGAAAGACATATGTATATCCAGGAGAGGCTGCCTACATCGAGAGGCTTATCTCAGATGTATTGAACATGAAGCTGGTAAGCTTGGCCATTGGAGACATTGGAGTAGTGCTTGTGTATCTTCAACTCAAGCCCAAGCTAGAGAACAATAAGTATGTGGAGAATGAGTTCATGCTCCTAGGTCCGCCAAAAGGTAAGCATACAATGGAAAATTTTCTTACACCTAAGCCCATAGAGACAATACAAGTAGACGATGAAGAAGAGGAGCATGAAGATAGTGGTGGTTTGGAGCACAAAGTCAAAAGGAATCCTACATATAGGGAAGAAGCTGACTGTGTAGATACTCCACCCCAACCACAAGAAGGAGATGATGAGGACCTAGATGTAGTACAAGGAGAGCGTTGCTTCAAAAGGGTATTTAGGAGAACAAGAACCCAAGGTTCTACTCCACAATTAGTGCATAGATCATCTCGACTCTCTCCACATAAGGAGACAAATTAGAAGAGAAGAAGGAAGTTGAAGCTGAATGAGGAGGTGGAAGAGTTTGATGAAAGCGCGCTCAAATCTCCTACACCTCCAAAGAATGTGGAAGAACCAAAGGATGAAGAAATGAAGGATGGAGAAGAAGGAGAAAGGGAGACAGATGAGACAGTGCAAGAAATTACTCAGGGCATAACAGAACAAGCTCCGAATCTTGACACTCAAGTTCCTAAGGGGTCAAAATTGAAAAGAACAAATGGAGAATATGTTCCACCGGTAATGGGCTACACTGAGGACACAAGTAAAATTATCCATGCCTATTTTTAAAGCACAACAATACCAACAGATTTGTATGGGTGGAGATGATGGGTGAAGATATGGCAACCATGCACACAAGGAAGAAGTTGTCATGGTCAATGCACACACACATGGATGAACCATAATTTGATGTATGTGAAGAGTCATGTGTATCAAAGAGTTTAAGGAAGACACCTCAGGCCAAACACATAACAGTAAATCCTTCTATTATGTCAGATGAATAAGTGAGTAATGCTTTAGTGAAAGTCTCAATAGAGGTGGCACGACGAAATATGGATAACGCTGCAACAATTACGGCGCTAAGAGAAGAACTCAAAACTAAGGATGTAGAAATAATGCGCCTAAAGAAAGAAAAATACTTGGCATAGAAGAATAACACTGTTTTCATCAACATTGCAAAGGAGATTAGGGACAATATCATGAAAGCAAAGCCATACTTAGAGCCTAAGGTACCCAAAACATTTCCTTCAGCAATGCATTATGTACAAACCTTGGTGGACTTGGTGCTTGAAGATGAACCTCTGCGCATGCCAACACCAAAGGATCCAACACAAGAAATAGAGGGAGGAAAGGCTTTGTGATGAGAAATATTGCATCATATGAGGTATTTATCCAAATCTTGCAGGAGGAATTGAAGAAAATAGATCACGCGCTGAATATTTGTATAGTCTCAGAAGCCGTTATAAGAACCAAGACCATTTTGGAAGACAATGAAGTCCTAAGGGCCATGAAGGATGAGACATTAGGCCACGTAGAATGATTAGCGCTTGTCAAGCAGAAGCATGAGGCCCTTACAACAACACAAGAACCACACAAGGAAAGGCTAGATGAGCTTGGGAAACTCATCATGTAAAGGATGGACTTATTAGAAGGAAGAATGACTGCAATGTCCAACATTGTTTTGGTCTTGCAGAATGAGAAAGGAGAGATTGCGAAAGATGAGCTAGAGTCAACTATAGTGGATATCCCAGAAAAGGCAGAGGCTGTGCTCAGTGATTAGCAGACTTTAGAGGTGGAAATAAAAGAAGAATATCCAGAATTGAATCCTCAGGTTGAAGCAGATGATGTTGCAGGGTAAACTCATTATTTTATTCATCAAAATTCTTTCTATTCTTTTATTCATATTATTTGATTCATTTTGGTGACAAACCATTGTCGAGGAAGAAATGCAATTAGTGTGGGGTAATCTTGGTTAGTCAAAATATGGGACTTAACAAAAAACATACAAAAGGTTTGCGTGGAAAAACAAAATGCGTTCAAAGGCACGGAAGGGTCAGGAAAGAATCACGTGTGAAGAAGAGAGACATATTTAGGACTTAGCCATTTTCACGATTATGAGCTATTTTTGGAGATAGCGTGCCGAACACACAAACCGATTAAAGGCTTGATGAAGTGTTTTGCATGGATACATGCTGAGAATAGATTTACTACTGACAGTTAAATAGAAGAATTCTATTGTTAGCACACTTGCATGTGTGGCTATTATTGTAATGGCGCATGGATAATAATAGCATGCGACCTATTTTGGGATTAGATAAGCAGTGAAGGGAAAGTCACCACCCTTATAAAAATGTAGTGAACTGTGTAGCATATATATACAAAGATAATATGTAATGAACTATGTAGTAGAGAGTAGTACATAAGAATTGGGTTATTGTGAGGTTATGTTGTCAAATCTGATGCACACATAAACTATGGTATTATCTATTGTAATAAGCTTATGTGTATTCATCATGTTTAATGCAATGGAGTGTATTGGTTGAAACAAAGTATCAAATCCTGAGTATAATTGATTCTTGCATGATTTATTTCATCATGGTTATCATTTAAGTATGTTATTCTTTAGATCTAGATTTGAATATGCACTGTAGAATGATAATGCTTTAAGTCTTCATCATGCTAACATCTTGTAAAAAAAACCCTAAAGAGGGGCCTGGTACCTTTGCATGCTTTGAGTGAGCACTCAGTCTAGGCTGAGTGATGTGCCAGCGCGCCTGGGCTTTTACTGGTGAATTCTAGGTTGCATCACCAGAGACTTGTCAGATCAATACTAAAGGATGGATTCATATGTGTACCCCACTTCAAGGGAGCTTACACATAAGTGAGATGCAATATATACATTAGTTAATTGTGATAAGGAGAGAATATTAAGCTCATTAAGAGATAGGTTTTCCACAAGTTACATCTCCTGTGCATTGGGCTTCTAAGAGAGAAGTTTTACAGTAGGTCACTATTAAGGGTCATTAAATAATTGTGTATTCAATGTTTAAGACTCGGTTTAGTATAATTTCAACTAGAGTTGTAATGCCAATGAAATTTCACTATTTCTATTTTCCCTCAGTTGCGGTCTCAATAAATGTTATTAAAACAAGTAAAAATACTATTCATACACCAAAAATGATCCAAATAAAAAACTTCTATGTTGAATATTTCACATGACCTAATTATTTCAATCAAGATAAAACTTCGTAATGTTCACTATGGTTATCATATGCATTATCATTTAACCAACTACTTATCAAAACAAAACCATCCAATTTCATTTTGATTACATTACTAAATCAAGATTTACAATTTCTCTTTCAAAATGAATTTATTCAATTTTAAGAAAAATAACTGTAAATACAATCTTTGAGTAATGTCGAGCATTTAAATTTTCTCCACAACACTTGCCACCTGTAACATGTGTCATAAAAAATGTTGACATGAATTTCACTTGGCCTATATAACAATGATATCACACAATTTCATTTACTATTGTGTATGTGATATATATATATATATATATATATATATATAGAGAGAGAGAGAGAGAGAGAGAGAGAGAGAGAATACTACACAATGTTTAAATAGTGACATATTTTGGCTCATTCTTATCTTGAAAATCAACCTATTTTGGCATTTTCTGACATGTTTCTTACAAGAAATTGTGCTAAAGTTTGTAGAGCAAAATTGACACAAACACAGTGCAACTAGACACTTTTAGTTGTGTTGAATTAGTGTCAATTTTGCACTACGTTAACACCATTTTTGTGTCTAAACTACATCTACTTTATGCCATCCCAAAATGACACAAGACCTACATCATTAACAATAATGGATGGTGTAAATGTGACAGAGAAATTGTTTGATATATTTTTTAAAAATAAATATAATTAATCATTATTACAAATGGTATAATTACGAGTAATTATATACATTTTTTCTCATTTACAACTATTAAACATTATATACTAAAATTTTAATTACATTGAATTGTTATTGAGGAATTGTATACTCATAATTTGTAAAGTATCCATTTTTATTAATAATAAAAAATATAATGTTTCAATTCAAAATGTGATTTATAATAATATACAACAACGTAATTTTGAGGGAGTACTTACATGTACCTTCCGAATTAAAAAACAAATATATGTAAAATTACATCCTAAATATTCCAATGATCGGTCTCATCCTCCCCTGATCCTCACAGTCTTCCTCTTCCTAAAATTGATCCTCCTTGTCTTCCTCATCATCCTCTTCATTTTCCTCATCATCCTTTCCCTTATCAACATCATCTTCATCCTTCAAACTATTTTTACCTTGACAAAATATAATGATTAAATGTTAAAAGTGTTTAATTTAAATTTATAGTTTACATGTACAATAAATTGAGCACTACATGTCTTACATATATGTTGGTGCTCATTTTGAGCTTCTATCTAAAATTGAATTGGCCCTCCCGATTTTTTCCATTACCCTTAACTCTACTAGTGCACTACCTTGCGTGGATTCATCGACCCTTAAAATATTTTTTCTTTGGCATTGGTTATCGAGTACAGAAAAAATCTGTGTCGAGTGCATGCGCGCTATGTTATTCAAATGCTAACACTTTAACAAGTTTACATAGTTTATGGTATGATAATGATCTATAGGTTTGAAAAATAAGCGACCAAACTCTAAGTGGTTGCAATGGAACACTCAGACCTTTGAGTTGAGGCATTTTTCCTTTATAAAATTGTAATCAATGTGTATGTGTAGGATGTAAATCAATATCCACCACTTGACGAAATGAAATATTTGGAGAATCTATGGCCTTGCAAGCCCATTGAGCACATTTACATTTCGTACAGAGATGTAACATGTAAGGTATTCCTAATAGAGGGAATATTCTATAAAATATTGTAATAAATGGGAGGGTGTCTTGCAACATTACACTTTGAAAATTCACATATCATATGAAAAATGCACCCCAAGCCTTGGAGGGTGAGGGAGACACATTTCAAATCACTAACATGCTATGAAAAATGAGCATCACATGAATGCTTGCACTTAGCACTCTCGTAACTCATGTGTGATTGCAAAGTGTGCCCAAATGCCTAGGACCTAAAGGTGTACACATGACATCTTGTTAACACCATTCAAAATTGAGTATCCCATTGTACTTCACATTTCTGCATCCTTGAAACTGCTACAGAAATGAAAAATGTGCCTCGAGCCCCGCTCCCTGCCAAAGAAGAATGCATGGATAACTCATATTCAAATAAGAAATATAAAGATCAACGACTAGGATTGAATGAAAGAAATTAAGGCTTTTGTTATTAATGTCTTTCATGTGAAATACTATATGTTTGAAATATAGTTAATTTTTTCACACTGCTACCCTATTGTGAAGAATTTAAGTGCTTCAGGAGCCCTCAAAGAGAAAATTGTGGTTGCATGATTGAAGTGAAGAATTACAAAAAGTGGTGTTGTGGGAAAATTGGGGTGTTTTGTGCATGTGTATGGTTTGAAATTGACATCTCAATATACTTAAGCATGGGTAAGTTTTCAAATTCTAAGATTCATAGGTTTTCATTTTCTTAAAATGTTTTTAAGAAAGTTTGAGGCTCACATTTCCGCTCCTGTACAGGGCCCTTCCTTTCTCTATGTTTAATTAGGGTAATTTCTTGCTCTACTTCTCAAAAAATGGAGATCAAACTAGTCGATACTCTAGTTAACTCTCATATCACGAGTAACTTAGACGAGGTAATAGATACCAATCTATGGAATGTTGGCCTAGATGATTTCCTACAAAGACTTCATGCCTCGAGTAGGAGTAATTTCATGGCAGAAATTGATACTAGTGGCATTGCTATGGCCTCCACCTTCCCTCCTTCTATTCAATGCTTAGAAATCGTAAGGGCATGTGTAGAAAATTACAACCTGGAGACTATGGAGGTTTTGGATGGTAGTAGTGTTAGGTTTACTTCATTGTCACCTGAAACATTCAAGGAAGTATTAGGATTACCTAAGATTAAGAAGGTGGTGGGAATTACTATTGAGTCAATAGAAAATTCATGGACTGATAATTGTCTTAACTTCTCAAAAATCATGAACAATCATTTTTTATTAAAACCTAGGATTTCTCACACTAGAGTCACTAAGAAGTTAACTAGGTCAGATTTTGTTGAGGAGATTGAGGACCTCATTACTTTGTTAAGAAGAATAGAAGGTTTGAAGACTAATTATAGTTTTCAAGAATGGATGTTCAATTACATCCAAATTATCTTATTCAGTAAGGAAAAGATCTGTTGGGAAGAATTCATAAGCAATTCCATCCATGACCAACTCATAAAAATGGTTGTACAAATTTGAGAGGGATCTACACTAAGATGTGAATTTTATATGACCTCCTACCTTATCTATAACATTGCATGCCACAAATTTCTCCTAGGAATTTCAAGAAAGAGGGATTTATCATACTCTAAGGTATATGATTTTTATCCTCGGTTGAATTTGGAGAATTAAAAAGGTGAATTTAGAAGGACAAATGATGCCTTGTTTACACCACTTATTTGTCTCTTCAGACCAGAGTGGGAGCAGTTCAGAATATCTGTAGTTGCAAGAAAGGTGATTAATGAATATGGTTGTTACTCATATAATTCATATTTTTTTACCTACATAAGGGTAAGTGGTTTTCAAGGTACCCCTTATATGTTTCCCAAGTATTTAAATGATAAATGGGCAATTATTGACCTTCCTAGGAAACTGGAAGAGGTACGTAAATTGATTACATGAAAAAATAAAAGCAACATCAAATTCCCAATATCAATTAGAAGATATAAATGCTCTATGGTTTTTAAAGATAAACTCTTAGATGAAGAGATGAACATATTAAAATTGATAAGTTTTAATCAATACCCAATTATGGCATTATATGGGTAATGAATACAATCTTGGAATGCTCATACGAGAATGAACCACACTATGAAGACTTCTAGATTAATTGTAGGGATGAGGAAGAAGTTAGATTAAGGGACTTCTCGATAATGACTTTGCAACAAGTAATTCATTTCAAGGTAGCAATTGTTACTCAAGGTATTTTGGATGATAATCAAGTGGTGATCTAGTACTATATTGATATGAAGTTGGTTGGGCAACCTGTGAAACCATTAGATTGGAATAAAGTAGAGCCACCATAGTTACATATCAAAACTGTAGATGTAATGAGAAGAACCTTGACATGGTTGATTCAGAAAGGGTTGGAATTTTCATTACAAAATATTGTGGTATTAAAAGAATTCAGGGATTTGAGAATTTTCATTGATGATATCCCTCTTTGAGGGAAGGGGAAATTACAATGGATCATTTGAAGAGAAAGGCACCTCAACTCCCTTCTAAAAAATGACTTATGGAATGATAGAAAAATGGATTTCCGCCACAAGTAAGAAAGGTACTTATGTGTCCTTTCTAACTCAAAAAGCTGAAGAAATGTTGACAAAAACTATGGAGGACCCGATTACCCAAGATTTCACATTTCAAGCAAGGGTTCCACATGCCTCAAAGTAAAAAAAAAAACTATAGTAACCCTTCTAGATCCACCTACCAAAGGAAAATGAATGAGAAGATACCTACCACATGCAAATCAAGAGATTGGATCAACAATGGGATCAACACAAGCAGAGGGTGGAGAAGAGGAACTAAATTTAAAGTATTTTAAAATATATAACGATGTAAACCCATTGGTAAGGGGAGCTACTAGTACACCTCCTATCAATAACATTGCAACTCTTAGAGCATAAGAGAAAAATATAGAGATACTAAAAGTAATAAATATTGCCCAATCAATTGAAGCAAAAGGAACATCTATTACAAAAACTCAGGAAAAGATAGTTTCACAAATTGAAGTGATAGATGTTGAAGAGGAGGAAGCAGTCCAAACATAATTTTTTGTTAATTTACCATAAGGCCTTACAAAAGATGAAGGGGTTTATATCCCTCTATTAGACAGTCAACCACTGGAAACTCTAGAGGTACACATTGGTAAGCAAGGTGCAACTATACCCAATAATCTAATGCTGAAATGCCTATAATTAAAGTATTACCAATTCAATTAGGCACCAAAGAGGAACCACCATAAGGGGAAGCCATACATGAAGGGGGAAAACCCCAAGGGGCCAGATGTTTCAAATTAGCCCATGGATCACTAGAAATGGTCAATAAGAATCTTGTAATTCATGAAGTAACCAAAGTCTAGGAAAGGGAACAAGCCTAAGAGGAAATTCAAAAGCCAACCCACACAATTGTATCACCCATAAAGCATAAAACATATAAGCAAGAATTTGGGCAGTTAGGGGCTTCTGTTTCAAAAACTAAGGCAAAGAAGGCAATAATGGAGGTAGAAGTTCCTCAAATTAAGTTTCTAATTTTAGAAATTACTCCTACTACCTCCAAGAAGATTATAGCTATCCCTAGTCCATCTCAACAAGTGCCCCAAGCTCAGAAATAGGGGAATACCCCTATAATAGGATGGCTGGGAGTTGCACTCCCAAAGGAAGAAAAAGTGAAGATTCAATTAGAGGCTTTCAGTATAGAGAATGTCTTATTATCCAGATAGCCTAAGGCCCCAAAGAAAGCAAGGGTGTTGTCAAAAACCCTTATGGATCCTCAAGGGCACATAACATTATAAATTGTAACTCCCAAGGGGCATATATAAAGAAGTGAGGCTACACCTAATGATTACCAGATTACTCACATTCCTTTGAGAAAATATACTATAGAGGTTTTGAAGCATGAAGCTTCAGTGACCATATGAGGTCTTATCCAAAAAATTGATGAGGATAAAGAGACCAAAAAAAACCTTAAGGAAAAGGTTGATATTTTTTCAAGCTATGTACAAAAATGGCTACAAACCCCTTCCGAGGGTTGATAAATTACCACTTCTATAACTCCAGAAGCATTAGCAATAGTAGCTGATTTAAGGGACAAAACTAATGCTACTAAAAATGGGAGGATAAATTGATCAAAAGAGGCACTAAGGCCATAAGAAGCATTATGGAATGTTATAAGCATGTCTCTGAGAAGTTAAAGGCAATCGAATAGTAAATCAAAAAAATTCGGGATGAATTTGATTATTGGGAAGTAATTTTTCCAAAGCTCGAGGTAATGACCCAAATGGATGACCAATTAGTAGAAGATGAAGGTATTGTACCCCCTAATCATAAAGGACAACAACATATGTATGAAGGATCCATCATGTTAAGAACAAAAAAATTAAGGGGATGCATTGAAAAACTCACTATAATAAATGATAAGACAAGGGAATGTATTTATGATATGGATTCCAAACTTTGAAGAATAAATCCCATTCCAAACAAGATCAGATTCAAAGATACAAATGTAGATAATTTAATAAAAATTCTTCAGTAACATATCAGGGGAGGGCTGGAACTTGCTTATTCAATTTTTAATTATGCTTCCATTAAAAGACTCATTCACTTGGAAGGAATGGTGAACAAATTAACGAAAAAGGGTAAATAAACATAGAGGTATCATAAATGAATTTTAATTTTTTGTAAGATAGTAGGGGCTAGTGTTTGTTTTCCACACTGGTCTAGATGAGGAATTTCTTATTGATATGTTTAAAAGGTTTGACATCTACAAAGAAAATTTGAAAAATTAGGATGAAGGTGAACCAATTGAGCTATATCTTGCATAAAATATTTGCAAAACATGTAACATTTGTATATACAAAAATAAAAATGGGGATTCTATAGGGGCCTCCACCCTTGGAGCTTATAAAACTATTTTTTGATATACATGTACAAAATATTTTTGTAGCTAGTATAATATCAATTAATTTATACAAAATCCTCTACAAAAATAGGGAGACAAGCAAAAATTTTCTTCTTCTTATATTCAAATTATTTACGATCCAAGGCACCATAAACATATTCCACGTTGCCATCTACCTCGGGACATGCCCTTGGCCATGAGGTATTTGATGCTTTCCTTTGGGCCCTTCAAAATTGTAATCAACTCTGTCTTCTTTCGAAAATAGCTTTCCCACTCTACTAGGTTAGATCCTCCAATAAGGTATGACGTAGTCCCACATCAGGAAACAACCTTGGATGTTTGGGTTGGCTTGGGTGTATCAAATGGACTAATCGAATATTTTTAACACTTTTTCAAATGAGGTAGGGGTATCACAAGAGTTTTTTTAGAGGGAGACTTTTCCATGGTTTTTTCAAGAACAATAAGTCTTTTTTCCACTTCTGACAATCTACAGGAAATTGACGTTACATCCTCTTGGGTCTCATCCACAAGTACTAGAGGTACATCATGCAAAATTTTGAACTCTACCATCTTCAGGGTGAAGAATTTCTATGATAGATATATGGACATATCATTAATAGTCAGCCTACAGTGAAGCCATAACTTTTTCAATTTATTTGGCTGAACACGATCTTTCAGATGGAAGAGATGATGAAATAGAGTTTAAGAGACAAAAATAAAGGGGTCATCTTGATAATATTTCACATAAAAGCCAACTGCACTATGTTGGGAGTCAGGGGTCCAATAGACTCAATTTGGTCTTCAATATTGAACAACATCTTGAAAAAATCCTCGCCTGGGCTCAGAAGATTGAAAATTACCTATAGGGCTTTAGAAGAGAGCTCAAATAATTTAGTTCCCAACTCTAATGTTTTCATTTCTCAAAGGAAACTTTGATAATTATCTCAGAGAAGCATTTTCCTGTAACATTGAGAGAAAATTATGAATTCATAGGGAAAAGATGATATTTTATAGTATGTTGATCTCTAGAGGAGTCAGTGCAAAAAATCATGTCGGAATTAAGTGTAAAATAAATCTAAATGCTTAGCACGTAATAAGACACAAAATTTGGAATCATTCCCACCAAAATAGGCATTCCCTTAGCTTGGATGAAAGATTTCACGAGGGAGACATCATATCTAAAGAAGGTTACCATGGTTTTCCATTTCCCAAAGCTTATCTTCTAAAAGTTAGGCATCAAATCAGTTGGAATGGATGCGTCGGAAGAAAAACCATTTTATTATGACTAAGCACATGAGTGAAATCGACATAATGGAAAATATAAAAGAATTTTTTGGCATAAGATGGAATATCTTGCACATGTCCAAATCTCCATCTCCAACTAAAAAATAAACCATTCAAAGCTGATTGTTAGAATTGGAATCTTTTGTTAGTTAAAAAGGATTCTCTCCTATGGTGGTACAAAAAAAAATCTCCTTTGATGCGCACATGAGATCTTTTCAACAAGTTTTGGGGGGGTTCATCTTCCGCCCCGACACAAAGGAAATTGGGTTTTTTGCCGGGGCTTCTTCCATTTCATGGAATTTTTATCCTTCCTCTCTTCTCCCTCTCTTTTCCTCCATAATTATGGGGGTTGTTTTCTCTGGTGAGTTAAAAAGAAAATTTATATAGCTCTGGAAACCTCTATGTGTTTCATTTTGCATCCTCCTGATCTTTCACTGTGAATATGTTTATCTGTGCATGATATTGCATTGCATTTCTGTGGTCTGTGTTTAATTGGCAAAACATATGTTCTTCATTCCTCGGTGCATCACCTCCTTAGCTTAGGTTTATTTTTCATGCATTTCTCTCTCCCTGTCTCCTTGGTAGTTAGATTAGGTTTTTTGGGTAAACCTCTGCGTTTCATTGGTGCATCTGAACAGAGGAATAGGAGCCGGCCTTCATCCGGAGAGCTTTTCTGATTTCGCGAGGTCCCACACTTGGGAAAAGCTCCATGTTGTGCAATCACACTAGGAGTCTCAAACAGATCGCGTTGCGGTAGTCCCCAGGGGTGCTGTGATTCGACACCAACAATTCCCTCTTTTGAAAAATGGACGAGCTTTTAGTTTTAAGGTCCTTACGCCAAGGTGGTTGCATTATACATACAATGGCGAGAATTGAAGGCATGTAATCCATTTTCCCCTTGTCAAGAAACTAAGATTCAAATTGAACATGTCTTCTTTTGATTTAGTCTATGCTTTTATTTCTTGTATGTTGAATGTCGATTAATGAGTTACAAATTTTACTGCAATCTATTTTTCCATTGCATATGTATCTAGTACAATAGATCATTCTATGGTCATTACATATTTTTGGGTACTAGATCAATATTGTTTTGCAATACTTACTCTACAATATTTGATATAGCTATAAAATTCTTGTTGTAATCTACTTGTTGAATGATTTTTTTGGCCTTAGAGTGTATCTTTGGCATATGAAAATGGGGGCACTGAACATTTAATTAGAAATCTTATATGAACATTCATGTAAAGTGTTTTGAAGGTTGTTTAGAAATATTTACATTGATTGAGCATCAATGAATGCAAATTTATCTTTAAAATTTGTTATTAGTTAATCTCATGTTCTCTACATTACGTAGTAGTAGACTATCATGGTGGTTGTTGATACTTTGTTTTTGAAAATTGACCATCATCTACTCCTCATTTAAAAATTAAACATATCTTATTGCCCTACAATATCAAAACAATATTGAGATCTACACACCACACTTATGTTTTATTCCAAACATCATTGATAAACCTTTTTTCCACCCAAAATTACCATTTAAAATGGAGTATGAGAATCATATTCCACTGTCTTTAGTAACCCATGTCTGATTTACTAAGTAAGTGTGATATATTTGTGACAAATATTTTGAGTGGATATTACACTCATGGCCACACTCAACTCAGATTGAACCATTAGTAAAATTGAGAGAAATTAAATGCAATAACATCTTTCTTGCATTTAGGCTACCCTGAGGGTTATCTCACCTTGGTTTAGACAGAGCTAAAAGTAGTAGGATCATGTCATCCCCTCTGTACGTGCCTCCTAGTCATCCCAAAAACCTAGTACAAAAGATAGTGTCAGATATATCCCCAGATACAAACAACATACCCCTAAATATATCATTCTCTAAGCCATCCTACCCTTTAAAAATGATGTCAGGTCCCATGGCGTAAAACTGGGAACCAACACGATACAAACTGATTATCTTGGGACCACTAATTAAAGGATTTTGTGTTCCATCCCAAGTATCTCAATTCCATACACACTTTATTTGTCGTGTGATTCTTGTAACACTCTTCCCGCGAAGATAAATTTATGATGAAATTACATACATTAATTAAAAAGTATTAAAAAACAACATAACTCTATAGATAGATTATACATAACCTACCAATTTATTAACGAACTCATCTAAGTTTTTTTGGCCAAAAAAATGATTTGCCAACAACCCTTTTCAGAATATAGCTTCATACCCCTTGGGCACATTAATTTTAAACCTACGTAAATTGTGATATGTATTAAATTTTTAATCGATCAACACATAATTAAATTACCATCGCATTCTGACCGTAGACCATATTTATCTTTTATAATACGTGAATGAAAAGTAGGAAACATAAAATATCAAATTAAATTACACAATTTTATCGAACTACATTTCCAAACTCTAAATACTCCTCTTTACAATGCAAAATGTCAACAAATATCATTAATTTCATTAACTAACATGCAACCTTATTAGTGTCCTCTATTAGCATATTGTCACACAAACCAAACCAACTGTATTTCTCCATTTTGGGAGGTCGAAGACATCTCCTCTCATCATCTATGTTTCCTTAATAGTAAAATTGCAAATTTTCAATATAAAAATATTTTAAAACTATAAGTTGTTTAATTAAAAAATTATATTTACACAACATAATTACCCTCAAATACCACTTTATTTTCCTAAACCCTTGTGATGCAAATTTTCCAATTACCTTTTGGTCGTAGTGGGTCCTCGTGGACTCAGTGAAAGTTACATCAACCGGCCTTCCGTATCCCTCAAGTGGGATTTGTAGCCACTCTAAATGACAATATGAATGGATCAATTTTCGTGTTTAATCAACTATTATTATTTTTAAATACTTGTAAACACAAAATTGAAGTCGCTTAAAGTAACATATAAAATAAATTGAAAATAATTTAAACTTATAAAATGATAATTGAAATGAATCAAATTATTCTATCTCAAATAAAATGTATTAAAATACTTATTTGCCCCAAATATCCATTAATATCATCATGTCATCACTTAGATAGAGGTCCATTTTTAAGTCCCCTTACGCCCGATGTTTATAATTACTATGAACAAGATGAGAGGGTATATTAAAAAAATTGTTCGAAAGGGCATGAGTGTGTTGTTATCCTCCTTTAATATGCTCAGGAGTAGGTAATTCATAGTTTTTGGGGTAGTCTCTTGCAGTTTCACTTTTTTAATTTTTGTATTACAAATAGGATAAGAGGGACTTGCCTCTGACGAGGATTTGCAACAAATTTTGACTCATTATAAAATAATTAATCGAAATCACTTTAAATAATAAATGAACACTTTATACCTCTACACTGATGAATCCCTCATCTTATGACTTCCCTTGTCCTCATGTTAGTTGGTATGGGATGTAGACATGTCAAAATCAAATCATATTATAATTTTTCACTCAAGAGATTTTTTTATATTAGAAAATAAATTATAAATTTATACCTTCACATAGGGGATACCTTAAGATAATATGATGGATGTGTGCTCGTTTTACCATCATCATCCTTCCATCGGTCTATATGGGAAAAAAAACTTGTGATATACACAAGTGGTATTAGAATTGTTCATTGGAATTGAATAAATTTTTAATTAAAAATCAATTATAAATATATACCTCCATGTTGAGTCCCTAGAGGTTGAGAGTCATTATACATCTCTTGCAGGTATCTATAAGTAGTAGACGGGTCATTATGAAGATGTATAATTATAATTTTAAAATACGATTTTTTTTATTAAATTACAAAATATATTATAAACTTATACCTCCATGGTGGGCACATAAAGGTTGATGAATGTTGAGGTGACACATGGGTTTTGTTTAAATCCTCATCCATGTCATATTGTGCCAAACCTCGATCTCTGGAGTTGCCACAAGTGAATTCATTAAATGTATTTATGATTAGATATTAAATATTTATCAGAGGACTGAGGTCAAATGAATATAATAGTAATAAGTAATATCTATCCTATAAGAAACAAATAAGTGTGTATAATAGGGAAATAAGAGTTACTTAGCTTGTATCGATAGATATAGACTAATTTTGGGCTATGAAACAGGGTGAGAAGGCTAAATCTGAATTGTGTATGCTCTGAATGAGAAATTGGGACATGGAACCTCTTCAAACAGGACCTCCTGGGCACCAGTGTATGAACTAGGCACTAGTTTCATGGCAGGAACTATACTTATGATATTTTCACGGTCTGACCTTGTCTTCTTATTTTCATTCTCTATTACATCCACTTTATTGTAGGTTTTTATCGTCACACCTGAACCTGAAAAAAAAACCCTAGTTATCTGCACAAAGCTTAAGCAAACATTATATGGAATAAATAATGCATATGCTTGAGTTAGACTGACCTCGACAATCAACCCAATGTGATTTTCACCAAGCACTGTACTACATTTTAGACTATATGTAGTTCTATTTTGTGTGTGATCAAATTGTGTCCCTTTAAAATAGGTTTCCCTTATGCCAGTCACACCAAGATAGCAAGATATAACTAATTTTCCCCCCAAGATGAATGTGTGAGATGGAATTTAGATATATCCCCTCCTATGCAGCGAATAATGCATCCCAAATGTAGTATTTGAATGTCACTCTTTTCCCAAGTAGTAGATAGTAAGTATTAGCCCATGTTGTCCAACCCCTAATAATGGTGAGTAATTCATGTGTATATATGATTCATTTATTTGAATTTCATCATTAAAAACTAAAAAGGCCTACCCAAAGTGATAAGTAGTAATTTAGAAAATATTAAGACATTGTGGCATTTCAAACTTGAAAAAGAGAGGGAAAAGGACAAAAGTTCCCAAAGGGGATAGTAGTACTTGGGCACTCTTGTCCCTAATGGGTGGTAGTGTCTGGGATGCTCAAAGGATAAAACAAGAAATTAAAAATTGGTTCATGTGTTTTTCCAATGTCCAAAAGTAAAGTGACCATTTGAGAAAAGAAACTATCAAGAGTATAAAAAGGGATAAAGCAATGTAAAAGAAAACCAAGTTTTGTTAATGTATAGTTTTCTTACGTAGGAATCACACATATAATGACATACTTAAAGGTGTGATGTAAATAGAAAGTGCATGATTTTGTGACTATATTTTCCCCCACTTTATGATAGTGAATGAATATTTAGTAGAATAAAGTAGATAAGAAAAGTGTACCTCTTGGAGAGCCGAAGGGATATGTAAACAATAACGTGCCAAATGAGGATTGTTCTTGATACCGTGCTGAATGGAGGTTGTAGAATGCGTATTATGAAATATAGAAAAGGATACATATACTAAGGGTGATCTTGTGTGTATAGTAGAAATGATGTCTACATTTTTTTCCTTGGATCTTGTCTTTGTTGGAGCATCTTATGCTTGAGATTGTTCTTTGTTCCATTTGTGCCTTGCCTTTTGTCAAAGTAAGGTCGGAATTGGAAAAGAAGATAAATGTAATCAATGATCATGATAAATGAAATTAAACTTTAACTTAGTAAATGTGAAAATAGGAAATTCTTATTGAAAAAAAGTGTATCAAGGATATAGTACACATGTTGTCGTGAGAGAAGAGATAAAATTGTCCCTATATGTTTGTTGCCTTGGAGACCGCTGGAATAGTGCTGAGGATTTAGGTATCCTATTTCTAAGGGAAGAATATTGGGAGAGTTGTAGGATTTTCCCTCCAACCATTAAATCTTCCCCACATATAAGTACCCCTAGTTGATGGTCACAAACCCAATAGAAATTGGTCACTGATGATCCTAAGAAAATTAAGTAATTAGTTCCCTTGCTCAAAGTCTATAACTTACCACTGATTTTGTTCCTGTTGTTCCTGAAAATGAGTATGTGATGTTGGAAATTAGAAAATACTATCATTGAGAACCTATTGATTATGTAATGTACTTTTTAATTCCCCATGATATAATTTCCTAGGTGGGACACTATCGACCACCACTTCTATCTATGTTGGGAACTTTTGTACCTGCACTGATTTTGTCCCAAGTTTGATTATGAACATGTTTCTTAGCTCTTGTTTACTATGATTATTCTGTGTACTAATATGTGTCTGATATATGAACTTCTGAGAGGGTGAAATAATAATCCAATGATTTCCCCCACTCGTTTGGGGTGCATGAGATAAACCAAGAAGAGTGTGTGTAATGAACCCTTACACCAAAACCTCAAGGCACTAGTGAATCCATGCACTAGGATCATAACATCCCACCATCCTTTCGCACAGCCTGACCTTAGGTTGGGATGCACCCACACTCCCATACATATGATCCCCACTTCACTTCACCATATTTTAGGTTCCCCACGGGCCCCAACTACACAACATAACCAATCGAGTGGGATTCAAACATGGTTGGTCACTCTGTGACCAAATGTAATGAAATGTTATGCTAAAACCTTGAGACATTAGTGAATCCACACACTAGGATCATAACAACATGGCCCAAATGAGGAAAGATGAAACTAATGTGCACATCTGAAATATAACTCTTGTAGGGGGAATAGGTACATATGCATGGTAACAACCATGATGCATGCAAAATAATGGAAAATACTAGCCAAAATTGTTAATCACAAACATGCATGGTATGATGTAATAGAAACTAGTCAAAACACATAGTTACATGGAAAAGTACACAATGAGTATCTAGTTGAAAACATGGGACACCAATAAGGATGTTGCAAGAATCTCAAAGCTATCAAGTCTATAAAATAAAACACACAATCAAGCATAGGGCATAGCCCGCAAATAATGAAAATCAAGATACAAGCATAAAAAAGATACAAACAAAGAAGATAACCATGGTTGGAAGTAGACCTCCAATACAAATGCTACACATGAAGCACTTATTAGCATGTTAAAAAAATTTGATAGTATGCCATAATGTATACAAATATAAATAGGAATGAAAATAGTAGGTATTTCCATGATAGAATCTACATATAGAGAAATAATAAAGGTAGATGACCCGAGGATTTGTAGTGGGACTTGTAGGCAATAGTGCCTAACATCATAGATCATGTAAAAAATAGTAAGTGATATGCATTCACTTCAAAAATACCATGTGAATGCATGTATAAAAAAATGATAGAGCATACTATGAATCCAAGTAACATGATAAACAATGTGCAACATAGAATATTACGAGCATGGAAGGATACATTCAATCAAGATCTGTGTTAATGTTTTTGGATTTTTTTAAATATGTAAACATGAAATTGAAAAACTATGTTGGTGAGAACATTTGTCAGTAGGAAAAACTAGGTACCTCCACTAACGTTCATGGGGCTATGCCCCTTTGCATTGAATAATGCAACTCCCATTATTGAATGTAACTAATCTAAGCCTAAACTAAATGTTGTAGGTTGGCCAAATAGGTCGGGGATCACACATGAACACTTCATTGAACCTGTGGAAAGGTTCTTATATGGGGTATAAGGGAGAAAATTATAACGATGTAAGGATAGGGAGAGAAATTAGGAAAGGAAGGTTATTGTTGTGACTAGGCCAATTGCAGAGTTCACACCCAATAACCAAAGTAGTTCAACATTCAATATAGACAAAAGCAACAATTAAGCTATCTAGTGAGATGGAAAAACCTAGACACCAATTTCTTATATTCATCTATAAAATATGCAAAGCTCTTTTTGGATCACTATGCTTGCAAAGTGAATAAGAGAGAAATAGAGGAAAAATATGAAAAAGATAATAGAATAAATGTAGCTTTTATTTCATGTGTAGTGATGAGTACAAAGATTCAATTAATCTACAGTAATTCACAATTGTTGCTAAAAATATTAATCTTTAGGATCTTCTTGAGTTTATTCATCCTCGAGAACGTGAAGTGATTCAAGGTGTTCATACCTTATTTGCAAAGATAAAACATACCTCCAAATTTCATGGTAGGATTTGAGTTCATAATTTCTTTTATTTGTGCTCATAAGCCTTTTTCCATATTCTCTTTTCAAAATGTTCATTTCTTCATCACCGTATGCAAAGAAGTCATCTAGAGAGAGAGAGAATAAGGACAATGTTATCAATTTCATAGTGACCAAGTGAAGTTGTAAAAGTTATCTTCTGTGGATTCTGCACCATCCCGTCCTTCATCATCCTCGAAAGTGTTGACTTGATTCTCATTAGAGGGTTCCAAGATAAGACAATCCTTAGAAACATCCAAGAATATTCCCAGGATGAACACTTCATAGTACGGACAATCATCAGGGTCTTCCTCCATAGGAAAAATCTATTCTTCTTCTTCTTTTCTATGGAGTGCTTCAAGTTGTTCGTACATTTCTTGCAAGGCTTCAACATATTTCATAATTTTAAAGCATATTTGGGGGTTGGAATCTCCTTGTACAATTATCATGATTCTTTGCACATACTTAATCTTCATGGTTTTCATCTCATGATTTCTATATGTAATGAAATCATCCCAAGGGAGAGTGATGAAATACATGACTTTGAGCTTCTCATTCAGCTGTGCGAGATTGAAAGTATTACCTTCAGTAGATTCTTGGTCTTCGTAGGCTTCACACAACATCTTGTATCTTCTTTACATCTTTTTCAATAGTTACCTACCTTATTCCTTGTTAGAAATCTCTATTTTCTTTCCTTCGTCTAATTTCAGATTATTGCTTGAAGTAGGAGACCCTTTTACCATTCTTGAATTCTCCTCTTTGCGATAATTGGTCCAGAACCATGGTTGATCGATAATCTGCATTTCTCGGCCACCATGTTCTTATTATTTTTCATCATCACTCATTAGTACTTCACTCCAATATGGAAATTTCTTCATTGTGTTGTGAGAAATGAACATGATAGGGATTCATCCCTTGACAAATTTGCCTTCAAAAATGATTTTTCTTTGAAATATTTTTTTTTGTTTTTGTTTTTGTTTTTTGGGTAGATATCTTTTTGGGTGCACTTGGGAAAATCTCTCCCCAACCGAGTCACCAAAAACTATTGGTGAGAAAATTTGTTAGTTGGGAAAATTAGGTGTCTCCACCAACATTCACGGGGATACACCCCTCTACATTGATTGGTGCAGCTCCCATTATTGAATGGAAACTAATCTAATCCTATCTATTATTGTGGGTTTGCCAAAAAGGCCAAAGATCACATAGGGACACTCCAATGAACCCGTGGCAAGATTCTTATATAGGGTACAAGGGAGGAAATTATAGCTATGCAGGGAGAAGGAGATAAATTAAGACATGAAATTTATTGGGTATGCACTCTGTAATTGGCCTACTCATAGCAATAACCTTCATTTCCTTATTTCTCTCCTTATCCCTACATCACTGTAACTTCCTCCCTTGTACCTCGTACAAGAATCTTGTCACAAGTTCAGTGGAGTGTCCATGTGTGATCCTCAACCTTTTTGGCCAACCCACAATAATAGATATGATTAGCTTATTTTTCATTCAATAATGGGAGTTACACCATTCAATGTAGAGGGGCGTAGCCCCATAAACGTTGGCTGAGACACCTAATTTTCCCATCTGAAAAATTTTCTCACCAAAAAACTATGAGAGGGAAGCAAGGATACCCCCATTGTATGTGTGTAAGGTGAGGTCCATGTAGTTAATTTTTCCCTCAACAGTCGTGTTTGAACCTATAATAAGAGTGCGTTATTAGGTAGTGAGGGGGGAGTCATATGCACCCAAGTGTGAATGTCATGATGATCTAAGTGATATCATTAAGAGAATTATCTAAATATTAAATATAGTCAACATGATTTAGATTAGATGCATAACATGCAAAGGATTGTGGACTATATTTTAAGAAGCCCATGAGTCATAAGTCATACATTCCCATGACATATTCTTCATTAATAAAAGGTGTATCAGAGCACTTTTGTGCATTCCATCATGAAAAATTAGGATTGTAATAGAGGAAGGAGTCATTATGAAATGCAAGAGTCTTATAGTATTATGTATTATGTATATCAATAGTTCCACTAATGTAATCTAACCAAAATTTCCCAAGTGTAAACAGAAAAGGTCAAGGATCAAGTGTAACCCCAATCCTGTATGTAAAATATCCTTGTACTCTAAGTGTATAAGATAAATATATAGCCTTGATATTATTTATGTTGTTTGAGAAAAGGTATGATATTGGTAAGAGCGAGACACAAATGGGTTAGAGCCTCATAAGCACACACAATTTCAAAACAATGAGTATCATAAGGCATATGCCACCAATACTTCTAATTAATGTATAATGTGTAAGTAAATTGATCAAACTATGAGGGTGTCCTAGAACAAGAACCAAGAATAGAAAGAGGACCTTGGTTAGTAAGCATAAGATCTGGAACATGTTCAAGGGTGTACATGATATTATGATAAGGAATCGTAGCAGTAGTAATATCCCATTGAGTTGGAGATTTAACCTAGTATTCACCAAGACCTATAGCAACATAGTGGCTATGACATAAAGATTCATAAAATTCCATGGGGGGTAAAGTCCAAAGCATGAAGAGTGACATCAGTAATCTCAATAGTATCAACAAAATTTTCATCATAATTATCAATCTCAACATGGAAGTATTGTTCATAATTTTATAGGAGTTTGGAAATAGATGTGGAAGGTGTAGGGGAAGATATGGTGGGAGAGATGAGATCAGTAGTGTGAGTGTGAATGGAGGAAGAAATGGTAGGTGGTGATCTAGGATTAGAATTGTTGGGTTCTCTAATATTAAGACAATGTGAGGGGATTGGTTAAGCTAGGGGAATAACCATGGAGGTGGCATAGTTCATGCAACAATATTTGAATGGTTCAAGATCAAAAGTAATAGTATATTCATAGCCATCAAAGATAAAATTGACACAACGATGGACTATAAAAGGGATATCTCACATGTTATGGATCTAAGGTCGGTGAAGGAGGAGATTAAATTGCAATGGGGCATCCATGACATAGAAAGGAGTAATGAGCTTATGGGGTCCCACTTACAATTTTAATTTGATAGTACCTATGGATGCATGAGTGGTATTATTATAGCCATGGACAAAAATAGTAGACTATTTAATTGCACTATGAGGAATATTGAGTTGGGATAATAATCATAGATGATAAGTATTCAATGCATAACCATTACCAATGAGTACAAACTTAATTTAGAAACCTTGTATATGAGTCGTGCTAAGGAGAGGAGGATAATCAACAAATGACTTTTGTGGGATATCATCATTAGTAAATGTAATAAAATTGGTAATGTGTTTAAAATATTCTATGAGATTGGAAAAGGAAACAAGAGGGTCATCACTTTGTATTTAAATAGCCTGAAATGTGTTTTTGAGAGTGTGACAACAATTAGGTGCCTTACACAAGAGATCAAAGAGATATATCTTAGTGGGGGTATTATTTAATTTCTCAATGATATCATACTCTTTGGATGAAGTGGCATGTTGAGGAAGTGATGCACTAAGGGGAGGAAAAAGAGAAGTAGAAAGTTGCAAATGTTGCTTATTCTTATGAGGGGTGAAGATATGTCCAGTGGGGTCTGCAGAGGTATTCATGAAGCAAGGTGGATGTTGAGTAATGAAAAGGATATAATCATATTTGATGGCCTCTTAGAATAAAAATGAGTAGGGATGAAAAAGGAAAAATTATCCATAACCATAGAAGAGGATAAAGAAAGGAAAGGGATCCAGTGCATGATCATGGTAGGGTTTCACCAAATGATTTAATGAAATTTGAATATTTACAAGAGGAAAAATAAAATAAATATAACAACAATAAGTAAGATCTATCATGTAAGAAAAAAATGTGTACAATAGGTAAATAAGAGTGAATTATCTTGTATTGTTAGATCTAGACCGATTCTGGGCTGGTAAATAACCCGAGAAGGTGGGATATAAACTTTGTATACTCTGTCTGAGAAACTGGGACCTAGAACCTCTTCATACAAGACCGCCCAGATGAGGGCAGGACCATCCAAGTGCTGGTGTTTGAATTGGATGCTAGTGTATTGGAAGCAACTCTGTTTCTGATCTTTTCACGGTCTGAACTTGTCTTCTTCCTTTCGCTCTCTATCACATCCACTTCTCTATAGGTTTTTACTATCACAACCGAACCTATAAAATAAACCCTATATACCTACACAAATCTCAAGAAAGAATTAGATGGAATAAATAATGCGTATGCTTGAGTCGGAATGACCTCAGGTGTCACCTTAATATAATTATCACTGAGCATTGTACTAAATTTTAGACTCTATGTAGTTCTAGTGTGTGTGTGATCAAATTGTGTCCTTTGAAACTAGATTTCCCTTGTGCTAGTTTCACCAAAGTAGTGGGATACAACTACTTTTCCACAAAGATGAATGTGTGAGATGGAATTCATAAATAACCCCTCTTATGTAGTGAATAATTCAGCCCAAATGTAGTCCTTGAATGTTGCTCTTTTCCCATGTAGTAGATAGTAAGTATTATCCCAAGTTGTCTAGCCCCAAATAATGGTAAGTAATGAATATATAATTCCTTTGTTTGAATTTTTTCATTAACAATAAAAAAGGCCGACCCAAAGTGATAAGTAGTAATTTATAAAAGATAACAAATGATCTAGCATTTAAAACTTGAAAAAGAGAGGGAAAAGGATGGAAACGATAAAAGGGGATAGTAGTGCATGGGAGCTCATGTCCCTAATGAGTGTAGTGTTTGGGATTCCTAGAGGATAAAATAGGAAATATAGACATGGGTCAGGTGTTGTCCAATGTCTAAAATTAAAGTTACCATTCGATAAAAGGAAATGTCAAGAGTATCAAAAGGGATAAAGTAATGTAGGTTTTTTGAACTGATCTCGTATGCGTGCATGTTCCTCTATTGTCCTGCATCCTTCCATGCACAGGTTTATCCCTGCTATAGTGGATTCCTTGGGCCTTGATCTTGAGGAAATTGGGTATAATGTCCCATGTCTAGCCACTAGGTTTCTGTGGTATTATTTTACCCCTAGTACTTGGTTGTTGACCCTCCTCTATCCTTGAAGGATGGAAAGTTGTCCTTTTCAATCCCCTTTACCATCACTTATGTGGTTGTTACAAACAGAGAACTCTCCTTGATTGGAAAGTTAGCTAGTCCACATCCTCCATTAGATGACATAAAAAAATGGGCTCACACCAAATGGGATTCTAATGGGGCCTTTTCTATGGTTTCTCTCCCCAATGGCTTCATCATGTTCTCTTTTGGCCTACAAGAAGACTTTTCTCGAGCCTGTCGACACTAAAATTTTCCTCTGTAATTTCTATTTCATTAATGTATATATTAGGAATAGGATGTTGTTAAGTGTAATTAGTAGTAGCATCTGATAGAAGATAACGGCGCCGTCAATATGATGCCACCAATAATGTAGAGTACGGTAACAGTCAAAGTACAATAGTAATGTTGTAAAAAGTAAATATTTGTCGTAAGTGGTCCGGTAATGTTAAAATGTCAAAGTTGGGATAAGTAGAGAAGTAGGGTCTACATGATATTGGTAATAAGGACAAGGAGTGAGGTCATAAATATTTTGTGTATTTTATTTGTAAAAAGTCTAAAAATGTGGAACCCATGTGAAATGATAAGGTTTATCTTATCTTAAAAGATAAGCTTACATGTACAGATAAGAGTTAAGGTATGGAATATGATTCGTCAGAGTGGATTTCTTATCCTATCTTAGAGATAAGATGGATAAGCCCAGAAGTTCTATAAATAAAGAGGCCACCCCCCTCATTTAGCATAGAAGGAAGTAGTGAGAAATATTGTATGAAGTGTGTAAAGGAAGCCATCAGTTTAAAGGTGTGTTGAAGAAGCCATTAAGAGGTGTAATTGTAAAGTTTCTCCCATAGTATTGGTGGAAGGCAAGTGAAGTCAATAACACTTGAAGTACCTCATGGGTGAGATTGTAACAATTTCATGTTAATATTATAATTTACTTTGATATTTCAGATTTGTCATCATTCCGTCTTATCATAGTCGATGGTATTCTTGTGTTATGTTTGTTGTTTTGTTTCCAGATTACATCCACCAAACTAAAGGCTGTGCATTAGTAAATAATCATAGCACGAGGAGTTCCCGGTGAAGAATTATCATAGTGCCAGATTGGTGATGACATTTTGGTTCCGTTGCCGGGACCATTCCTCGTTGGTGGATTGTCTAGAGAGATATTCCCACTTAGTCAAAAATCAATTGGAGGGTAACCTTGTTTTTACTATGCATAGTAGTTACCATGGTAAAGTCATTTTTGCTGTGAATAGTAGTTACCATGGTAAATTCATTTTTGCTGTGAATAGTATTTACCACAGTAAAGTCACTTTTTACCGTGAATAGTATTTACCGCAGTAACTTCACTTTTTACTGTGAATAGTGTTTACCACAGTAAAGTCAGTTTTTACCGCAGTAAGTCAAGTTTTACCATAGTTTACCATGGTCATTTCTATTTTCTATTATAGTGATTTTAATTATTGGTGCACATAAGTCTTGTTGATTGTACTTTTGGGTTGGTATTTCACTGTGGTTACTTTTGAAAATGGGGAAGATTCCTGTTTTTTCAGCCCAATCTAATGAAGATGCTTCCTCTTTCATTCAAGAGTTTAAACGATCTTGTATTTGTAATGGCCTTATAAGAAGGGAACAATGGAATGAATTTTTTTCCTACCTTTTTGGATGGTTCAGCCCTTAGGTGGTTTGAAACACTAGGTGATAATGTGAAAAACTCATGGGATTTATTAACTGAAAGTTTTCTTGAAGAATTTGGTGAACAACAGAGATATGCAGATCTCATGATCGATATCACAAAGCTAACCCAAGGAGAGAAGGAGAAGATAAGGGATTATCATGCTCGTGTTCTAGAGCTAAGGAGGAAGCTCGACGCCCATATCCGGAAGGAAGGATTAGCGGATGGGTTGATGAATGGCGTGGATAATCTCCTATGTAAGCACTTCATTCTTGGGATGAAGCCAGAGATCAGAAAATGAGTGAAGTATGACTGCCCAGCTACTATTGAACAAGCAAAGGAGATTGTAAGAAGGCAAGAAGAAATCATGGAAGAGGAGTCCAAAGAAATTGTTGCTAAAGTAGAACCTACACTAGCACCTTTGCTCCAGAATCCACAACCACTCTCGGTGAGCACAAATCTTTCTCCTAGTACATCTACTGAGTATGAAGATCTGCTCAAAAAGATGGGTCAGTTAACTAGGGAAAATTCTTCAGTGGCGAATAATTTAGTAATCATGGTGGAGATAGAGGTCCATTTTTGAAATATTTCTGAAAAGGTGAATTTTTTGGCACGGGCCAGTGACCTGTTCGCCTAAATAGGGTACACTTATAATTTTAATTTTCCAGGGGTCGAGCTTCGCCTACATCTTGTAAAGGAGATAATCCCCTATAGGAAAAGCACCTGTGAATTATTTTCCAGGTAGAAAACTTCTACTTCACATTTTTCAACAATAATGAAGTATATCCTATATTATAGACAAAAAGACAAGGGGGTAAAAGTTATTGATGATGGACAAGGAGGGTTTAAGCAGATGAAAGGAGATACTGTAGATATTGACACATAGGAGACGCAAGTTGGGTGTGCAAAGATTTTGTTGATTTCGAGCGGCACATGGAGTTTACTTCTTCGATGATCTATCAAGAATAGGCCTGCAGAGGTTGCAGACGCGTCGACTCTTGGATATGTCTATCTGAGAAGAGGCGGGGAGCGTCGAAGTAGACTCAATAGCTCGACGAAGCAAGGAGGTTGAGGTCCCTATTTTGGATGCGTGTCAGGTAAGGATCCCTATTGATGCGCATCAAGATGAGGCCTTATGTGACACGCGTATTCCAATTCATGATGCCTTAGTTGACGGAGGTGTGCACTTAAGGCCTATTGACCGCACGTCACTAAGGCCTATTAACACGCGTCACTAAGGCATGTTGATCGCGCGTCAACACTTCATTTTAAGGTCATTAAATACGCGACAAGGAGGTACAACCAGATAGGTGTACGTATCAACATGATGCACAAAAAATATTATGGGTGTTGTATGCGCAACACGGTAGATTTTTTGATGATGAAAGCAGAGGTACGGAGGCTGTAGACGCAATGTTGACTGGGAAGATTTTGTTAAGTCGCGTTCATGCAAGAAACTACTGTAGTGACGCGCGTCACTGACATTTGGACGTGGTAGAGAGCGGGTGACAGATAAAATGATCCCATCGCGCGTCATAAGGCAGAACTTCTGTCGATTCAAGTGCTTGAAACTAATCATTGTGAAATTTTCTGATTACTACAACCCCCAAAAAATTCGACACTTCCCCTGAAGACCGGTTCCGAGGTTGATATTTCAGCCATGGATATTCTTCCAGTCACTCTGATTTCCAGGAGGTCTCTTAAAATGATACCCTGGTCAGTTAACTAGTTGATGATCTTCTTCAAGGAATAAAGAATTTAGTTCTCAGGTGATGGAGATAGAATGGTCCAAAAAGAAATATTTCTGAAGTTGTATGTTATGGTTGTTGATAAAAAGGGTCATTATAAGTATAATTGTCCAGATAGAGCTTCTACATCTGGTAAATCTTGGAGATAAGCCTGATAAAGGAAAATGCACCTAGTGAATTCTTTTGATGTAGTAGATAAGAGCATAAATAGCGGATGAATTAGATGTGTTTGTAACAAAAAGAAAGAAAGAAAAAGATAATCAGAGATGGAAATAATCCTAAGAAGATGAAAGGAGAAACTAGTAAGAAACATAGGAGAAGACAAGTTGGGTTGTGTAGGATTTTCTGATTTCACAGGGGAAAGGACCATACTCCATCTTGGATGGAGATCTTGTCCAAAGGTTAGGCCTGCAAGCCTCACTATATTACATATGGATCAACTCTTGGCTATGTCTGTCTGAGAAGAGGCGGGAGCTATCGAAGTGGACTCAATGCTCGACAAAGGAAGGAGGTTGAGATCATTTTTAGGCCTATTTTGGTTGGCAGAGGTGGATCCCTATGCTCCACAAGCTGAGGTATTGATGTAATGGTATTTCCAGGAATTCATGGCACATGTCTTAGTTGATGGAGGTGCTGCAGTTAATGTAATGACCAAGTCTGTAATGAATAGTGTTGGGTTTAAAAATTGATCTCCCTTCAACACTTATGTTAAGGTCATTAAATAAGGGAAAAACTAAACCAGAAGGTGTAGTTTCAAATGTGGCAATATCTGTTATGGGTGTTGTATGTGTGGTAGAATTTCAGGTGATGAAAAATGGTACTGTTGCGTACCCAATGTTGCTGGGATGACCATGGCTAAGGAGAGTTCATGTAAGAAACTACTAGAATGAAGGCTTCATGACACTTGGACATGGTAGAGAGAGGGTGAAGATAAACATGATCCCTTGACATCATAAGGCAGAACCTGTAGATTCAAGTGATGAAACTAATGATTGGACATCCTCTGATTACTCTAGTACCAGTGAAGTGGACACTGAAGATGAAGAAAGTGAGGTTGATGTTTCAGTCATGGATATCCTTCCAGTCACACTGACTCATGACCCCATAAAATTATCTAAAGAAGAAGTTGATGATCGTCTCCAAAAAATAAAGATTGGTGATGTTGTGATGGAGAGTGAGAAGGAATCCTACCTCTAGCTCTTTCGAAGGTACATACACATATTCACTTTTGATTACAAGGAACTCCGTCAAGTAAGTTGGGTAGAACATTCTATTGAGCTAGTAGATGTTGCTAAGCCTATAAAGAAAATGCCATATAGAATGAATCCTAATTTTTCCAAGACTTGTAAAAGAAGAAATAGATAAGTTGCTTGATGCAGGATTCATATTTGCTGTGGAGAATTCAGAATGGGTTTCTCCCATTGTGATCTCAATAAAAAAGAATGGGAAGCTACACATTTGTGTTGATTACAGGAAGCTCAATAAGGCAACAAAGAAGGATCATTACCCTCTTCCATTCTCAGATCAGATCTTGGACGAAGTAGCTGGCCAGGAGTGTTATAGTTTTGCTGATGGATATAGCAGATACAACCAAGTCTGTATAGCGGAGAAAGATCAGCTGAAGACCATGTTCACCACTCCTTGGGGAATGTTTGCTTATAGAGTTATGCCTTTTGGGTTGTGTAATGCTCTAGCAACATTCCAGCGTTTGATGAATAGGGTGTTCGAACCCTACATTGGGACCTTCATCAGAGTATTTCTGGATGATTTTTGCATCTATGGGAGCAAGTTGGACCACCTGCACTAGATGGAGACAACATTTCAAAGGTTAGATGAAGCACAAGCCTCACTAAACCCTACAAAGTGTGTCTTTGGATGTTCTAAAGGTGTTTTGTTAGGGCATGTTGTATCCAGAGATGGTATTGGTACTGATCCTGATAAAGTTTCAAAAATCAAAGATTTACCATTTCCTATGAATAGAAGTAAGTTGAGATCATTTTTAGGCCATGTGGGTTACTATAGAAGGTTCATCAAGAATTTCTCAAAGATTGCATAGCCACTAACCCAGTTCTTGAAGAAGGATGTTACTTATGAACCAGGAAATAAGGCACATGAAGCTTTTGGACAACTGAAGGAAGCCCTGGTGTCTTCACCTGTTTTAAAGAATCTAGATTGGAGCAAGCCATTCATTGTGTACACTGATGCCTCAGATGCAGCACTAGGAAGTACTTTGAGCCAAAAGGATGAAAATGGGAATGAACATCCAATTTACTTTGGGAGCAGACAAATGAGCAGTGCTGAGGTAAATTATACTGTAACTGAAAAAGAGGCTCTAGCTATCATTTTTGCTGTAAAGAAGTTTAGAAATTACTTGCTAGGGCAGAAATTTATAGTTGTAACAGATCATCAGGCTCTAAAATATATTGTCAATAAGCCTAACCCATCAGGGAGGATAGCAAGATGGATAATTTTGCTACAAGAATTTGAATTTGATATTATAGATAGGCCAGGAAAGAAGCATGTCAATGCAGATGCACTCTCTCGAGCCTATGATGGTTTAGGATCATCTTGTGATGATGATGATTTCCCCGATGCAGCATTGTTATCCCTTGACACAATCCCTAGTGAATACATAGATATTTGGAATTATCTGAATGAATTCAAGTTTCCTGATGGTGCCAATGCAAAGACTAAGAGAAAGATTACTCAAGCCAGTCATCCATATTCTATTCTGCATGGATTATTATTTCGAATAGGACCTGATGGAAAGTACAAGAGGGCAGTTGGACGTGATCAAGGGAAGGAACTGCTAGAAGAATTCCACAATGGTACATGTGGAGGGCACTTCTCTGGACAACTTACAAAAAGAAGGATCTTGGATGCAGGTTATCACTGGCCCACTCTTTTTAAAGATTGTTATAATTATTGTAAGACATGTGATATTTGTCAAACACATGGTAACCATAAGACTTCATCAGCTCCATTATGTCCTATTCTTCCACTTGGTCCCTTTGAAAAGTGGGGAATAGACATTGTAGGTCCACTTCCAACTACCTCACGCCAAAATAAGTATATTGTAGTTGCCACAGATTATTTAACCAAGTGGGTTGAAGCTAGGCCATTGAAAACAACTTCCATGGATGAGGTGGCAAGGTTCATATATGAATGCATTGTCACCAGATTTGGTTGTCCATTAGAAATTGTAACAGATCAAGGAAGCCACTTCATTAATGAGGTAGTATAAGCCCTAGTCAATAAATTTTATATTAAGCACAGGAAGGCAACAACATACAAGCCAAGCACAAATGGACAGGTGGAACGAACAAATTTTGTGTTGTGTCAAATTCTAGCAAAAGATGCAGCCTTGCAGGTACATAAGTGGGATAAAAGGATTCATGCAGCATTGTGGGCATATAGGGCAACATCAAAGTCAGCAACAGGATACTCCCCATTTCAGTTTGGCCTATGGCATTGATCCAGTTCTTCCTATTGAGTTTGATATTCCCACTGTGAGAGTTATGAAAAATGAAAGGATGGATGAAAGTGATTCAGTAAAAGAAAGGTTGGTACATCTTCATTTGCTAGAGGAAATGAGGGAAATAGCAAAGGATACAAGCCATAAGAAGAAAATGAAGCAGAAGGAATACTTTGATCAAAAGATCCGTTGGTCTCCATTTCATGTGAATGACTTGGTTCTAGTATATGATTCCAGATACAAAAAAAGAAGACAGAAAATTTCTTCCAAAATGGATGGGGCCCTACAAAATAGCAGCTGTGCATGAAAATGGTACGTACCGACTGGAGGAATTGGATGGCACTCCCATTACGAAATGGGTCAACCACGACAAGTTGAATATTTTCCAAGCACCAGAATAGTCTACTCCAAGGACGGAGTAGAAGCTAGGAAGGGGGAAGATGTCGACACTAAAATTTTCCTCCGTAATTTCTATTTCATTAATGTATGTATTAGGAATAGGATGTTGTTAAGTGTAATTAGTAGTAGCGTCTGATAGAAGATAATGGCACCGTCAGTAAGGTGCCGCCAATAATGTAGAGTACGGTAACAGTCAAAGTACAATAGGAATGTTGTAAAAAGTAAATATTTGTCGTAAGTGGTCCGGTAATGTTAAAATGTCAAAGTTGGGATAAGTAGAGAAGTAGGGTCTACATGATATTAGTAATAAGGACAAGGAGTGAGGTCATAAATATTTTGTGTATTTTATTTGTAAAAAGTCTAAAAATGTGGAACCCATGTGAAATGATAAGGTTTATCTTATCTTAAAAGATAAGCTTACATGTACAGATAAGAGTTAAGGTATGGAATATGATTCGTCAGAGTGGATTTCTTATCCTATCTTAGAGATAAGATGGATAAGCCTGGAAGTTCTATAAATAAAGAGGCCACCCCCCTCATTTAGCATAGAAGGAAGTAGTGAGAAATATTGTATGAAGTGTGTAAAGGAAGCCATCAGTTTAAAGGTGTGTTGAAGAAGCCATTAAGAGGTGTAATTGTAAAGTTTCTCCCATAGTATTAGTGGAAGGCAAGTGAAGTCAATAACACTTGAAGTACCTCATGGGTGAGATTGTAACAATTTCATGTTAATATTATAATTTACTTTGATATTTCAGATTTGTCATCATTCCGTCTTATCATAGTCGATGGTATTCTTGTGTTATGTTTGTTTTTTTGTTTCCAGATTACATCCACCAAACTAAAGGCTATGCATTAGTAAATAATCATAGCACGAGGAGTTCCTGGTGAAGAATTATCATAGTGCCAGATTGGTGATGACAGACCCTCCTCAATGGAACTTTATTTTTTGGTCTTCATGGTTTCTATCTGTGCAAATGGATTCCAAAATTTAACACATTTACTAAAATGATGAATGAAGCACCCAATTTTGGTTTGTCTTCCAATCCTCCCTCTTGATTTCTGGGTAAAGACCGATCATCAAGGGCATTACAAATTCCCTAGGGAAACTAATAGAAGTGGACCTTGCCATGAAATACAAATATCTTCTGATTCACACGCTAGATTATACATCATTGCAGATGTAAGTAAGCACCTCTCGTTTTCTATTTATCTTCTTTTCTAGCTTTATCACTTGGGTGCACCTATTTGAATATGAACATATCCCTCAAATGTGCTCTGCCTGCAAAGGCATGGGCCATAAGGATTCTACATGTCCCTCCTTTCCCTCTATCTCAATCTAAACCTTCTCCTAAGAATATCTCCTCAACGTCCTCCCCTGGTGGTTAGGGCAAGGGGGGTTCTTAATCCCATCCTTGATATTTTTCAACTCTAATCTTTTTGAAGCTCTTTCTATGGATGCCCCTACCCTGAACCCTCTAGAACCTATCCTGATCCCATCCATACTACCTCTCTCCTTTTCTCTACCTTTCTACTCCTCCTCCCCTCCTCCCTCTTCCCTTGATAATTTAGGAAAAAAACCTTGGGGCCACCTCTCATGATGACCCCAATCATAAAATGAATTGAAGTGCAATAAAAAATGTATATCTTTGCTTCAAAAAATCTAAAAGGCAAGACCTCCTAACTCCTCCAAGATACACCAAAAAATCTGAAAAAGGAATGGATGACGAAACTCATATGGTGCTCATTGTCTCGGTTATCCCCAAACAAAAAGGTTCCAAATGAAATTTCTCTCCTAGAATATTAGAGGCATCAATGCCTCCCATAAGGTTAAAATATTCAAATAAGTTGGTTTACTGTATAACCTAATATAGTTATCCTATAAGAATCAAAACTAAAATAAGTTAAAACTATCCACAAAATTTAGCCCAAAGTTACTTTTACTAAACAAGCCTCCATAGGAAACTTGGGTGGCATTTGTATTCTTTGGGACCCATCAAATTTTTATGGTGAGTACCTTTTTAAATTTATCTCTTTTATAGTGGTCTTCTTCCACTAGGTTGGGTCAAATTTCAGTTGGATGGTCATAAATCTTTATGCCCCAAATTTTGAGCCACTTAGAAAGAAAAAGTGTGGAATGACATCTTGACAGTGTTTCAAACCTGGGGTGCACTGCCTTTGATTATCGTGAGATATTTCAATACACCTATGTTCAATGATGAAAATATGGGAGGCATTCCAGCGAGTGTGAGAAACATGGATTCCCTCCAAAAATTTGTCAACTCTAACTCTCTCTTTGATTCAGAGCTACAGGGTGATAAATTTACATTGAAAAACAAAAGATTGGGGAAATATCATAACCAAAAGAGACTTGAAATAATGATGGGTTCTTTGGGGAATCATCAATCCTTGCTCTGCCAAAATTATCCTCCTTTCCCCTTTGAGCTATCCTAACTGGAAAATCATGATCTTCATTATTTAATAGCAAGTGGGTGGTCTTTAGAGGTTGTTGGTTCAGTCATGTTCTATTTTTCCAAGAAAATCTCTGAGGTCAAACGAAAAAATCAAAAGATGGAAGGATTCATCTTTTTGGCTAGCATCAAGTGAGAGGAAAAATAACCTCATTTAGGGTCTTTTTGAAATGGCCAAAGAGATCGAAAAAAAGGGTAGGATCCTTGAATTAGACTCTCTCTAGAAAAATTCTCATTGGTTGATCTTCATAACACTCTTAGGGAGGAAAAAAAATTGCTTAGAGACAGAGATCTAGAAGCTCTTCGTCTTAAGGAGGGAGACATGAACACTAAATTCTTCCATCTTACTACTCAAAAACAAAAAACCCTTAATATGATAAACTGAACTGGTCTAAGAAAATGGGATGGTTATCTCAAATGAAAATGATATCATTAAGGAAGTTACATTCTTCTTCTACCGAGCACTGTTGGCTGTGTTCTGTGGAGGATGGCTCCATGGAGAGAAAATGGATGAAATTTTTTTCCTTCATCCCTAAGGTCACAACTGTAGAGATTAACAGTTCCCTTACTCTTCCTTTTGAGCTGAAGGGGATGTTCAAGGCTATTTTTGAGATGGATGGAGAAAAAACCCCTGGTTCAGATGTGATTTCTTGTTTCTTTTTACTAGCATTTCTTGGATATCATTAAGCAGGACCTCTTTTAGGTGGTCAGAGAATTTCAAAACAAAGGCATCCTTATCAAATAATGGAACTCCACATTCATTACTTTCATTCCTAAGTCGTCGAGAGGCTAAAATATTGTTTGACTATAGGCCTATAACTATTTGTAACACCTCTTATAAAATCATCATAAAATGATGATCAATGGGCTTAAACCTTTCATATCTAGGTTGATTTTGTAATAACAACATGGCTTCATCCAAGGGACATTGATTCACAGTGGCATCATTATTGTCCATGAAGCAATCCATTATTCCCACATTTTGAAATCACCTAGCTTTGTACTCAAACTAGATATGAAAAAATATTTTGATAGGGTCAGCTGGTTTTTCTCATGAAGGTTCTCAAAAAATTCATCTTTAGTTAACAATGGATAAGATGGGTCCTCTGCTGTATCTTTACCCCTCACTTCTCCATCCTTTTCGATGACCTTACAGAAGGTTATTTTCTAAGCAAGCACGACCTTCTGTTAGGGTGATCCCCTATCTCACCTTTCTTATTCATCCTCATGATGGACTCCCTCAGTCGTGCTCTCAGCACTACAATTTCCTTCTCTTCTATTTCAAGTCTCTTCATCACCATCAGACTTCCTACCTCCACCCTTAATTAAATTTTTGATGATACGATCCTCCTTGGGAGCTGCTTCGGTTTCTGAATCTAGAACTACAGTGCACATTATTAACTCATATCAATAAGCCTCTATTCAAAGGATAAATTCGGTAAAGTATTGTGTCTCTTTCCTCATCACCCCTCCTCGGTGACAAAGGAGGATTCTTGATATATTCAAGTGTTAAATTGTAGATATCACCTCCTCCTATATGGGTCTAACACTCTTCAAAGGTAGATAGGTTAAGGGGATTTGGAACTCCATTTTGCATAGATTCCAAAGGAAGCTCGCTGGTTGGAAGGGTGCACTCTTTGGCCAAGTTAGAAAAGCCAACTTGTCATATCCACTCTGGCATAGTATGCCTATAAAATTTATCTCTATCTTAAAAATACCCTCGGTGGTTACTTCCAAAATCAACCAAATTCAAAAGTGTTTTCTATGGTCGAGAGTGGAAGGGAAAAAAATAACTCATCTTGTTACCTAGGATGTATTCTACAAGCCAAAAAAACATGGAGGTCTTGATCTATAAAAAATTGGTGATATGAACAAATCCCTTCTTGCAAAATTGGTTTGGGCCTTGTCCATGGGGTCCAGTGCTCCTTTAACCAGGATCCTAAGGGACAAATAATTAAGGCCAAATCCCTCATGGTTTGGCCATTTGGAATTCAATCACCAGCTGTAGAGATCTTATCTAAAAATGTGTAAAAATGTGTCTGGGTGATGGTAATAAAATCAACTTCTAGAATGATCGGTGGATCTCTAATCAACCTCTCTTAAAGAATCCTAGTTGGCTCCCTATCATACCTCATCTAGTTTGTTGGGTGGGAACTTTAGTTGCATGTTAGATTGATAGGTCATCCTCTCCTCCCAGTTGGTGGTTACCCAAGTTTTAAAGTTGTGACCAAAATCAATCTCAGTTAGTCAATTATCTGGAACAACTTCTCTCCACCATGCATATTGGTCTCTTCCCTTTGGTAGATTCAGTCATCTGGCCATGGACCTTCTCTAGTTCATTCTCTGTCAGCTCTACTTACAATTCCCTTTTCTCCATCTACTCTTATTTTCATCTCAAGAACTTTTGATTGGGTCATGTTATTCCCAAGATTGGTATGTTTTCCTGACTTGTATGGAAGGATGCAGAACTTACTGGTGAACAATGTACAACGAAGAGGTTTTTCTCTACCTTCTCTGGTGTAGCTTTATGCTTCAAAAAATGTTGAAAATTCCTATCACTTTTTTGTTCAATGTCCCTTTTCTTCTTACAGCATCTCGTCCTATATTCTCAATAGTATTGGTAATTTTTTTGGACCTTTCCGAGCTCTATAAGAGACAGTTTTGAACAATGCTCATCTCCCTTTCAGAATTCGGGGCCTATCGTCTGACATGGAAAGCCCTAATCTCCCCCCATGTGGTTTGGGGCTTATGGAAGGAAAGAAATAAGTGCACATCTTCCAAGACTCCTCTCGTGAAGAGGTCTCTGTCGCCAACTCTATCATCATCTCTTTTCAAGAGAACCTCAACTCCTCTCAACACCAGACTTGGTAACTCCAAGATAGATCTCCTTACTAGCGTGAACTGGCGAAAAGGTCATCTCTTCGACTCTATGTTGTCCGACATGATCTGATGATGCCAGAGCATCGCAACGCACTGGAAAACTCCACCAGTCGGGTGGTGGAAATTGAATGTTAACGGTATGGTGATTTCTAGAGGGAATCCTTGGCCCTTCAAATTGTGGGGGGGGCTCTGAGGGATCGCCTTGGTAATCTTTTAGCGGCTTTTGCTACACCCCTAGGTTTACAGCAGACAACCACAGAGCTAAAGCATTAGCCATACTCAAAGGTATGGAATTGGCCAGATTTCTCGGGCCTATAAAGGTCATCATTGAAAGTGAGCTCGTTGAATCTCATAAATATTTTGAAAGGACATCTACCCCCCCTCCTAGACGATTGGTTGTATCATTCAAGATGTGAGAGCCTTGAGAACAGTGAATTTTTCAGAAGTCACCTTTCAACACACGTATAGGGAAAGGGAACTCCCTTGCTGACGCCCTTGCACTAATAAAGGTGTGGAGTAGCTCTAGCTACATCTCCTGGTTTGGCCCTTTTCCGAGAAGACATGTCAGACTATTGCCAAAAATGAAGCGGCATAAGATAAGCCTGGTTACCCCCCTATTTGGTTAGCTAGGTTACAGCACCTTTGGCTGCATGTATCTTTTATTTGTTTCCCTTCACGACTTTTTTTGGGCATTCAATACCTCCTCATGTGTTGTATCACCTCTCCCCCTCCTCTCAAGGCATTTGTGCCTTTCGCTGCATCCATCTCATTGATTTCCTCCACGTCACCCCTACTCCCCTGTTCCGCCACACGAGCCCTCCCCTGCTGCCTTTAATTCTGCATATGTCACTTCTCGCACACCCGCATGTGTTGAAGCCAATCCCCCTCCCATCTATGATCTCCTTGCTGATCCTCAATCTCGTGCGAATTTTAATTATCCTTGGCATTTGTAAATTGCACTATCGCTATGTTCTCCATCTGCACCTTCTTTTCCTTCTTTCTAAACATTTTGTCAGCATGAGCAGAAAAGATTGTCAGTGTGGAACCTTCCATGATTGCAATGAACTCAAGGATGATAAGGAAGTTTGGGATTTTTCTTGTCAAGGATTTGGTGGCGGGCTTTATAGAGGCTCTGCACAGTGGCTACTCTCTCATGATATTCGGTTACATACCCGCGTCCTAGGATGGCGGTAAGGTCAAAGTTGGGGATTTTAACCTTGACCATTTCTGCAGACAGCATTATTACTACTGCCACTAGATCTCCCCAATAGTGGGGCTTCCTAAATCAAAAGGCCATGCTCGCGGAATCAGATCGTAGAATTGTGTCGAATGATCCTAAAGAAATCCTAGAAGTACCAGTCGGGTTTCGAAAGGAATGCACACTACAACACCCATGGAACAAGGTAATGAGAAGCATTATGCGTTTTTTCACCATTGATGGTCACTACAAAGTTATTCACGGTATACATCTATTTCTCCTCTGCCCACTTCTACGTCATGGTAGGACTTGTGAACTTCCCCATTGTTCCTTTTCAACTCCCAGTCGAGATTCCATTGATCAGGCTCAAAAAGGTTCTGGACCCATTCTCCACCAGGGCCTGCTTTATGCCTTCTCTTCTCCAAAGTCTGTCCCTAGCCGCTCTCATCCCCCGCTACCCTATTGTTCTGCCTAAGGGGAAGCGTAAGCTTTCTCCTCTCCCCCTCACCGGCTTCCGCCCCTGGTTTGCTTGGTGGCTCCGGTCTGTCTGTCCCCTCGTCCTCAGTTCCCTGTAAGTCTTGTCACCTTCGTCGTCTCATTTGCTACAGCTCGAACAACTCCCTGGATATTCTCTCCCCCTCTCTGCTTCTTGCCACTCCCCTGTCTTCGTCGTCTCCATCCCTTGTTTCTTTTCAACATGTCCTCTTCGGGTCCCTCATCGTCTTCTCCTGCTACGTCCCCCCACTCTCCCCTGATTCGATGTTCTCCCTTGCCTCCGCCTCCAATCCTATGTCTTCTTTCTCTCCTCTACCGAACTAGGTTATCAACTAACTAGATGATCTTGTTAATATCTATGAAGACTCGGACCAGGAGGCGCCTAATGTCCCTGTTTTGGTGGAAACTCAGCCGCCAGCTGCAAATGCGGACCCAATTAGCTCACCTGCTATGGATCACTCCGTGGAGGATGATGTCACCTACACCCGGGCTATCAACCTCATCCTTGCCAAGATACAACGTGTTTTTGGGGTCATCAAAAACTGGAAAGATTACACCGATATTCTCAAAGATGTTATTGATAACGCTTGTGACGAAATTAAGGGTTCTATTGACATTGTGGTTAACTCCACTCGCTACAACTCGGAGGCTGATTTGGAAGCAGCCAACATCCTTCATGATATTCGCAATATGTAGTTTTCCCTCTTTTGTCCTCTCTTTTGGATCCTCTTGTTGGATCTTTTTGTACAAGGATTAGGATCCTTTCAAAATCCTAAACTTTTACCCAATGTCAAAAAAATGGATAAAATAATGTAAAATCAAAATAAGTGTTGTTAATGTCTAGGTTTCTTTCTTATGAATCATGCATATAATGACATACTTAGAGGCATGATGTAAATAGAAAGTGTGTGATTTTGTGACTATAGTAATATGGTATTTTTCACATACTCTTCTTCTTCCAGTCGATGGTTTTCTTACCTTTAAGGTTTTAGTTTTTCTCCGCGTATTTTTTAGTTTTCCATTTTTTTATGTTGTTCTTTCTTCTATCTTTGTTCCTTTCTCATTTCATTTTCTACTATTTTTTAAACTATTTAATATCCCTTCTTGATTTTTTTATTTTTATTTCACTATAGTTCTCTTATCCTATCCATTTTCAATTTCTTGTTTCCTCTCGTCACTACTCAAAGGAAATTAAATAAAGTGGGATAGCCTTTTAATGTCCCACTTTATGGATTTTTAAGTAGATTTGGGTATGGCATAAGTGTGATGAAAACATGACACAAATTCGTGTCATGTTCATGCCGCCCCCAAAAAATGTAGAAATAATAATTAAAAAAATCCTTAATCACTAGACCCCCCATCCCATATAGAGTATAGGAATTTAGATAGGCCCCCTCTGCGTGGTTGGGTTTGGTTTCCCCCATATACATGGTGTATTCAAATATATAGATAAAGAGGGAATTTATAGATCTATTTCTCTTCCTCCCCAACAAGAGATATAGAGAAGGGGGAGATATAATATTAATATAATAGTTCCTCTCTCTCCCCCTCCCTACTACTCTAGGTAGTGGTTTAAACCCTATCTCTCTATATATGGGTTGTTCATGGGTGACCCCATATATATATATATATATATATATATATATATATATATATAGAGAGAGAGAGAGAGAGAGATAAAGATCTAGGTATAAGGTCCCCAATAGATAGTGGCCTCTCCCAGATAGAGTCTATATGGGCTGAGGGCCCAACTAGAGTTTACCACGCCACCTCCACTATTAAACTATCTATTACATGGGCTATTCACTAGACTATATGCATCTGCACTATACTATATAAATAGATGGATATAATTACTTAACACTCCCCCCTTCCATCATAGATTTTAATAGGGTTCCCTCCCCATCTATATAGATACAAGAGTTCATGGGTGGGGATTTCCTCATATATATATATATATATATATATATATATATATATAGAGAGAGAGAGAGAGAGAGAGAGTATTTTGAGGGCCCCTGCCTATCTCCCACTCCACTTGGCCCTATCCCATATAGAATATAGGTAAGGTAGACACTATTCTCTCTAATCTAACCAACATATTAGTCAACCCAAATTGCCTTAGCATTTTTTTACTGTGTCACCTAATCCACCACAAATAATAACCTGTGATATTTGTGATGTCTTATAACACCATGGTGGTTTTCTAATATGATCATCTATCAATATTTCAAACATAATGTGTCAATATAATATTCCCCCATATCACTATTTATAATCTCATGTATCTAGTTTAAGTTTCATCACAGTTCCACTATACTGATGTAACATCCTTGATGCATATTGTACTACTTGTAATGATGTCCTTTTCATATGATAAATGGGAAAATGTTAATATATATAAGAATATTAAATTATCATTAGCTCCATTTATCATGCCCATGATTTTACGACCCAAAAAATATCGAGCTAATTAACCCATTAGCCCCATAAAATTTGAGGCAATTTTTTTCTTAGGTAAAATATGTGGGTTGAGTGTCACTTGTTTTGGTTCTTATACACACAAAATCATGCACTTTAGACATTATTTAATCCCGGTCTCATACTACTATTTAGAAGTTTTTTTAGTGAAGAAAGTACTAATCAACCCCTATCTTTTGGCCATCTTATTGTATTTCCTTTCATCATTTCTGACCTCTTACACCCACATTCCCAATTAGTTTTTATCATCTTCCATTATTTTAGTCTTGACCGAGGTGCCCAAGCTAGTATTTGGGGCAGCCCCTGCTCCCACTAGGGGCACCCTGATTCTTTTTAAACTTTCCTACCACTTTTTGGGCTCTTTATAGCCATTTGAGATCTTTATCTTTTTGGTTGTCGACCACTTCGAGGTTAATTATGAAATTAGATTAAGAGAACCTTATAAATATAAAGTTATGAGACCATAATGAGGTACCAAGCACTAGTCACTACTATCATCCATTTAGAGTTGCATACATTTGGAGATCATTTGCATCCATGAGCTCCATCACAAGGACTCTCCATCACACAAGCATATGGGGAGGGATTACTACACATGAACCCCACACACTGCACTACAAACACCACACATTATGTTTTGCGTCTTGCGACATACATTCTACATTTATTCCATACCATTTCAATCTTTGCATATCCATACATCATAAATCGTACTCGTATTCATCATACATGTGTCACGCTTACATCTAACATTACATACTACTAATCATACACATCACATATCACACATTTCACACTACTAGTCTATCTTTTGCACTTTTGCATTGCATCTTATCCATTGCATATCACAAATACACACCATACTAGTCTTCATCCTACATATGTCACACTTATTGAATTTGCGTTCAGAATTGGGAAAAAATAATACAAAACTATATAATATTCATGTATTTTATGGAGAGATATCACAAATAAATAGGTGAATACAATCCTATAAACTAGGAGATAGTTACAACAATACGCCTAAACTAACTCTCACAGTAAATTATCTATGTTAGTTGTTATAACTCACAAAACTAACTTACTAACTTAAATTTTTCCCACACACAATTACCATAGAAAATAAATATTTTTTTACCATTCCTCCCCTTAGTGTGAACATGGGGAAAACATATCTTTGTACGTGCACCTGCTATCATGATTAGGTGATTTTCATAGGACAATCACAAACCCGACATATGGTTTTTGTATGATAGAAAAGTGACAGGTGAGCATGAGAATCATCAAACAGCCTTTCTCTGTACCCCGACCTCCCGAGGTCGTGCCGAGACAGCCAGTGAAATATAATATATGCAGATGTGGAAAAATTAGTTGGGCAATCCTATATCCTCGATACATGCAATAACGGGATCTGCGAATCTAAAGCAAAGAAGGCTCTTCTAACCTGAACTGGTGTTATGGATCGGTTTAACACTATAACTGTTCAGAGGCTCCAATCAATGTCAAGCTCTGTCGAGATCATATCTGTTGGTTGTTGGACTCGTGGAAAGTGACCTGTGGGTGCTTCGTATATATTTCCAAATAGGGTCATGAAGGTGGTATCAAGAGATGTAGTGGATTTATAGGAAACTATGGACGGTTTTCTGGTCTGACCCAGAAAGTATTGGCTTGATCAGTTTCTACGTTCAACACAGAAAAGTTGTGTGATGATATCCAGCAGGAGCGGTGAGGATCTAAATACTAGTGTATGTAAATTGGTGTCAATGCTTAATTGATTAGCAGGCCCATTGGGTTGTGGGACTTGGGGATCACAACCATGAGTTCATGGTTGCTGAGGACCTTTTATGGTCATGTGAAGAATCAATCTCTTCTTCTGACTATCCAGTAGTCATAAGCTTTTTCAGCCTCTATGTTTAATATCAAGAGTTGTGCGATCTTCTCAGAATACCTCACGGGTTTCCTAGCAACTTGTATGCATAAGCATGTGTCTATGTCAATGAGAATGTCTCCTGCATCTGGCTAAGGAACTAATGGATCACAACCAAATGTTTGCTCTCTTTCGAGCTCTTGTATGGTCATATGGACATCCTATCAAGGCAATCTATAGTTGGGTTGATTAGACCAGAATTCGTATGCTTTGTCGTATCTTCAATGTTCAATTTTCTCAACTGCTCACTAATTACTTGTGGGTTTGTTGTTGTTTGGAAGACGTGGATCCTAAGACCTTGATCTATATCCGCTAATGCCATGTAGAGATTCGGCTGGGGTATCACTAGTTTGAATATGTAATCCCTGGGATCTCTTGGTCCCGTAATAGTCATGTAAGAAATAACCAAACTTAACTAAATGAAGTAAACTAATTATGAAAATGAATCTACGCTATGCTTGTTCTTTTTGTATTTTCAGAGATATAAACTTGAATAATTTTAAAGAGCAACTAATCTAATAAATTCAAATAACAAGTAACTAATCTAAGAATAAAGCTAAAACAAGCAAGATAGCCAGATGTAGCTATTTTCCTGTGCACTTGTGAGTTGATACAAATATAAATATCTAACTAATTTGATTAAAAGACCTCCAATCTTACCTCAGAAGTGAGAAACAAATCATAGCTTCTCATAAGCTATCATTCCCCACAACTTCCCTGACAATATTGAAAGCAAGCTTTAACTGAAATGAAATGATTCACTACTCTATTTGATATATTGTAACTACAACTTTGACAATTCAAACCTAGAGTTTGCAGAACAGAGGAAAATCTAGTTGTATCATAGCTTGTCCCCTCAGTGTGATTTCTTCATCCCTTCAGTGTTCTCGTGAATCCAAAAAGGTGAGAATGTGACAGCGACAACAAGAGAAGATATTTGAACAGTGGAATCTTGGAGGTAAACCAACATGGAATGCAAGTAGGAGAGAGATAGCGCAAGAGAACAAAGCTTGGCTATGCTATTCCTAGCAGGATTGTTGCAGGGATATGACAAGACACACCTAAAATTCTAGGACCTATTCTTCCTGTGACGAAACAAAACCTATAACTCTAAGCAGAACCAAGTTTGAAATGAACTTAATCTAGAACTGATGTTGTATTATGCTAAGCCAGTTGTTTGGAGAACAACAATGGAACAAAATTTAAACTAGAGAGATCAAGTGATCTCTAAACCAAAAAAATGAGGAGCCTTGAACTGAGAGGCTGAGAACTTATGCTAAGTCTAAACTTGTTGAGACTTATTGAGGAACTTCCAAATACACTGAATAATAAAACATAGAGAGAGAGGGGCCATTTGCTTGTAAACAAGCTCAATATTTATAGCATTCTTACTCACCAGAAGGCAAGTCCAAATTGCCATGCTTTATCATTAAAAATGGAGCACTACTATTACAAAGTGGCTGGAAACTCTAAACAAAGTAGAAGCAGTTGAGAGTTGCAAGTGCAACTTGATTTTTCACGTTGTTGAGTGCACTGGAAGGTTCTGGAAAATGTGGACAAGACCACCGCCCTGTGCAGGGTGGCGGTTACAGGACCGCTGCCCTGTCCTGGGCGGCGATCACGGGACCGCCGCCCAGGCAGGGCGGCGGTCCTGTAACTTAAAGACAAAAATGCAAGGAAAAAGGGGGCAGAGGTTAGAATGAAGCATGTAAAGGTTGGATAAGGCATTTTAGGATGCAAATGTATACTTGGCGAGCTTTTCTGGATTCTGAACACCTTGCAAAGAGATCTGAATCATCATTAGGGTTTCCGTAACCTCTTTCTGATAGTACAGTACATACAATTTTGGGTACGTACATATTTCCCCCTCGGAGAAGTGTTTTAGCCATGAAGAGGCATAAAACGGTGGGTCTGAGTATGGTTGGTCCTGAAATGGGGAGTTAGAAGCTATACCTGACATGCCCATGTGTCACAATGTCGCCATCCAAATTCCTGCTATCTGCAAAATGAAAAGGGGACTCAAGTGTAGATAGATAAAATAAATCGAAAAATAAATACTAAATTAAAATGAAATGAGGACTCACCATTTACACGGGGGATAAGAACTTACCTCCGTCGATGCTCCAACTCTGTGTAATAACACTCAAAACAATATTAGAATAATAGAATACTATATATATAAAACAAGCTCATTTTACTATTCATTTGTGCGTATCGATTTGGTAATTTTTGAGCTCTGGGACCCACGGTAACCATTTTTAATGAGAGTATAGTCAAAACATTCATTGTGAGATCGTGATCATGCCTCTGAGAGCAAGAGATCGACCTGTGAAGTCTCATGTTAGTTTTTCTCAATTTATCAGTTTTTGAACCTAAAATATAGAAATGTTGAAATCTTTGTCTTGGGGGGATCATTTTAAAAAATGTTAGTGTTAAATGAGTCTCTAGGGGGGGCACCCATAGGGTAGGTTTTTATTTTGTAAAAAAACATGTATTTTTGCTTTTTTAAAGTGTTTTTAGGGCTTTGGGGGTGTTCATCGATTTGGGACAGAACCATCGCCCTGCACAGAGCGGTGGTCATGGGACCGCCGCCCTGTGATGGTGGTGGTCACATGACACATGCCACCGCCTTAGAAGGTGGCGGTCATGGAACCGCCACTCTGCACAAGGTGGCAGTTCTGAACAGAAAGTAAAAAAATGTTGTATACTTTGATTGTTTTTACATTTTTGACACTTTTCTATGTTTTTTATGAGCTTGCCTATTGGATTATGTTACTAACTTGCTCTTTTTCTCTGTTTTGGGTGGATGCAGAAGATGGAGGAGTATATACGATGGAGCAGAGAGAGGGAGTGTGATTGGATCCCAGCAATGTTAGACTTACTGACCCAGATAGAGCGAGACACTCTGCAGAGGGCCGGTATATTGAGGATTTCACAGGTTCCTCATGTTGCTCTTGCCAGTCACATATTGTGTGACTTATTCTCATACTGGGATGCAAACCGAATACCTTCCAGTTACCAGGTGTTAGGGGTGAGTGGACTATCACCCTGGAGGACGTTTATCACATACTGGGGGTTCTAATTCTTGGGAGGCAGTTGTCTCTTAAGACAGCAAGATCCAGGTCCCAGATGGTTAAGTGGGCTACATATATGGGAGATGTTGTTGTCTCCTTTTCTTCGAAGAAGGGGGTGAAGGTCCGTTCTATTGATGTTGCTCCTATCCCCACTATCTGTAAGGCCATTATGGGTATCCTGGCCTCACGGTTGATTGGGGATAAGGGAGGAGATACTTTATTATACTGCTGGTCTCCCGTGATTGCACAGATTGAGGCTCATGGCCGTATTTATGCTTGGGGAGTAGAAATTCTTGGGACCACCTACCATGACTTATACAGGGTGGTCAGGCTACAGGGGCAGTCATTGAGTCACCCTACTCTAGTTATGAGTTGGGTGTATGAGCGTATCATTCCCTGTGGGAGGGGTATACTAGCAGAGGATCCAGGGGCTGTCAGGGCAGCGAGGTGGACAGGGATGATAGTACTCAAGACACCACACTAGCCAGTGGCTTCACTAACTATTACAGACATGGAGGTCACTCTGTATCAGTCCATGGTAAGACTGTGGGGAGAGGAGATACATACATTGATTGCCTACTCTACTACAGGTCAGCTGGTAGACAGGATAGGGAGGTTGGAGACCCAACCATTTGATAGAGTACCTCAGCAGTTTGGCCTCCCCTACGTTGATATGCTTCCTTCAGCGGGGCCAGTATGCAGGTCTATTCGTGAGGCTCGGAGAGGTCTTAAAGGAGGCTGAGGTTGGACCACAGTTACTCCTGGAGTTCCTATTATAGGTAGGCAGGTGGTTTGTGCTCAAAGGGAAACCAGTGCTCCTCAAGCACCCTTACTTCAGATCGGGGCTGCTCATGCTTATAGTGGAGAGGGAGATGCACCCATTGATGTGGACTCAGACTCTAAGGAGTTCACAAGAGAGGAGATTAAGGAGGAGACGATGGCAGAGGGGATTGGAGGTGATGCCAGTGGGATAGACGAGGAGGATGATAGTGATTCTGAGTGGCATGAACACTCATGATATTTTGAGGGTGGAGAGGACAAAGGCGAGTGCAGAGTAGGAGACCTTGGTCTCAGAGAGATTGCCTCAACAGGGTACTGAGGGAGATGATGAGTCCATGGCGGGATGTCATTTTGTTCCACATTTTGGGGAGGCTCCGTAGTTGGCAACAACGTCAGTAGCAGGCACAGATCCTAGAGACCCTACCTGGATGCCAGGAGATCCGAGTGAGTTACTACTCTTCTCTCAACTCTGTTAGAGATGTTAGTTAATATTTATTTTTTTGTTGTTTTTATTTTTTTGATTTCATCTTGTTACTTCTCTTTTTATTTGTAACGATTGTTGAGGGATGGTGGGATTTGATTCATTGAGTGTGTGTGGACACCCTGTTGCTCCCCTTGGAGAATACTCGTGCTGAGCTTACTAAGGACGTCGGAGAGTTTTCAGCAACTGGTAGACATACTGATGCGTTTTCCCCTGTCTGGAAGGCAGAAAATTTAGTGTCCTCCCTTTATACTGAGCTGGCTAGATACAAGACTGTTGAGCACCTGATGAGGCGGAGCCGTTCTCACAGTGAGACCACATCCAGTGGCCATGATCATGAGCACTCCCATCATTCAGTACATTCAGAGCGTTGCCATAGTAGGAGTCATAGACATGGTCATGCAACCTCTGAGGGATCCCACAAGGATTGAGAGGCCATTTGGTCTTTTTGTAGTGATTTTGTTGGATGTTTATATGAGTTGTTTTTGTACTTTTTTAGCTCATTGAGCGTTTTGACCATGCCTAGTGCATGATGGCATTGTATATAAAACATGATTTCTATATATATATATATATCTCTTTTTGGATTCAAATCTTCCTTACATCTAGAGTTTTTTGTGGTTTGTTTCTCAGGTGTACACTAGATGCTTTAGAATCTTTGTTTTTATATACTTTTCAGAATGTATGCAATGGATGACAAGTGATAACAAATGTTGAACAAAATGTTTCTCTTTTTGTTTGTTTTTGTAATACTGATATGAGATGATGCAAACATATTGTAGTACTAAACTTTTGGCTTCTTTGGGAAATATTCGTTGCTTCTTCTTGTTTTGGCAAAACGTGATGAAAATGTAGTGATAATGAGATGAACTTGCCCCATTCTTAACTCCACACAACTAGTAAGATGTGAGGGCTCAACACCAAGAGCTAAGAAGGGCACAAATTGTATGAGTTTGACTAAATGGAAATGATGAGAGAAAGACAAAGTTTTGACAGATACCAAATTTAGACTTACATACTTACCTTACTCAAACCTGCTACATAGCTCACAATGGAACTTACTTTTTAGTTTATCTAGACTTAGATCTATAAATGGAAACTTGGTTGACAAAATATGGTTTCGAGGATTTGATCTCTTTGGAACTTGGATGCTTAACTTCATTTTTCACAATACACTTTGTTTTGAATTTTTAAAATACTAAGATTCATTTATTTGCATGAATATACCCCCTATGCCTTGCCCCATGCTACTAGTAAGAAGTATGGGCTTATCACCGAAGGAAAGACATAGGTGATTAAGGGCACTTCCTTCCTTTCCCAACCTCACACCACTAGTAAGAGATGTGGGCTCATCACCGAAGATTGGTAGGGCAAAGAGGTGTGTACAATAAAATATTCTATTTGTTTAGTATTTTGGATTCAATTTGACTTTGACATTTGTGATCTATAATTTTAAAGTATCCTTATTTCAAAGAGACGTAAGAGGGATAGATGTGACACCAAGAAGCTTCTAGAACAAACTGTAGGTAAGAACATCTTAACATAGTAGAAGAAAATGAGTATGACCAAGTATGCAAGCCTTGGTATGGTTTTTGTCAAGAATTTGTCTATCAAATTGATGAGATGATTTCAAAATCATTTAATGATATCATGAAAATTGAAGAGATATGATTTGAATACTTTTGCCAATATTTTCAGAAGCTTATAATAAATTTCTTAAGAATAAGTTCCTTGACTACAACATTTACGAAATAAATGAACAAAATGAACTAACTAAATGACTAGTGCAATGCAGGTTAACATAGTATACAAATGGTGATGCTGATCATTTATGCGTAAAATTGTTTAAGATGTAAGGAATTGATAGTTTCATTAAATTCATCACCTTCTAATGTGCACAAGAGATACGCACCATTTCTACAGTCCTTCATGACTTAGTATGGGCCTAGCAACTTAGGCCGGAATTTCCTTCCTTTACCGGTTTTCTTATCAATCTGGCTATCTAGTCTTAGAATGAGATCACCCTCGTATATTTCTCATTCGTAGAATTTCTTGTTCTATTTCTGGCATGTTCGGTTGGCATAGGCTCTGTGCCTTTACTCGGTGTTTAACCTAGCCTCATCAAGGCTTTCTAATTGAGAGAGTCGTGCCTCTCTATAGGATTCTTCTTCTAAGATCCCTTGTAATGAGATGCAGAGGCTAGGTATTTCAACTTCTAGTGGTAGAACTGCTTCGGATCTGAATACCAACAAGAAAGGGGTTGCCCCTATTGGTGTTCTTATTGATGTTTGATAGGCCCACAAGGATAGGTATAGCTTTAAATGCCAATCTTGTTTGTTCTCCTTAACTGTTTTGAGGAGAATGGTTTTTAATGTTTTATTTGTGGCCTCAGCCTGTCCATTGGCTTGGGGGTAATAAAGAGAAGCCATGTGATGGTTTATCTTGAATTTACTACATAGTTCATAGACTTCATCATTTTTGAAGGATGTTCTATTATCTGAGATAATGACTTGTGGGACACCGTACCTACAAATGATTTGATTTAGAATAAACTTAGCAATTACAAAACATGGTACGGTGGTGAGAGGCATGACCTCTACCCATTTTGTAAAGTATTATGTGGCCATAATTATGAATTTATGGCCATCTGTTGATGAGGGAGAGAATTTCCCTATCAAGTCCAGGCCCCACGTGGAAAAGGGCCAAGGGGTTGCAATTGCTTGCAGAGCCTGTGCCGGCATGTTAATCTCGTGGGAGAATTCTTGGCATTTGTGGCATTTGCGCAAGAAACTCTATTGCGTCATGTTCTAGGGTGGGCCAGAAATAGCCAATCTAATGTATCTTACGAGTAGTGGCATGACCACCAAAGTGGCCTCCACATACCCCACTATGGGATTCGTAAATAATCCTTACGGATTCTTCCGTGTCAACACATCTTAACAACATCTCATTGAAGGCTCTATGATAGAGCACCTATTCTAAGATGATGTATTTAGCAACAATAATGCATAACTGCCTTCTTTGTTGGGATGTGGCCCCTTCTGGGTATGTGTGGTCCATGATGAAATTGATTATATCTGTGTACCAAGGACATGCAGAGATAGGAGGCCTGGTTTTGATAAAATATACACACTCATCAGGGAAGTCTAGATCTACCAAATCACCTCCATTCAATGGGTTTTCAGCCAACCAGTCTACAATTATTTGTCCCTTAACAGATTTTTGGTTTACAAAGGTTAGCTCAAATTCACCCATTAATGTTATGAAACATCCAACCTTTTTAGATAAGGACCCTTGTATGAGGAATGTCCACAAGTGATCTATCTTTACGATCACCCTTGTTTCTTGATTCAGCATCAAATGTCTTAAGCATTTTGTCGCAAAGACTATGGCGAGGCATTCCCTTTCTACCTGTGTGTAACATGTCTCATAGTGTAGCAATGTCCAACTAATGAAGTAAAATGCATGTTCTCATTTATCATCATCTTCTTGAGCCAACATGCAAGCTAATGAGACATCAGTAGCTCGTGAATACATGATCAAAGGATGATCTAGTCTAGGGGGAATTAGCGTGGGCGGAGACAACGAGAAGCTTTTAACTGCTTCAAAGGCTTTGTTGCATTCATCGGTCCAATAAATGCTATAATATTTCTTTAATAAATTTTTGATTGGATGGACAACAAAACTTGAGTCTGGGATGAACCTTCGAATTGCACTGAGTTTCCCAAGAAATGATCTAATACCAGACTCGCCTGATGGTGGAATCATTTAAAGAACAACCCAAATTTTGGTCGGGTCGACATCAATCCCTCATGAAGATATAATGTAACCTAGAAGCTTACCTCCTATTACACCGAATACACATTTTTCTTGATTCAAGGGGACGCCATATTTGATCAATCATGAGAGAATGATACGGAGCACTTCTAGGTGATCACAACGCTTTTTGGCCTTGGATAGCAAGTCATCTATGTAGGATTCCATGATCTTATGAATAAGGTCAAGGAATATGTATGTCATTGCCCATTGGTATGTAGCACCAACATTCTTAATACTGAATGGCATGACAGCATAACAGTAAGTTCCCTCGGGAGTTATAAATGTGGTCTTGGCTTGATCTTCCTTGGATATTTTAATTTGATTATACCCTGAGAACCCATCCATGAGGGACAACAGCTATGTTATCTCATTTTAGTGATTCTAGCTAAAAATGAGATAACCATAGAAATTTTTTGGACATATCTCTTAAAATTCCCCTTTGAAGGAGATTTTCAGGTTTTCAGTTTTCAATGCATGAAAGCAAGTTTCTTGCATGTTACATGTCCCATATTCCCCGAAACCTGAAACCTGATGGTCTTGATAGTGTGTCAGGTTTTTCAAAATCCCCAAGCATCGGTACATGCATTATCTAATGCATGTTTCATGTCATATGTTTCCTGAAACCCAAAACCTGAATGAAGCCTTTGTGTCAAGATTTCGAGACTTAGAAGCATCTCAACATCTCATGCGTCATGCTTCATGTTTTCTGAAACCTGAAACCCGAATTAAACCAAACCCTTTGTGTTGGGTTTTCAGACACTCCACGCATGATGACATGTCATTAATGTCCAGTTTTCTAGTAGTTGGCACACTTGTCAAATGAGGTGTAATTAATGTTAGGGTTTTATAAATACATGGTTTTCCACATCATTGGTTACCTTGTATGTTTTTGATGCATTGGATTTTTGTGCATGCTTCTTCCACCTCCAGACCTGATTGATCTTCCCAGTCGATTTCACCTTCCATTCTCAATCATTTTTTGATCTTGTTGAAGGTATTCTTCTCCTCTTTTCATTTTGAATCTTTTTGGGGTTGTTTTTGAGGTGTGTTGTTTGGGTTTCCATTTATTTTTCCTCTTCCATTACTGGTTTAGGGTTTTAGGTTGTTTTTCTTGTTTCGTGTCTCTTTCATGTAGGCTCTCATTTGGGATTTCTCCCCCCCCCTTTTGGTTATTTACTTGTTGTAAGTTGTGGGTTTCAAAAGAATCTAAAAACCCATGAATGAACAAAGTGGGAAATTTTTCATGTTCTGACAGGACAGAGACCCGATATCCTTTTTTTGGGTTTTGTAGGCTACTCGACATCTTGCTTTCTCTTCCTTGTGTCAGGTCTTGATAGGTGTTCAACATCCTCTGAGTTCTGTAGTGTTTCAGGTATTTCTACTTGCTCGACATCATCTCACTTCTGCTTTGTGTCAGGTTTTCGTGAATGCACCACATGCCCTAACTTCCGACACACACCCTACCAGTGTTTCAGGTTTCTCAAAGTGTCTGACATCCTCCAAACTCCACCAGTATTTCAGGTTTTCATTGGTGTTTGACACATCCTAATTTCTGACACACAATCCAGTCTGTCAGATTTCCGAAGGTGTTCTGTAAGTTTCAAAACCAGAAAGGTGTGTCGGGTCTAGACACTTGTCCAGCAAGCTCTCACACCTGAATACTCTTTAAGAAGTCATCAAGGAATTCTCAATACTCTTCATGTCAAACCCTGGCCCATCTCAAGATAAGTCAAATAAGTCAAGAAAGATGAAGTATAAGTATCAGAAGATGGATTCTTCTTCTTATGTAAGCTACAATTACGACATCCGGGACACAGAGCTTGGTAATATAGATATGGAAGACTTCTGGAAAAGAATTGTGGATTCTTCTTAGAATCCATGGACGAAGTCAATAGTTGGTAGTGGTCTCCCTCTTGCAGCAGGATTTCCAATATCAGCCCAATGCCCTGAATTCATCCTAGCTTGCGCTTCCCACTATGACTCAGCCTCCCGCTCAGTAAGAAATCAAGCAGGGGAGTCTATAGTGAAATTGGACAGAGATTATTTTGATCAACTCCTAAATTTTCCCAACTTTACCGAATATGTTGATTTTAAATCAGCACAAAAGGCCTGGTACAAGGATCAGGAAGACTACATCAAACACGTAAATAAGAATTTCTTGTTCAAGGCTAAGCCCGTTGTTTTTAGGTTTCCTAAGTCGGTCCCTAGAAGTGATTTTATTCTTGAAGTCAGTGATATGATCACCCTATTGATCTGGTTGTTTGGACTCCCAGATTCAAAAGAATTCCAAGGGTGGATGTACCAGTTCATGGTCATTATAAAGAAAAATGACCAATGGATTGATTGGGGTAGCCTGATAAGAAATGAGATAGACTCCCAAATGAAAATGGTCTTGTCTACTGGAAAGTTCTATATGATGTCATATGTCACCTATGTGACAACCGACATGAGAAACTATCTAGGGATAGACGCAAAGGGAAACCGAGAAACGGAACACATATATCGGTACTTCCCACAACTGACAATAAAAGGCTCTGAAGACCAATTTAGAAGAGTGAATGATGAATTCTTCTACGAAAACATTTACAGAATGGATCCTGATCTGAGGAAGAGAAGGGTTTCCGATGAAGCATGGAAAAAAGTGTCAAAATGGGGTTGCATCTTCTTGGAATTCAATAATTTTACCTATCTTCGGGTGGTAAGGTTCCACAATAATCCTTTCCATTTTCCCAAGTTCCCAGGTGACAAACTGATCCTCATGGAGTTGGTCATATAGTTGTTGGATTTTCACAAATTCCAACAAAGCAGACACAAAGCCATTGTCTCCTTCCCCATTTCCATTAGAAGGTATACATGTTCCACTGTGGTTAAGGCCAAGAATGTGGTGCATGAACTTCAAGACAAATTGAAGAAACACATGAAGATGAGGGAGGGATTCAACATCTAGGGAGTCCTCAAGTCATATGGAACATTGTACCTGTATGTGCCCACTGTGGAAGATATTTGGGTTGATCTTCGTGATGAAGTTTTCATATGAAGAAAAGACAACAATAGACTAACACTTGAATAAATTCAGATGTTAGATCTAGTTGATATCCCTGAAGGTACCATAGATAATGAAAGTGTTATGGAACCTAGGTACGAACAGTCAGATGGAGACCAACTTGGATTCCCAGCCATTAATTGGTATGTTGCTGAAAAGGCTTCTATCACTGAAAGAGCTGCTCAGACTCTTGTCTACACCAATGCATGGCTCATTTCCTAGGGAATGAGTTATAAGGAAAAGAGTTTTTCAAATATAACTACTTTAGAAGCAGGACCCTCCAAGGGATAAAAGGAAAAGGATAAAATCCCTACCAAGAGGCAAATAAAGTTTAAGTTTGTCAGGAAAGGAGAAAAGCAAGGGGCCGAATCATCTGCTACTCCAACACAAATAGTTGAGATCTTGGATTCACCTCCTCTGCCAGAACAAGGAGAAATTCTTTCAGAAATTGAGGTTAGTCAACCTCTTGTTTCTCCTTTTGTTGATTACGCATCCGAGGTAAGCCTTTGTCTTGCTTCTCAAGCTTTGGCTTTAGAATCTTTACCCCCTCTCTCCCAATCTTCCTCGTCTCATATTTCGATGCCACTCTCATCAGCCATGGCCAACATTTTCTCTTATCTCTCACCTCTCTCTGTTGGACCTACGATGGCTCTAGAAATGCCTCCTCCTTCCGCACCTTCATTCCCTGAATCTATTCCCATAATCACTACACTTGCAGTTAACATGACTCTGCAAGTAAATATTCCTCCACCCATAGATACAACCATAACACCTCCAATAGGAGCAACTTCTTCCATTTTACCTCAATGGTTGTTCGATCAAACTCCAAGGAAGAGGAAGGTGGTAGTTCTCCTATCAGCCTTCGATTTCAGTTCACTCAAGGCTACTCCTACCAAATCTGCCAAGAAACCCAAAACGGTTTCAAGAGTTTCAGTGGATGCCTCAGGGCATAAGTTTGCAGAGATTGCCACTCTCGTGACTGAAAAAACAAAGGAGGATATAACAGTGACTGATTATCAGATTACAAGGGTTGATCTGGGAAAAGTGACAATAGAAGGAGCACAACAGGATGCACAAGATTCCATGAACGTGCTTTGCCAAAAGCTGAAAGAAACAAAGGTAAGAAGGGATGAGATAAAGGAGAAAGTTGAACAGTTAACAGAGGTACTACTCAAGCTTTCAAAGCCTTCGCAGTCAACACTGTCATCTTCTACCCCTACACCTATCAGGTTCGATTTCTCATCGGTGCATATGATTGGAAAGATCAATGAGAAGGGGAGAATGGTTAAAGAATGGATAAAGAGGCTACTCCTATAAGGAAGAGAGGTCATAAATGACACAGTGGAAGTTTATAAATCCTTGGAGGAAATAAAGAAAGATGGTGACAAGATGGATGATGAGTTTTCACAAGAATTCGGGAACCTTTAATTAACTTTGGAAGCCCTCAATGCACTGAAAAAGTTCCATCCCGGATCTTAACAAAAGAAGGAATTATTCCACATGGGGATAAGCATTTCTAGATTGCCAAATCCATCAGATTCGGGATAAAGAGTCTTAGTGAAGTTTGCAGCAAGTTAAGGGAATCTAGAGATTAGTCGGTTGATGCCACCAATGACATAGAAGAGGAAATGTCTAGGATCTTCACCAAGGTGTTGGGCGAAAGCTCAGAGATTCTACCTGCTGGCAATCTCTATAAGTAAATTCAGGAATTAATTTAGCATGAACCAACTTCCATCTTTGATCTGACAGCCATCGATAAGTTCATAAGGATCAAGAATGTTTTGGAATCACCAAGGAAGCTCAATAAGAAATTGAAGAAACTCCCTGGTAATGCAAGTGACACTCAAGAAACTTGCGAGGTCCTAAGTGATTATTCTAGTGCACTAGATGAAGATGAGATGCAGAGCATAATCTGGAACTTCCAAGAATTTTGAGACAAGTAGGCTTTGCTGGAAGAAGACAAGGATGACGAAGAGGAATAAACATAATGTTTCATGTCATTTCTATCAAGAAATTGTCATGTCTTTTTCATTTTCATTTCGTCACATAGGAAGAAAATTTAAACTTGTTCTCCTGCGTGAGAGTCAATAAAAATAGGAATCTCATTAAAAGACTATTTTCTAGGATTTATCCTATTTTCTCTCTGCTCTCTCTATTATAAATAAGGGATGCTTGTGTATTTCAAAGGGAGACTTTTTAAATATTAAGAGTTATTGTGAAGAAGAAGAAAAGCTTTGTATTTTCTTTTTAATCATTAAAGAATAGGAACAGGTGTTATTTTACAAACTTTGTGTTGTGGGATTCATCTATCTTGAGATATTGTTCTTACGTCCAAAATCTTGAGCTATTATTTGTTTAGTATTCTTAATCATTTTAATCATTTCAAAATATTACACTCATTATCTAAAACTCATATAAGTATTTCTTGATCTGTGTTTACTTGAAAGAAAATACATTCCTCTCATTCCCTTCCCACTTTGTTTCATCTATAATAAGTTTCCTTTCTAATCCATTGCATTTCTGAAGTTGTAATATCTCCACTTCGGGTTGATAAGTATTTCGGGATTGTATCCCAACCCCAATGGTTAGAATAGTGTGGATATTATATATATTATTTCTGTTGTGTTTTAGATTAGTAATAAACAGGAAACCTCACCTGTCTTTGAGGAGGGATTTGATCCTGTGCACTGTGGTTGAACCTCATATTTTGTCCTGACAAAATATCCAACCAACAAGCTCAAATCTAGTTGTTGCATCAACAATAACGTCGATGGATGGTAATGGGAAGTCATCTTTGGGATAGGCTTTGTTAATGTCCCGAAATTCTATGCAAATGTGTATCTTCCCATTATTTTTGAGAACGGGGATGATATTGGATACCCATTGTGAATAGCTGACTAGTTTGATGAACCCCACTTGGAGGAGTTTCATCACTTCCTCTTTCACCATGAGAGCCACTTTTGGCTTCATTGGTCTTGACTTTTGATTGATTGGCTTTGCATCTAGTTTGGTGACAAGATTGTGTACCACGATATGTGGTGTAATTCCCGTCATTTATTTGTAACTAAATGTAAAAGCCTTTTGATGTTCTTTGAGGATTTGAGTATGTATTTCTATCTCCTCTGGAGTTAAAGAGGATCCCAATTTCAAAACCTTTGGTTCTTCCTCTGTTCTGATGTTTATGTCGATGGTTCCTTCAATTAAGGAGGTGTTGCCTTCCTCAAACTCGAGAGGGGCCGGGGGTAATTCCAAACTCCCTTCATTCTCCACCTTGTAGATTTTGAGATTATCTTTCGGGGGAGATTCTATCATGGGGTTTCCAAAATAGGAAGAGGAGCATGGGATTAGAGATAAATCAACTATGGAATGAGTGAGATGCAACTCTGCAAAGGTGTTTAGATATTCAAGGGTCACCTTATCACTATCAGAGTGGTCTAAAGTAGACTTATTCTGAACTTCCACATGTGTTGATATCGGGATTATTGGTACTTTATAAACCAAAGGTTCAGTACGTATTAACACCATGAAATTAGTATTTTCCAATTCATCGCTTTGAGTGAATCGGGAAGCTGAAGTTGCTACAGAATCAGCGAGAAGGTTTTGTTCTCGTGGGATTTCTTCAATTGATATGAAATCAAATCCCTTCGTTAGTATTAGTAATTTCATTTTATAGAGTTGCAGGTGTTGTGCTCTAATCTCAAATACCTCTGATAGGTGGTTTGCAACTAATTACGAATCTCTGAGTACTCTGATATTACTAATGTCCATCCTTTTGGCAATGATAAGGCCAAGAAGAAGGGCTTCGTATTCAGCCCCGTTGTTTGTGCATTCAAAGTTTAATTTGAAAGTGAAAGGTAGAACCTTTCCCTCGGGCGAAGTAAGGATCACACCTACCCCAGCACTGAAACGACATTTTGCTCCATCAAAGTGGAGAGTCCAATAATAATTTGGAAAAATGGAATTTGGGACACCCTTAGTCTCTACTTCCCTTGTCTTAATTACTTCCACCATACAAAATTTGTCCACGGGTATGGAACCAATTCCTAGGGTATGTCCTATACCCATAGAATCAAATAGCAAGAGAATAGGTAGATCTTTCTCCAGTAATTTGATAATTTTTGCAGTGGTTCCTAGCGAAATTGTTTCTATAGTGATGGACTCATCTTTGATTGTTGGGATGCCTTTTATTAAGTTTGTGACTTCTAGTTCTATCATAGGCACCAGCTTCACTTATGGGTTTGTATTGACTAGTTTGTTGAGCTGATTTGTCGGGAGCTCAAATTTAGAATGGACACCTGGTCTTTTCTTCAAATCTTCTAGGTGGATGTCGAAAGCTCTTGGGTCACCTTGTGCTACAAAGACCTTTCCTAGGTGTAGAAATATTACTTCTTGAAATAATGTGGAAGGGATTGCCTTCATGTAATGTATCCAAGGGTGACCGAGAATCATATTATAGTTGGTTTCCCGATCTATAATATAAAATTCAATGAGGATTTTTTTGGGTCCTAAAGTGACCGGTAGTACTATAGTCATGATTGAAGTTACCTTGAGGCTATCATAGCCCCTTAGCATGTTTTGTGTTGAAGAACAGTTCGTTTCTCCATATCCTAGTTTTTGAATAAAATTGAAGGGGATTATGTTAGTTATTGCTCCATCAACGATCATTGCATGCTTAACATAGTTGTTATAAACCTAGACCTACAAATGTAAGGGTGGATCACCTCTATGTGAAATTTCAGCATCCGTTTGCATTTTACTTATGTCGAATATAAACTCGATATCCCTATATGGCTGCCCTGGAGGGTAGACGTCAAAGTCTACATGGTTTACTTTCATTTTGGGGGGAGGGGTGATGTTGACGAGATGACCAAGACCTAATTATTCTAAAAGAGTAGCTCTATGAGTGGGAGAGTTCTTCAACAAATCCAAAAATGAAATGTGAGAGAAGCTCTTTGTTAATTCATTAATCAAATCATAGGTTCCTACTAGTTTTATTGGTGTTTGCTAAGAGTTATCTCGTATTAGCGAATAGGTTGGAGTTGGCTGAGAAGAGTAATCTCATGTTCTTGTTATAGTTTCTACTTGTAACTCAGTGTCTAATTCTACCAGTCCAACTATTTTGGCTTATGGTCAAGTTCCTAATTGGGGTGTGACCTTTGGATTTGATGAAGTTGAAGCTTCATGGTTGTTGTTCCCCGTTATGACACCTTTGTTTGTTCCAGTTGGATCTAACCTATTGTTGTTAGAATGATTCGGGAGAGGATCATTGAAAATATTGAGAGGTGCATTTTGAGGAGAAACTGATCCCTGGTAGGTATTTGATGTGGTTGGTATGGAATTTTCCAGAAACATATCTACAAAGAGTTGTCTTTGATCTTTTGGTAAACGTTCCAAGAATTTATTATAATCGCAGAAAGTTTTAGTATCATGACCTAGTATTTTGTGGAAGCCACAATATAAATTGGGATTATAGTTATGTGGTCGTTGGTTTAAGTTTTGTTGTGGCCCAAAGTTTTGATTGGGCTGCTGATTGTTATAATTGTAATTTTGAGGTTGTTTCCTTTAGTTTTGGTTTTGATATCGATCTGGGCCTCGGGTAGGGCCTTGTGACTGGATTTGCTATTTTTTTTGTTGCTATTGTTTTGTGGTTCTGGTGGATGATTAAAATCCACCGATCATTGGACTAAAGTTGTTATTGCATTAATTATTAGCAAGTGTCAGGGTGTTCACAACATTTGGTCTTTTGGCTTGATCAGTGACTCCATCTGTTGTAACCGCATGGTTTTTGTTAAGGATTTTGGGTCCTTGATTGGTTTTTCCGGTGTTGGGATAAGTCGTAGTGTTTGGATTGGGAGTAATTAATCTGCCATTCATTCCATAAGTCTTATGACCATTGTCTATTTCCGTTTGATCTATTCGGAGAGCACTCTCAAGTACATCATCATAACTCCTTAGTGGGAACTTTTGGACTTCTTCCGTTATCTCTCTGCCGAGAGAATGAAGGAATAAATTGCATAGTTCCATCCGATCCATGTTTGGAGCACTTGTTGATGAGTAGAGGACTGTATGCCATCTTGGAATGAAATGGGCAGCAGATTCATTGTGCTCTTGTTTAATGTGTAAGAACTCCCTGATCCCCATTCTTAACAGTTTGTTCATTTCAAAAGCTTTGATGAATTTTGACACAAGTTGTTTGAACAAATGTATCGAGGCTTCGGGTATCCTATAATACCAATAAAGGGAAATACCTTCTAATATTTTAGGGAATATTTTAGCAACAACCGCATCATAAGGGATCAGTTCTCAAATGTCTGTGGCATAGGCCTTCATATGTGCGTTTGGAAATCCCTCCCCCTTCAATTTAGGAAAATTAGGAAGAGGTCTTAGAAGCATGATGCTTTGTACATTGAAATATAAAGTCTCTTTTAAATATTCTGAGTAAGTCCCTACCGCATAGGTTTCAACCATAGATGGTGCTTGTTGATGGAGTGGAGGTGGAACGAGTTGTTGATATGGCATAGCATATGTATTTGCAGGGGTGTAAGGAAACCCCTGTGGTTGAGCGAACATCCCGAGAGAAGAGAACATATCTCCCTATAGTGATTTTGAATAAATGTTTAAGTAGGGAGGAGCATTGCACTGATATGGATTGTTTGGTACTAAACCAAGAGGTATCTTATTTTCAAGTGGAGCAACGTCTAAAAACATGGTTCTATTTGGTGTTTGTTGTGGATATCTATAGGATTGTTGAGGAAGCATACCTACGTGCTTGTTTGCATAAGGAGGTCAATCTAGATAGGATGATATGGAGGGTTGGGAGTTCCTGCTTGCCCCGAGTGTGAAGCTTGATTGGCTTGAGCAAGTTCTAGTCCTCTAACCCTTTCAACCAAAGCCAAGATGACTTCAATTGGTGATGATACAGTGTTCTATCATGGTGGCTATTGCGGCACCCCTTGAGGTTGTCAAGGGATATAGTACCCTACTATGAATTGGTCATTACTATGCTAAGCTTCACCAAGAGTATTTCCATGGGGGTGTTTTCTTGGAGCAGGGTGTCGGGTTGTGTTTGCAAACTTCCTATAGGTGGATACATGTTTTGGAAGCATTGTTCACTTCTAGCATAACATGCTAAGTACTCCTCATCCGAGAATGGGAGTGGATCTAAAATGAAATGGATTTTCTAGTAAACGTCATATTGTTAGAGCCTGAGGGTTCTGATTGTTGTGTTTGCATGAGTTGGTCCAAATCCTCAATTCAAAATGAAGAACTAGAGATAGTTCTTTGGGGAGGAGTTTGTGATGACAAGTAGTTGCTTGAGTAGTTGTCAGCCCATGCAGAAAGTGATGGTGACTGTTGTCTACTCATCTGACCATAATATGCTTTGAGACCTAAGAGAGGTCTGTCGTATGCGTCGTATCCCAACATATTTGGGGGGTATATAAATACCCACAGAATAATGGGAAGGAATGAAGCTGGATGATGGAAATGAAAATGAAAAAGGAGTGTTTGTTAGTTTCACGTCAGGTTCACCAATTTTGTATGAGATAAAAGTGACAGGTGAGCATGAGAATCATCAAGCAGCTTTTCTTCGTACCCGGCCTCCCAAGGTTGTGCTGAGACAGCCGGTGAAATATAATATATGCAGCTATGGAAAAATTAGTTGGGAAATCCTATATCCTCGATACGCAATAACGGGATCTATGAGTCTAAAGAAAAGAAGGCTCTTATAACCTAAACTGGTGTTATGGATTGGTTTAACACTATAACTGTTTGGAGGCTCCAATCAATGTTGAGCTCTACCAAGATCCTATCTTTCGGTAGTTGGACTCGTGGAAAGTGACCTCTGGGTGCTTCGTATATATTTCCAAACAGGGTCATGAAGGTGGTAGCGAGAGATGTAGTGGATTTACAGGAAACTATGGACATTTTTCTAGTCTAACCCAAAAAGTATTGGCTTCATTAGTTTCTATGTTCAACACAGAAAGTTGTGTGATGATATCCGGAGGGAGTGGTGAGGATACAAATACCAGTGTATGTAAAATGGTGTAAATGCGTAATTGATTAGCAAGCCCATTGGGTTGTGGGACCTGGGGATCACAACCATGAGTTCATGGTTGCTGAGGACCATTTATGGTCATGTGAAGAATCAATCTCTTCTTCTGACTATCCAGTATTTATAAGCTTTTTCAACATCTATGTTTAATATCAGGAGTTGTGTGATCTTCTCGAAATACCTCACGGGTGTCCTAGCAACTTGTATGCGTAAGCCTGTGTTTATGTCAACGATAATGTCTCCTGCATCTGGCTGAGGAACTAATGGATCACAACCAAATTTTTACTCTCTTTCAGGCTCTTGTATGGTCATATGGACATCCTATCAAGGCAATCTATAGTTGGTTTGATTAGACCATAATTTGTATGCTTTATCATCTTTGATGTTCAATTTTCTCAACTACTCACTAATTTCTTGCGGGTTTGTTGTTGTTTGGAAGACGTGGATCCTAAGACCTTGATCTATATCCATTAATGTTGTGTAAAGATTCAGCTGGGGTATCAATGGTTCGAATATGTAATCCCTGGGCTCTCTTGGTCCCGTAATAGTCATGTAAGAAATAACCAAACTTAACTGAATGAAGTAAACTAATTATGAAAATGAATCTACGTTATGCTTGTTCTTTTTGTATTTTCAGAGACATAAACTTGAATTATTTTAAAGAGAAACTAATCTAGTAAATTCAAATAACAAGTAACTAATCTAAGAATAAAGCTAAAACAAGCAAGATAGCGAGATGTAGCTATTTACCTATGCACTTGTGAGTTGATACAAATATAAATATCTCACTATAACTTGATTGAAAGTCCTCCAATCTTACCTCAGAAGTGAGAAACAAATCATAGCTTCTCAGAAGCTATCATTCCCCACAGCTTCCCTGGTAATATTGAAAGCAAGATTTAACTGAAATGAAATGATTTGCTACTCTATTTGATATATTGTAACTACAAATTTGACAATTCAAACCTAGAGTCTGCAGAACAAAGGAAAATCCAGTCATATTGTATCTTTTCCCCTCAGTGTGATCTCTTTGTTCCTTTGTGTTCTCGTGAATCCATAAAGGGAAGAATGTGACAACGGCAGTAGGAGAATATATTTGAATAGTGGTAGCTTGGAGGTAAACCAAAAGGAATGCAAGTAGGAGAGAGATAGCGTAAGAGAACAGAGCTTGGCTATATGATTCCTAGCAGGATTGTTGCAGGGATACGACAAGACACACCTAAAATTCTAGGACCTATTCTTCATGTGAAGAAAAAAAACCTATAGCTCTAAGCAGAACCAAGTTTGAAATGAACTTAATCTATAACTAATGTTGTATTATGCTAAGCTAGTTGTTTGGAGAACAACAATGGAACAAAATGAAACTAGAGAGACCAAGTGATCTCTAAACCAAAAAAAATGGGGAGACTTGAACTAAGAGGCTAAGAACTTATGCTAAGTCTAAACCTGTTGAGACTTATTAGGGAACTTCCAAATACACTGAATAATAAAACATAGAGAGAGAGGGGCCATTTGCTTGTAAACAAGCTCATTATTTATAGCATTCTTACTCACTAGAAGAAAATTCCAAATTGCCATGCTTTAACATTAAAAATGGAGCACTACTATTACAAAGTGGTTAGAAACTCTAAACAAAGCAGAAGCAGCTGAGAGTTGTAAGTGCAACTTGGTTTTTCACATTGTTGAGTGTGCTAGAAGGTTCTAGAAAATTTGGATAGGACCATCTCCCTATGCAAGGCAGCAGTTATAAGACTGCCACCCTGTCCTTGGCGGCAGTTACGGGACCGCCGCCCAGGCAGGGCGGCAGTCCTGTAACTTAAAGATAAAAATGCAAGGAAATGGGGGGGGTAGAGGTTAGAATGAAGCATGCAAAGGTTAGATAAGGCATTTTAGGATGAAAATGTATACTTGGTGATCTTTTCTGGATTCTGAACACCTTGCAAAGAGATGTGAATCATCATTGGGGTTTCCGTAACCTCTTTCCGATAATACAATACATATAATTTTGGGTACGTACAGTTTTACAATGGTTGACAACAAACCGATACTGGTGGTTTTCAAGTGGTTTACCACAAGCCACATCATGATGTGCCAAGTAATATTTTTATCCCTCATCAATATCTCACTACAAGGAATAACATACGAAACACAACTCACCAAACTGAACAATAGAACACATACTAGAAAATTTTCACATTTCATCCTATAAGAATCACAATGTTCTTAATTGTATCCACTGTTGTTGATCACTGCCACTCGATCTTGAACAACATAGGAAACTTCCACTTCCACTAGAAGTTTCCCTCTACTTTAGTTTTTTAGGCTCAGAATGGAATTGGAAAATTGGTGTCATGTTACCCCCCATAATGTGAAATTTCCACACATGAACACTGAGAAACAAACAGTATCGAAGTACATACTACTGAATAGATCTTTTTGCAAATGGTCACCATTGCAAGTGAACATATTGAAAAGTGAATCATCTTCCAATGAATTATGATAGTCAAAGGATCAATTTAGTTAGAGGATCACTGATAGTCATATGTGCTCCAACACAACTCTTTTCCAGTATCCACCAAACACCACACAAAGCAACAGGAACACAATCAAACTGAAGTACACTGAAAATCATATATTCACACTATATATGCCACCACATCTGCTATATAGCCTCATTGTTATTGACATGACGAGAGGATTGTTTTTCCTCCATCCTCATATGCATCCGTCCTCTAGTGAAAAGTTGCTAACTCAACTTGTTTTAGCTTTGAGGGTCTTTGAACAATTCACCCCCATAAGATGGACATTGCATGCAAGTGAAAATGCATCCAATTATTGAAAAATGAGGCAATTTTGTTTTTTGAAAATTTTACACTTTTGACTTTAACTATAAATCTTCACTATGACATTGATGCTATAAATAATACTACATATGTCATAGTATGAAACTAACTCAAACTAACTTACTTTATGACATTTTGTTATTTTTTATTTTATTTTTTGACAATACTATTATGACATACGATTGACACAAATATTCTCTTTTTGATAATAAAAGACTATAATAATAGTTTAACAAAATGAAGACAATTAAAAATTAATATTTAATTACTTTTTATTATAACAATTATCATACAACTCAAACTATGATAGAAAAGTGAGATGTTTTAAGAACCATTATGAACATATATACTTTATTGGCATAGACCACAAAAAGGGAAAAAAATCGACTCTAGACCACCAAAGAACCTAAAGTCAATAAACTCTTAATACCAAAAATTTTATGAAACCTAAAATACCTATTCAAAAAGGTAAGAATTAAGATATGATATGGAGCTTGGGACTCTGATAAGTTGCTACCAACTGGGCTGAAGATGCCACAAAGAGACACATCTTGCAGTTGCTTCTAGATATCAATGTTGAATTGGTGGGTGAGTTCGAGATCCATAGTCTCTACATCAAGTTGTATCCACTATACCACTCTGCAGATCAACTATACAACTATGTGACCCAATTTGGCTGAGTAGAGTGTGAGGATCTATTGGTAGATTGAAAACTAATTTTATTTGCTCCTTGAGGCATGCATAGCTCAACTTAGATCATCTTTGGAGATCATAGACTTAAAATGAAAATATCAAAGCAATAGACATGTGTACTGAAAATGGTAGTGATAATATCAATTGTGAGAGTCATGTCTGGGGTGGGTCGACCTATCCAACTGAGCATATCTAAAATTTTACTTGTTATGCAAGTATCTTGAAATAAATGAAGTGACTCCAAATCAGGTGATGATAGAAACATATGAAAAAGAATTTTGATTGAAAATGCAAGTGCTCTAGCACCAATACAGTCTCTTCCAATCACGAACAAAATAAGGAAAATCTAATACTTGCATATAGAGAATTTGGTATACAATTTTTTCAAATCAAGAATCACATCTATAGGAGCAACAACAAAATTGTACTACTCCTTTCCAATTGTATTTAGGCATCCATCTATCAATTAGAAATGATCGCTAAATACCAAATCTTGAATTTGGTTCAAAATTGAGAAAAAATAATACAAAACAATATAATATTCATGTATTTCATATGGAGAGACATCACAAATAAATAGGTGAATACACTCCTATAAACTAGGAGATAATTATAACAATACGCCCAAACTAACTCTCACAGCAAATTATCTACTTGAGTTGTTATAACTCACAAAACTAACTTATTAGATTTTTCCACACACAATTACCATTGAGCACTAATAATTTCCTAACAACACTTCTATTTTATACAAGTCTCGCATTACATACTACTTATCATGCATATCACATAGTGCACATCTTCACATTATTTGACTATTTACACATCTAGCATTGCATTTTATACACTGCATATCACACACTTTACACATCACATGGTCATTTATTGTCCACATGTATACTACGTCATCTTTTACGCACTGCACTCACTACCCTATGATGCACTTTAGTTCCTTGGTCCATACTCAATTGCCGAGGGTTTACCAATCAAATGGACCTTATCCTCATTACGTGTTCATCATTCATTATTTTTTCATGTGACATTTTGAGGTTAGTGTTGAGAAGATAGAATATGACACTAAGGAGAGGGCACACAAGATATTTGTGCATGGTAGCAAGGCATATTTCAAGGCATGAAAGGATAGGGAAGGAAACGCTCACAAAAGACAATTTGATTCAGGACTTAGCCATTTTCATGGTTACGGGCTATTTTTGGAGATAGCGTACGGAGCACACATCAGGATAAAGACTTGTGCAACACGTAAATGTTATTTTGGGAAGAGTGTCTATTAAGTGTCATGCATGAGTTCGAGTTAATAATATGATTACTACTACCAGTTAGCGCACTTACATGTGTGCATGTTATTGTAAAGGCACATTACTATTTTTAGCATGCGACCTATTTTGGGAAGTGCGTAAGAGGTGAAGGGAAAGTCTCCACACTTATAAATATGTATTAATCTGTGTAGTTAGAGAGACATTGTGTATGAGCTATTGTGGAGTTATGCTGCCAGATCTAATGCGCACATAAACTTATCATACTACTTATTGTAAGAAGCTTCTGTATTTAATGTGTCTTAATATAATGGAGTGTATTGGGTGAATAATGGTGTTAAACATGACTATAACTGGTTCTTGCATGGTTAACTTCATTATGTTTATCATTTAATTCATGATTCTTTTAGATCTAGATCTGGAATATGCTCTATGGAATATTTATGCTATTTATGGATATGAATACATTACATCTTCATCATGTTCACACCCTGTAAAAGTAACTCTAAGGAGGGGCATGGTACCTTTTCGTGCTTTGGGTGAGTGCTCAACTCAGGTTGGGTGATGTGCCAGTGCGGCCGGGTTATTTGTGGTAAATTCTAGGCGACATCATTGGTTCCGTTGCTGGGACCTCTTCTTCAATTGTTTTTAAGATGGTTCATGATGAAGACGTATCGGTTGACCCTAACAAGTTTCCAAGAGTGGATAAAAGATCTAGAAGAAGAATACGCATGGAGGTTTAGCACTGGATTTGAGATTAACACACGCACATGGGTGGAAAAGAAGCTACATGACTATTTATATGAGAGCTTCTTTGCTATTTTCCTGATAGAACTATACGAGAGGCTGGTTGCTTATGTGTCTAAACAAAATTAGAGGTATCGCACACTTTTATGGACACGAGAAGAAATTCAGGCCCTGTATGATGCTGATCTGATTTGGACACGTGATGTGGATACTTGGTTCCATGGTGTTTTGAACAGATATATTCTGGAGTACTCAATTTCCACTTATTCTTTCCCAGAGGTAGCTAAGTTCCAATTTTTACGGTATCCTAGGGGAAGTTACTTACAAGGCATTCCACTGGCGATCAAGATTTTGATGGTAACCCTAAACTTAGAGGCAAATCTGATGGCTAGCCAAACCTGATCAAGGGATCATTTTTGAAAGTTCCCAAAACATCCCTAAATGGTGTCAATGCAGAAGATCATCTCGAGAGCTTTCCAACGACCGTAAGAACGCGAAAAACGGACATCGGGAGCTCTAGTTATGACCGGTCAAATTTCGGTCAACGGGAAAGTCAACTCTAGTCAACTGGTCAATAATGGACCAATCGCACTGCGACACGTGGCGAAAAGGAAAAGGGGAGTTGTTTGTTGGTTTTCGATCGATTATCCTATCGAGGGTCGACAAGTGGTATTTATTGCCATATTTCATTTGGAATGTCATTATATTACTTGGGTCGAAATTATATTATCTTGGTAAGTCCAATTTCCATATTCCATGCATTTAATCCAAATCCATATTACATTTTCCACGCATTATATTTGGTTTAACCACCAAGCATTATTCAAGGTGCCTAAAAATACTGTCTATACATAGCCATGCACATCCTTATCCAAACAGCAAATAAACCCACAAAAACAAGCGGCTAAAATGGCTCACAAGCCAATACAAAAGCACCCCCTTTGCATTATTAAATACCTCCCTTCATCCACGCACCCACAATGTGGGATAAACCTCTTGAAATCCACCTAAGGAGAAGGAAGTGGAGATATGGGGGGGATTTGAACCGTGGTCTCCATGCTAAAAGATAAGGGCTTTGACCGCCGTGCCACTTGTTTAGAAACAATATAAAAGGAGCTATATTGTATTTGAATAGAGGGGTATAGGTCTCTGCAAGTAGCATAAGGAGGCAGTTTAAGAAAACGCCATTTTTGAAGGCCTTGCACTTAGATTGAGTGTTTAAAGTAAACCGATGAAATGAAGGAAATTCTGAGATGATTCCAACGATGTAATATTTGATCTTTTTTGTTTATTTTTAACCTATTTTTGGAAGCTTTGAATGCATATTTTAACAGGGATCTTCAAGACAGCTAGTTGGAAAACATGAATTTCAATGCACTTCTAGTTCGAATTGTGACTTGGTGTAAACATGAAAAGTGTTCAGAATTCAGATCTGATCTTAGTTATATGATTTTTTTTTCATATAATATTTTTAAATCTCCATTTGTAGGTGTTTTTCTAACACAGTTGCAGGGAGATCACATTGTAAAAACACTGTAGGATCCACAGATCATTCTTAGGACAGTTTCTGCTATTTTTTAGAGTGCTTGGGACATTGATCAGCTCATTTGCAGGTTTTGATTCATTATTGATTGTTTGTAAGAGTTATTTTACTTGAATTTCAATATTATTAATGGATCGGTTCAATCTGAACCCAGGGACGTAGGAATTTCCGAACCCCGTAAACAATCTCTTTTGTTATCTGAATGTTTTTCAGTTCTAATCATTTATTTGCTACACAAGTTTTCTACACTTCTATGGATGCATAATAATCATAATTTAATCAATTTTTGGAGTTTAGAATACTTAAAATTGTTTAAAAAAAGCACGATCTTTGGAAACTTATGAAAGTGAAAAAAAAAACAACACTCGTTTTCAGATCAAGTTTGGTATCAGAGTAGTTAGATTGCCGGATTAGCTTCTAATTTTGTTTGAAAATTTGGCTTCAGTTTCAGTATTGATTTCACTTTTCAGTGTGCAGACATTTTGGGGCTTGTTAATCTTCTTTCGCAGTGTGCAGTTTTGGAAGTACAGGTTGTGTTTGCAGGAACGAGGAATCATGGGCAAATCATCCAAACATGAGCAACTGGATGAGCTTGAAGCCATAAACCGCCAACTCCAAGAAGAAAACTCTTTCTTGAGAGATAAATTTCATTCCTTGGAAGAGGAAATAGTGCGGTTAAAATATGAGTGACAATCCTCTATAACCAAGAAAGAGGAGTATGCCAACAAGATGTTTGAAGAGAGCAAGAAGTTGATGGGCTTTGTTAAAGAGTTACAGGAAGAAATACGAACCAAGGATGCCCTCTTGGAAAAGCTACAACAAGGTGAACACAAGAAGGAAATTCCTTCCAAATCAGATGTAGGTACTATGATAGAAGAATGCACTGTAAGTTGTTCACATTTTAATTCTTCCTCTCATTCAATTCTAGATGTTCCTTTGGGTCAGTTTGAAAAACACACTAAGGGAATTGGGTCTAAGCTAATGGTTAAGATGGGATTTAACGGAAAGGGCCTTGGTAAAAATGGACAAGGTGATGCTAACCTAATACAGGTAGAGGATCAGCCTAGGTTTGTAGGTTTGGGCTATTCTAGTGGGAAAATGGAAATTGGAGAAAGTTCCAAAGCAACTGAAGGAAGACAAGCTTCCAACAGCCAAGGATCTACACCACTAGAATTGCAGGATTTCGCCATCAGGAGGAACAATGAAAGGTGTAAGAAAACAGGTAAAAGAGGTAATCATATTCCACCTCCTTCCACTTACACTAAAAATAGCACTAAGGGAAAATCAAATCCTAAAACTTCTAATACACTCTTTCAGTTGGAACAATATAGCTTTGGTAGATAGAAATATGCTTTCCCTTGCACATTTTGTGAAGGTACTAATCATTCTGTTGCATATTGTTGGAAGAGGAAAAAATTGATTAAGAAGTTAATGCCTTTTGTGAATGATAAGGCAGGTGCTAAAGACCAATCTCACCAAGGAAAGGCGAGAAATGGAAAGAATGTTACATCTCCTAAACAGGGGAATCATTCTCGTAGACAGAGTTCTGAGAATAGTAAAATGGGTAAGACTCCTAAAAATAGGGAAGTTAAATTTTGTTCCCATTGTAATAGGAATGGTCATGATGTTAAGGTTTGTTGGTTTGTTTCTAAACAACAAAATTGGAAAGTTGTTAAAAAGAACAATATTGTAAAACCAACAGTGCTAAACCTAACTAAAACTCATTTTGGTACTGAGAAGGTAAAACAACCAAAACAGAAAAACCCAAGTGATTGGTTTGGAAAAACACTCCTCAACTTTATATTTGCACTACAGTAAATTGTTGATAGTAGGCAAGCAAAAAAAAATTCAGAGCTATATTTTAGGGATTCCTATTGATTGATAAGGATTTGTTCCTAAGTTGATATTTAACCTTTGAAAATGAATGGAAACAGCTGAAGAGAAGATTTGAGTGATAGGTTCATCATACTCATGTTTTGTTTTCTCATATTGGTTGGTAGTTTCATTGTTGAAAAAACTATGCAGGGATAGGCATCAGTAGCATGTCTAAATTTGAAACTTGCAGTTATAATCAACATAATCACAAAGTGTCAGTTGAACACTAGCTTCCGTTATAGATGGGTTTTATTATCTGACTTATTATTTGTGATGGCGATACAATGTTTTTGGAATATTCATGTGGATTCAGTTGTTGACTATAGCTATTTTTGGGCGTTGATAGTCTATTTTATTCTGGATAGTGAATACTTGCAGTTGTTACAGTTTCAGATGGACAGTGGGAACTAGCCTTATTGTGGGCAGTTTAGATGTCTTGTATACTGATATGTGTTTATGAAACTACTAATTTAAGTAATTGAACATATCACAAAGTCATAGTTGAACACTAGCTTTCCATAATAGAATGGGTATTATTATCTGGCCAATTATTTGTGATGGCGTTACAGTGGGGTATGGCAATTCACAGTTGTGGGAAGAGTTGACAGGGTTACAACATTTCAATTGAACACTAGCTTAATTGGGTGTTATTATCTGATCGTTTATGTAATTAGGTAATCAACTATTTGCATTTTATTAACCTATAATGTTATTTCGGGTTCTTGTATGTGTTTTTGCAAAGTAGGAAGAGATAGCATGTTTTGTGGGTTGATACACAATTTTTTGTGGACAAAACTCCTTCTCACTAGGGATGAGTGACAAGGGATCAATTTCAGTTTCAAATGTTCCCTAAACTTCCCTAAACCATGCTAGTGCAGTATAACCTTCAGAGAGATTTCTGATGAATGTAAGAACGTGAAAAATAGACACTATGAGCTCAAGATATGTCCAGTCAAATTTTGGTCAATGAGAAAGTCAACTCTAGTCAACATGCCAATGATGGACCAATAGCATTGCGACACATGGAAAAAGTGCATTGGAAAAATTAGAGTTTTGAGAGGTTTTCACCTCTAGTCTTGAACGATCGTAAAATTCCATAGCTCGGTGGAATAAGAGGCTCAACTTTTGTTACGGAGGGGAGCCCGACTGCCGTGAGGACAATTATATCAATGTCGACTTGGTGGGTCCTCAAGTCACCATGGTGGCTTACCACCACTTTTCCATATTTCATTATTGAAATATCATATTATTGTGTGGTTGAATTTCATATTGCTTTGGTAATTATTCACCATGTATTAGCATATGGTTCCAAGTCATATGTTTTGGATTGACCGAGTTCATTACTATCTTTGTTCGGTGTTATTTCCACACAAACCCGGGATAGAACTAACAACTTGACAGATTAACCACATTTATTAGGTAATATTCATATTGACTGGGTCATTTAAATATCAAACAACTTGGCCCATGTTATTCGGTGACTTATCTAACAAACCGCCCAACTTGGTCGGGATTTTACAATGTACAGGAATTGTTCGGACCCCACATTGTGGACAATACAAACAAACCCATAACTTTAAAATGTGGGTAAAAAAACATCCATCTCACCACTATTACATGGCAAAAAAAACATCTATAGGCTTGAACGAGGCCACGAAGGATAAGGCTTAAACACCTATATTTAAACCACAATCATCAAATCCGCCAACCATGTGGGATATTATCCACATTATGAAAAAATCTCACGGAAAAATGTTAGGAGGAGGGATTTGATCCCACAACCTCATAGTTCTAAGGAAATCCACTTAGCCAATCCACCAAATTAGCACGTCATCTTATAAAATGAGCTCGCAGAGCTTTATAGAAGACAATGCCAGGTCTGTGTCAAGGGAGTAAGGAGACAGTTTTGGAAAATTGCAATTTTGGGGCACTTCTGATCACCTCCAGATCTCGAGTTATTTACGAAATTTTCTCATAATTTTTAGACAATCATGATGGGTGTGGTCATTTTTTCAATTTGGATATTTTGTGACAGATTTATTTTCTATTAAATTCACACAAAGGCATAGAACCTAAGGGAGACACTGTGCAAGTGGATCAAGAAGGGTGAAGGACAAAAGATGAGCTCCATTAACGTATTTCGAAGGTTTGAAACAAAGTTTTGTAGGTTGTTTGATTCATTATTGGTTAATGTAAAGGTTATTGTATTCACATATTTAACATTATTAATGGATTTGGTTCACCACGAACTCGGGGACATAGGAATTCCAAACCCTCGTAAACAATATGGTGTTATGTTCTAATTTTTATTTTCAGTTTCTGATTATTTACAATAATTGAAGTTCATAAAAAGAATGTGTATGCAATGGTAATTAGTATTTGAAAACTTTGGAAAATTGATTAAAATCAAGAAATAATGAATTTGGGCTTTGATCAAATAGTGAATGTTGAATAAAAAGGAATTTAAATTTCAGTTTGAAAATAGTACCCTAAAATCAGAATTTGATCAATTTTTGGAGTATAAAAGACTTCAAGTTGATTAAAAATTAACAATCCTTGAAAAGGTTTAAAAGTGGAAAAAATAAAAACACCCATTTTCGGATCAATAGGTAACATATGAGGTTATGGATGAGGTGGGCAGGGTCCGCACCAACCCCAGAATATTTACATGGAGATTTATCTTCATCTTCCAAAGTATAGGGGCATAGAAGATGTTGCTGAACATGTGCAAATGTGTGAGATAATGTGGCACACAAAAGGGATCATGAAGTTTGAGTGCAAGGCAAGTCAATTTGTAACTATATTGTAGGGATGCGCACCCAGTTGGTACATGAAGTTTGACTTTGATCAAACTTGCATAGATTATGCATCATTCAAAGATGCATTCCTTAAAGATTTCTATATCCCTGAATTTTTGTAGAAGAGTATAAGCGCACTTAAGGATATTAAATAAGGCACTACTGAGAGTGTCTGAGAGTATGATGTCCTGTTTCAAAACACTTTTATCTAAGCTTTCTTATGATATTCACACAAGAGAACATGCACAATGGTTTGTTAGAGGTTTGATCACACCTTTTAGAAGAACACTGTCACATAAGACATACACCTGATCCATGTAAATCATTTAAAGCAGCTTTGCACACTGAGGTAGTCAAGAGTATAGACACTGGAATCAACCCATTCTTAGAAGCACATATTACAGCCATGGAAAATTAGTTGGAGAAAATATTGGTGAATTTGGCACATGAGATGTGCACTTAGTATTTAGTGTACAAATTGTGAAGTGGAAGGGCACACCAAATATAGTTGTCCCTTCAGAACATTACGTTCATTATTGCTAGACTGTGAGATATGTCACTTGAACCATGACGTTAGCCATTGCCCATTATTATAATGAGTGATAAGGAAGAATGTATCATGCTATTGTAAGATTTTTTGGTCCACAACTCATGATAAAGAAGACTACAGGTTGATTGGTCAAATCCATGATGCTATAGATATTGGTGTGTGACAGACAGGAGTATTAGATAAATCTAAGGGTAAATGTGAGCATCGAGATTAGAATCACAATCAAATGCACTATGATTGAAACAAGGGGTACTATAAAGGAGGAGGTGGCATAGGTCGAGGATACCGTGGTGGATTCGGAGGTGGAGGCCGTGGTGGTGGATGAAGTGAATTCCCTCACAGAACATGCTTTATATGCAAATCACTTGACCACTATAGGAGTGAATGTCCTCAGAATATTACATGTTCTTTATGTGGGAAGAATCATAGCTATGAGGAATGCCCAGATCTATATGAGAATCTTAGCAAGAAACATAAACATGAGAACCAAGGTGCAGGTATGGTTAGGATACAACGCATTGTGGAAATTCAGTGGATGCCAAAGTTGGCATCAGAACATGAGGTATTACCTATGAAGATCACTACGTGCGCTGAAGCTGTGCGCACTAGAGAAGTGTTATAACAAAATCCTACCATCACTAAGGAGGACGTTTTGCATGCAAGATATTCAGATCCTATGCACCAGAAAGAGGTTTATCAGGAGACCATGGAAGTACTCAGAGACCTGTAAGGGGAAATATAGTGTTTAAAGGAGCAATCATTGAAGATGGAACATAAGAAGGCAACAAAGATGGTCCAATCAAATATTGATAACTTGAAGGAGGTATAAAAAATGTTGTGCTAGGAGAATATCATTCCATTACTAGGGAGTTGGCTAAAGGGAAACATTCTAAACGTGTGAATATTGAGAATGGGCATCAGATATTGCATGCAAATCTTCCCCCCTCCCATTGCTTAGATTACGACAAGGAGATCACTCTAAAATATGTTATTGATGGATGGATCTTGAGTAATATATTGATTGACATAGGTTGCAGAGGTAAATGTGATTACTTTAGATGCATGGGTACAAATGGGGAGACCTTCATTACAACCATCTTATAATGTACTATTTATGGCTAATCGAACAAAGGCCATTCCTATCAGAGTTTTAAAATATGCATCCATTACTATACAAGGGGCCAAGTTCACTGGGGATTTTGAGGTTTTAGCGCTTGTAGAAGTAGTCAGTTTCCCATCTTTGCTTGGGCGCCCTTGGTGTTACGCAAATAATGATGATCTTCAGTTCAACAAGGGATATATCGGTTTTGAGAACAAGGAGGAAATAACTATTATCCCTTTAACAGATGGGAAGTTTGTGCCCTATGTTGAGCCTTTATGTGAGGAAGATCTGAATAGGATTTATGTACGCGCCATTTAGGACCCAGAAGTACTCGAGCCATCTAAGGAAGGAATCCTTTAGTGGGAAGATGCACATTCTATTAGTGATACTACACGTATTGCTTGTGATAATTAGGCTCATGGTACTTATGATATGGTTGAGCACGAAGTAAGGAGTGCATTTTCATGAAAAAGAAAACCTTCGTTGCATTAGGAGGATAGGTAAAAAACTATGTACCTTGGTAAACTGGAGAAGGAGACCCTATGATATTCCTATGCACCATGGAGGAAAAATGGATAAACCAATTTGAAAGAAGAAATATGATAGCAAATACCATGCACGGGACAACAGTGAATTGGTGGGTGGTTCATAGGGATAATGTTGTAGAATGGAATGAAGTCAAGATTGCTCTAACAACTCGGTTTTCTAGGAGCAATGCACCTACTCAAATATGCACTTATCATGGTACTCAACCTATTCAACACCATGTTTAGCAGTGTGAGAGGTTCTGGAGAGAGGGGTAGGAAGCTTTACCACCTTCACTATGGGTGAACAAATTTTATTCCACTTTACAAGGCTGTGCATGCACTTGGTATGTATATGTGGAGCTACATAGAGAAACTAGAAATTGACAGGATTTGATTGCAAGAATGGTCCAGACTTTTGAATACTTCTCTACTAAACCTCCAGTAGAAGAGGCATTAAGGGTTATCAAACATTTAACTATGGGAGACATTGCAAAAGTGAGAGAACTCATTCAGGAGTTATTTGATGAGAATGACTTAGGAGCACGCTTTGATGAAGAAGAAAAGACAGATGCCACACTACTTAAGCACACTTACTTAGAGGAAGAAAAAGGAAAGATGGTCTACATAGTGGATGATGAAGAAGTAGAAAATTTGGATATAGATCATTCAACAGGTACACGCGAGGTCTTAGATAGTGCGGATAACAACGTGCGCACCTATCATGAACCTATGAGGACAAAGAAAGTGAATATTGGTACAGATGCTGAACCTAAAGAGGCAATAATTGGAGATTATTGGTCTGAATCTGAAGTGGAAAAGATAGTTGAGTTACTCCATGATTTTCAGGACTTATTTCCTAGGGGCTACCTTGAATTAAAAGGAGTGCATGAATCATAAGGAGAGATGAAGATTAAGCTTAAGGAAGGTTCACACCCGATCAGGAAGGGACCCTACAGGATGAAACCTAACCTGTGCACGTAAAAGTTAAAGAATAAATTGATAAGATGTTGAAGTCTGGCATCATCAAGCCCCTAGAAGAATCAAAGTGGGTTAGCCCCATGGTTATCAGTATAAAGAAAGATGGTTAAATTAGGATTTGTGTGGATTACAGAGAACTAGAATGCTACATGTGTGATTGATCCCTTTCCTACACCTTTCACAGAGGAGATATTAGAAGGCATTGTAGGGAGTGAAATATATTCTTTTACAGATGGATTCTCTAGGTATCATCAAGTCTTGATTACATAGGAGGATCAATTAAAAACAACTTTCACCACTGAATTCGGAATTTTTACATACATTGTGATGCCCTTTGGTTTGAAAAATGTGCCTGTTATTTTTTCACGAATAGTTATTCAAGCATTCCAGGATTTTATTCACCTTTTCTTACAAGTTTACTTGGATGATTGGATGGTGGATGGGCTTGTTAAAGATCGTTGTGACAATTTGCGCTTAATGGTTGAAAGATGTAGAAAGTTAAGCATCTCTTTGAATATCAAAAAGTGTCTTTTTGCTACACCTTTTAGCACTTTGTTAGGGCACATTATCAGCAAGGAAGGTTTTTTAATAGATCCATCTAAGGTTGCAGTTATTATAGGCCTGGAAGAACCTACCAGTCAGAGTGAGGTGCATGGATTCTTAGGTCACACTAGGTATTATAGGAAATTTATCAAAGGATATGATAAGGTTGCCACACCCTGGGAAGAGTTACTAAAAGGAAAAGGAACATTTTATTAGGGAGAACAGTAGCAGCGCATATTTGAGACATTGAAGGAGAGACTTACTACAATGCATATTCTGTGTTTTCCCTCATAGGACCAACTGTTTCATGTACATGTGGATGCCTCTAGCATGACCATTGGCATGGTATTAGCTTAGCCTGGAGAAGGTATTATAGATCATCCTATCTGTTTTGATAGTAGAAAGTTGACTCTTGTAGAGCATAATTATACAACTACTGAGCGCAAAGCTTTGTCAATGATCTATGCACTACATAAACTCAGACAATACCTTCTAGAAACATCATTCGTATTTTACACCAATCAGATGGCATTGAAACACTTGGTAAATAATCCCATTTTACAGGGGCACATATGTTGATGGGTGTTCTTATTCCAAGAATTTGATTTCACAGTTGTGGTGAAATCAGGGAAAATTAATTTTGGCCTACACCACTTATCAAGAATTCATTCAGGGGAGGACGCACAAACAATTGAAGATACAATGCCATATGCATAGTTTTACAGGTTGCAATGCACACCTCTGGAATTGGAGGATATTGCTACCTTTTTAAGTACAGTTATGGTGCTAGAAGGAATGAAATTCTTAGAGAAGAAACAACTTGCAATTTGCGCGACACCTTTTATGTTGATTAGTGATGACCTATACAAGTTAGGTCGAGATGAAGTATTTCACCGATGTTTGCTAGAGAACGAGCACACGGACATCATGGAAGAGGCTCATTTTGGTATTGCAGGTGGGAACTATGTAGGTGACACCACTGCACACAAGATTCTATTTGCTGGATTATGGTGGGAGACCCTCTACAAAGATTGTAAAGCATATTGTAAGGCGTGTGATCACTATCAATGTGTTGGTAAACCTGGGAAAAGAGATGAAATTCCTTTAAGACCTATTCTTAGTGTAGATCCATTTGAGAAATGGGCTATAGACTTTCTGGGTCCTATTTCCATGCATAGAAATGGATCGCGCTACATCATCACTTGCATAGATTATCTTACAAGGTGGGCTGAAGCAGCACCCACCAAGGATTGTACATCAGCTACAGTAGTCAGGTTCTTATGGGAAAATTTTCTTACAAGGTATGGATGCCCACTAAGCTTGATAAGTGATAGGGGTATGTTGGTGAGAAAAATTGTCTCATGGAAAAATTGGTGAGTTTCAAGCCAACGCTATGGGAATCTAAGTCCCTCTACTTGAATGGTGCAGCGTCCGTATGTGCATGCATGAAAAAGTGGATTTCAATGGTGGCCTTTCGACCAGAGATCCAACAGGGGCACTCCACTGACCTTGTGGCAAAGATAGCAATTTCTCACTAGAGAAGAAACTTTTTCTGAGAATGGGAAAGGGAGTGGGAATGGAGATAGGGGAAACTAATGTTGTGAGTAGAATATCATATGCCCACACACATTAATTAGAAATTTCATTTACATGCATTTATAGTTAGAAGAAAAAAAATCTGCAGGAGAAGCTACAAGACCGAATGAAATTCATTGGTCGCAAGTTACCAATCAATCTCTCAATCAAAAAGGCAAAAATTCCTTCTTTTATTATTGAAGCTAAAGTAGCATTTGTACAGAGCTTTGAGAATAGAGGAAAATCTAAGGAGAAGGGAAAATAGAAGTATGGCATTTTCTATCTCTTCCAGGTACAAAGCACTCTGGTCTTTTTTGAAATCAATTACCAACCCTTTGGAATGGCTCTAAGGAGCCATTATATCCTTTGCCAAAATGGTTACAATCTTTACAAGTCATTTATGCCTCTTCAAATTCCTCTATTACGAAGAAAATGCTCATAGCGGGTTAAAAACCAGATCTTGCAAAGCAACCGTTACATTCAATTTTCTAGTTTAAATATAGACCATTTGATTTGCTCCTCTAACTCTAAAATTGGGCCATCCACGTAGCAGGAAGGGATTGGAACAGTTACAGGGGAAGCCTTTCACATTTTTTTATTTTTGTGAGATTTGGAAATTTGGAACAAATTGGCCCGCAACCCCGCTTTGACTTTTCAACTTAGACACATGGCACATTCTTATTAGAAATGGGATCGCGGCCCTTTTCTCAACATTTTAACCTTTTTTGGATGAAGGCTAAAAAACTCAATTTCCTCCGCCGGCCCGCTGCTCTAATTTGACTAGGACACGTGGCACATTCTGGTTGGAGATGGGGTTACGGCTCTTTTCTCAACATTTAACCTTTTTTGGATAAAAGGCTCAAAAACTCAAATTCCTCCACTGGCCTACTCTCCCGCTTTGACTTTTCAATGGTGGGCTTCACCTTTGACTTTCTCCCTGCGGGATTCAACTTTGAATTTTTCCCTTTAAATCCTGATCAGGGCTACGGGTCACTTTTTAACTTTTCACCTTTTTTACAAAGAGGCTCAAAAACACAAATTTCTCTACCAATCCACTGCTCTGATTGAACGCTTGACATGTGGCGTCTTCTGATTGAAAACAGGGGTCACGGCTCTTTTCTAAACATTTTAACCTTTTTTGGAAAAAGGCTCAATTTCCTCCGCCTTTCTGCTCCTCCACTTTGACTTTTCAACGGCGGGCCCGAGACCTTGGCGGAGCCGCAAAGCATTCTAGAACTTTTTCTTCACTTTTGGGAATTTGGTTAAATTTCCAAAAGTACCCCGATGGCCCGCTCATCTGCTTTGACTTTTCAACAATGGGCTTCACCTTTGACTTTTTTGCGGGCCCAAAATTTGACTTTTACCTTTATTGCCTGATCGGGGCCGCGGGGCAAATTTACCATTTTTGCCAAAAGTGTTAAGTTCACCAAAAATCCCATTCCTCCCCATCTAATAGGATCTGACCACGTACCTGTATTCATTGGGGTCAAAATTTGACAAGGAAAAGAAGCCCATCATCCCAACTGTGGAAAATATGCAGAGGACGAAAACTTCATCATTTTGGGTCCAATTTTTGAATTTCATTCACGAACCAGAGGCATGGAGGAAAAAAAATGATTTGACGGCCCAGGCCAAAGAACAAGTGAACAATTTTGATCAAAAATGGAGTTGTAAAGAGGATATTATGTGCACAGACTGGGAAATGGAGGATTTCTAAAAATGAGCAAAACAGAGGTTTAAACAGCTCTAGGGCACGACTTTTGCTAATTTCTTGAGTCTCTAACTTGGCTTAAACACCAACGAAGGGCATGAGCTCAAAAAAATTGAATTTGGCTATGAAAATGCAGAGTATTTTAGGGAGACAACAGTTGGATCTAGCTTGGGGACATGGCGTGAACTGGGCATGGCTAGGGCACGACATGAGAATCCAGAATCTCAAGTTTCAAAATATATTACGTTGACCAGTGCCTTATCCATTGGGCCTTGTAGAGTCATGTACAATTCTGAGAAAGAATGGAAGAAGGAGGGAACACGCAAGCCAAACCACACACAACAAAAACCAAACAAAACAAAACCAAAACCACACAACAGAAAAGGGAAACACACCAGGAAAATACCTATGGTACAAGGCAGGGGACAACCCACTTTCACTGATGATACAGTTTCAAGTATTGCCTGCTTTAAGGAAATTCCAATGGCATTCCATCCAAGTATGAGAGGAGAAAAACATTCTCACCACAAGCTCCATGAATTAGGAATGGGTCCAGCCACAATGAATCAAACTTTCCATGGCTGCCCTTTGGTTCTCTTCTCTTGTCCCAAAGGAGGAAAAAATCTCCAACCTTGAATTCTCTTGCCTTTTCCCTCTTGTCAAATATATTCTTCACTTTCAATTGGTGTTCTCTAATTCTATCCACCACTTGGCATCTGCTTTCCTCCAGCTTTTCCAGGAAGAGGATCCTCTTGTCAATGGAGTCTTTGTATTGACCATCTTCTATTTCTTGTAGCAACTTGAGAGCTGACATCTCGATTGTGAGGGGAATCTCTGCCTCAACTCCATACAACATTTGGAAAGGTGACATACCTATTTCCTTCTTATGAGTGATCCTATCAGTCCACAATGCATCATATAACTTCTTGTGCCAGTTCCTTTGATTCTCATCTACCAACTTGCAAACAATGGTCACAATGTTCTTATTGCTTGACTCAGCTTGCCCATTTCCCTATGGGTAGTAGTCAGAAGAGTAAGATAGGGAGATTCCAAAGCCATAACAAAACTCGGTGAGCTCCTTGGAAGAGAAATAGGTGGCATTTTCTACAACAATTTTATGTGGTATTCCAAAACGAACAATGATATTCTCCTTGATGAAGTTGCAGACTGTTTCAGAGTTGGCTTGCTTGGTCAGGATGGCTTCCACCCATTTAGTGAAGTAATCAGTTGCAGTGAGTACATAATTATTCCCTATACTATAATGAGGATTCAAAACACCAATAAAATCTATCCCCCATTGCTGAAATGGTTCTTCAATCACCACAGTCCTGAGTGGTAATGCAGCTAGTTGTGGCTTTCCAACAAATTGTTGGCATGCTTTGTATTTGGAAACCCACTCTTGAGTGTCTACAAAGATGGAGGGCCAATAATATCTCCCTCTGAGGATATTATGTGTGGTGACCATTGCTGAGAAATGTCCACCACAAGCTTGATCATGATATGCCCTGAGCAACTTTTATTGTTGCTCCTTATCTACACACCTGAGGAAATAACCATCTAGGCCTCTCTTGTAAAGTGTATGATTCTAGATCACAAACTTGGCTACCTTTAGCTTGAGTGTCCTTCTTTGTTTGTAATCAAGATGGGGAGGGAATTCTCCATAAGTGAGGTAGTAAGCAATGTCAGCATACCACTCATCAGTAGTGGTGACAAAGAGCACCTGTGGACTGTCTTCTGAACAGGTTGAGCAAACACCATCTTTTTCTCCCTGCTGAGCTTTGAGAGCTTCATCTTCAGCAATCAACTTGCACAAAACATTTCCTCTTACCAGATTAGAGGGTTTAATCTCCAATTCATACTCTTGGGTCTTTGCAATCCAACTTCCTCTCTTAGCCCCAGGATCTTGTTGAGTCAAAATGGACTTGATTGCACTTCTAGGGGCCATCACCATTGTATGGGAGTTGAGAATGTAGAATCTGAAACTTTTAACAGTATTTGACCACTATGTAGGCATGTTTCTCCAATTGGTTGTACTTTAGCTCATGATTTTTTAAAGGACAACTCATGAAAGCAATGGGTGCTTCCAAACCTGCATCATTCTTTTAAACAAGGACTGCAGAGAGTGTATGTTCTGATGCATAGTAATACATGATGAAATCCTTGTTGAAATCTGGAGATACAAGAGTTGGAGCTTTGGCAATAGCTTTCTTGATCTCCTCAAATGTTGTTTTTCCTTCCTTATTCCACTTGAAACTTGCTTGAGGCTTCATCATGGAAGTTATATGCTTAGTCAGTTCAGAAAACTCAGGCACAAAGTGGCAAAGGAAGTTTACCTTTCCAAAGAATGAATGAACTCCCTTCTTGTTGGTTGGTAAGGCTAGTGCTTGGATAGCTCTGATCCTCTCAGGATCAATGTGTGCTCCATGTTTGTTCACAATGTGTCCCAGCAACTTACCTTTTGTGACTCCAAAAATGCACTTCTTTGGATTTAGAGAAATGCCATGTTTCCTACACCTTGCAAGGACTTGCTCCAAATGACATATATGATCTCCCCTCCTTTTTGAAAAAATTGTGAGGTCATCAAGGTAAATGACAATGTAATGTTTCAAATCTTTGAAGGCCAAGTCCATTGCTCTTTGGAAAGTGGCTCCAGTATTGATCAAGCCAAAAGGCATTCTATTGTAGGCAAAAGTGCCCCAAGGTGTTGTGAAGGTTGTTTTGTTGCAATCCTCTTCTGCCACCTTGATTTGGTTGTACCCTGAGAATCCATCAAGCAAAGAGAGCATTTCAGATCTAGTGACTACTTGCAAAATATGATCCATGATTAGAAGAGGGTAGTTGTCCTTGAGAGATGCCTGATTCAGATTTTAGAAGTCTACATAAATCCTTATTTCCCCATTCTTCTTCCTTACTGGCACAATGTTAGCCACCCATGTTGAATGGTGGATGGGGAAGATGATTCTAGCATTGAGCATCTTTTTCACTTCTTCTTTGATAACATCAGATAATCTTTGTATTTTAGGGCCTTTGTTTTTGCCTAAAGGGCTTAGCTCCTTGCTTCAAAGGGATGGAGTGATGCATTTCCTTTGGCTGAAAAGATTTGAGTTCATCATAGGAATAGGCCAGGACGTCTGAGTAATTTTTTAGCAGAGCAAAAAAATTTCTCTTCTCTTCTGGTGAGTAGCATTTACCAATGTTAACCATCCTTGGATTCTCTGAAGTGCCAATGTTTTCTTGATCAAAATCAGATGGACACTGAAGAAGATTGTTTTTCTTTCTCTTGGATGAACTTGTCATGCTTTTCAAAGAGGTCTTCCAAAGAAACTAGGCATTTAGGGATTTTGTTTCCTTTCAGTTTGATTACTCCCTCTTCATCAATTCCCTCAATTCCTTCCATCTCTTCTTTGGGGACTGATTCAAGATGTGGGTTTTTACTTCCTTCAAAGAAAAGGTTATTGAAGTTATCCCTTTGTTCTAAGAAGGCTAGGATCTGATTGTCATCATTGAAGACCTGTCAGTGATTTGCATTGTCTGGTATGTTGGGTCTGAACATCATCCCAATGGTCACTTTATCCTTTATAAAAGAAGGATGAGGTGTCACTAAGGAAGCAAACACTACTAGAGAATCAGCCTTTTCATTCTGCTCCCTAAGGATAGCTTCAATGGAGAATACATTAAAGGATTCAATGCAATCCCACACTCTATTTCTATAGTGCCTGAGCCTTGGATTTTTCACCTTTGATATTATTGGCGGACCTGTTTTACCACAACCTCTACATCACCTTTGCATCTCATCTTCTTGATTCCCATCTCCTATGTTACATTCATGCCTAAAAACAATGATTCATACTCTGTTGTATTATTTGTATTGTCAAATTTCATCTTGTAGGCAAAAGGATATACCTCATTGGAGGGAGAGTATAATACTACACCAGCTTCAGAACCTGCTCTGGAATGACTACCATCAAATTCCATTATCCAAATTTGATCTTCCTCTTTCTCCATGAGAAGTGGAAAGTTCTCCTCTCTTTCTGATGTGAGGAAGTAGTTTCCTAGCCCACAATCTTGAAAGAGAATGTTTGCTTTTGGATCATTAGAATTTCGGACTGTGAACTTCATTTTTCTTACTGGTAGCAACTTCTTCATTTCTCCTTTCACTGGGATAGTTGCAGATGACTAATCCATTTTTATTTCTCCACCTAGATCTCTGCAAAAACTTCTACTCAACAGCATACCAAAAGATGTTGGGATTTCTGCCACCAAAATGGTCAAGAGTATCTTCTTATCAGGGTAATCAGCTAGTGCAACCTGAGCATCCTTAATCCTTCCTACCAATGGAACTTGTTTGGATTCCATTGAGTAGCATGTGCCATTTACCTGGGTCAAAGTGAGGCCAAGAGCATTTGTAACTTTTGTTGGCATCACATTATCTGAGGCTCCAGAATCTATAATGCAATTGTTCAGCTGGAAACCTTTGATGAGAAGTGACAGGTAAAAAGGCTCAACTATGTTGGTTGTGGAGGCACTGAGGGCTAGCATATTTTGAGAAGATGGAGTAAATGGAGTGGGAAGTAAGCCTTTAGAATTAGAGATTGGGGATGTAGAGTTACCACCCCGAATTGCCTTGATGAATCTGTCAAATTGGGCAGGATGTGTTTGTAGGTATTCAATTTCAGAGAGCTGGACTTTGGTTTTGCTAGCATGCTCTACAAAGTCAAATGAAGATATGGTAGATGAGGAAGAGGTTCTAGCAGTGGATGAGGACTTACATGGCAGATGTATCATTACTTTTGGTTCTGGGTTCTCCTTTTCAAATGTATCAATTGGCTTGGAAGGAGATGGGGGTGTAGCCTTTGATTGAAATCTATAAGTTCTTATAGAACCAACATTTAGAAGAGAATTGCTCTTAATAACTTTTGAATTGGGAGAAGAATTAGATAACTTACTTGGCACAACAGTGAATGATCCATGGAAAGTGGTAATGGTGATCCCTTGCTGATAATCTTGTTTAGTGGAGGCTTTGAAGAGCTATCTTCTTTGTTCTTCCTACTCTCAGTTGTAACTGCTGAGGCTGAAACACCATTCTTGGATTGTGCACAAGTCAAAACAGCACATGAAAAACTTAGAGCTTCTTCATCACCCTCCTCGTCATCATCAATGTATTCAATCAGGCCATTATGCATGCCAACCTCTTCAATTTCAAGATAGTTTTCATAGTCATCCATGCTTTCTTCTTCAGTTTCCTTAATGTATGTTCCTTCTTCTGATTCCCTAGTGTCACAGATGGCATTGACTGGTGGTGCTTCAAGTGAAAGCCTATGAGGAGGTGGATCGATTCTTGGTCTATCAGGGGAATTTTGTCTCCTTGGAGCATTCCTCATTGTGATTTGTGACAGCTGCTTCTTCAAAGCAACTAGGTCATTTGTCCATTTTTTGGAACATTGGATTAGTGGTGACTGAATTTGAACTCTAACCTTTTTACTTCCCATTTGGTCCTTTCACTTTGCCAGAAAGAATTAGATCGTCATCAGTCTCAACTAAAAATTCTTAAACTTCCCTCAATGTTCTTAGTTGGGCTCTTCTAAGGAAGAAACCAACTTCTGATGGAAAAGCGTTGATGAAGAACCTTTTCAGGTTGTTTTCAGGGGGGACCACATCTTCTGGGATCCTTCTTATCAACCTATTATACCTTGCTACAAAATCTCTCATTGATTCAGAGGTATCCTTCTTCATCTGAACCAATTGGACCAACAGATCCTGAAAATCTTCTGTGCTCTTGAACCTATATTCAAATGCACTTCTTATATCTTCCCAGCATGTGACAGATCTTGGGGGCAACATGTAGAACCATTTAGCAGCTCTTTCTTAGAGTGACTCCACAAAGATCCTAACTGAGACATCTCCATCTTCAACTCCCAACACTCCACAAGCAGTGATGAATGCTGCAACATGTTATTTGGGGAGCTGAGAACCATCCCCTTTGAATTTTGGGAAGTTCTTTCTTGAGCCTCTTAAGAGCTCATGAAGTGGTTGTGGAAGAGCAAGTGGACCAGTATTTCTTCTCCATGGTACGTTAGGCCTATGTTCCTCATGCTCATGATCACCCATTCTATTCATGTTTCTATCCTCCAGTCTTGTTAGGGCTACTTCTGTTGCTGCTCTTTCTTCTGGCTTCAATTTGGATTCTTTCTATTTCTTCAAGTTGAGCCCTTATCTCCTCTTCAGCAACTGCCTCTCTTTCAATCTCTTCAAATGTGGGATCAGTTTTTCCTCCTTGCCTCATCTGTCAGGTGTATCTTCTATCAGCTAGCTTGAAATTTTATGCTCTTCTCTGGGGTGCTGGAATTTGTCTCTACCTTTCCAATTCGACAACACGTTCCTCTTCCAGGTCCAGAATCCTTATAGCAATGAAGTATTGATTGACACTTTGTCTATTATGCCAAATAGCTTCTCTCATATCAGAAGTAATGTCTTTTTGGATGTGAAATAGTAAATCAGGCCTCTCAATAGGAGGATTTCCTAGAATAGCCATGATTTGCATCCATATAGCTCATATGACTATTCAATCCCCAGAAGCTTTTCTTTTTAATTTTATTTTTGTATTTTATGACCTTGAGGTCATTTTTAGGTGCATATGCTACAAAATCTACCCCACAGTGGGCGCCAAAAATTGTTGGCGAGAAAATTTGTCTCATGGACAAATTGGTGAGTTTCAAGCCAACGCTATGGGAATCTAAGTCCCTCTACTTGAACGGTGCAGTTTCAATATGTGCATGCGTGAAAAAGTGGATTTCAATGGTGGCCTTTTGACCAGAGATCCAACAGGGGCACTCCACTGACCCTGTGGCAAAGCTAGCAATTTCTCACTAGGGAAGAAACTTTTTCTGAGAATGGGAAAGGGAGTGGAAATGGAGAAAGGGGAAACTAATGTTGCAAGTAGAATATCAGATGCCCACACACATTAATTAGAAATTTCATTTACATGCATTTATAGTTAGAAGAAAAACAAATCTACAGGAGAAGCTACAAGACCAAATGAAATTCATTGATCGTAAGGTACCAATCAATCTCTCAATCAAAAAGGCAAAAAATCCTTCTTTTATTATTGAAGCTAAAGCAGCATTTGTACAGAGCTTTGAGAATATAGGAAAATCTAAGGAGAAGGGAAAATAGAAGAAGTATGACATTTTCTGTCTCTTCTAGGTACAGAGCACTCTGGTATTTTTTGAAATTGATCACCAACCCTTTGGAATGGCTCTAAGGATCCATTATATCCTTTTCCAAAATGGTTATAATCTTTACAAATCATTTACGCCTCTTCAAATTCCTCTATTGCAAAGAAAACGCTCATGACGGGTTAAAAACCAGATCTTGCAAAGCAACCGTTACATTTGATTTTCTAGTTTAAATATAGACCATTTGATTTGCTCCTCTAACTCTGAAATTGGGTCATCCATGTGGCAGGAAGGGATTGGAATGGTTACGGGGGAAGCCTTTCACATTTTGTGATTTTTTGTGAGATTTGGCAATTTGGAACAAATTGGCCCGCACCCCCGCTTTGACTTTTCAACTTAGACACGTGACACGTTCTTATTGGAAATGGGATCACGGCCCTTTTCTCAACATTTTAACCTTTTTTGGATGAAGGCTCAAAAACTCAATTTCCTCTGCCAGCCCGCTTCCTCTGATTTGACTAGGACACGTGGCACGTTCTGGTTGGAGATGGGGTCGCAGCTCTTTTCTCAACATTTTAACCTTTTTTGGACAAAAGGCTCAAAAAATCAAATTCCTTTGCACTAGCCCGTTCTCCCACTTTGACTTTTTAATGGCGGGCTTCACCTTTGACTTTCTCCCTGCGGGCTTCAACTTTGACATTTTTTTCCTTTAAAGCCTGATCGAGGCTGCGGGTCACTTTTTAACTTTTCACTTTTTTTGCAAAGAGGCTCAAAAACACAAATTTCTCCTCCAATCCGCTACTCTGATTGAACGCTTGACATGTGGCATCTTCTGATTGAAAATGGGGTCATGGCTTTTTTCTAAACATTTTAACCTTTTTTGGAAAAAGGCTCAATTTCCTCCGCCTTTTCGCTCCTCCGCTTTGACTTTTCAACGGCGGGCCCGAGACCTTGTCAGAGCCATGGAGCATTCTAGAACTTTTACTTCACTTTTGGGAATTTGGTTAAATTTCCAAAAGTGCCCCGATGGCCCACTCGTCCGCTTTGACTTTTCAACAGTGAGCTTCACCTTTGACTTTTTTTGTGGGCTTAAATTTTGACTTTTACCTTTATTGCCTGATCAGGGCCGCGGGGAAAATTTCCCATTTTTTCCAAAAGTGTTAAGTTCACCAAAAATCCCATTCCTCCCCATCCAATAGGATCTGACCACATACCTGCATTCATTGGGATCAAAATTTGACGAGGAAAAGAAGCCCATCATCCCGACTATGGAAAATACGCAGAGGACGAAAACTTCATCGTTTTGGGTCCAATTTTTGAATTTCGTTCACGAACCAGAGGCATGGAGGCAAAAAAATGATTTGACGGCCCAGGCCATAGAACAAGTGAACAATTTCAATCAAAAATGGAGGTTACAAAGAGGATATTATGCGCACAGACCGGGAAATGGAGGATTTCTAAAAACAAGCAAAACAGAGGTTTAAATAGCTCTAGGGCACAAATTTTGCTAATTTCTTGAGTCTCTAACTTGGCTTAAACACCAACGAAGGGCATGAGTTCAAAAAAATTGAATTTGGCTACAAAAACATAGAGTAGTTTTAGGGAGACAACAGGGTACACACTTTCTTAATGAAACGATCAGGATACTATTGGATGAATTTATGATTGCGCACCATAAGACTACACCCTATCATCCTCAGGAAAATGGGACTGTTGAGGCCTTCAACAAGATTTTGAGCCAGACATTGACAAAAATTTGTGATGTTGGAAGGAAATATTGGGAAGATAAAGTTTTTGTCGTGCTTTGGGCATATAGAACAACATATAAGAGGTTGAACAAGGCCACACCCTTTCAGTTGATGTTTGGTGCAGAAGTAGTTCTTCCTATGGAATTCATGTTACCTTCTTTTCATATTGTGCACACTAGAGGTCTAGCTAATGAGCAAGATTTGGAAGAAAGAATTAATAAATTGATACAGTTTGATGAGAGGCGCACCATAGCACGTTGGAGTAAGAAGCAGGAAAAGTCCAGGAAGAAGGCATGACATTACAAGCACATAAGGGACAAAAATCTTGATATGGGACAGATGGTGCTTCTTTATGACTCTAAGTTTTTGTGCCATTTAGGAAAGCTTAAAGTGCATTTATTGGGACCATATATTATCACTCATATACTTGAATCAGGCGTTTTGTCAGTTAGAGACAATTGATAGAATATGGTTACCTGGTTACTTCAACAGGAGTAGGCTTAATCCCTACTATAAATAAGTCTTCTTGGTGTTTGTAATAAGGTAGTGTTGTCATTTAGAGTAGGTTTTCATTTCTATATTTACTTTTTGTCGCTATGTTTTGTCAATTTACTTGGTGTTTTGTGTAATAAGTGTGTTTGTGCGGTGGAAGCTAATTACCATTTGAAGAAATTTTATACACAGAGGATTGCACATACTATTGGTGTGGGGTGGATATTTATAACTAGGTACACATAAAGGAACAAACTACTACATGTGCTATTCAAGTTTGGAGAGGATTTGTTAGAAATGAGATTGCTTTAAAAAGATGATCGTAGATGGAGATAAATGAGGGGAACAGTATAACATGAGGAAAGCAATAGCCGATACCATTGTTGAGGAAGCACACACAAGAGAGAAGATGAGTTTTAGTCACTATCCTCCTTTCCCTTGTGTTTGTAGAAATTAGAGTGCCCGATGGGCCAAAAAATAAGGTCTGGGAGTATCCCTTGGAAAAGAAGTCCCTCACGGAGAGGTTTGATGAATATTTATGTGAAAGATCAATGAGTGGGTCATTAAACAGAGGGAAAAGATGTGGTATGGACCAACTTCACGTGGCATTTGAGGAGTGACGCATTCCCAAGTAGCTACCCTTGGTGGTGGGAAAGGTGGTACAGTTTATAATGTACTAGCACTTCTGCATCATGCGATTTTTCTATGAGGGATGGAGCATGGATCCCATGGTGTAAAATGTCATATGCCTTCACAGCGCACTACTTCCAGGCATCAGTCCACCGATTTACTAATGTGTGCCACCTAAAATTTAATACATACAAGGTAGATTGTGACTACCACACTCTAAGGAAGGCATATGTGTATCCATGTTGGGCTACTTACATTGAGAGGCTCATCTCAGATGTCATAAGTATGAATACCAGTAAGCTTGGCTATTGGGGACAGTTGAGCCGTGCTCATATACCATCAGCTTAAGCCTAAGCTAGAGAATAACAAGTATGTAGAAAATGAGTTCGTGCTCCCAAGGCCACCTAAAGGCAAACATACATTAGAGAGCGTGTCATCCCCACAACCTGTAGAAACTATAGCGGTGGATGAAGAGGATGAAGAACATGAAGATAGTGGTGGCTTGGATCATAGAGGCTGAAGGCAGCCCATAGACAAATTAGAAACTGAGTGTGCAGGTACTCCACCTCAGGTACAAGAAGAAGACAAAGACTTAGATGTGGAAGCAGTCTAAGGAGAGTGTCGCTTTAAAAGGGTATTTAGAAGAACAAGGACCCAAGGCATGGGAACCCCATAACTTGTGAGGATATCACCATAACTCTCTCCTCAAAAAGAGACAACTGAGAGGAAGAAAAGAAAACTAAAGCTGAATGAGGAGGGCAGAGGAGTCTACAGAGAGCGCACCTGGAACCCCTATACAACCAGAAGATGTGGAAGAACCTAGGGATGAGGATATGAAGGATGAAGAGTAACGTGTGAAGGAGGCAAGAGAAACATATCATGATATTACTCAAAACATCAAAGATCCAACCCCAAACCTTGGTGCTCAAGTTCCTAAGGGACCAAGAACAAGGAGAACTAGTGGAGGGTATGTTGGGCTGAGTATGGGCCATGCTAAAGACACAAGTAAAAATTTTTTGCACCCGTTTCTAGAGCACAATGGGCCTTAAGGGGTTGTATGGATGGGAGTTGATGGACCTAGACATGGCCACTACGTGTGCGAGTAAATAGTTGTCCTTGGTCCATGCAAACTCACATGGACAAGCCCGATTTCGATGTATGTGAGGAGTCATGTGTGTCTTAAAGAATGAAGAAGGTACCGTAGAGTAGGCACATGACTATAAAGCCCACTCTCATGTCTAATGAGAAGGTGAGAAATGCCTTGGTTAAGGTATCTATAGAAGTGGCGCGAAGGAACATAGATAAGGTTGTAACTATTAGAGCGCTACGAAAAGATAACAAGGCAAAAGCTACAAAAATAGCGCATCTAAAAGGGGAGAAGGACTTAGAATAGAAAAAGAATGAATCCTTCATCAACATGGTAGAAGAAATTGGCAATGATTTCCTAAAATCAAGACTGCACTTAGAGTCTAAGGTACCTGAAAAGTTTCCTTTAGCTATACATTATGTGCGTACGTTATTTGATTTGGTGCTTGAGGATGGACAAATTTGCATACCAGTGCCAAAGGACCCTGAACAGGAAGTAGAGAGAGCAAGGGCCTCTGTGATTAGAAATATTTCATCGTACGAGGCATTGCTCCAAACTTTACAAGATGAGATGAAGAAAGCAGATCAAACTTTGAACATATGCACAGCTCCGGATGCATTGATTGGGATCAAAACTATATGTGAAGATAATTAAGTTCTGAAAGCAATGAAGGATGAGACTTTAGGGCGTGTAGAGAGATTGGCATTAGTAAATCAAAAGTGTGAATCCCTTGCAATGGCACAACATCTGCATAATGAGAGGTTAGATGAGCTTGGAAAGCTCATAACACAAAAGATGGATCTTCTGGAGGGAAGGATGTCTGTTATGGCTAATGTTGTCATAGTATTGCAGAATGAAAAGGGAGAGATGACCCAGGATGAGTTGGAATCCATCGCCACAAACATTCTAGAGAAGACCAGAAATGTTTTGGATGATTGGCAAGCCTTAGAGGCTGAAATTAAAGAAGAATATCCAAAGTTGATCCTACTAGTTGACGCTGAGGGTGCTGCAGAATAGAAGTCCATTCTTTGTAAAGTAATTATTTTCATTCTTTCATTATTATTATTGATTCTTTGGGAACATCAGGGAGGAACCCCCATTTTCAGGATGACAATGTAGTTTAGTGTGGGGTATTGGTGAGCAAACAAAAATATGACACTAAGGAGAGGGGCACACATGAGATTTGCGTGCAGTAGCAAGGCATATTTGAAGGCACGAAAGGATAGGGAAGGAAACGCACGCAAAAGACCAGTTTGATTTGGGACTTAGCCATTTTCATGGTTACGTGGTTATTTTTTGGAGATAGGGTACGGAGCACACAACGGGATGAAGACTTACGCAACACGCAAATGCTATTTTGGGAAGAGCTTCTTACTAAGTGTCATACATGAGCTCGAGTTAATAATAGGATTACTACTTGCCAGTTAACTGTAAGAGATCTATTATTAGAAAAATTGCATGTGTGCATGTTATTGTAAAGGTGCATGACTATTTTTCAGCATGCAACCTATTTTGGGAAGTGCGTAAGTGGTGAAGGGAAATTTCCCACCCTTATAAAATATGTATTAATCTGTGTAGTTTAGAGAGACACTGTGTATGAGCTATTGTGGGAGTTATATTGTCAGATCTGATGCGTGCATAAACTTATCATACTACTTATTGTAAGAAGCTTCTTTATTTACTATGTTTTAATATAATGGAGTGTATTGGGTGAATAAATGGTGTTAAACATGACTATAACTAGTTCTTGCATGGTTGACTTCATTATGTTTATTGCTTAATTCATGATTATTTTAGATCTAAATCTAGAATATTTTATGGATAAGAATACATTACATCTTCATCATGTTCACACCCTGTATAAGTAACTCTAAGGAGGGGCCTAGTACCTTTGCATGCTTCAAATGAGCGCTCAGCTCAGGTTGGGTGATGTGTCAGTGCTCCTGGGTTATTTGTGGTAAATTCTAGGTTGCATCAGCTAGGTGACATACACTATAGGATAAATGGTCACCTATTCCCATCATCTTTAGTGGTATATGCTTTAAGCTACATCACCACTCCTACATTCATCTTGTCATGATATACGCTTCAGTTATAGGCTTCACGTACAAATCATTTCTAGGTCCACATTTCATCAACACATACACATTCATCCACAACACATTAGGATACAACACACTTCAAAACATTTCTTGATGACGCACTCCCCATTTACAGTTCATTCTTGACTGCTAAAGGGGGGAAAAATGAACCTCGTTGCATACACTTCCATTCATTTCGAGGGGCACACAGCTCCTATCACTCCATTTTGTAGACCAGAGCTCTCAAAGGTGCCCCCAGTCCCTTTCCCAGGTGCTCCAGTCCAACTAGATAGCTCAAATCCATCCCTTTTGGGACCTCTGTAGAGTTTTTTCCTACCTCTGTATTATTTTGTTCATTTTTTTGACACATTCCAGCAAGCTTCCTCTAATCAATTGAGTTCATTCTAACTCTGTTAGTACTATAGGGTTTTGCATTTCCATTTTCATAGTTGCTTGGGTCATTTTCCATATTTATTTACTATATCTACCTAGTTTTATTTACATGTTGTTCTAGATTAGATTAACTATACATATTCCACCCTTTTTTAGTTAATCAGTTCCTAGTATAACACCCCAAAATAAGGAAAAAATCAAAATAGGGAAAGGAGGAAAGCTAGACCTATTGATGTGTCTTTTTGTAGCCAAGGATTGGATCTATCTATCTCTCTTCACCATGCCTTATGGGAATGACAAGGATACATGTGGGCTAAAGATTTGGTTATTATCCTATTAATTTATGGCTCTTCGTTAACTAAAGTGAGAGAACCTGAGGGGTGACTTGAAAGAGAGAGGGAGATATGATATTTCAATCCCTCACACTTGTTGGAACATGAATCTAATAACAAATGCAACCACAGAATGTAATGATCATTCAAAATAATGGTCACATAAGCATTGCAAACATTTGACACATCAGACACAAGCCACTGAAGATGGAGAGAATGTGATCAAAAACATCATCTCTACATAAATTTTTAACAACTTAGGGTATGATGATGTTGAGATGCTAAAATTCACAAATCATGGAAAATACACTTAAAATATGTTAGATGTGTGTGATTTGTAGGAAAACACATGAAAGGTAAGCAAGGATGATGTTATTTTCAAGGGGTAGGATGGGATGGTGCCTTAGGTTAAATGAGGGGGAGGTGTATTTAATGGGAAGAAGTATCAGTGCTCTCTATTTCATCTTGTTACTTCCAAAAATGCAGAAGGATAAAGATTAAGAAAAAATAACCTTCAAAGGGGTATTTTGCATTCATTGATACCAAATTCATGCAAACATTGTTGTATAACCTTTGAAACTTTAACACGGACACTTGTGCTTAAAACTTTAATAAAATATCTATTACATCAATTCTCTAACACCCAAGATACACTTAAGGGTTATAAGTAGTTACCTCCAAAGTAATATTACAGAAAGGAATTTAATAATTAAACACACATTGTAAAGTAACACTACAACACAATATTCATTCAATGATCAATCTCATACAATAACTATAAAGAACTTCTCCATATTTCATTGATTCAATAGATACAAGATTACATTAAAGAATTACATTCCTTAATTGTCTTCATATCTACAATCTAGAATGCTTGACTGAAGCATGGAAAATTGTTTTGTATACGTCAATTAGAAAAATGTAGACATGGAAAATGATCTCAATGCATCCTAATGAATGTACAAAGTAATCACCTTATTAAAAACAAAAAAAATAGAACCCTTAAAATGAAGACATGCCTCCATTATTATACAAAAAAATTCCCCTAAGGGGAATATGCCTAGATAACCCCATGAGCATTGAAAGCAAAAAAATCGTAGGGATTTGTATCCTTGATCCATCATCTAGATGGATGAGTTGTTCCAACTGAAAATATTACGTTTTGATACATAAAGCTGGAATAATTTAGAACCATGATTAAGTATGTGGGGGAGTGGAGAATATTCCTTTTTCAAATAAATTAATTTTGTCCTTATTTCCCTATCATCATTCTACACATTCTCCAAGGGAAATTTTTTTTATGTATTGCAATCAAATGATTTGATTCCATTTTTGAAAAGAATAATGAATATAAAGGAATAAATAATGGGGGCGATAAAGAATAAATAGAATACCTAAGGATGGTCAAGATCAATTTGTTCCCTCTTTACCTTCCCTCCCAATTTATTCTTGTACATGTCAAAGTGTTCACAACATCCCCAAAATGGGGTCCTCATTTGGCCCTACATGATATAAAAAGACTATTTCTTGTTTGGATAAAACAATATCAAACTTAGTGTAAATAGTTTTCTTCTTCTTGACTCTCTTGGCTAATTTATTTATATACTTCTCCAAATGAATGAAATTCTAAATAGAATAATAAATGGAATCCTTTGGTGACTGCAATTCCCCTGCAAATATGTTGTTGGATAATTTCCACCACCTTGTCTATCTTTGCAGATCCTGGAGTGTAAGTATCTGTGAGGGGAAGAATTATTTCAATTCTAGAATCAATATCATCTACGTACTTCTCTAAATTTTCCCTAATGTCCTAGAGTTTACTTATGCAAACCCTCCAAGGTTTCTATTATCAAATCGATAGCTCCCCTATATTCATGTTGTCTGCCTCTACAATCTGTGAGGAATATTCCTTCTTTCTCCACCGCTTCTTCATCAATACTTGTGATGGATTTGAGTTTGGAAAAAACCCCATCCCAATATTCAACTTTTTCTTGATTGCTTGTCAATCAATGCTTTACTTACTTCAATTTTTTTTAAACACCCGATTGTAGCATTCAATTATCTCTTTGATGATTTTGTTGTTAACTCTTTCTCTCGCTCCTTGTTGTCTTCCCCTCTGCATCTCAAATCATCAATTTTTTATCACTTCTGGAGTGATAGCCATGGAAATATCGTGGACTATCTAGGGGAGGTTACACCCACTTTTGCACATAAGTTGACAAGATGTCAACTTTTTCTTTGAGTTTCTTCTTGGTCTCTTTATCTTTATCCATATTTTGGAAGAGACCTCCCATTTCCATAGTTACCTCTTGTTTTACGAACTTTTATGGTCAGTTTTCCCCAATGGGACCTTGGTTGATCTGGTAATCTAATGGGGTACCTTCATCCCTTAAGACATTATTTTATGGGGTGCAAATCTCCACAAACATTTCTCCTTGAGGTCCAACCATTTTTCTTGATAAAATTCTGGCGTTATTTGGTGTTTTTAAATGTCCTCAAGGAAATGATGCTCTTAAGGTTTACTTACTCCATCTACACTCTTTAATTTTCTCTTTCTTGGGAGGGATGCTCCCAAACATCCTTCATTTAGATTATTGCCTTCCCCCTGGTGATTTCCGTTGGGAGACACTTGGCACAACTAAAATTTCTTGTGATTCAGAAAGTTTGAGGCTGGAATCATTTTTGGGATAATGAATTATAGCCTAAGTACTGAAGGTGCATAAGGATTGGGCCCACGGGCATAGGGGAACGAAGGTGCACGTAGAAATATAGAAGAAGAAGGGTGCACATGGGAAAATATGACTTCAAGACTTAGCCGTTTTTATTTACCACGAGCTAAAGATAGATTGAGTGCAGAGCACATCTTGCTGGAAGACTTGGAAAGCACACATCATTATGAAGACTTGAGGATGAAACAAGGTTATTTTGGGCAAGTAGAAGATCAAGCAACATGCATAGTTTTTGAGCTATTAGTAGGATTAGATATGCAGTTGATATTATTAGATAATCTATTATTAGCAAGCTTGCATTCTTTTGTATTTGTCATGTAAGGGCGCATGGCTATTCTTAGCATGTAGCCTATTTTGAGGATGCATGAGTAGTGAAAGGAAAGTCCTCACTACCTATAAGTATGTATTGATTTGCATGGGTCAGGAAGTGTGCATCAGCTCTGTAATAGAGTTATGTTGTTGGCTTATGGGCGTACATGACTTATGGTGACATTACTATGTATGTATGCAGCTTCTTTGTTTTACAGTAATTAATATAATGGATCTATGTGGTTAGATATTGGTTGTTGACATATCTGTGACTGGTTCTTTCTTGGTAAATTTAATCTTAATTCTTGTATAAGTTATTCTTTCATATGGTTATGATCTAGATTTTTTATGGTCTATCACTGCATTTTTAATATGGATCTGGGATATATTTATATTTTTTTTATCATGCCAACTCTTTGACAAAGCTTCCATAAAAGAGGTACTTAATACCCTTATGCACTTCGGGAGAGTGCTCAGGTTTTTCCTAGGTTATGTGTTAGCGCGCCTTGGGTTTTTTGGTAAAATAAAAGACTACATTTTGGTTCCGTTTTCGGGACCTCTTTTAAATATAATTGCAAGGATGTTACATGATGAAGATGTACTGGTTGACTTTGGCCAGTATTGAATATTGGGTAGAAAATCTAGAGGAAGAGTTTTTCTCACCGATTTAACACTAGACCTGAATTTGATGCACGTGTATGGGTTGAACAGAATTTGTATCATGAGCTCTATGAGACATTGTTTTCCTACTTCCCTATAGATCTGTACGAGTGGCTGGTAGCATACGCATCAAAGAGAAATTGGAGATATATAACACTCGTCTAGACACATGAAGAATTCCAGGCTCTACATGATGATGATCTAACTTGGACAAGTGTTGTAAATCATTAGTAGATTCATGTTTTGAATAGCTACATTTTGGAGTACGTAGTTTCTACTTATTCTTGTCTAGAGGTTGTTGAGTTTCAGTTCCTACACAAACCTAGAGGATTTTATTTGTGAGTTATCCCTTTAGCTTTTAAGATCTTGATCGTGACCCTAGATTTGGAATGGTGCCCTATGGGTAGATAAACCCCACCACACATAGGGGTAGGAGCAAGTGTGGTGAAATATGGTGGACCTGGAGGTAGAGAGATAGAGAGAAAAGAGGTGGATTAAGTTTAATGAAGCACACAAGAGGTATTTGGTGAAGCAGCGTGATGTTGCAGAACGAATGGTGTTGCGAAGAGAGATGGCTTGTGAAGGATTTAGAGCTCACGTAGAAAACATGGAGACAGAGCATCTAGTACTCCCCTATTTGGGTAAGCATGGCAGAGAACCCTCTTCAACTTTAGATGAGAACACATTGGTTGAAACTACAAAGACCACAGGTGCGCATTTTATCCCTCATGGCGACCTAGCCCTTGCGCTTGGTTTTCTAGTTTCTTCAACAGTCATTGACAAGCAAGAGTAGTGATAGATAGAGTTAATTTTCCATCAAGTTTAGGAGTTAATTATAAGGATTATTCATTTATGGTGGTGCACTCACCATCTGTGTCATTTGGAGGTTCGGTTAGAGTTATATTTTCTGGCACGTCATCAGCACAAAATGTGGGTGCGCAAAATGTGGGTATTACATCTGGAAGTAGTACAACTTCACAGACTGTGGGAGTTCAGATTAGCACAAATTTTGGGACACAAGGTAGTACATCCTTTGGTCCATTACTCACTACAGGAGGGGGATCAGGAGGATCAAGTGGCTCGAGATCTATTGGGTCTAGTGGATTCTAGAGGAGGAGGGAACACAGGAGGTAACACATGTTCTTGATCTAGGTGGGCACAATCCATACCAACCCCAGTAAGTTTATTTCAAGATGTCTCTTCACCTACCAGAGTACAAATTAATTGAAAATGCAGCTAAGCACATGTATATGTGTGAGATACTATGGCGTGCTAAGGGGATCACAACTCCTGAGTGTAATGCAAGTCAGTTTGCTACTACTTTATAAGGGCAAGCACACAGTTGGTACAAGAAATATGATCCGAACCAAACTTGTGTAGATTATACTGCACTATGTGATGCTTTCTTAGCAGATTTCCATATACCTGAATTCTAATAGAAGAGCATCAGCGTGCTGAAGGACATCAAGTAGGGCATGGCTAAGAGTGTAAGGGAGTATCATGTGCACTTTAAAACTATGTTATCTAAGTTATCTTATGAAATTCACCCAATTCAACATGCTCAATGGTTCATTGGAGGTTTGATCACACCTTTCAGAAGGGCACTCTCACACAAGACTTATACAAGCCCACACGAGGCACTTGAGGCAGCTCTATGCACTGAGGTAGTTAAGAGCATAGACACTGGAATTAGCCCATTTTCGGAAGCTCAGATTACATCTATGGTAAAAGAGTTGGAAAATTTGTCAGCTAATTCATGCTCATGAGATGTGTAGTGGTATTTGGTGCACATATTGTTGAAGTAGAATGGACATACTAAGGATAGTTTCCCTCGTAAATCGGTGTGTACCATGTTGCTGTATTGCGAGATTTATCACTTGGGTCATGATTCAAGTAGGTTCCCCCTACTATAGCACGTGATAAGGAAGAACATGTCTTGTTATTGTAAAATTTGTAAGTCTACCACTCATGATACAGAGAATTATAGATTGATTGATCATATTCATGATGTCATTGAAAGTGGTGTATGTCAAGCCAGTGTTGCAAACAATTCTAAGGACCAAGGTAAGCATCATGATTCTAGTCACAATGAAGGATGTTCTAATGGGGGTGGTAGAGGTAGAGGTAGAGGTTACCTGTGGAGGATTCATATGTTGAGGTCATGGCGGTGGAAGAAGTGAATTCCCACATGGAACATGTTATACATGCGGATCCCCTGAACATTATAAACATGAATGCCCTCAAAATATTATTTTCTCCTGGTGTAGAAAGAATCACAATTATGAAGAATGCCCAGATTTGTATGAGCACCTGAGAAAGAAGCACAAGTAGGAAAAGGGTCGTGAGAATGGTTAGAGTACATCATGTTGTGGAAGATCAGTGGATGTCAGAAGTTAGCACCTGACCTAGAGGTAATACTAGTGAATATTACTGACACGCGTTGAGGCTACGTGTGCATAAGACCCCACAGAAAAAACCTATTATTACAAAACAGGAGGTATTGCATGCAAAGTATCCAGATCCTACCCATCAAAAGGAAGTCTATAAAGAGACTATGGAGGTCATTAAGAAACTTGTAGGGTGAGATACATTGTTTGAAAGAGCATTCATGGAAGCTAGAATAGGAAAAAGTAGTTGAGCTTCCTCAAAAATATTATGATGACTTGAAGGAGGTTTGTAAGATGTTGAGCCAAGAAAACATCATTCCTTTATTGGGGAAATGGTTAAGGGAAAAGATGTCACACACTGTAGTTGAGCATGAGAGACAAATTTAACATGCTAATTTACCTCCTCCACAGTCTTGATTATGACAAAGAGATCACTTTGAATGTTGTTGTTGATGGATGGATGTCGAGTAACATTTTGATTGATACAGGTGCAGAAGTGAATGTACTCATCTTTGATGCATAGAATCAGATGGGGAGGCCACAATTACATTAATCTTCAAATGTGTTGTATATGGCGAACAGAACTAAAGCCACACCCATTGGAGTTCTGAAGAATGTCACTATTACTATACAAGGGGCCAAGTTTACTTGGGACTTTGAGGTCTTGGAGATTGTCAAAGAAGGTAACTTTCTGGAATTACTTGGGTGCCCTTGGTGTTATGCAAATAATGTTTTGAATAACTGTTGCATCAGTTTTAAGGGTACATCAATTTTGAAAAAAAATAGAGCATAATCATTCCTTTTGACGGACAGGAAAAGTTTGCACCTTATGTAAAACCTTTGAGTGAAGAGGATTTGAACAGAATTTATGTGTGCACCATTAAAGTCCCTGAAGTGCTTGAGCCATCAAAGGAAGGAGTTATTCAATGGGATGATGGATAGTCTATGAGTGATATAACCAAGTATTTCTTGTGACAATTGGGCACATGGGACTTATGAAATGATTTGGCACGAGATGAAGAGTGTCAGTTACATGCATAAGTAAGCCATGTTGTGTTAGATGCATTTAGGCAGTAACCAGGTACTAAGGTACACGCGTGAAGGAAATATTGAAGTATTTCTACGCACTATGAAAGCTTGGTGGATGGACCAAGTGGAAAGAAGGAATATGTTGGTGTATACCTTACGTGGAACAGTAGTGCATTGGTGGATGGTACACAGAGATGGTATTTTAGAGTGGTGAGAAGTGAGAATCGCCTTCTTTGTTATATTTCTTCAGAGAAATGTGCCTACCAAGACATGTGAATTCCATGGGAAGGATTATGCTTTGCTTTACATTAAAAAGTGTGAGAGACTCTGGACAGAGGGGTAGGAGGCCTTACCACCTTCACTGTGGGTGCACAAGTTCTACTTCACCTTGCGAGGTTGCGCACATGTACATGGTATGTCTATGTGGAACTAAATAAATAAATAGGGAATTGACACAAAAATGACTACAGTTATGATTCAAACCTTTGACTATTTTTCTACTAATCCTCTAGTGAATGAGGCATTACATGTTATGAAGCACTTGACAATGGGAGATAGTGCAAAGGTTGAGGAACTTATTTACAAATTACTAGGTGATTCAAAGCTGAAGGTGCGTTTTAAAGAAGAAGAGACAGATGAGGACTAGTTTGGGCATGCCTTCCTAGGTAAAGAGAAAGGTAAAATGGTCTACATGATTGATGATGAAGAAGTGGAAATTTTGGATGTTGATCATATTGTGGGTATGCACGAGGTCTTAAATAGTGTAGATGAGAAGGCATGCGCGTATCATGAGCCCATGAAAATGAAGAAGGTCAACAGTAGAACCTAAGGAGGCCATCGGTGATTATCCAGAGACTTAAAGATTTGAGCTCCATTTAGGTGTTAAGACATATTTCATGAGTTGAAAGGGGCACATCACTCTCTAGGTGAAATGAGGATAAAGCTAAAGGAAGATGTGTGCCTGGTTAGGAAGAGGCCTTACAGGATGAATCCTAATCTGCGCATGAAGGTAAAGGAAGAAATTGATAAGATGTTGAAATCTAAGAATCATTGAGCCCATTGAGGAGTCAGAATGGGTTATCCCTATGGTGATAAGCATAAAGAAAGATGGAAGGATAAGAATTTATGTGGATTATAGGGAGTTGAATGTTGCATGTGTAATAGATCCCTTTCCCACACCATTTACCTGAGGAGATTCTGGAAGGAGTTGCAGGCCACGAGATCTACTCCTTTACTGATGGATTTTATGGATATCATTAGGTGAGGATTGCCAAAGAAGACCAAGAGAAGACAACTTTCACCACTGAGTGGGGAAGTTTTGCATACAACCAGTTATGCCTTTTAGATTGAAGAATGTACCTGCAGTCTTTTCGTGCATTGTTGTTCAAGAATTCCAAGATTTCATTCACAAGTTGTTATAGGTTTACTTGGATGATTGGACAGTTTATGGGCTAGTAAAATATCATTGTGACAATTTAAGACTTATGTTTGAGAGGTGTGATAGTGTAGCATATCCTTAAACATTAAGAAGTGTAATTTTTCTACATCCTTTGGGACTCTATTGGGGCATATTATCTGTAAAGAAGGCTTGTTGGTAGACCCTGCTAAGGTTGTTGTTATTTTGGGATTAGAAGAACCTAATAACTAAAGCAAGTGTGTGGATTCTTGGGGCACACAGGTTATTATAGGAATTTTATCAAAGGTTATGCTAGGATTTCCGCACCCTTGGAAGAATTGTTGAAGAGTAAGGGAAAGTTCCATTGGGGTGAAGTGCAATAGCGTGCATTTGAAACATTGAAGGAAAGGCTTACTACAGCACCTATTTTACTCTTTCCTTCATGGACCAAACCTTTTCATGTGCATGTGGATGCCTTTGGCATGGCCATTGGTGCGGTATTAGCACATCCTGAAGAGGGTATTATTGATCATCCCTATTTTTTTTGCAAGCAGGAAGTTGACCCCAGTTGAACAAAATTATATAACTACATAGCATGAGGCCTTGTCCATGATTTATGTGTTGCATAAGTTTAGACAATACTTGTTGGCTAACTCCATTTATATTCTATACATATCACATGGCATTAAAGTACTTGATGAACAAGCCTGTTTGCAGGGGCGCATATGCCATTGGATTCTATTATGTTTCAAGAATTTAACTTTACAATGGTGGTAAAGCTAGGAAAGAGTCAATTTTGTACCAAATCATTATCAAGGATTAATTCAGGTGAGGACACACAGAGCATTGAGGACAAAATGTTAGATGCATAGTTATTCAGATTGAGATGTACACCCTCTTACTTAGAAGATATTGTTGTATTTTTATGTACTTATGTGGCACCTGAAAGGATGAAGAGTTTAGAGAAGAAACAACTTGCCATAGGCATCACGCCTTATATGTTGATTAATGGAAACTTATACAAACTAGGTCGAGATGAAGTTTTGCGCCGGTGTGTGCTTGAGCATGAGCGTGAAGCTATTATAGAGGAAGCTCATGGTGGTATTACAGGTGGGCATTATGTTGGGTAAACCACCATGTGTAAGATTTTACTGGCTGGTTTGTGGTGGGAAATAATGTATAAGGATTGTAAATAGTATGTCCAGGCATATGATCACTGTCAGTGCCTTGGAAATCCTGGGCATAAAGATGAAATACCTTTGTGACCTATCACAAGTGTAGAACCTTTTGAAAATTAGGCAATTGACTTTGTGGGTCTTATTTCCCCACCCATGCATAGGACTGGTGCACGCTACATTATAACTTGTTGTAAACACAAAAATTAGGTCACACTCCCCTTTGGTCCCTCGTCAAATAAACACCTTCATCACATTCACCTAGCCATGGCCCCCTTCACCTCACTATAATATTAATTTAATTATTTAAATTAAATTAATTCATTATCCTCATCATATTATATTATTTAAATATCCTAGTTGAGATAATGCCCACATATCCACCTCACCTAGACACCTCATCTAGCCACCTCACCCTAAGACCTATTCTTAGTAAGTTGTCATAACTAAGGGACTTACCCAAACCCTAAAAAATCAATGCCTACATTCCCTCTAAACATTTATCTTGCATGTTTAAAAGGAAGCTTCCAGTCTAATCTATGAGTGAATGACACAAGATCCCAAAAAATCAAGGGGATCTGCCTAGTTTAGTAAACCTAGGAAATCCCGCCCTAACTGATGCCGGTTACCCTTAACTATCGTTGGTTAAGCTGGAACCGCCATCGGTCACCTTTTAATCCCCAAAACAACCTTATTTTTGAGGTTGGCAAAATGTTGGCAAAAGGTTGGAGAATTCTTGAGAGATATCACATCTTTTGAGAAGAAGTTTCAGAAGAAAAACTCATGCAAGGAAGGAGATCAAGCATTTTCTCTTGCACAGACATCCAACATTCACCCAGCTTTCACCTAGCAACCACCCAGCATAGATTTGATCTAATCAGGTAAGAAGGAGAGCACATGCAGACCCATGCAAGAGCTCCCCAATGTTACCCAGTTATCCTCTGCAATTAGGTCAAACCTCTTACCTGCACCTTCATTCCTCACTCACAGATGTCCAAAGCCAGATTTCAAGTAAGTAGAACAGTTTACTTATTCTGGTTCACTTATTTCATCATTGTATTTTCATCCTTTGTTCTCCTAGCTACCCATTGACCTCCTTTAATACTCACTCCATATCCCCATTAAAACCTTGCCAAATCCCATCCAAACGGCTTAGTACCTCATTCCGACCAACCGATTCCTTTGAGCAATTTATAACGGGAGATCCAAAGCTCATTTTGTGACACTCCCAGTATTCCATAGTGATTTGGCATTGGTTCTCCCAAACCGACGTCAGTCACCCTTAACTAGAATCGTGTCTCTGTATTTACCAATATAATACCCATGTGAGAACCAACCTACCTATTCCCACATTACCCTTATGCACCTGTGACTTTCCTAAAACCTCTGTCAGACCTGTAGGTACCCAGAACCAGTTACTTGACCTTCGGATATTATTTTAACCTAGCCTGTTAGATTAGATCTTTCTTATTGTGTCTTAAATGAGATACCTAAATCATTTTAACTATAATAGGATTTACTTCATTACCAGCATTAAATTGTTTTAAACAATGGATTGACAGCCGTCTAGGAAGTATCACACTTCCCGGATCTAATTATATGCTAGGCAGTCCACTGCATATATTGTTTAACTCTTTCTGGTGGTCTTGCTTTCTATTTCAGGTAGTTCCTCTCAGCCAAAAGGAAGCTCTCACGATTAGCTGTGGATTCAGAAGTCATATGCGTGTAACAACCTATCAACCAGCATTTCAATAGGTATTCCTCCTACACCCATTACCCTATCTATTTTTTCATTTTCAAAGAAATGGTCTAAGAATCAGGTGAAACATTTTGGTACACCGGGTGGGACCCATCCAGGGTTCCTTGCATTTTATTCATTCCTAGGAAAAGTTGTGTGTTTGTTTCCCTTTTGAAAATCATAGACATTAATTTTCTTCCTTGGTAACCTTCTTTTTCTTTCTATTTGCTCTAAAAGAAACCTTTCTTTTGGTGTACTTAAAAAGAATCATTTCTTCTTGTTTTTTGCATTTTAGTGAAAGATTTGTTAGGAATTAATAATATCTAATGCGGAATAATTCCTCACAATTACAATAATAAGAAGTATGAATAGAATTACATAAATGAAAAAATGCACAACACAGAAGACAATATTTAACGTGGTTCACCCAATGTGGGCTACATCCACCAAGAACATTTGCTCAGATTTTATTACAAGCCAACACTCTTCATAATTACAATAATCAGATCTTGTTTGGAGTTGCGCTCAACAAACCCTCCCGAATTCACACTTGAATTCAACACACTATTCACCTTCACAAAACACACTCATCTCAATCATATTGTATGTCCATCTATTTATAAGTACATCAATAGGTAGCTTAAGAGGCAGTTTTTACAAAACAATGGGTACCGAAAAACCATGGGCCCAAAAACAGCCCATAACGGTTACCCATTACCCATGGGTTAATAAACCACCCATGAAAATTTGCTTCGGGGGCTTCACCCCATGGGCCAAACCCCCGGTTGACCCACTCACATGGCGAGCGGGACCGTCATAAAAATATCCAAGTGTAACACATGGAAGGTGTACCAAACTCTAACATGAAAATAGGCTCCACAAACATAACAATCTCCCACTTGGAGACTGATTTCCACTGAGCAAGCTTCTCAACCCTTCACTTTCATCCACGAAGGCCAACCAAAGCTGAACATAGCTTTAGTTTATCCCTTGTGACCACCTTGGTCATCATGTCTACAGGATTCTGACTGGTATAAATCTTCTCCAACTTCAACTTATCTTCCTCCAAAGTTGTCCTGATGAAGTGATATCTCAACTGTATATGCTTCATCCTGGAGTGGAAAGCAGAGTTCTTAGCTAGGTGTATAGCACTCTGACTATCACTATGCAACTTACATTCCTCCTGCTTATGCCCCAACTCCTCAAGCAATTGTTGTAACCAAATCATCTCTTTGCTTGCCTCTGTGGTAGCAACATACTCAGCCTCTATGGTTGACAAAGCCACCAGCTTCTGTAGTCTTGAAATCCAGCTCACTGTTGTCCCACCTACAGTGTAAATATAACCTATCGTGCTCCTCCTACTGTCTACATCTCTAGCCATGTCTGAATCTACATAACCATGTAAAGTGGTTTCTGATCCATTGTAGCACAAAACTATCCCCATGGTCCCTCTCAAATACCGAAGGATCCACTTTACTGCTTGCCAATGCTCTTTACCTAGATCACTCATAAATCTACTCACAGCTCCTACTACATGGGAAATATCAAGCCTAGTGCATATCATAGCATACATCAAACTACCAACCGCTGATGAGTAAGGTACCTTGGACATATGGTTTCTTTCCTGCTCTTTCTTGGGACACTGCTCCTTTGATAACTTAAAATGGCCTACCAAAGGAGTCTCAACCAGTTTAGCATACTTGCATGTTAAACCTATCCAATACCTTCTTAATGTACTCTTCCTAAGATAAAGTTCAGCTTCCATTCCTTCCTATCCCGAGTTATCCTCATACCAAGGATTTGTTTGGCTGCCCCCAAATCCTTCATATCAAAGGATTCACTTAGTTGTTTCTTGAGTACTTTTATTTCCTACATGTTTTTACCTGCAACCAACATGTCATCAACATACAAACACAGGATAATATAACTTCCATCCTCAAATTTCTTTGTATACACGCAATGGTTAGAATGACATCTAATATAACCTTGCTCCTTCATGAAGCTGTCAAAATTCTTATACCATTGATGTGGAGCTTGTTTCAGGCCATACAAGCTCTTCTTCAGTTTGCACACCATCTCCTCTTTACCTTTGACTTCATATCCTTCTGGCTGCTGCATATATAGCTCCTCCTCCAAATCACCATGGAGAAATGCAGTCTTTACATCTAACTATTCTAAGTGCAAGTCTTCTACTACCACTATTCCAAGAACAGTTCTGATAGAAGTCATTTTTACTACAGGAGAAACAATCTCATCAAAATATATACCTTTTTTCTATGCAAACCCCTTGACCACTAACCGGGCCTTATATCGTTTCTTTCCTCCTTCATCTTTAACTCTGTACACCCACTTGTTATGCAATGCTCTTTTGCCTTCCGGTAGCTTCACCAAATCCCAAGTCTGGTTCTCCATGAGAGACTTATGCTCCTCATCCATGGCTTGCTCCCACTTCTTACTGGCATCTACCTGCATTACTTCATCAAATTTCTCTGGCTCTCCACTATCAATGAGTAATAAATAATAAAGAGAAGGAGAAAAACATGTTCAGGTTCTTTTCTTACCCTAGAAGACCTCCTCACTGTAGGAGTTTTCGGGTTCCTGTTGAGTAGGTTCTTGAACTGATTCATGGGTTACTATCCCATCCGGAAGATCCTCTACCACTGCATATTCTTTCTTGGATTCTTCCATGTTTTCCTGCAATTGTTGCTTATACATGACTTTCTCATTAAATACCACATCCCTAGACTGAATGATTTTCTTGTCCTTAATACTCCAACATTTAAATCCAAAGTCATCATCACCATAACCAATAAAAGTGCATTTTTCCGATTTAGCCTCTAGCTTGGTGCTATCATCCTTGTCAATATGAACAAACACCTCACATCCAAAGACTCTAAGAAATGAGTAATCAAATTTCTTACCATACCAAGCCTCCTCAGGTATGCCTCCATCCAAGGCACTTGAGGGTCCTCTATTTATCAAGTACACAGTTTTGCTCACCGCTTCTGCCCAAAAATAAAAAGGCAGCCATGCATGTATCCTCATGCTCCTAGCACGTTCCATTATTGTTCTGTTCATCCTTTTTGACACCCCATTCTACTGAGGGGTTCCTGGAAACGTCTTTTACCTGCGGATTTCATTCTTAGAACAATAATCATCAAATTCATTGCTCCTAAGACATTTTAACTTAAGACTTGTTTCATTCTCTACCAAGGCTTTCCATTTAACAAAAGTATCAAATACATCATATTTGTTTCTAATACAATAAACCCAAACTTTCCTTATTGCATCATCAATAAAAGTAACATAATAACTTGAACCCCCAAGAGATGATACCTGAGCTGGCCCCCACACATCAAAATGCACCAGCTCTAACTTACTCTCTTTCTTCATAGGTCCAACCTTGAGAAACCTTACTCGCTTCTATTTCCCATATATGCAGTTCTCACAGAAATCTAAACCTGTTTCTATATATCCAGGAAAATTCTTCTTTATGATGTTCATGCCCTTATGGCTCATATGACCGAGCCTATAGTGCCATAATGTTGTATCTACATCTGAAGCCACAAGATTACAATCATTAGTACTATCAGTGGATAAATACAAGGTTCCAACCTTCTTACCTCTTACCACCACAAGAGCATCCTTGGTAACCTTCCAAGAGTCATTTGTAAATATCACAGTACAACCATCACTTCCCAATTGCCCCGCTGATATCAAATTTCTCCTTAATGTAGGCACATGTCTGACATCCTTCAATAGCCATGTATTCCCATTCTGCATCTTAACCTAAACATAACCTTTTCCAACTATACTGCAAGGCTCATCATCACCAAGAAAAACATGCCCAAAATCCCCTTAAACATAATCAACAAAATAATGCCTATGTGGAGTAGCATGAAAAGAAGCCCTTGAGTCTAAAACCCAAGATTCAGTAATATTATGCAAAGAAAGAATCAAAGCATCATAGCATACATTACCCAATGCCACATTTTCCTCCTTGTTTTCTTCTTATTGTTTCTTCTTATCCCGAATCTCCCAACAATCCTTCTTTGTGTTCCCAGACTTTCCACAATTCCAACATACAATCTTGCTCTTGGATTTTGACCTTGCCCGATCTTTCGATTTTTCACAATTTCCTCTATTCTTCTGTCAAAGCATTCCCTGAAGTAGAATATTCCCCAAAGCTTTTTCTTCACATTTCCTCACTTAGAATCACCCCTACAACATCCTCAAACTTCAACTTCAAGTTTGCTGGAACCGAGTTGCTTACCACCATTACCAGGCTATTCCAACTTTCAGGTAAAGAGCACAGAATTAATAAAGCCCTAACTTCTTCATCAAATTCTATTGTAACCGAAGCTAGCATATTCACAACCGTATTGAAATCATTTAAATGATCTGCTACTGAACTATTCTTAGACATCTTCATAGTAAACAACTTTTTCATTAAAAATATCTTGTTAGAGGTAGAGGTTTTTTCATACAACTTCCCTAATGCATCCACTAGATCTTTTGTAGTCTTTTCCTTTGAAACATTAAATAATACCAAAGATGCAAGACACAGCCAGATTGTCCCAAGTGCCTTCCTATCTAGCAAATCTCATTCTGCATCTGTCATGCTCGAGGGTTTGTTCACCCTCTTAAACAACGGAGTATAAAGATCCTTCTGATAAAGGTAATATTCCATCTGCATCTTCCAAAGACTGAAATTCTGCCCATTAAATTTATCAACCCTATATCTTCCATCATCTACCATAGCTCCCACTCAAGCTAAAAATTTTCCCTGTGATTCAACACTTCAGCAAACCAAACCAGGCTCTGATACCAATTGTTAGGAATTAATAATATCTAATGCGGAATAATTCCTCAGAATCGCAATAATAAGAAGTATGAATAGAATTACATAAATGAAAAATGCACAACACGAAGAAAATATTTAACGTGGTTCACCCAATGTGGGCTACATCCACCAAGAACACTTGCTCAGATTTTATTACAAGCCAATAGTCTTCACAATTACAATAATCAGATCTTGTTTGGAGCTGCGCTCAACAAACCCTCCCGAATTCACACTTGAATTCACACACACCATTCACCTTGAAAAAACACACTCATCTCAATCCTATTGTATGTCCATCTATTTATAAGTACATTAATAGGTAGCCAAAGAGGCAGTTTTACAAAACAATGGGTACCAAAAAACCATGGGCCCAAAAATAGCCCATAACGGTTACCCATTACCCATGGGTTAATAAACCACCCATGAAAATTTGCTTTGGGGGATTCACCCCCCTGACCCGCTCACCGGCGAGCGGGACCATTGTAAAAATATCCGAGTGTAACACATGGAAGGTGTACCAAACTCTAACATGAAAACAGGCTCCACAAACATAACAAGAGCATCCCTCTTCCTCTTCATCCATTTGTGTCATCGAACTTCATATTTCAATTTGGGCTTTAAAATCATTACATTTCATTCTGATTTATCGCATTAAATCACATTAATTGAGGGTAACCTATACACTGGAAGTCATTCCCAGCTGATGGTTGACAAACGAATCGTAGAAAGCGCATCTCTCTCTCTCTAAGTCTTACCAAATTTCACAAATTCAAAACAAATACATATTCTTAAACAACATATTTCCTAGGAACACCTGTCAATGATCGCACTGATCTGAGGATTGGTAGGTACTCCCTAGCTCACTGCTCTGTCGAGTCATACTTCAGATTGAAGCCTGCCCCTGCCATAACATACCTGAAACCTCACCTTTTATATCTCCTTCTTTGTAGGAAGCCATCCTCACCAAAAATTCTATTCTACAGTTCATGAGTTAGTCCTTAAATAGCATAAGTTAAACAAACATAATAGAAAAGGCACTCTTAGGATCACATTTTTTTGTGTTTCTACTTGGCTTGCGTTTTGAGGTGAGAGGTCACATTCTTCATTTTTCTTGCTTCTCCTTACATGATCCTCATCATAGTTGGTGTATTCTGATTTCTTCTGAGTGTTCCTGGACCACATACTCATTGTTTAAAATTCTAGGTTTGATTCCACATCATATTTTAATTCACAACCACTTTTTTTTCATCACTGCTTCAATTTCACAAGTGACCAGTGTCGGTCCAGTGACTGTCGTCAATTATACCCAACCGGCATCAGTTCCAGGTCCTTTTGGTTAACCTACCCAAAAGGACATTTATTCACCTCCTTCAACTATTCAAAGTCCCTGTCACTACTATCATTCCCATTTCCTTGTAAATCTCGTCAGTATTCGGCATACCTGTCAAATTTGGCCTTATACCTTGTTTTTGACCCACTGTCCATTTCCCACAGTGACCGGCAGTGGTTACCCCTAACCAGCGTCGGTTTACCCTAATTGGCATCGGTTATCCTGTGCCACTTTCCAACTGACATTTGGTACCTAATCCACTAATTACCGCATGTTCTTCCTATTCCTGTTGTATTTATGTGTCATTTACAGAAAGGCAGCCCAAACTAATTAGTACATGTTCACATGGTACTGACATGTCGACAAGCTAGCGCCCTCGTATTTCATGCCAGTTGTCAACCACTCCCACCTAGCCCTTCGCCACCTTCCATTTTATCACCCGCCATGGATCTTATCCAACCTATCACCATCGCTACTGGAGATGAGGAGTTCACACGACTCCTTGACCAAAATTCTACCACCTTTCAGTTTTACCTTTCCCACTCGTCCACTCGGGATGCCTCGGGTCAGTTGATATACGGCATGCCCGTATCTATCCCCCCAACTCTCACTCCCACTCCTGCATCAGCCCCATCTGGCTCTGTGCTGCCCACATCTACCTTACCCCCAGTCATTTCACAGCTAGGTTTTATACCCGTTATGACTATAGTGTTTGCTACATCTGTTACACCCGCCACATCCACCATACCTTTGACAACCACTCAAAACACAACCTCATCCACCCCTATTGTCTTGCATATACCCGTAGCTACCCAACCACCTCCCGTGTCGGTGACCCCTACCCCTTTTCAAAATGTGGTCCTTTCTATCCCATAATCATTAGCTTCCATTGCCACTAGAGTTACCATGACCCTTCCACCTCCATATACGTACTACCAGCAGCCTCCTATTTCATCTGTTATTCACTTCTAGGTACGTACCCCCTATTTTATTACCTTTTTCTCAATCCACCTACATGGCACCACCATATACTGGAATGTCACCCTCACCATATGACCAACATCAACCCTCTTACGCTACAAGAGGCAGCCTAACCATCACAACCTACCAATAACCTAATAAAATTAATGATGGACAAGATGCAGAGATTGGAGGCATCGGTTTCTAGTCTCCCATAACACTCTCACCTACGATGAGATTTGTAACGAGCCTATCCACCCATCCATTCCATCCATCCATACCCCATGCATTCAAGTCGAATGATACCTCTTCTTCTTCCAAACTACAAAACAATTATTCAAAAGCTAAGGGCACCGCTAACGCAGTAGTACTCAAATTCGGCCCAGCTCACCCAAAAATCAGGCTAGCCCGTCATCTAATCTCTCACCCGTTCATGCTTTTTAATTCAGACAAGAACAACGAAAATACACCCCAATTGGGGAACCTTACTATTCTGTCTTAGAAAAGCTCATCAAAGTTGGGGCCATCACCCTTCCACCTATAAAACCACACACTAGTTTTGACCCTTCTCGCCCCACACCCGCATGGTATAAAGAGCATCGACTTCTGTAAATATCATCGAGTAAAGGGTCATAGTGACGGAAATTACATCACTTTCAAAAATATTGTCCAAGAAATGCTCGAGAAAGGTGAGTTAATTGTGGATAATCCTAATGCACCTGATCAATCAAAACCTACACATATTCAAGAAACCCTTTCCCAATCATGCCCCTTCGTTTGATCAAACTAGTGAGACCTCAACTCATGATAGCCATACCCACGAGGTCCATGCTATTTTTAGTGATGCACTAGTTGCTTCCCAATTACCTCATATTCCTTCCATAGAGGAAATCCTAGCTCAAAATCCTCCTTCTACATTGGAACCTACCTCACCTATTCCTCTACCCACAGAAGGAACACCTTTCACCTCCTTCCTCACCTATGGAGAGTCCTTTGCTAATATCGAGACCATTTCACCTTTGGCTTCTCCACCTAGGGAACCATCACCTACAGTACTTCTTCAGTCCATGGAGGATACTTGCACCCATCATCTCCTCCACCTCATAGAGGAGCACCCATCATCTCCTCCACCCATCAGAGGAGCACCCATCATCTCCTCCACCTATAGAGGAACACCCATTTTCTCCTCCACCTAGACATATCTAGTAGAGATACCTTTTCCCCTAGGTGACCATTCTCCATCAGCTACCCAAGATCCTGCAGACCTACTTTCAGCTCTCTTACCCATGGAAGCTGAAGCTAGCCAATTCCCCATCTCTAAGACACATTTTACGGGAATTGTCCATTAGGTCCTCATCAACCTCACCTACACACGTGTCATTCTCACATTTGGCCGATCGCCTAGATTATGTGGATAGAGCCTTATTGTGGGGGCATGTTCTTCTACTTCTGGTCTCAACACAAATATAGATGTCACTTGCTGATACCTCCACTATCTACCCAAAAATATTTCAACCAATCGAAACCAAGCATAACCACCTCTATCACAACTTCTTCCATGACACCCTCACAACTCAACATACACCCTAACCCATAACCCAACATACATCTAAATCCAAACCCACACCTACAACATCTTCCTCAACTAAACCTATTACTACCTTAGGGGTCACCCCAACCACCAGCCTTACTCATCCACCTATCAAACTAGATTTAGCTACATCCTCCAAAGTCAACACCACACCTACTCTGGCACCCAAATAGAAGAACCAAACCCATAGAACTCATACCCCAATTACGTGCCAATCACACCTGCATCACCTTCACCCTTTCCATCCATTTTAGGACCTCAACCTCCCAACATGGTTAAGAAACCTCCACCCATCAATAAACAAAAAACACAACAGCCCACTCCTTCCTCGCAAAACCTCTAACATACCCAAGCACCCGACATGACTTACACCCACACCTACAGCATCTTTACCACCCATACCTCCAATACCCTCAGCAACTTCTTCACTACCCACTACACTTCAGTCTTTGTCCCTCACACCCCCTGCATGACCCACATCATCTACCTTCACAACACCTCTGTTATCCCCCTGGGTAACTCACCCTCTTCCCCCATCCTTTTCCCTCTAGATCTCGTACACCCATATCACCTTTACCCAAGAAGGTGCAACCCAAAGACAAAAATATGCTACCCTCTAATAAGGTAGTCAAAACAACCATACACCCTCCTACCCATTCATCTACCATACCCCTACCCAAACAAACACGACCAACACCCAAGACCACTCCAGCACCCAAAACCATGGCTCACCCACTCCCCCTCCTACAAGGACCATTCCTCAACAATCAGCCGCACCTACACCCAAACCCACTTTCACTTCCCATTGCGATCCACTAGCAGGGTCCTATGCCAAAATCTTAACCAACCTCCTTGAGACTTCTGTCATCACATTACCACCACTCAAACCTTATGACCCCCTCAAACCCAAGCCAAAAGGGTTTGATGACACTAAAATTTGTGCCTACCATCATGTGTCAGGGCACGATGTGGAGAACTGCAAGGCTTTGAAAACTATCCTTATCCAGTTGTGTCCTCTTGAAGCCAACTTTGACGATGATGACCTTCTTGATGAGGACCCTGCTTCACCAACACCCATTCCCACAGTCCTTCCCTCACTGCCTACTCAACAACCACGACCTCCACCCCCACAACTCCTAGAGCCACCCCCAAGATTCGAAATTAACATGGTTCACATCAGAGAACTTGCCACACCATCACCTAAATGTCATTGCACCCAGCTCACCTCACAAGGTTTTTCTCCCCAGGTAGGTTTTTTCCCATCATGTCATTATACCACTCATCCTACACCTTCTCCATTTTCCAACTCCCCTCAAATCAACATGATCCACGTTGCTACCCATGCTCAGAAAGATAAAGGTAAGGAAAAGGCAACTGACCCACCAACCAATCCTATACCCAACATACCATCTACACCCACACCTAAAATTACTATCTATGGCCCCACATACCCTATTTCTAATGGGGTCACACATCATACACCATGCTCAAACAATTACACCAATCTCCCCTCAAAATGTCCCTATATGACCTCATCCAAACCTCAGAATCCCATCGTCAAGCTCTCATGGAGGTTCTTCAATCTATTGAGGTTTTACCCAATGACCCTACACCTGTAGCCTCCATTATCACACCCCATCATGTAGCCTCTCTCACCAAATTTCCACCTTTATCCACACCTCACCCTACTCACCAAATAGCCTCCCTTAGCTTCTCAGAGGAAGAGATCACACCGCACCAAACCGATGACCCAAACCCAGCCCTCTTCATCTCTATGTCCACATCGATGATATATGTGTACACATGTAATGATTGATGGGGGTGCTAGCATTAATATCATTTCATCCCATGCATTCACTCAAATGTGCATACCTGACAATTACATGCATAAACATCCTGTCATGTTGCGTTCATTCAATGACGCTATCACCTCTACACTAGGCACTGTCATCCTCCATGTTCGCGTGGGCCCCCACACTATTCCAGAGCTATTTTACGTCTTGGAGGGGGAATTTCAATATAACTTGTTGCTTGGAAGACCCTGGATTCATGTCATGGGTTGTGTTCCTTCCACTTTGCATCATTGTGTAAAGTTTGAACATGAAGGACACACCTATACTATTCCAGCTGATCCATCACCTTTTAAAACATGCAACATGCTTTACCAACCCAATGATGTGCTCATACCCATTAAGGCATCTACCTCCACAACCACTACCACTTCACCTACACCTCTACTTACCAGTACAGTCGCTACCTCAACCGCACATGCCTCCTCCATTCCTACCACTGCCACAACCTCCACGGCTGACCCATCAGCCTCCCAATCCATTAGCTCCACCTCTGCATCGACCACTGACACATCATCTATTCCAGCTACCCACATACCAACCACCAATCCCTTGGAAGGCATTTTTCAACACCTCACTCTGGGGGAGTATCGCCTATATAGTGTCAACACATTCCTTACTCCACAAGAGTATGGAAGTCTTCACCAACATCCTCACTATGATCACCACATAGGAGAACACCTCCTTTATGGTCCTCCTCACCTTCATACTAGTCTCACCTATGGGGGACTTGATACTACCACTTACACACCCGAACCACCGTCACAAACCCGCCCATTTTCCATTGACTTCCAGTCTCTCACCAATCACCATTTCACCCACACCTTCCTACACCGATGTGTGTGGAAGGGTTTTGGTTTTGGATTTTATGAGCAAGGCCACCATACTATTATTCCATGTACCACCCACAAACATAACGACCATAGTGGTATCGGCTTTCCTTGAACCACCTACCAAACAGGCCCGCATTGAACTCATCAAGGACATCAACCCTTCTCCACCTTCTTCACCCACTCCACCTTCATCACCACCTTCACCGACGGAGTCGATGGATCCTGAATCTATCCCTCCTAACTTTTTTTTTCATAAACACCATTTCCTTGGGGCCTTTGACTTATCAACGTGAGGGTGAGGCTCCCTTCCTCTCTTCCCTTCCTGTATCCTGAAATGATCGATGACAATACACCTTCAATTAACATCATTCAATGTCAGGATGATGAATCTATACTCACCTACCTTGGTGTAGAAGACTCATATATTCATCAGTCGTTACCCTCTGAGACATAAACCATGTTGAATGAATCAACTATCGAGATCAACATTCATACTCAGGATGACCCACACATCCTAAAGATCAGTCAATCTTTAGATGCTGCTGAACAGGAAGCCATCACTTCTTTTCTCAAAGATCATAACCACGCTTTCACTTGGTCTTATGCAGACATGCCTGGTATTGACCCCACCATAGTGGTCCACAATATCGTAACCATTCCCAATGCCAAACCCATCAAACAAAAGCTGAGGAAAATACACCCTCGCATTTCCCTTCTCGTCAAAGAAGAACTTCAGCACCTTCTTTTTGTTTCCTTCATATTACCCATTGATTATCCTCATTGGATTTCTAACATTGTCCCTATCACTAAGGTGACAGGGGGACTCCACATTTGCATGGACTTCCATGACCTCAACCTCACCTACCCAAAAGATGACTTCCCTCTACCTGGCATTGACCAACTGGTTGACCTTACCGCTGGTCACGAGATGCTATCACTCATGGATGGCTTCTCAGGTTATAACCAAATCTTTCTTGCCCCAGAGGATCAACACAAAACCACATTCATCACCCCTTGGGGGACCTTCTGCTACTCGAGTCATGCCTTTTGGCCTTAAAAATTTAGTGCCACATATCAGCGGGCTATGACTTATATCTTCCATGATATCATGCATCGTATATTGGAAGATTACATGGATGACCTCCTCACCAAATCTAAATGCACGCTCCAAGCACCTTGTCATCCTCAAAACCATTTTTGACCGCCTCATTAAATATTGTGTTCACCTTCAGCCCAAGAAGTGTGTCTTCGCGGTTCTCTCAGGAAAGCTCCTGGGATTTATCATTTCCCTACGTGGTATAGAAGTTGACCCTACTAAAGTCAAGGCCATTCTCGAAATGCCTCCACCCACTAACCTTAGACAACTCCGTAGCCTGCAAGGTAAGTTGCAGTCTATTCACCGTTTCATTTCACAATTATCTGATCGGTGTCAACCATTTCATCATCTACTCAAGAAGGATGTCTCCTTTAAATGGGATGATGACTACCACAAAGCTTTTGAGGCCTTAAAACAATACCTTCTCCAACCACCCATACTCATTCCACCTAAAGATGATCAACCTTTCTACCTATACATCTCAGCTACCGATCACTCCTTGGGAGCCATGCTCGCTCATCACGATGAACAACATAGGGAGCAAGTAGTTTATTACATAAGTCATACTCTTTTGGACTATGAAACCCGATACACCCATCCTGAAAAAAAAATTCTTAGCCTTAGTTTTTGTTGCCACAAAACTCCGCCATTACCTACTCAACCACAAAACCTATGTTGTGACCAACACCGACCCCTTACACTTCATGTATGCCAAACCTTATCAAAATCAGCACGTGCCACATGATGGCTTATGCTTTTAGCTGACCTCGACCTCGAATTCATTCATCAAAATTCCATCAAGGGCCAAGCTATCACCGACCAATTGGCCGACACACCTATTTCCGGGGATCAACCCTCTAATTTTGACTTTCCAGATGAGTCAATTGCTACCCTTTCCTTGGATGAACCCGCCTTACCAAATGACACTCTTCTTCGATGGTTCCAAGTGTCAGCGTGGGGGTGGGGCTGGTGTTATCCTCATTCCTCTTGATGGTGAACCCATGCCTTTGTCTTTCAAACTAGATTTTGATTGTACAAACAATATTGCCGAATACGAAGCACTCGTATTAGGTCTCCAAGCCACCTACGCCCTAGATGTCAAATCAATCAACATCTTTGGTGATTCTCAATTGGTTATAAACCAAGTCAATGGTATATACCAATGTCATAATGAGATACTTCAAAAGTATAAACATCATGTAGACATACTTTTGACCACCTTTGACCGTTACGCCCTTCAAACCATCCCCCGTTCAACCAACAAATTTACAGATACCATGGCCTGCTTGGCTTCTCAAATACCCACTTCGCCTACTCGATTCTAAAATATTTGTCACCATACAATGACTCCAATCACCTTCTTATTTACCTCATGAAGTTTACTCCATTGGAACCACTACCCCTGACCCGAGTGACCTTTGGTATAAACAATACTCTGACTATCTTTCTCTCTCCATCTTACCTCCTGATCTCACCCGTAATGGACAATGTGCCTTCCTTAAAAAGGTCTCTCATTACGTCATCATGGGGGCCTCCTCTATAAGCATGGCTTTGATGGTATTCTCTTACGATGCCTCACAAGTTCTGAAATTCCTTATACCATTAAGGAAGTTCATGATGGCATATGTGGAGGTCACTTCAGTGGCCTTGTTGTTGCTAAGCGTATTCTTCACCTAGGCTATTACTGGCCGACCCTTAACCATGATTGTTGTGACTACGTCAAACATTGTGTAAAATGCCAACAACATGCCAACCTTCATCATACACCCAGTCATGCCTTACAGGTCACCTGTGACCTTTGGCCCTTCTCTCAATGGGGTTTGGATCTTGTCGGAGAGATCAACCCCCATTCTTCCCAATGACATCAATGGATCATCACCACTACCGAATACTACACAAAATGGGTTGAGGCCATACCACTCATCTCCACAAAAGCTGAGAAAATATGTGAGTTCATCAATCATCACATCATTTTTCACTTTGGTGTTCCTCATCACCTCATCACTGATAATGGAAAACAATTCAAAAACAAAACATTGCAAAAACTTTGTGATGCCTTCGGCATTCAGCTAAGTTTCTCATCACCTTATTACCCACAGACCAATGGCCAAGCTGAATCCACTAACAAAACCTTAAACAAAATTCTCATGAAAGTGGTTAACGATACTGGGAAGGATTGGCATACGCACATTCCTTTTTCCCTATGGGCATACCACACTAGTATCCACACTTCCACTGCTGCCACACCATTTTCTCTGGTCTACGGTACAGAGGTTGTTCTACCTCTCAAAGTCCAGATTCCCTCACTCCGCATTTCTCTCCATGACATGCTCAATGATGATGACTTTCGTCAAGGACCGTTTAGCACAACTTGAGTTATTAGATGAACGTCATCTTAACGCTCTTGACCACCTTCAAGTTTACCAAAAACGTATCAAACGTGCCTACGACAAATGTGTCCATGAACGAACCTTCCAAGTCAGTGACCTTGTCCTGAAAGAAAATCAACATGTAACCAAAGCAGAAAAAAGTAAACGGGGAAAATTTTCTCCTAATTGGCTTGGACCATACATCGTGACCCATACTTATGGATCAGGTGCTTATCGTTTATCTTCACTCGATGGTAAACCCGAACCTGAGCCCCTTAATGCCTTGCATCTTCGACCATTCTACTGTTGAATTTTAGTCCTACATCACTTTTTGTCTCCTTTCCATGCTCATCCCTTGAGCACTCTCCACTTCTTACACCTCACCAATGATTAAACAAGAATCATGTGAGTACCCGTCACTTGTTATCTTCTCTTGAATATGTGTACCATGGCGCTACACATAGCATGATTCTCATGGATACTTTTCATCTACCTTTAGATGAGATCCCATGGTCATTTCACCCTGCTTTCTGAACAAGAATCCTATTCTTCACCTTGGTCTTGTCCATGACTTCAAAGCCCTCACATGGGACCCAACTCCTTGAGTCAAACTTCTAATAAAAAGATGACTCCCTCAAAAGGACATCTTCCTCTCAGCAATCACTGCTATAAATAGACTGCTCCCTCGAAGGACAGCTATGTAAAGCTCTTTAAAAAAAAGCGAGAGAATTTGAAGCTTCCCGCATCGATCAGCTTCACGAAGACCTCAAGGAGTTAATTTCCTCATCCCATATAGACTTCCCACATCGATCAGTCTATCTCAAATACAAGTCAAAACAGAAAACTTTTTAGTCATGGACTTGCCCATTGTGACCTTGGATCTCTTGCCCAAAGAGCATGCTACCTCATACCATATAAAATTAACCACCTTTCACCCTTCTCACCATTCCCACTCCCATTTCCTACTGCCTCAAGGGACCTCTTGGAAACCAAGACATTTGGTGATCATGTGACTACTTTTCACCCTTAGAACAATCAATCATGCAATGTCTTTAGGGTCTTACGTTCATCACCTTCTCCAAGGTATGACCTACTCAGTATGATCCTAACCAATCAGGTGGCTTTATTTCCCCCTCTTATCTTTTAACCATCTTTATTTACGTTTTGATTACCTTATACAGGACTTGGTCCTCGACGCTTACCTTTGGGGTAATCTTCTTCTTTTTCCACAATCGACATCACCTATACCAATTTTCCTATAACCCACCCACACCTAACAGACCTAAACCCAAATCATGCCTAAAACCTACCAACTCATTTTCATACCTCCTCATATTCTTCCCTAGCTTATGGGAGAACTACATCGGCCTGAGGTCCCTTTTCACCGGGACTATGTAGGCAGCACTCTGAGGGCATGGGGCCCTTGGAGGTTAGCTCAGCCACTCTCTACCCTAAACCATTCATCTTTCATCTTCCTAAATTACATTCTACCCACTTAGTTTCCTTTTTATATCAAAAATTGGAAATTAAACCAAACAAACAACAAGTTGCTTAACATTTTTATCATCATCACAACATACATTTATTATGACTACCATTTCTCTACCATCATCATACATGTATTATAAAGCATCTTAAACATGACCCATATCATCATTCATTGCACAAATTAATGAATCACAACTTCAACCAATTTAAACACAACCATGCCTAAACCAACCTGACTCGACCATGCCTAAACCAAACCTGACTCAACCATGCCTAAACCAAACCATGCCTAAAACTGACTCATCCATGCCTAAACCAACCTGACTCGATCCATGACTCTGACTTGATCCATGCCTAAACCAACCTGACTCAATCCATGCCTATGACCTGACTCGATCCATCCTAACCAAACCTGACTCTCCATGCCTAACCAACCTGACTCCATCATGCCTCAACTCACCTAATTTCCATCATGCCTCCATATCACAACACAACAAAATCAAAAGTCTCATCAAAACACCAACAAATCAAGCATCTCATGTATCTCATCATATAAATAAATATGTGTGTCTCAATACAATATACATGGATATCCCATCATGTCTATCTCAAAATCATCAGCACGCAGGCCGATACTCAATACAAAATGTCATCGGCATGCAGGCCAGTCTCATATACAATAAAATAATAAACCAATACAAAATCTCTTTGGCACGCAGGCCGGTATATGCTCAAAATATACAAAAAATCTCGTACATCCTCACTATCTTCGGCACGCAGGCTAGTATATATCAAAAAAATGACTACAATACATCAAAAATCAGGAGCCATATATCAGGCATCTCGGCAGACATCCTCCATATCTGTATCACCTGTACCCTCTACCTCCTCGGCCCCTGTCTGGTGACCTGCTAACATCTCCCCACCCATCATAGGTGGTGGCTGGGTCCCTGTTGGCACACTCACCTAGAGCTGGTCTCCATGAGCTGGTGGCCTCTCCATGATCCTTGCCTCAGAGCTCGATGGCCCCTTGTGCTCTCTACACTATGAGTGTGGGATCTAGTCCTCTCACTCGAGGCCTGTTGTGCCCTGTACTCTCCATAGGATAGAAAGTCTATCCCAGCCACCATCAACTGATCCTGATAGTATCTGGCCTCACCTAGGGCATCCCGTAACCTAGATATAGGCATGGTCTGTGGTGGCCCCATAGGCCTCAGCCCCTGTACCTGCCCTATGGGACCCTGTCCCGCCCCTACCTGTGAACTAGGACCCTGTCCCGGTGCCTGTGGTGGTGCCATCGGCCCCTGCCCCTGTGCCTGTATCTGGGCCTGTAAGGCCCCAATCTGTGCCTGTGTTATGGCCAACTGGCCCTGCAACCCTATCACCTGTGCCTGTAGGGCCGCCACCCAACCATCATCCCCATCTCCATCTCCATCCCCACCCTGGGCCATCTGGGCCTGAAGACTGGCCACCTGTACATGTAACTCCGCTACCTCCACCTCTGAGCTGGCAAGTTGTGTCTGCACCATACCCAACTAGGTAATCAGAGTCACCACCTGCCCCTGTAGGGCATCCCTCTACACCATGATGGTGGCTAGATCCTGGCTGCCCCGACCTGGGTGGTACTGCTCATAAATGAGCCACCCACCACTGTCTATATCTGTCTGTGACCCCAGCATCATCAATCCACCGGTCCACTGCCTACTCCTCCTACCCTATGGGCACTGTCAGCTATGGTAGAGGTAAGGGCCTCTCCATGTCGTCTCTCCTGTACTGCGGAAGGGCAGAGGTATGTCCTGTAGCAGCCCAAACTACCACCTAACTCTGTCAACTAGGGATCATCTCGTGCTCCCCGACACAGGCGACCCTGTATCCATCTCAATAGCTACAGCTCAGCTAGCTCATCATGCATATGCCTATATGATGGGAAGCCCACATATGGCCTCCATATGATGTCCACTCCGGACAACCCCTCCAATAAACACCTAAATAGGCCACATCATGTGTGGGCCTGTCTGATCTCCACTCTCCAATAGCAGCACCCATCACCTATACCCCACCCACACATAGCTCTGGTGGAAAGGCATCTAGCCCGGGGCATGCCCACTGGACACACACAAACTATGTGCTCATATGCCCAGCAGTGAAGTAAAAAGGTACAACACAGGCTGAACCTGCGCAGCCATCCATATGCCCATAACTCCCTGTATAGCTACACCAGGAATGTTGGCCCAGGAAAAGCACGTCTGATCTATCATCATGTCATGTAGTACCCCCATCAATGAGTGGGGAAATCTACCTCCCTCTGCATCTGGTAGTGCAAAGCAGCACACTACCTCCATCAATAGAACTACTAGCCTCATCTCCTCTAGATGGGCTAGGTACATCTCTCCATAGTGCAAGCTGGCACTATGGAATGTCAGCTCGGCCATCCCCTCTCCAAACACCATCAGCATCAACTCCTCTGAGGCCTCAGAGGAGATCGAATAGACCTGTGTACCCAATATGGGTAGCCATAAATCCTGAACACATCCTCCAGGGTGACTGTCATCTCACCTGTCGGTAGGTGGAACGTGTTGGTCACGGAATCCCATCTATCGATGAGAGTGACCATCAGACTAGGCTACCAGACCAGACTACATGCCGGTAGCGTCAGACCCCACTCAGGCCCACCGCCTCCACATGTCGCAGCTCCTCAGGGGTCACTGCACCATGAACTATCATGAGTAGGGGTGGAACCCTATCCCGCATGCATAGCTGATCTCTCCCCTGCATCCAATACAAACAACAAATTAATCTACATTTATCATACCCATACTCACCCACTATCATTTTCCCACACCCTATTTTACCCCTACCCATCTCAATCACCCAACCTGTGGCACTTTTGGCCCCTTGCTCTCCAAATCCTGACCAGTGTCAGTTACCTCTAACTGACCCCGGTCACCCCTAAACTGGCATCGGTCACCTATTTCATGACCGATACCGGTTTAACCCTACCGACACCGGCTAAACCCGACCGACGCAGTCACTGTCGTGTGAAAACCTACGTGACCCCCAAACCCTCCCTTCTCAAAAATTTACTACCCTGACACTTCTACCCACCTAAAATCACCTACACCTCCCCTACACCTCATCCCTTCCCCTCTTCTCCCACTTATCTCTCTCCCCACTCCTATTTTACCCAATTTACCCTCCCATTTCCAAATTTTATTTTCCCCCACCCAAAACAAAAACCAAAAACCCAATTTGACAAATCACCTAATCTATCTAACAAAATACAACAAGAGTTGGATGCTTACCTCATCATGTTGTCGTCATCATGGTGGCACATCTGGCCACTGCACCAGTGGCCCGCCCAATCCCTCTCTGGCCTCTGCCATCACCAAATCACTACCCTAACGCTCCACCCAATCAAATCACACCCACCGATCCTGTGGACCCACCTCTCACCAACCAATCACCCACCATTCAGATCACCAACTCAACCCTCCATTCCATCTGACACTTTTTCCCTTTTCTCTCTCTTTTGTGTCATTTTCTCAATTCACTAGAAGACAAATGAATAACAAAAAACATGGATTTTTTTTTTTTATAACAAACCCGACCTAACCGACGCCAGTTTTACCTTCACTGGCATCGATGGTCACATGCCCTACCTTACCATGGTCAGTTACACTCTACCGGCGTCGGTTACCCTTGACTGGCATCGGTCACCCTCTCTTACACATTGCCCTAAATTTTACCCTATTACCCTACCCATCACTCTTTTTTTTACCACACCTAACCTTTACCCTGATCATTTACCCCACCCCACCTTTACCCAAACCATTTACCTCACCCTCCTGACCTCATCATTTACTACCTAATCTCATCCTCCTTTGGGGACTCATTATTTTACCCATACCTCAGCCCTACCCATGTCATGACCTAGATACTTGGACCTGGACCATCGCTAGTGACCTTTGACCCCATGTGTTCGCTATACCTTGCGGCACTGTTACCTGTGTTGATTGACCTAATGACCTTACCTTGCCTCTTTTCATGACCATTTATCCTGACCCTACCTTTGGTGTACCAGAACATACCTAAACATTCCTGCACCTGACCTATGTCATGTTTCCTGACCATATCCTATACCTTGGATACCAGAATCACTTCAACCTTGTTTGGATAAACCTATCGACCTTAGACAATGTAGAGTTTTCCTGCTCTTCAACCTGGTAGTGTGCTGCAGTTTATACGTGTGCCTACTGTGCATTTGACTGTTACTACCTTTGACCCTGACCCATTACCTAGATTACCCAAGTAGACCTTGCTCCTTTTTCCCCTGTTACCCACCTTCCTTTTCATCACATTTACCTTTTATCAAACCACTCACTGATTCTACCTTCTACCTCATCAGTTCCTAGTTTGAGGGGGATCACCTTCACCCACACATGGGGCAACCACATCTTATTTTTGTCAGCATCACTTACCAATACAAGCTACGCAACAAAAAGGGGAAAAATGTAGACACCAAAATTAGGTCACACTCCCCTTTGGTCCCTCGTCAAATAAACACCTTGAACACATTCACCTAGCCATGGCCCCCTTCACCTCACTATAATATTAATTTAATTATTTAAATTAAATTAATTCATTATCCTCACCATATTTATTATTTAAATATCCTAATTTAGATAATGCCCACATATCCACCTCACCTAGACACCTCATCTAGCCACCTCACCCTAAGACCTATTCTTAGTAAGTTGTCATAACTAACTAAGACTTACCCAAACCCTAAAAATCAATGCCTACATTCCCTCTAACCACATTCTCACATGCTTAAAGGAAGCTTCCAGTCTAATCCGTGAGTTAACGACATGAGATCCCAGAAAATCAAGGGGATCTGCCTAGTTTAGTAAACCTAGGAAATCCCACCCTAACCGACGCCGGTTACCCTTAACCACCGCTGGTTAAGCCAGAACCACTGTCGGTCACCTTTTAATCCCCAAAACAACCTTATTTTCAAGGTTGGAAAAAGGTTGGAGACATTCCTGAGAGATATCACATCTTTTGAGAACAAGCTTCAGCGAGAACACGCATGTAAGGAAGGAGATCAAGCATTTTCTCTTGCACAGACATCCAACATTCACCTAGCAACCATCCAGCACTCACCCAGCATAGATTTGATCCAATCAGGCAAGAAGGAGAGCACATGCAGCCCATGCAAGAGCTCCCCAACATTTGGTGATCCTCTGCAGCAGTCAACCTCTTACCAACACCTTCATTCCTCACTCACAAACGTCCAGAACCAGATTTCAAGTAAGTAGAACATTTTACTCCTCTGGTTCACTTATTTCATCATTGTATTTTCATCCTTTGTTCTCCTAGCCACCCATTGACCTCCTTTAATACTCACCCCTCCATATCCCCATTAAAACCTCACCAAATCCCATCCAAACAGCTTAATACCTCATTCCAACCAGCCTAGTCCTTTGTGCAATCATAAGGGAGATCCAAAGCTCATTCTGTGACATTCCCAGTATTCCACAGTAACTCGAAACCGGTTCTCCCCAACCGGCATCGGTCACCCTTAACCGGCATCGGTCTCTGTATTTACCAATACAGCCCAGAACAGTGACCTACCTACCTATTCCCACATCACCCTTAATCACCTGTGACTTGCCTAAGACCTCTGTCAGACCTGCAGAGACCCAGAACCAGTTACTTGACCTTCGGATCTTATTTTAACCTAGCCTGTTAGATTAGATCTTTCTTATTGTGTTTTAAATGAGATACCTAAATCATTTTAACTACAATAGGATTTACTTTATTACCAGCATTAAATTGTTTTAAACAGTGGATTGACAGCCGTCTAGGAAGTATCACACTTCCCAGATCTAGCATATGCTAGGCAGTCCACTGCATATATTGTTTAACTCTTTCTGGTGGTCTTGCTTTCTATTTCAGGTAGTTCCTCCTAGCCAAAAGGAAGCTCTCATGATCAGCTGTGGATTCAGAAGTCATACACGCGCAACAACCTATCAACTAGCATTTCAACAGGTATTCCTCCTACGCCCATTACCCTATCTGTTTTGTACAACATCTACGACAATAAGGTTTCTATAGGAGAACATTATCAATAGGTATGGATGTCCACTAAGTCTAATCAGTGATAGGGGCACTCATTTTTTTAATGAGACAATCAGGATATTATTAGCAAAATTTATGGTGACACACCATAAAACAACACCCTATCACCCATAAGTAAATGGAACTGCTGAGGATTTCAATAAGATCTTAGGACATACATTGATGAATATTTGTGACGTTGGAATGAAAGACTATGATGATAAGGTCCCTTTTAATTGATGTTTGGCGTAGAGGTTGTTTTACCAGTAGACTTTATCTTACCTTCTTTGTGTATTGAGCACGCAAGAGGTCTAGATGATGAACAAGAACTTAAAGTGCGCATTGATGAACTGATGTAGTTGGATGAAAGGTGTGTCATTTCTTGTTGGATTCAAAAGACATAAAAGGCCAGGCAGAAGGCTTAGCATGATAGGCATATTAAGGATAAAAATATTGAAGTTGGATAGATGGTTATTCTTTATTATTCCAAGTTTTTACGCCACCCTGGGAAGTTCCAAGTGCATTGGTTGAGACCGTATGTTGTGACTTATATACTTGATTCAGGTGCCTTTCAGTTACATACGTTGGATGGGACACGGTTTCCCGGTTACTTTAACGGGAGTAGGTTGAAGCCCTACTATAAGTCTTCTTGGTGTTTGTAATAAGGTAGTATTTCCATTATATTAATGCATTTCCTTTATATGTGTTTCCTTTCATCATTGCTATGTTTTGTCAATTTAGTTCAGTGTTTTGTGTAATAAACGTGCTTGTGCGCTAGAAGCTAATTACTATCTATTGAATTCATGTGCAGAGGACTGCGCATACTTTTAGTGTGGGGTGGATTATATACAGGATAAATGGATTGAGTTTGAATGTTCTCTTAAAGATGGGTATGCATAGGGAGATATTATGGAGGTAATTGAAGTAAAGGTGTGGATACAGAAAAAATGCTCATAAACAAAGACCACTTGTGGATGAATGGATGCACAATGTAACATGCAAGGTAGGTTGTAGCATGGGAAACTACTTGGTGAAAGGCGCAATGGATAGGTAATTCAGCGCATGAAGGCACGTGAAATGAGGTCTATAGCCGAGAAGTAGTGGGTGCGCTAGAAGGTTATGACTAGGGCATGGAAAAATCAGTGTGGAAGTGGAACGAAACAACATTCAATGTTGAGTACGGTGGTAGGTGGAGAGCAATAAATGTAGAAAAAATTACAAACATTATAAAAGGTGGTGTTGTGAAATCATTTTTACATTGTGATTGATAAGAAGAAGTGTTCAAGTGAGTTGAAGATCGAGCTATGAGCGATTTGTGTGAGAGGTGCAAAGAGTCATGATAAGAAATTGAACAAGACGTGTTTGTGCATGGGATGTGTTGGCGCTCCATTGGAGAAAGTTTTTGAAGAGAAATAAAGGCGTGTGGGGAGGCAAATCGGTAGTTAGGGTTCAAGTCTGAAGCTAGGGTATGTGAATTTTGAGCTAGAGCATGCAGATTTTGAGTTTTAGAGCTTGAATCGACTGCAAGAACACACTTTTATAGTCGCTATGACACCTAAGCGAGCACCTGGAGTGATTACAAGGTGTAGAAAGTAGAAGGAAGTAGAAATAAAAGTTGAAGACACCCCTGAAAATTGATTTTTAGAGATGCAATATCCAGAAGGGGTATTCATGGGTCGCGATTGGGAGTCACACATTCGGCGTTGCAAAGTAAGTGACTACAACCACAAAACTAAGGATAATAAAGATGAATTGGACAAGCTGTTGGTGGTAAAAACAACTATGTGAATAGAGAATGATATGGTCGTATATAATGACACAAGAGAAAAACTGTTGACAAATATGAAAGTTTTATAACTTTATGAACTCCCCTACTTTGGAAAACTAGAGAATATTTATCAGTGGTTGATGAGCCAAGTCCATGAGGACTTCTTTTACTTTTCTAGGTGGTGAATGAGGATTACCGTGCCCCTGATTGGAAGACTGATAGGGTTAATAAGCTCATGCACCGAAGTCAGTAGTGATCTCACTAATAAGGAGGGCATAGAAGCAACCAAGAAAGAGTTAGGTTACATGAAGGGAGGGCACAGAATGGATATCTCTAAGTTGCAGAAATACCATGTTATTCAGGTGGCAACACACCTCCTCACCAAGTTGAACAATCAGGAGCATTGGTCACAAGTAAACAAAGCATGGTTACACATTTCTAAGAAGATGACAGAAGGAGTTATCTACAATTTGGATAATTTCATTGTTAGGACTATTATTGTAGAGGCGCACCAGGGGTATAAGATAAGTTTTGGTGTGATCCTTCTGTCTATTGTGTTTGTAGATATTAGAGTGACCGACGGGCCAAAATTATAATATTTGGCAATACCCAGAGGAAAATAAATCCCTTGCAGAAAGATTTGTGAAGTATACATGTGATGGATCCATGAGTAGACCCTACAAGTAAAGGAAAGAACTATGGTATGAGTGCATGTACACTGTGTTTGAAGAAGAATGGGGAATACCTAAGGATAATCCTTTAATATTGGACAAACAGGTTCAATTTTCCGTTTACCAACATTTTTTCATAGATCGTTTTGGCATGAAGGATGGGAAGTGGAGCCCTTGGTGTAAGCTCCCATATACCTTCACTATGTGCTATTTTTAGGCATCTGTACATAGGTTTTCCAATGAGTGCGGGTTGATTTTCAATGCAGATAAAGTAGACTGTGACTACCATATACTCAGGAAGACATATGTCTATTCAAGTAAGTCTCCTTATATTGAGAAGTTGATTTTAGATGACATTAATATTAATTCTGTGAGCCTAGTAATTGGGAAGGATAGAGTGAATAAGGTATATATCTACCTTAAGCCCAAATTGGAGAATGGGAAATATATTGAGAACAAATTCAAGCTCCCTGAGTTTCCCAAGGGAAAACATATTGTGGGCACATAACAAGACGAAGAGAAAACTTTTCCCTGTGATGAAGAAGAAGAAGAGGAGGAACTAAGGGAAGATAGTGGTGGCTTAGAGCATGGCAGTAGGAGACAGCCCACTGTAGGGGAGAAAAGAGCAAACAAAACAACCCCTCCATTGTAGAAGGAAGATAAGGAAGTGGGAATGGAGACATGTGCAATAGAGATAGGTTTGGGAGAGGGCACCGAGGACCAGAAGTATAGGAGAGTGTTGAGAAGAACCAAAACTCAAGGCGTGGGGCCATCACAACCACCAAGGAGGTCTCCTAGGACTTCTTCTATCAAGGTAGAGTCTAGTAAAGAAAAGGCGCAGGTACATCCCTACTCAAGATGATGAGGCGAGAAATCAGAGGACAATGCACAGAAGACTCTAGTCAACACTGAGGATGTAGAGGAACCTCAAGAGGAAGAATTGAAACATGATATAGAGGAGTTGAAAGAGCAGGAGATAGATAGTGGTGTCATTGATACAATGATGGATGCAGATAAGGGTGAGCCATATGGTGAGCATATTGATACACAGACTGATGGAGGGCCAGATCTTGATATCGGCGTACACATTCCAAAGGTAAGCACTCGAGAAAGGAGAAGGATGAAGGAGTGTATGAAAATCTTACATTTGGGTATGTTAATGACCCAACCAAAATCATACTCGCTAGGTTCCAAAGTACTTTGGAGCCCAAATACCTTTATGGTTGGGAGTTAATGGATTCATAAATGGTGAACCATGAGCACATGGAAGAAACTATCATGGAGTATGCAGACTTATATGGATGAGCCTTGATTTTGATGTGTGAGAAAAATTGTGTGACTCATGGAGAATGAAGAAAGTGCCACATTCACACTATGTTGTAGTTAAATTGACTCAGATGTCAGATGAGTAGGTGAGTAATGCATTAACAAATGTATCTGTAGAGGTTATGCACAAAAACATAGATAAAGTGGAAACTATTCGTGCCTTTGTTGGAAGATAGGAAAGATAAAGACACCAAGATCAAGTGCATGATGGAGGAAAAGGAGACATCTAAGGCCAAGGCGCGTACGGTGTTGAGTATGGCGGAACAAATTGGTGATGAAATTTTGAAGGCAAGGTTAGATCTAGAAGAGAAAGTGCCAAAGAATTTTCCATCTGTAATGCATTAGTTATGCACCCTAAGTTCATATGGTGATGGATGTAGGTCTAGTGCACATGCCAAAACCAAAGGATGATGTAGCATAGACAAAGAAAGTAAAGGCCACGATTGTGCATAAGATAACTAGGTATGAATCTATACTACAGCCATTGAAGGATGAATTGAAAAGGGTAGACTTGGTGCTAAATATGTGTGCAAATCCTGAAAATATAATAAAGACAAGGAATCTGGAAGAGGAGGATGAGGTCCTTAGTGTAGTGAAGAATGATACATTTGGGCATGAGGAGAGGTTGACCTTGGTAGCAGAGAAGCGCAATGCATTTGTAGCAACACATGACCCTCATAAGGAGAGAATCAAAGAGATAGGAAAACTCATAGCAAGGTGAATGGATGTAATGGATGGGATGGTCTCAATCCTGGAAAATGTTCTCAAAGTATTGCAGAATGAAGGTGAGAACATGAACTTTGGATGAGATGGACGGGGTACTTGCAGACATCCCAAAAAAAACTAATAAGGCACTTAGTGATTGGAATGAGTTAGAAGCAGAGATAAAGAGTGAATATCCAGAGTTAATTCTACTTGCAGAGGGATAGAGCGCCCAAGTATTCTTTCATTCTTTATGTACAATTATTCTTTCATTCCTTATTCTTTATTCATGGAAAGATAAATCATGGTTACCCATTTACTGGGGAACAATGAAGCAAGTGTGGGGTAATGTTGGGCTGATGAATTATATCCTAGGTACTGAAGGTGCATAAGGATTGGTTGCTCATAAGGCATAGAGGCACGCACAGAAATATAGAAGAGGAAGCGCACATGGGAAAATATGACTTCAGGACTTAGCCATTTTTGTTTACCACGGGCTAAAGATAGATTGAGTACAGAACACATCTTGCTAGAAGACTTGGAAAACACGCATCAATATGAAGACTTGAGGATGAAGCAAGGCTATTTTGGGCAAGTGGAAGATCAAGTGACATGCATAGTTTTGAGCTATTAATAGGATTAGATCTGCAGTTGATATTATTAGATGATCTATTATTAACAAGCTTGCATGCTTTTATATTTATCATGTAAGGGTGCATGGCTATTCTTAAGCATGTAGCCTATTTTGAGAATGCATGAGTAGTGAAGGGAAAGTCCCTACTACCTATAAATATGTATTGATTTGCATGGTTTAGGATATCCATGTCAGTTCTGTAATAGAGTTATGTTTTTGGTTATGAGTGCATGCATGACTTATGGTGACATTACTATGTATGTATGCAACTTCTGTGTTTTACAGTAATTAATACAATGGATCTTTAGGTGGTTGGATATTGGTTGTTGACATATATCGTGACTGGTTCTTGCATGGTAAATTTAATCTTGATTCCCATATAAGTTATTCTTGCATATGGTTATGATCTAGATCTATTTATGGTCTATCATGATCTATATCTGTTTATGGTTTATTAATGCATTGTTATTATGGATTTGGAATATATCTATGTGTGTGCTTATCATGACTAATCTCCTTTACAAAGCTTCCATAAAAGAGGGACTTGGTACACTTACACACTTCTGGTGAGTGCTCAGGTTTTTCCTGGGTCATGTGTCAGCGCACCTTGGGTTGTTTGGTAAAATAAAATACTACAATCATCAACATGTACTTGTGGTGTATCCACATTTTCAACTGATTGTAGTTGTGTTTCATCCTTTTCTACCTCTTTGTCTTTTGCTTCTTCTTACATCTCAGTTGAAGGATGTTGAGCACTTTCATCTGTAGGTCTAGTAATTTCAATCTGAACACCGTCTTCCTTATATGGAGAAGGCTTCCTAACTAGCTCAATTTACACCTTTGTTTTATCCTGGGCCTATACTTCTATAATTTTCTCTCCAACTTCACAAGTTGAAATCATTCTCTCCACCGTGTCAAGATTTGATTAAAGAGGGTCCCTAGTTTTTGGTTCTTCAATCTTTTCCAATGGAACTTCTCCAAAATTTGTTTGCTCTACTTCTGTCATTGTAGCCTTTGTTGTGGTGGATTGTTCCTAAGATGCCAAGCTTCCTACCTTCTCTTTAACTGATGCAACTTAAGAAGATGTAACTTGGACATTTTATGTTTGAAGGTCAGCTCCAACATCTTTCCCCAAACCATGCAATAAATAAGTGAATATCTATTCATGTGATGGGTGTTGCTTCTTCTATCCCACAATTTCAAGGGTATTCTACACTTGTATTTATTGAATTGAGATAAAATTTGGAATCTTTTATGACACAAGAGGTGGGGTAATATGAACTACCTCTGGAGTCTCTGATACTTCAACAAGTATTTTAAGGGTTGAAACAACTCCTTGTGTTAGTGCATTGGGAGTTATTTATACTGCATGTGTTGTCACCTTTTCCCTTTTAACCCTTATAAAATGCCTAGTAATTGGTTTTTCCTCCATTTCCTCAAGGACATGTTCTAATATTGGACTCATCATGGGTTGTCTTGGTGACAAACTCCCTCACATCCTCTTTCCTTTGCTAGGTGACCCTTCTGGAGTAGAAGATGATGCAGCTACTTGGGTTTTTTACTCAGCCACAATAATCTTGGGCCTAGAAGTAGGATAGGGAGAAACTTGGATAGGAGTGGCCTCAACAATAGGGACATCCTTCATGGTTATCTTTAACATTTCCTTGGACATATGTGTCAAATTAGACATAGAGGTCCATGTTTTGCTAGAAGTTGCACTTATCTCTTCTATTGCCTTAGTAGTTGGTCCCTTAATGGAAATCTATGGATATTTTCCCTTCAAAGGATCTAAATCTTTGGACCCTTTCTCAAAATATGGAAGTATATCCTTGATTGCACCAGTGGCCCTATATTCCCTAAAAATTGTAGCATTTTGTAGGGATAGATCAATTCCATTTCTTATTAACCAAAATATTGTATTATTGATGATACGAGTACTCTTTTTGTGTAAGGATGTAGTCTCCTGTGTAATCCAATCAAGATGTGGCACTGACTGTGTTGCAATGTTATTATATATGTAGTACATGCTCACAATATCTCCTTTGTCCACCAAACCATTAGGAACAACTACAACTTTATAGTCAATGAATTAAGTGAGGGTCATTTTGTATAATTCTATAAGTCTCACCTCCTCCTCATCTCGAAAGTAAATCCAGTCATCCTCATAATGAGGCTTATGTTCATATGCATTTCTAAGGGATCCCTGCACTATCCACTTGATGTCATAGTTTTGTCTGGCCTAAACTTTATGCATAATGAGCCTATTCAATTCAACCTCTAAGAGTCTGGCCTTCACCTCTATAGGGAATGTATATCTCCCAATAGTGATTGAGAACTTGACATTGGTTTTGTGTTTCCCTACAAGGAGCTTGTGAACCTCCACAAATTACCTTGACAATTCTAGAAGTGCCCATTTGTCATCTAAGTACCTAGGCAACATGTAGAGTGTGCCTTGGAAGCCACTTACTCTAATGTAATTGAAAACTTTAAATTGGATGAAATAACATTTGTATCCAGTAATCACTTCTATTTCTCTAGATGACATCCTATAAGACTCCTATTTGGGTGTGAATAAACAAAGAATAGGGGTAAAAAATGCATCATGGATCAAACGAAAATTATACTTCTAGTTTTCTAAGTTGAGATGTAGGTATACATCATATAATTTGAATTGAGAAAACTCCTTGACTTTTACAAGTCATAGGAATGATCTATGACATGCAATATTATACACTAGGTAGGATGCCATGTACAATTCACATTTGATTTTAGACTCTCCTTCAATATGTACTGTCATCTTGATGAGTTGATGATGGATGGAGTTATTTTTAAGCTCTCCCCAATAGATAGGTGTCTTTCCATTCGAAATGATCTGGATGAATCTAAACATCCAATAATGATATGAGCAGACTCATTCCCCACAATCCTATTCAACAGGGTGATAATATCCCCAATTTCTTCAATGAAGTCATCCCTTCTCAACTTCTTGGGGATATTGGTAGCTAAAATAATTGGCTTCTAAATCCATTGGTTGTTCAATACCTTAGAATACTTTACATTATTGGAATTCCAAAAAAAATCTAATTTTTCAACTAAAATTTCCACCACTTGGTCAATATTTGGGATCCTTAAGATCTCATCAACAATGTTTGGGGTCAAAGATAAAACTAGAGCACCACTCCCATATCTAACTTCTCTTTTCTTAGGGTCGTAGTTTTATACAAAGGTCCATAATAATTATGGATATTGAGCTGATGGGGAGAATGAAGCTATTAGGGAAATGACACTCCTATTAATTTTTTCCATTATTTCATTTTCTATCAGTTGCATGTAGCCTCAGGTGGAAGTCATCAAATTTTGTATTACCTAAGTTTGTGTATGTGATCTTATTTATGTCAAAAGTAAGATGGGACGAGGTTAGGACATTGTTTTATTGGATCTTCATCATTTTAGGGCAAGTGGACAGATAATTCTCTTTGGGGAAGGGACTGATAATAACTTATATGTATAAAACCTTTCTTTAATACTTAGTAATACTTCATGATGCCAAATAACACACAAATACATCGTATAAGAACTTGCCAATCTCGTTGAGTTGTGGGGGACATTGGTGAGTTTGAACTGTAATCTTAGCATGTTGGTGGTTGATGTTGGCTCTGTTTGGAACTTTCCCTTCAACTTGATCCTCAACTCAATCTATAACCCAACTTGGTATCCTATCCAGCTTGGTTGCTAGCTTGATGAGCTACTTGAAATTTCATGGCAGTTAGGTCCCCCTCTGAAATAATATTGGATCCCATAGTTGAAAACCCCTTTTTTGACTGTTGAAGCCTGGAGGTAAAAAATAAGACCTCTTTTTCTTTCCACTCAATCCCACTTGTCGACTCCACATCAAATCATTTGTCATTTTTGCAAGGTGTCTTGACACTATGTCACATGTGCCCTTATTTTGGCCTGTTGACTCACATTCTTGTGAAGATGATATCTTGTGCATACGGTGTCCATTTCGACTCGTTAAAAATCCACTGGAAAGATGGCTCTAAGCTCTTCTGTAAGGAACAAATTTAGGGATATTTTGAGAACATATGAAGTGTGAAAAATCCTTCAGATCAATAATAGGGCCTCGAGAAGAATTCGTGATATCCAAAAAAGAGGAAAACCACCAATTAAATAATAAATTATGCACTTGATAATAAAAATGAAGGTTGATAGAATAAATCCCCAAAAATGGCATGTTGCAAAAAGTGTGCGTCGTCAAATTATTAAAATGGCCATTTATGAAATTAAACAATGAATTGAACAAAACAAAAAATAGGAAATTTTCAATCAAATTATTTGGAATTAAAACCTCCAAGGAGTTTGCAAAAAAAATGTATATATATTTTATTATGCCCTAATTATTAAAAATAGTAATTTTGAATTTCTAACAATTGTGTAAAGAATTGAATCAAACAAAAAGAGGCTTTTGTTAAATAAATAAAAACCTCAAAGCAATTTGAAAATACATTTGTTGTGCTTTAGATATGTGATGAAAGGTTATTTAACAATTAGGAAGCCCCAAAAAGAGACCCAAAGAGAAGGACCAACCATGAGACCCTAGGGAAATTTGTGAAAACCATATTTAGTGCATGTGACAGATGAAAATCATGGTTAGATTTTAATATACAAGATAGAAATGGAACCCTAAGGAAAATAGGGTTTAAAAAATTTGCAAGATTCAATATCTCATTAGGTTGGCCAAATGTTTACACCCTAGTTAGCTTTTATAATGTTATTATATAAAAAAAGATATAGGGGTTTGTAACATGTAGACTATTTTGATCTAATTAACTTCCAACAGCAATCATACATAATTTTAATAATGAATTTGAACTTGAAATGATTGTAATGATAATTAAATGATACATATTTTCTCAAATACACAAGAGGAGAGATAGACTTAGTTGTTTAGTATAGAACAAATATGATCTAGATGTGTAAGATGATGAAACAAGATTGAAAATTCTTCAATGAAATTTTTGGAGTTACAAACCCAATAGGGGTAGGGTCGTATAACTTTTGTATGGTATAAGATGGAACTGTACAATCTTGAACGGTCTTAAAACCTTTGACACTCTAGATCTGTAACTTTCTGTGTACTTTACTTGTCTGGAAATTATCTTTGTTGCACGTTACTCTTGCTCGCACAACTTAAGGATGACCTATAATAACCTATAATAAATTAGAAACCCTAACATCCTGTAGAACCCTTCATGAGAGAATTACTATACCAAAAGGAGAAAACATGTGTGTGATAAGACTAAACTACCGTTAACAACCATACTCCCAGTTGTTGAACCAATTCAAGTGTTGCACTACATGCCCTACTTATAAGATAAATCCTTACATAGTTCTCTTAGGATTTTTTGTAAATTTGTATAGCTAACCAACCCCTTAAGGGTGCCCTCGTGTCTCTTGACACCAAGATAGCAAGCTAACTACATAGTATATAATATAACCGATATGGTAATAGTGATATATGGTGTGCCTCGACTATGTGACCTAGCCCTTTTGTTGATTGAAACCCTTTTTTAAAACTTATAGTGACTTAGATCTTTCTAAAACATGGTTTTGTAACCTTTGCATGCTTAAAAATGGGAAAATTTATACTCTTTGACATGGTTGAGTGCTTTAAACTTGTAGAATGGATTGATCTAGATGATATGCAAATTATTTGGGAAGATTTAAGAACCCTTTAAGTTTGTTTTTAGATATATTTACAACAGTAGCTCTTACGATTGTTAAACAAGTTATAAAGTGATAATGAATTTCGTATATAGTCTTTCATACGCAAAATATTCTAATAAGGATGACCCTAGGAAGATGAAATAAACCAAAGAAGGATTTTAAAAAAAAAATTGGAGTTGGTGAATGTTGGTGTGAGAGGGTATTATTCACTTATTATTTATTTATTAGGTGATTTTCCCTCACCCATGGTGAGTTGTCTCGTTAGGTGTAGGCCTTTAGGTGAGTTATTAGGAGTTATATGACGTATGATAGATTTTTTTATAGCATATGTCATATGCGTCATTGTCACACCCCACAAATTCAGTTTGTGATTACAAAAGGGTAAGTCAATAACTGGAGATTTCAGTGCTTGATGTTATGTGAGATTTCTTTGGCTTGAATAAACTTGTTGTAATAAATTTTATCTTTGACTGATTGTGACTTCCTGATAAGAGATCATTCTTGAGATTATTTAATAACAACTAGGTCTCGGGATAGACCTTATATTTTTAGAAATTGTATGACCTTATTTACACCCCAGGCATTTACATGTCATTGGGATTTTATCGTTGTTAATTATACTCGGTATCCAAAACTAATGATAATTGTTCAAGGGATGGCTTGGGACCATGGCAGAAGACATTAAATTGTTAAGTAAATTAAGACACATTTTAAAGTATTAAATTGTGATGAACTATTTGCATGGGTTATTAAAGGTCTTTAGACCTTACCAAGGTAATTTGATATATGGTTTTAAACCATACTCCTTAGCTTTAATTATATAATAAGTTTTTTTGGCATCATGAGTACTCACTTCTCTGGATACATTTGCACGATGCATCATTGGGTTGTATGTTTTCCTTACATGAAATAAGAATTGACTATGTTGTGTTGTACAGTGTCTTCCTGTTGTAGATGATGATCAATTATCTGAATGATGATCATGACATGTTTCACTGTACAACCGCTTAGTGGTTAATTCGGTCATATTTTTTTTTAATAAGCATTGACCCAAACTTCATAAACATTTGATTATATCAATGATCTTATTTCGTACTTGGATTGATTACCAAGAAAGGTCGAAATGACCCATGTATCATGTGGTTTAGAATTTTTAAGTAGACCTAAAGAATTTCAGTTAAAACCTAACCATAAGGGTTAGAGAATTTTATTTGAGGCCTTAGTTATTTAATCAACTTTGTTATAGTGATGTAAACATTATCTATTGCATGCTCTTTTAAAAACAAGTATTAATCATTATATGGTCAATATTAGCATTATTATTATCTAACCTAATAAATATTGACTACGCAAGGTCAAGATACTAATGATTATTATTTAAAAACTAATTCAAACCTCAGCTAAGGTTGGATGGTGGGAACGGAAATGATGGTGGTGATGGTTTCTAGGCCACTACGTGGCTCTGATAGACTTAATGGCATTTAATAAATAAGGTAGGTTTGGGGAAGAGTGAGCTTCTCCTAGAAGCTAACCTACATGTAAACTCAATTAGAGGGTTCATTTTGGTTTTATGTTTTCAACTTCAAGCTCTGCATGTAGGAGTCTCGAGTTGTCTATTTGTGATCTATAACTGTTATTTTTAGAGGAAGAAAAGTTATGTTGTGATTTAGTTACGATTATGTTGGAATCGAGGGATTTTTAACATGAATATTTGAGAAATATTGGGGGATTTTAGATGTGATTCAAAGAATAATTTGGCTTGAGCTTTGTGCAGGGAAAGAAGAAGAACTTCTGGCACTCATGCATGATTTTTTATATTCCCTCCTTAAGATATTGTTCCATTTATTATTTACATGATGGAAAATTCTTCAATAGTTCCTTGTTTAATCTTATAGCCCTCAGTTTGTATGTGGTATTATTTTGATCTGGGCATGCCATTTTTGTAACTAATGGAACCTGTTATCTATATATTTGTATGTGTTGTGGGAAGTTACAGTATTACTGTAACTGTAGTATAATGTTATTACAAATATATTTCTTGCATAAACATTTCTGTGAAATCTACGGCTTCTATTATTATGTGTTAAACCCTGGTCATTGATGTTTTCATTGATGTCAAGTGGAATTGATGGAAAATGAGTGAAAGGTGAAGATGTTTGGAGCTCACAAGAAAGAGTTCATGATGGTCTCAGTGCTATGTAGGCTTGGTTGGTAAGGCAAGAGTCTAGTGGAAGCATAGACATGGCAGGTATGGATGGTTCAGATGTGATACATGTCATGAAAATACCATGAGATCATGGAAGTAGCCTATTAATGTTGTCTAGGTCATATTTGAGCAAAAACAAGGCTTGGTTTAGGTATTGAAGACAAAAACTCAAAAGTTATCCAAAGTTGCTCTTTGGGAACTCAACTATTCTTGCATGTAAACAATATGGGTTAGAAAATTTCAGAGCTATTATTGTCAAAAAATCATGGTAGATGATGGAGGAAGGTGTCCTTGTGCTTCATGCAAACTTTCAGGTCCTCGGGTGGTCATTTGAGCTAGTTGTGTAAATTTTTACAAAACTGGTCTATTGAAAAGCTCATTTTAAGATGCCTGGCTTATTAGCAGTCATGCAAAAATATAGTGTCTCCTTCAGATAAATCATAGAATTAATTTTTGAAGAGGATTCCAAGCATTAACTAGTGCAAAAGGTTTCAAGTCATTTGGACTTGTCATTGAAAAAATATGAGCATTTTTGTGAAGCAGCTTTTCTCTCTCCTGGACTGTGTTTTAAGCTAATAGGAGTAAAAAGGTTTTCTTGGTTTCAAATGCCTTATTTGATCAATTATAAAGCTTTTATTATTGAATTAATGATGATTCCAATGAAATTTATCGATTGACATGCGTGCCATTTAAATATCTAGCTACATTTTTAAGTGCTTCATACTATCTTGAAAGGATATCTAGAAACAATGATACAATAAGCCACTTCCCTGAGGTGTCTGCCTCTATCTCTTGCACCAAATCAACTTTGAAAACATGCTCAAAGTCTAAAGTAACTCCAACCATCTTACTCATGGAACACTTGAGAAATTTTTTGATGTTGGTGATTTTCTTGCCTAGTAAATAGTCTCTTGAAATCACGAATTGCTTCACTCAAGTATGCAACCAAGTTCCTACTTATTCAAAGAGAAATCTTGAGCTCAAAGTGGTAAAGTCTCCCTCAAGTTAAGGTATTGAGAAACTCAGTGTTGTACACATTGGTTTTAAATTCAAAATTTTGGTGATGGAAGTTACTATCTTCTCAATGATAACTCAGTCGCTTATCTTTGCCAATTATGTTTGACTGCTCCTCATCTCTATAAGCCATCAATAGGAGTTTATCTAGAATTTGAATGTTGAAAATGTTTGATTATCTTCACTCAAGAACATCTTCACTACTTGATAAAGAGCTCAGGAACAAAAACTTTTCAAGGCTTGAGTTTAAACCTATTGACTGAGATCATGTTCACAGACTTGAATGCACAGGTGAACTATGTAGATGAATGAAGGATATTCAAGCCTCTAATTCATATTTAAAAGATGGGCATCTTCATCGCAAACCTACAAAGTCTTAACTTGTTTATTTTTCATCAAATTTAGAGAAACATTCTTCCTTTTCTTTGCTAAAATAAGATTTTTTAGCCGACCAATCTTCTTGAAATTTCAAACATATCTTTGTGGGGTATGTACACCAATGTTGCAAAAGGTTTTATCAAATTTCTAAAGTAGCAAGACCAGATTTATTCAATAATAGTATTAAGCTTCTGTGTTAATCAATTTTGTTGTCTCAATTAATTAACATAATACACAGGTATTACAATTATATAGGGAGATGATTCCCTATAAAATAGGAAACTGATTTTCCGACAAACCAATACTACGTGAGTTGTTAAAACTCATTCACACGTATTTGTTATAAGTTGTTTTATATAACAACTATATAACAAAATACTAACATATTTACAAACACAATATTACATGATAATAATTACTAACGTAATTATTATTTACCAATGGAGCACTAATAGATTGATTTCCTAACATTCCCCCCCTCAGTGCGAACATGGGGAAAACTGCTTTGTACTGTAACGTGCCGCTATGTAGCCTGCTCATGATATGGATGGTTTCAAGGACAATACCAACAACCTCTGGATGGTTTGCCAAGTGGTTAACCAACAACCACACAACAGATGGTTTTTGAGGACAATACCAACAACCTCTAGATAGTTTTCTAGTGGATAACTAACAACCACAATATCATGATGTTGTAGTAGTATCATCGGCTCTCATCACTATCTCACTGCAAGAAATAACATAGGCAAATCTGCAGAATGTTGCTGCTCATACACACAAGCTAAAAACTGGAAATGGAACATTGGATCATGTTCCCCCCTCAATGTGAAATTTCCACTTATTAAAAATAGGAACACTGAAATATAATCACATTGCAAACAACTGAAAGCAAATTGAACACACACATGTCACCAAAGCTGATATGTGGCCCCATTGTTGGCGACTGACGAGAGGTCATTGATCGAACTCCAACCTCCGATGCCTCCTGCCTCCAATAGACAGCTGCTAACTCAGCTAGATTTCATCATGGAGCTCATTATACAATTTATCCCCACAAGATGGACATCACATACAAGCGAAAATACATCCAATTGTTGAGAAGTGAGACAATTTTTAATTATTATTTTTACAAAATTTTCAATGACTCCACAAAAAATTACAGATACAAATATCCTAAACTCGCCTATAAATACTATGACTCTTTTGGCAACTATTGATAATGACAATTATACTACTATAACAAACTCTTGATTGACAATACTAATGACCTTATCATATTATACTTTATCAATTAAACAAAAGACTATAAAGTCTAAAATAACATTTAATGACAATAACACTTTGACAACCTAGACTCTATTTAGGAGGACAATAGACATAAATTAATATGACTTGCAAAGCTAATGACACTACTAAATTTTTAACAATACCACGTAAAGATCAATGTAAGCCTTATAAATATGACTTTGACTATATAAACTTGGTGAATTGAATCGAAATGATATACTAAACTTTTGAGACGAGGACACATCTCAGACTTTTTACCATTCGATTTCCACAGTTGTCTGTCGATATGAGTTATGTATAAAGTAGAACTCCATAACATAATTTGTATCAGGGCGACCACCACAACATATCACGATCATATCTGATAGAGGCCTCCACAGGAGCATACGTGTTGCTGAGTTGAATGCAGGGTTTGTTGGACGGATTGCATGGACGAAGAGAACAGACATCAGGAAACCTGTTTTGGATGGGAATGACGTTGCGAGTTCAGATATCTGCCCTCAAAGAAATAACCGTGGAATCAAGATCATCCAAATCTGTAGATGCATCAATTGACTGTGGCACAGAAGGCAGAGTGGAAAGAGTATGAGATACCACACACAGACAAAATCTTCATGGTGATAGCAAATTGATGCATTGTACACACAAAATAATTTTGTTCTACCTGCGTCTTTCACTAAAATATTTAATTTTCTAAACAATTTGTTCTAAAAACAATACACAGTTTCAAAAAAACAAAACGCATCAAATGGGGCAACCAGAACTACGATTCCCCATCTCAGATTTTTACACCATCTGGACAACAACGTTCTAATACCAAATAAAGTAGCAAGACTAGATTTCTGCAAGAATGTGCAATAATAGTATTAAGCTTTTGTGTTAATCAATTATGTTGTCTCAATTAATTAACATAATACACGGGTATTACAATTATATAGGGAGATGATTCCCTATAAAATAGGAAACTGATTTTCCCACAAACCAATACTACGTGAGTTGTTAAAACTCATTCACCCGTAATTGTTATAAGTTGTTTTATATAACAACTATATAACAAAATACTAACATATTTACAAACACAATATTACATGATAATAATTCCTAACGTAATTATTGTTTACCAATGGAGCACTAATAGATCGATTTCCTAATCATTTCATCGGTTGAGAGGAATATTTTTATTAAAAAAAGTTTGAAATATCGTGTCAGTCAAGTTCAACAGGAAAATAAAGGTCTTCATCTCAATTTCTCAAATTTCGAGCAAAGGTAAACTATCAAATGTCTCATTAAAGACTCCATGAGTACAATTTAAGTAGGAAGCTATGTGAACAAACTCAATTTGGTTTGAAGTTCAAATTGTCTGAGACAGAGAAATGGTTTTTTACACAAGTTGACAACCAACAATATTCTCCATCAAATAACTCGAACTCCTGTGCAAACTTAAAGGTTAAAGGTGATTGAACTTAAGTGGTAGGATAATGAATGACCTATGAAGAGTATATTTGGGTGTTGTTCAAGCTTGTAGCATTCAAAATGACTGATAATCCCATGCTCAGAAAGCAGTATCTTGTTCTTTCAAGCTCAAGGTGTATATTAAAGTCTTAATGTGAAATCTTGCAAACTTTTCAAAGTCCATTGAATATATACAATGCTAAATAAGGCTTCAAATTATGATGTTCATGTTTCAAGTGCATTCATAGGTACATGGTTGATTAAGAACTTGAAAAAAGTTAAACTGTTACTCTTCCATGCTCAATCTGAGAATTTTTTGAAGAAGATAAGGAGACATTGAAAATGTCAAACTCGTGTAATTGTTATCTCTCTCGAAAAAGAATTCCAAAAGTCATCTAACTACCAACCTATCTTCTCCAACTTTTGAACTTTTGAAAGGCATCCAAAGGGTCCCATCCTTTGACAAACAATGATGATGATATAGAAGGGGTATCATGCAAATTCGAAGAAGGGGATGACATATGAAGTTGAAGAGTCAAGGGTACAATAAAAAAAAATAAGTGTGAAACAAATAATCAGTTGATTGATGATAGTTTCGAAGTGTGTGAAAAAGTAGAAAAGTTGAGATGAATTAAATATGCTTTTTGACTGAGATAAATGAAGACAGAGGAGTGAGATTAACTGCAAAAACAAGATGATTGAAAGAGTGTTGAATTAGATGAATACTAATCTATTTCATTCATGTCAAGGATTGTAGTAGAGAAAGAGAAGAGAGGTTTTGTCTTTGTTTGGCCACGGTGAGATAGATGAGAGTGCACAGAGATGGATGTGATTTATTAGCAAGTAAATATTGAGCTATGCAAGTGAAATAGTAAGATAATGAATATTAGAGAATTGAGATGATACCAATGAACATGTGGAGACCTATCTAAGAAGGAATGCAAGTGAAATGTGTGAAGAGGCAGAGGGCGGAACAATAGACAACACAGGATTATAGTGACTTAAGATTAGAAAAATAGTGACTAGTGAATTGAAAACAAAAGGATAATAGTGGGAAAACATGGTAGATAAGGTGTTTTCTCATCAAAGTAAAAATAGTGAATCAGTGGCAAGAAAGAAGGGAACTTGGGAGATGAGAAAGAAGTTGAGAGTAGAGGTCATAGTCTCATTTTGAGTTGGTGATGTGAGCTTGAATTAGGATTTGAATACTATTGAATAAACAGGGAGATTGGCAAATGAATTGTAATCAAGGAAAGTATTACAAATCAGAGAAACAGGTGAATAGTGTTGTGTTAAATGAAGAGCTAGAAAGGGATCGTGATTAGTTGTGTGAAGCAACAAGAAACTAAATGATCAAATTAAACATTGTCATAGAATTTTTCCTAAGTGGGTGCTTGGGTTATAGGAGTAAAAGCTCCTTGCAAGTGGCAGCTTGCTAAACCAGCTAAGTGGGTGCTTGGCTAGCTTCTAGTGGGTGCTAGACAGACTGGGAAGTGGGTGCTTCTCAGGTTGAGTAGGTGCTCAACCAAACTGGAAATATTTGTAAACAATGAATTGGTGTTCTTAATAAATAGCTTTGATTTCAAGAGGGTTTTCTCCCTCTAAGGGTTTCCCACTATACATTTAGAGTCTTGTGTTCTTGCATGCACTCTATTTTGTTCATGGTTTTATTTTTGTTTCTAGTCAAGAAGGTTTAAAGGTTGAAAAATTGATCTACAATTATTCACCGGGCCCCCCCCTCTCAGTACTTGCAATATCCAACATTATGGATACCCAAAAATCTAGGGTTCTTATGCTAGCTTTATACTGAATCCTCTAGGTTTGAACATGGGTATTCTTAGGTTATCGTTTTAAGAAGACCATTACGAGTTTTTTCTTCCAACCTGCCTCAGGTCGAATCCCAGTATATAGGTAAGGACTATTTTTCCTAAAACCCATTTGGGATTTCCAAGTAGTTAATAAGATGAGCTTGGTTATGAATATATATGTGGAAATATATGTATATCTTCTGATAAATAAAATTATCCTAGTTTGAATCCTTGTTTTATCCAGGGAAAAATCTAGTTGTGAATGAATCCATTCTCCCTCTCGTCTTGATAGTCGAGAAAGTTTGTTTCAGCCTAGTTATTACTGATTCATAGATGGATCTGTGATTAAAGTTGAAATGGTTTCGAAACTCTAAAATGATTACAGTTCCCATAAGGGAAAATATTGTCACACGGGTATGCTTTTGCACCTCTGTTTTGATGTTAGCTCTCTGTGATCATTACCTTTTAGATATATTAATGGACTGTGGAATGTATTCCCTGTTGGGGTTTTTGTTTTGCGTTATTACGTACTTGGCTTTTGGTAAGTATATTTTAAGCTTGCAGATCAATTATGGTTAGGTGATTATACCATTTATGTCTTCAAACTGTGAGAGGTAGGTTTTGAAAAGGTTTGTTTTATCTCTGTGAATGTGAATCCTTACCTGGCAGCGCTTGATCTATGTACCTTATCATATCTAGGAACTCATGGTGTTTATGATTGACTGAAATGAGTCATTTCTCCCTTAGTGGACTAAGTAGATATTTGCTTGGTTTTTATGTTTACATTCTTTTTGGGACTTAATTGGTTGACTTATTGATGTTTGAAAAGTTTAAGGTAATTGGTAATTACCTTAAGGTAGTCGAATATGCAGTAATACTCCTGCATGTTTTATTATCTATTTTGGGTTGATTGTATAAAGTATTTTATGTTGTATATAAAGAAATTATGAGGTTGCAAGCACTCGTAGTCATATTTTATACATCATGTTATGTTTGGACTTTGACATTATAATTATATGGGAAGTAAGTAATTACGTGCTATGATGGTTGGTATTTGTTGAGTTCAAGGAAAATAAGGATTGACTTAATTGAAATAATAGCCAGACATAGGGAATATATTAGTTATCTGAATAATTACATATACCTATAATGTATGGTAATGTAGTGAATAATTGGTGCGAAAGTTATTGTCGATCTGTTTTAAATTAAGGGATGCCTTATTTGATAATAAGGAGGATATTAACTTGATTCTTTGTGTCACCTTGAATTTTTCATTAAGATATAAAATAGATTAATGTGAACAGATATAGTGAATGCAAGTTAAATTATCTTGAGTATATGTTGATTTATCTTGCGGGATGTTATGTTGTTATATGATTATATTTATCGCAACATCTCAATTATATAAATACTAAATGGCATAAATTGTTAAGTGGGAAATAGGACTTATCATGCTAGTTCATTCGAACTGACCTTTTTTAACATTTTACAGATGGCGTAATTTAAGTCCGCATGGCGAATGTGGTTGAAAGATAATAATTATTTCGGATTGTTGGATTTAATGCCATGTTTTATTAACTATAATTATTGTACGAGAGTTTAATCTTGATGTTTGGTGGATTAATAAATAGGATAGTTAGCCTGATCCAATTTTGGAACTATATCGTGAAATGAATAAATCAATTGTATTTATTATCTAATGAAGTATCATTATAAATCAAGTTGTTGGAAAAGGTTGCTCTATTTGATTTATGTACTATTATGAACTTATGCTAACCAATGTATTATATTGCTCAAAGGCTAAATATAATATATTGAATGGAAGGTATCTGAATATGTTGTATTTAAACTAAAAGGATTAAGTACAATATAGATTGTTATTTAATCATTTGACATTAATCTAGTAAAGTGATATCCTTTGCATGACACTATGCTTGTGTAATTAAACAAAAATTAGGACTACAAATTCAATGCAATAAGTAAATTTAAATTTTTAACTTGAATGTAAAATGAATGTAAACATTTAACATTAATTTATATTTGAATAAAATGAATATCATGACTTAGGTCCCTAGGAACGTGACTAAAGGTGATAAGTGTATTACCTGGACCTAGGGGTAATCTGACATAGTTTAATTAAAAATACTTTTGAAACAACTAAGATACGTTGTCCCAATTTGGGAACCTCGATGGGCCAACTCATTATGGCCGTTATGGAGTAGTACACATTTAATGATGAAGTTCATTAATTGGTTATTGTTGTACATAATCCATATTGGGTTATCTCGTCAAGCTTCCCATATTGCAACTATCATAACACTTTAAGATTCAAGTTTCATTAAAGTTATAAACGTTGATGTACCGCACGGATACGTACCCCGATGCCAACTTATGATGGCTACGGAAAGGGAAGTGGTCTTGTAATGATGCAAATCATTATGGAGACACTTACCTTCCCTTAGACATCCTAAGTTGACATAGTGGTATGTCTTCATGCAGGTTAATATGGATTTGTACCTTGTATGAGACTTGTAATTGTTCATAACACCACTATCTAATCCTAATCTAGATAATAGTAATTAAGTGATACGGTGAAAGACAAGTTCCAATTGATGAATTTGTTGTCATGGAACCAAGCATGGAAAACATTACTTGAAATTATGGCCAGAGTAGTGTAACTACTGAATACATTGTCTTGATTTCACCAAGATCTAAGATGTAGGATGTCGGATGGGATTTCGTGACAGATACCCAGGTAAACACTTAGATTAAGACACTTAATTATACTTGATGAAAAAGGAAGTCGTTAGTATAATGGGTATACTAATTTAACTTATGAGGGATCAGGAAATAACCGACTCATGCAACTGCACATGGTGAACTGTTATATGATGGATTAATCTAGATGGATGTTGGTTCTAAATTAGGTGAATTTAGAACAATGAAGCAAGAGATATTATATATATATATATAATTCCCTTGAATTGAAGTGTTAAAAGTGGTTGTTATAGTCATTCTGTCATATGTCATATGGAAGTTACATCTCATTCTTGGATTGTAACTCCCCTCTCCTATTTTTTGTGGTATGACAAGTCCATGCACGAGAGTTACACAACAGTCATATATGTGCTTTTTTTTTGTCAATGAGAATGAGTAGACCCTTTTCTTGCATGCACAGTTTAATTACATGTTGAGTGCTTGGAGATTTTTTACATTTACATTTGATTACAAATACGTTAATGTGCACACATTACATTTCTCCTCATGTGCTCTCTCTCACATATGGTATCAATGCTACATTTCAATAATCACATCACTCACATTGGTTTGTTGTTAATTACTCTCAGTTTCATGGTTTGATTAGATCTTTGTGTAAGTTTTTTTAATCTGTATTTATTTTATGCATTTTGGCATTAATCTGGGTTAATCTCGTATTTTGGGAGTTTGTTATTTTTTGTTGTTTTTCTTGGTGTATGTGCACATAGGTGTTTTCTAGGTAAATCTACCTAGCTACAGCTAAAGATAGCATGGATCCAAATTTTGAGGTTCTTGTGTGTTGCATGCATGTTTTCTTAGGCCCTCTGCTCCTCCATCTCTCTCGTGTACCCCTACCTACCTGGGCTCCACTCACCCCTACTCCATTCTCCCTACCAAGCTTTATAGACTAAGACTTCCCTTGAGCTCCTCATGCTCTTCTTTGGTAGCTTCGTCGAACCACCTTAGGTTTGGTCATGTTGTACTTACCTCAGCTCTTGTTGAGCACTATGTGCCCTTGCCAAGCCACCTCAAGCTTGGTCTCTCACCAACTCTGTCGAGTCATCCCCTCAGTTCATTGTTAATTATCCCAGATTTTTCGAGTTATATTGGACTCGACCTTCAGTTTGCAAACCATGTCACAAAGATCGCTCATCATTCACTTGGTCTTCCCACCATCGAGCTCGGGTCTACTCCATGAGCCAACCTACAAACTTGACTAATTCTTCCCTCCAAGCATTCATTGTCAGCTCGGCCCTCCCTACATCCATTACCATCTTGGCCTTTCCTTTAGCCATCATTAGCTCGGCTGATAGAGCTTGTGTCATCCTCCTCTAATCCTTGGCTTTTTTAGGTTTTTTCCTTTTCTTAACCCTAATCTCTCTCTCTTTTATTTAAAACTAAATTCATTTAAAAAAAATTAATTAATTAACATAATACACGGGTATTACAATTATATAGGGAGATGATTCCCTATAAAATAGGAAACTGATTTTCCCACAAACCAATACTACGTGAGTTGTTAAAACTCATTCACCCGTAATTGTTACAAGTTGTTTATATAATAACTATATAACAAGATACTAACATATTTACAAACACAATATTACATGATAATAATTCCTAATGTAATTATTATTTACCAATGGAGCACTAATAGATCGATTTCCTAATCATTTTATCGGTTGAGAGAGGATATTTTTATTAAAAAAAGTTTGAAATATCGTGTCAGTTAAGTTCAACAGGAAAATAAAGGTCTTCATCTCAATTTCTCAAATTTTGAGCAAAGGTAAACTATCAAATGTCTCATTAAAGACTCCATGAGTACAATTTAAGTAGGAAGCTATGTGAATAAACTCAATTTGGTTTGAAGTTCAAATTGTTTGAGACAGAGAAATGGTTTTTTGCACAAGTTGACAACCAACAGTATTCTCCATCAAATAACTCGAACTCCTATGCAAACTTAAACGTTAAATGTGATTGAACTTAAGTGGTAGGATAATGAATGACCTATGAAGAGTATATTTGGGTGTTGTTCAAGCTTGTAGCATTCAAATGACTGATAATCTCATGCTCAGAAAGCAGTATCTTGTTCTTTCAAGCTCAAGGTGTATATTAAAGCCTTAATGTGAAATCTTGCAAACTTTTCAAAGTCCATTGAATCTATACAATGCTAAATAAGGCTTCAAATTATGATGTTCATGTTTCAAGTGCATTCATAGGTACATGGTTGATTAAGAACTTGAAAAAAGTTAAATTGTTACTCTTCCATGCTCAATCTGAGAATTTTTTGAAGAAGATAAGGAGACATTGAAAATGTCAAACTCGTGTAATTGTTATCTCTCTCAAAAAAGAATTCCAAAAGTCATCTAATTTCCAACCTATCTTCTCCAACTTTTGAACTTTTGAAAGGCATCAAAAGGGTCTCATCCTTTGACAAACAATGATGATGATATAGAAGGGGTATCATGCAAATTCGAAGAAGGGGATGACATATGAAGTTGAAGAGTCAAGGGTACAATAAAAAAAATAAGTGTGAAACAAATAATCAGTTGATTGATGATAGTTTCGAAGTGTGTGAAAAAGTAGAAAAGTTGAGATGAATTAAATATGCTTTTTGACTGAGATAAATGAAGACAGAGGAGTGAGATTAATTGCAAAAACAAGATGCTTGAAAGAGTGTTGAATTAGATGAATACTAATCTATTTCATTCATGTCAAGGATTGTAGTAGAGAAAGAGAAGAGAGGTTTTGTCTTTGTTTGGCCACGATGAGATATATGAGAGTGCACAGAGATGGATGTGATTTATTAGCAAGTAAATATTGAGCTATGTAAGTGAAATAGTAAGATAATGAATATTAGAGAACTGAGATGATACCAATGAACATGTGGAGACCTATCTAAGAAGGAATGAAAGTGAAATGTGTGAAGAGCAGAGGGCGGAACAATAGACAACACATGATATAGTGACTTAAGATTAGAAAAACAGTGAGTAGTGAATTGAAAACAAAAGGATAATAGTGGGAAAACATGGTAGATAAGGTATTTCTCATCAAAGTAAAAATAGTGAATCAGTGGCAAGAAAGAAGGGAACTTGGGAGATGAGAAAGAAGATGAGAGTAGAGGTCATAGTCTCATTTTGAGTTGGTGATGTGAGCTTGAATTAGGATTTGAATACTATTGAATAAACAGGGAATTGGCAAATGAATTGTAATCAAGGAAAGTATTACAAATCAGAGAAACAGGTGAATAGTGTTATGTTAAATGAAGAGCCAGAAAGGGATCGTGATTAGTTGTGTGAAGCAACAAGAAACTAAATGATCAAATTAAACATTGTCATAGAATTTTTCCTAAGTGGGTGCTTGGGTTATAGGAGTAAAAGCTCCTTGCAAGTGGCAGCTTGCTAAACCAGCTAAGTGGGTGCTTGGCTAGTTTCTAGTGGGTGCTAGACGGACTGGGAAGTGGGTGCTTCTCAGGTTGAGTAGGTGCTCAACCAAACTGGAAATATTTGTAAACAGGGAATTGGTGTTCTTAATAAATAGCTTTGATTTTAAGAGGGTTTTCTCCCTCTAAGGGTTTCCCACTATACATTTAGTGTCTTGTGTTCTTGCATGCACTTTATTTTGTTCATGGTTTTATTTTTGTTTCTAGTCAAGAAGGTTTAAAGGTTGAAAAATTGATCTGCACTTATTCACCCCCCCCCTCTTAGTACTTGCAATATCCAACATTATGGATACCCATAAATCTAGGGTTCTAATGCTAGCTGTATACTGAATCCTCTAGGTTCGAACATGGGTATTCTTAGGTTATCATTTTAAGAAGACCATTACGAGTTTTTTCTTCCAACCTACCTCAGGTCGAATCCCAGTATATAGGTAAGGACTATTTTTCCTAAAACCCATTTGGGATTTCCAGGTAGTTAATAAGATGAGCTTGGTTATGAATATATATGTGGAAATATATGTATATCTTCTGATAAATAAAACTATCCTAGTTTGAATCCTTGTTTTATCCAGGGAAAACTCTAGTTGTGAATGAATCCATTCTCCCGCTCATCTTGATAGTCGAGAAAGTTTGTTTCAGCCTAGTTATTACTGATTCGTAGATGGATCTGTGATTAAAGTTGAAATGGTTTCGAAACTCTAAAATGATTACAGTTCCCGTAAGGGAAAATATTGTCACACGGGTATGCTTTTGCACCTCTGTTTTGATGTTAGCTCTCTATGATCATTACCTTTTAGATATATTAATGGATTGTGGAAGGTATTCCCTGTTGGGGTTTTTGTTTTGCGTTATTACGTACTTGGCTTTTGGTAAGTATATTTTAAGCTTGCAGATCAATTATGGTTAGGTGATTATACCATTTATGTCTTCAAACTGTGAGAGGCAGGTTTTGAAAAGGTTTGTTTTATCTCTGTGAATGTGAATCCTTACCTGGCAGCGCTTGATCTATATACCTTATCATATATGAGAACTCATGGTGTTTATGCTTGAATTAAATGAGTTGTTTCTCCCTTAGTGGACTAAGTAGATATTTGCTTGGTCTTTATGTTTACATTCTTTTTGGGACTTAATTGGTTGACTTATTGATGTTTGAAAAGTTTAAGGCAATTGGTAATTACCTTAAGGTAGTCGAATATGCAATAATACTCCTGCATGTTTTATTATTTATTTTGGGTTGATTGTATAAAGTATGTTATGTTGTATATAAAGAAATTATGAGGTTACAAGCACTCGTAGTCATATTTTATACATCATGTCATGTTTGGACTTTGACATTATAATTATATGGGAAGTAAGTAATTTCATTCTATGATGGTTGGTATTTGTTGAGTTCAGGGAAAATAAGGATTGACTTAATTGAAATAATAGCCAGACATAGGGAATATATTAGTTATCTAAATAATTACATATACCTGTAATGTATGGTAATGTAGTGAATAATTGGTGCGAAAGTTATTGTCGATATGTTTTAAATTAAGGGATGCCTTATTTGATAATAAGGAGGATATTAACTTGATTCTTTGTGTCACCTTGAATTTTTCATTAAGATATAAAATAGATTAATGTGAACAGATATAGTGAATGCAAGTTAAATTATCTTGAGTATATGTTGATTTATCTTGTGGGATGTTATGTTGTTATATGATTATATTTATCGCAACATCTCAATTATATAAATACTAAATGGCATAAATTGTTAAGTGGGAAATAGGACTTATCATGCTAGTTCATTCGAACTGACCTTTTTTAACATTTTATAGATGGCGTAATTTAAGTCCGCATGGTGAATGTGGTTGAAAGATAATAATTATTTCGGATTGTTGGATTTAATGCCATGTTTTATTAACTATCATTATTGTACGAGAGTTTAATCTTGATGTTTGGTGGATTAATAAATAGGATAGTTAGCCTAATCCAATTTTGGAACTATATCGTGAAATGAATAAATCAATTGTATTTATCATCTAATGAAGTATCATTATAAATCAAGTTGTTGGAAAAGGTTTCTCTATTTGATTTATGTACTATTATGAACTTATGCTAACCAATGTATTATATTGCTCAAAGACTAAATATAATATATTGAATGGAAGGTATCTGAATATGTTGTATTTAAACTAAAAGGATTAAGTACAATATAGATTGTTATTTAATCATTTGACATTAATCTAGTAAAGTGATATCCTTTGCATGACACTATGCTTGTGTAATTAAACGAAAATTAGGACTACAAATTCAATGTAGTAAGTAAATTTAAAATTGTAACTTGAATGTAAAATGAATGTAAACATTTAACATTAATTTATATTTGAATAAAATGAATATCATGACTTAGGTCCCTAGGAACATGACTAGAGGTGATAAGTGTATTACCTGGACCTAGGGGTAACCTGACGTAGTTTAATTAAAAATACTTTTGAAACAACTAAGATACGTTGTCCCAATTTGGGAACCTCGATGGGCCAACTCATTATGGCCGTTATGGAGTAGTACACATTTAATGATGAAGTTCATTAATTGGTTGTTGTTGTATATAATCCATATTGGGTTATCTCGTCAAGCTTCCCATATTGCAACTGTCATAACACTTTAAGATTTAGGTTTCGTTAAAGTTATAAACGTTGATGTACCGCACGGATACGTACCCCGATGCCAACTTATGATGGCTACGGAAAGGGAAGTGGTCTTGTAATGATGTAAATCATTATGGAGACACTTACCTTCCCTTAGACATCCTAAGTTGACATAGTGGTATGTCTTCATGCAGGTTAATATGGATTTGTACCTTGTATGAGACTTGTAATTGTTCATAACACCACTACCTAATCCTAATCTAGATAATAGTAATTAAGTGATACGGTGAAAGACAAGTTCCAATTGATGAATTTTTTGTCATGGAACCAAGCATGGAAAACATCACTTGAAATTATGGCCAGAGTAGTGTAACTACTGAATACATTGTCTTGATTTCACCAAGATCTAAGATGTAGGATGTCGGATGGGATTCTGTGACGGATACCCAGGTAAACACTTAGATTAAGACACTTAATTATACTTGATGAAAAAGTAAGCCATTAGTATAATGGGTATACTAACTTGTGACGAGTAAACTATGAGGGATCAGGAAATAACCGACTCATACAACTGCACATGGTGAACTGTTATATGATGGATTAATCTAGATGGATGTTGGTTCTAAATTAGGTGAATTTAGAACAGAGATATTATATATATATATATAATTCCCTTGAATTGAAGTGTTAAAAGTGGTTGTTATAGTCATTGTGTCATATGTCATATGGAAGTTACATCTCATTCTTGGATTGTAACTCCCCTCTCCTATTTTTTGTGGTATGACAAGTCCATGCACAAGAGTTACACAACAGTCATATATGTGCTTTTTTTTTGTCAATGAGAATGAGTAGACCCTTTTCTTGCATGCACAGTTTAATTACATGTTGAGTACTTGGAGATTTTTTACGTTTACGTTTGATTACAAATACGTTGATGTGCACACATTACATTTCTCCTCATGTGCTCTCTCTCACATATGGTATCAATGCTACATTTCAATAATCACATCACTCACATTGGTTTGTTGTTAATTACTCTCGGTTTCATGGTTTGATTAGATCTTTGTATAATTTTTTTTAATCTGTATTTATTTTATGCATTTTGGCATTAATCTGGGTTAATCTCGTATTTTGGGAGTTTGTTATTTTTTGTTGTTTTTCTTGGTGTATGTGCACATAGGTGTTTTCTAGGTAAATCTAGCTAGCTGTTCCAAATTTTGAGGTTCTTGTGTGTTGCATGCATGTTTTCTTAGGCCCTCTGCTCCTCCATCTCTCTCGTGTACCCCTACCTACCCGGGCTCCACTCACCCCTACTCCATTCTCCCTACTGAGCTCTGTAGACCAAGACTTCCCTTGAGCTCCTCATGCTCTTCTTTGGTAGCTTAGTCGAACCACTTTAGGTTCGGTCATGTTGTACTTCCCTCAGCTCTTGTCGAGCACTATGTGCCCTTGTCAAGCCACCTCAAGCTTGGTCTCTCACCAACTCTGTCGAGTCATCCCCTCATTTCATTGTTAATTATCCCAGATTTGTCGAGTTATCTTGGACTTGGCCTTCGATTTGCAAACCATGTCACAAAGATCTCTCATCATTCACTTGGTCTTCCCACCGTCGAGCTCGGGTCTACTCCATGAGCCAACCTACAAACTTGACTAATTCTTCCCTCCAAGCATTCATTGTCAGCTCAACCCTCCCTACATCCATTACCATCTCGGCCCTCCCTACATCCATTACCATCTTGGCCTTTCCTTTATCCATCATTAGCTCGGCTGATAGAGCTTTTGCCATCCTCCTCTAATGCTTGGCTTTTTTAGGTTTTTTCCTTTTCTTAAACCTAATCTCTCTTTTTTATTTAAAACTAAATTCATTTAAAAAAAATAAAAATTAACTAATTTATTTTTAGCCTTTTAATTATTAGTTAATTAATAAGGTCTAGTTATATGTTAGTTTATTTTAAAAGGCTTATTTAATTTTTTGAATTAAATGAGATTAATTAGGTTAATTAGGAAACTCTAAACTAAGGGTTATTGGTGTTTTTTAAATGTGTTTTTGGAGGATATTGTGAAGGTATGAGGATTTTTGGGGGGATTTTCTTGTGTTTTGAGATATTGTTTTCATTCTGAAGGCCATTTTATAACCTATTTGAGTCATTGCTTCTCATCCAGAGACAATGCATCTCATCGAGAGCTAGTGCATTTCATCTAGAGCTAGTGTTTCTCATCTAGAGCTAGTCATATATTTCATCTGGAGATGCTTCTATTTGGTCCAGAGCTATTTTGCACTATTTTTTCAAAGCTCATTGCAATTGAATCCTTTTGCTTATAGGTTTGTGAGTGCATCCACCACAACCTTATGGCAAGGGAGCCTCTTTTTTACAATGTGAGACATGTTTTCTCACATGAAACTTTTTTCCCCTTTTTCGTTTGTTTTCCCCTTATTTTTTGTGTTTATTATGGTTTCAATTCATTACGCTCAATTGAAACATATTTTGGTCTCCACATTAGCATGATTTTTTGTCAATTGCAAGATTAGTGGCCAACTCTTTCACATTCCATGAACACGTCATATTATAATCAACGCACTAGTGTCATAAATAGGTGGTGTAAAACTATTGTGACTCCTTTTTTCACCTTCATTATTTTCTTCTACAAACTCACTCTAAATTTTGCAATGGATCTAAATTTGGTTGTTTTTCTTACTCCCTTCAACTATCACAAATGGAATACTTATGTGTCACTCAACTTGCGAAACAAGAAGATTTATAATCTTAACTATGAGTTTGCAAAATAAACCAACAGATGTTGCAAAGAAAGAGAAATGGTTTGACAAACACGATTAAGCTTATGGGTTCTTATGTCTTTTTGTAGTCAATGGATTTGTGCTTTCATATAACTTATGTCAAAATACCCAAGGATGTTTGGGACACCTTAGAACAAGTTGTTGAGAAACATGATGAAATGAGAGGGCACGAATTGGAAAATGAGCTTATTAGTCTTAGCCCTAATAGTTTTGACACACTTCAATACTACTTCACCATGTTAAAATTTGTGATAATGTAATTAAAATAGTGTGGAATTGACAAAAAATGACTCATAAATTATTCTTTATGTTCTCACCAAACTAGGCCTAGAGTATTATGTTTTTGTCTCTAACTTCCATACAACCAAAAGGGCACTTGGAGAAAAAATGGAAAATGCCCTCCTTTGATGAGTTTATTGTTGAATTGACAAGGGAACAAGATAAACTAATTCAAATGGGTGCACTTAAATCCATTAAGTCTCATGCTCTACTTGCAAGACATGAAAATAGAAGGATTCAAAAAAGAAGAAACAAAACGATAAGGATCATGAGAATAAGAAGGAATAACCCCCCACAAAAAAAAAAATTACACCACTTACTCTTTTAGTAATAAGCCTACAAAAGAGAAGATCAAATGTGGTTATTACATAGGTAGGCATGATGAAATTAAATGTTTGAAGAAGCATATTAACCTCCTCATGATTCTTCTTAAGAATAAAAACATAGGTGTACCTGATTCTATCAAACCATGAATCCTTCAAGGAAAATGAAAATGGAAATGGGAAAGATAAAGAATCGGGAAAGGATAAAACAAAGGAAAGATATCTAGTTACAGTTGTACCACTGAATCCTACATGGGTTATTGATTTTGGTGCCTCAAATCATATGGCCTCCTCACACGTAGAGTTCAGTTCATTAGAGTCATGTGACATGTCTTCTATTTGATTGGGTGATGATACTTCTATTTAGTTTTTTGGGAGAGGGGTCTTTTGAATTGTATGGTGGAACCTTTAACAATTTTCTAAGTATCCCCTCACTGTTAACTAATCTCTTATCAGTCTATCAGATTACTCACCTTGATTAGGGCATTCAGGTTGAATTCGCTCCAAATTCAGTATACGTCAGAGAGTTACACAGTGACTCTATCATTGCATTTGGTTTATTTGATCATCAGTCTCATCTATATTCCTTTTCCCACTTTGTCCATCCATCGGATTCTTCATTCTATTAGGAAAATTAAGGGATGAATAATGTTACTAATTATAAATCCACAATATAAATAGCCGAAGATTATATTTTATGAAGTGCATTAATTAAAACCATAGATTAAGATGTTTATAATGTAGATTATAGGATGTAAACACCATGAACAGAAATTAAGTGAACACAGTGACACAAGATATAAGTGGAAAAAACCTTGGAAGGTTAAAAACGTGTTGAAAATCACTTGCCTTTATTGATAATAAAATTTCACCCAACACTCCCACTATTTCACAAATCCACTTGCAATTACACCTTCAAGAAGGGATTATAAAACACCTCATAAATTCACTCATAAGTTTTACACCATTCGCTTCATGTATTTATGATCAGCTCACATACATGTGTAACACTTGATATTTCTCATATCTCAGTTGTAACCAATCTCTAATGAGATCACCTTGTTTTATACAAGGTAGGTGACTTGGTTTGGGTCACTCTTATGTTTCAAACATTGCTGATAGCAGTAGTGGATATGCCATGCTTATATTTTAAATATAAGTTATAATCCAAAAAACATATGGTCTTTGGTGGGTTTCTAAAATAAGTAGTTTCCTGCTTAATATCACAAACCCAACACTCCCCCCTAATGTTAAGTAGGGAAACCTACAAAATTGCTTTTACATGTCAAATTGTGTTCCAAATAATACAAGTCGAGTCACCTTTTAGTACAAAAGGATTAACAATCCATAAATCAACAAGTGATTTAGGCTAGCATTCAAAAAACACTTATTCTGCAGGTTTTGTAGTTTCGCAGTGCACTACATCAGTGTCCCCCAGGTTTTTCAATTCTGTGATACACTACCATAGTGTCTCACATACTTATACAAGTTGTAAACAAATGTATCCATATTGAGGGTTTTAGCAAGGTCGTAGTACATTGTTTTGCCACAGTTCAAAATAAGTGTTCTGTGGATTCTATAAAAAACAATACAAAGGAACATTAGAAATTCTCAAGACAAAGTGATTAAGGATGAAGTCTTACATAAGACTATGGAGTTAATAAACTCTTCATAGTTAATGTTTGGTCGAGGATTACAAGTAAAATTCACATACATGACAATTTACTTAAACAACATTGAAATAGTCTAGGGAATATCCATTTTGACATAATCAAGCCATTAAGAGATGACATTGCATGATAAAAAATATGCAACATGCTCATTTCTTATTTCCCCATCAAGGGAAGCTTTGAAAGGCCAAAACTCATGTGATTCATAGGTGAAGATCAATGTCATTTACATGATCATATGAGCTAAAACACAATGTGCTCAGCTGATTCAAAGTCAGAGATCAATGTCATCCACATGATCATAAGAGGTGACATTTGAAATAACCAATATAGTTTAGACACAAAATCACATGCATATTACTATTTTACTATACCGCCAAGTATGTTGTTATATGCATAGATCTTGAGTAAGAAAAGGATTCACTGGTGACACACTTCCTAGTCCATCTACTTTCTTTGATTGTTTATATTGTCTTTATCTCTCGCATATGTCACTTTTACACTCATTTTTGGTCAGGTCACAGGGATCCCTCTTTTCATTCTTCTCACATTTGTCTTCAGTTGTCCCAGGACACTAGCACCCAATATGGACACTAGCGCCCAGGCGCTTCTGTTTACCCTGGCCCCTCCTGTTCTCTTTGTTCTCACTCGCATTTTTTACATGTGTGGTCATCCTTTTCTATTTTTTTACTTCTATCCTGAGGTCCTAGTCTGCATGTCCACTCATTAGTGTCAAAATTCAAACAATATATCATATATATACATAACATACATACCATTATAAGGGTGGGAAATTTTAAACAAAAAATAATATCTATACACTAGCAAATGGACTACATTTTTGGGTTGATTACTCTACATACATTGCATAGGAAGGGGAAGTGCTAAATTCCATCCCATGCATTTACATTTTATCTAGCTTTAGCCTGATATCTTGGTGTCATTTACGTGAGGGAAACCTAGGAACACTATTGCACACACAAGAACATAGAACTACATGGAGTCTGAGATGTAGTGTAGCACTCGGTCATAAGTTCATCCTTCGAATGATCGCCGAGGTCGGTCAGATTTCACATATTACATTTTTTATTTCAATTTGATGTGTTCGTGAGCTTATACATGTAGTTAGGGTTTGTGTTGTAGAGTACACATACCTTGGTGATCCAAGTACAATATATAGGCAATCAACAATAAAGAAGTGCAAAACCCTAGTGACACAAGAAAAATCATATTTTGAGCATTCGTACAGTCTCCAGTGCTCATGAGTGCTCTCTGGAACCCTAGGTGCCCTCTCCCCTTCCAAGAATCCCGTGTTCAAGTCTATCTGAAGCTTCCAAATTTTATATCTATCATTTCTGACATACTTCCCAGCATATTCATCGGTTGTTTCATTTCGGATATGTTCTGGGATAAGCAAAAGTAAGATAAGTGCCCTACCTCTCTCATTTGCTTACACAATTGCATCTTTAGAAGGTTTAGCATTTTTTATTCTGTTATATGGTATAATAGTGACTCTAACATTAGATTTAATATTCATATTTTATTAACTCATTTTGTGAACCCATCTTTTAGAACTCCTTTCCCTAGGATCCACAAAACCCTCATGGCTAAAAATATATCCTCTTCTCCTAGGAAAGTGATGCATCATGTTAGTGTGAATCCTATCCTTTACGATGTTGTTGAGGCTGAAATTAATGCCCTTTATCACAATTCTCGACTTAATGATGCCATTTAAAGACAACTTCTTGTTAATGAAAGTGTTATTCCTACTTCTTTTAACAACTCTAGCTTTTCCATCGTTTTATCTACTATAGATTTCACTGTGTGCCTTCCTTGCTCTTCCATTCCTACCCATGTTGCTCTACCTACTTCTATTCCTCTTAGAGCACTTGATGATTTTGTCATAGATGTTATGCTTGGTTTTGCATGTGACAATATAGATAGTAATGATGTAATTTCTAATGTTCAAAATGTGCATGTACATGATGATGTTTCTCATACTAGTCAAGATGAATGTAAAGTTTTCTATCATGTTTCTTATATTTATGAAAATATTTCCAATGATTGCAATGATATATCTAATGATATTTCTCCTCTTACTTCTCTATATTTTGATAACCCTCTTGATGAAATAATTGCATGCAAAAAAATTTCTGATAATGATGTTGATTATATTTCTAATCATGACCATGGTAGTGAGGATGTTACTTCTCTTAAGACGGCTGATTGTGAATTTTCCACTCCACTTTCTTCAACTTTCAAGGTTGTTTCCAATAGAATTTTTGATGATTCTCCTTCTTCTATTAATTCCTCTCCCATAATTTCTTCCAACTCTATTTATACTATTTCAGTCGATATTCCATATTCTTCTCCTCATATTCTACCTCTTTCTTATCCTTCTACATTTTTGATTCATTCTAATTCTACCACCCCTTCTATTGATTCTTTCGATGCTCCTATCCATGTTCCATGTTCTTCTATTCCTCTAGGTCCTACTTATGTTTATTCTTATATTCCTACAAATATACCTCCTCTTATTTCTTCTGTATTTACATCTAGTGTGCCCATAACACCTTCATCATTCACTTCTTCTTCTTATGTTCCCATAATTACTCATAATGGTAAACTGCATCCTCTCAATGTGCCTCTCACATCTTCTATCATTCCTTCACATGAAATTTTATCAATCATGCATATTATTGGCCAGTTGCAATCTCAAGGTCAATCTCTCACTCTTAAAAGAAAATCCTACTATGATTTTATTGATAATAACTCTATTTATGGAAATCCTATTCCAAAGAAAATTCACAATTCAAAATTTCCTAAGGATTTTATCATGCCTACCTTTTCACATTTCAATGGCTCTGGCAATCCTTACTTACATCTTAAGCATTATTGTTTAGCTATGGTATCTTATTCTAATGATCGATTGTTAATAAAAAAATTCATCATAATCTTGTTGATGATGTTTTTCAATGGTATACTCATTTTCCTTTTGGATCTATTAGTACATATTTTGAAATAGAAGATGTTTTTCTTAGACACTTTATACTTAACAATGGTTCTAGAGTTACACATGATCGTCTTACCTAGCTTGCATCAAGGAAAGAAAGAACCTCATTCTCGATTACATTTTACGCTTCAAATCTCACATGCATAAGTTATTATTTTAGCATATTGATCTAGAAAAGCAATTTATCTTTTGTTGTGGCTTTATTCCTGCATTGAAAGAAAGATTACAATATGATACATGTGAATTGTTTACGCTTTTATGATATAAATTCATTGATCTAGAACAAAAATTGAATTGTTGCACATGTTATAGACACCCCCTTATATTCCTTCTACTACTTCATCTTCTTCTCCTCTACCATATATTAAGCATACTCCAAGGTCTCCATCTCCTCCACCTCGTAAGCAAGTTCCACCCCCTCCATCACATATGCATCCTCCAACTCCACCTCTGCATCAGTCTTCACCTAAGTTTTCTCCATCTCTTACTCGATAGCCATTGCATTTTTTACATATTGCTAAGCCTCATGATGTTTTGTGTGCTTTGCTTGATAAGCACTTAATTCTGTTACCCTCTAATTAGCATCCTCCTCCTCATCACTTGTGTTGCACTAGCATGATCACACTTATTGTAATTTCCATTACATCAACGGCCATTGTGATAATGACTGTTGTACCCTTCATGATAATTTACAACAATTAGAAGATAAGGGTGTCATTTCCTTTGGTTCTCACTCTCGTGAGCAGTCTCTTTCTCCCATTTTGCATAAGTGTGCTTCCACCACTATTCAATTTTCACCTCCACCAACTTCTAAGGTTGTCATTCACCCACCTCCTAAGATCATTTTCCATTTGCATCCTCCACCTAGCGCATCTATCACCACATCATCTCATCCGCCACATAGTACTACTACATCTCATTGGTTTCTTAAGTCATCGACATCTATGCTTCCTACCACTACATCTCCTATCATTGGCACCATTTCATTTGACATTCATTTGGCTCTTACACTCATGCTGCTACCACTTCACATCCTTCCATCCTCTTCACAAGATTCTCCATCTTTGGTAGGTGTTTTTTATATCATCGTCTCATTACCTGATGACACACTCATGTTTTTTATTCTAAGGCTCTATCACATGACTATTGAGGGATCTGTTACAATAATAATCTCACTCCATTCTTCATGCTCTATGATTCATTAATCTATCCTATCTAGCATACACTATCAAGCCATTTCCTGATGACACACTCTTTTTCTATGGTTCATTCTTGACTGTTGAGGGGTCTTATATAAATGAACCTCATTTTTCTACACACACACTGGGGGCATCACTTTTCTTCCCCTCTCTTCATTATACTTACACACATTTATACATACATCATTTACACTCTCATTATCATTCATAATTATACCATCTCCTATACTATGGCTCACATACATCTATTACTATTTCTCACATAATACCCATCTTCATTCACACATAAAATCCAATTTTTAAGCATTACTACATCATCATCTAGTTTCAAATCAACATAATCATTTACGCAATGCAAATCAAACATCACAAACCCACATATGAACAATAATCATCGCATCACATATCAATGAACATCAACACAACACAATAGTATCAATCATCCATCTATATATATCTCGTCAAAAATAATAGTTACAAAAATACAATCAAATCCCCCATGCATCGCTACATATTGGGGGGCAAGCCTCCATACATCACTACATCTATATATGTCATACATCATCATCACTATCACTATCTACAATCACGGGAGCTCTAGAACTAGATGCTTCACCGCTCAATCTACATCATTGGTCACGACCTCTATATCTCTCCACCTGTCCACGTAATATAGCCACCTCAACTAACTACTCCGTGAAGTGACCCTATAGCTCCACATATCTTGCAAATACATCCTAATCTAGGGCCCCTCTTCCTACAACCTCCCTAGCTCACTAAGTCTCTGCAAAAGCCTCATCGCCACTTGCTCACTCAATAGTACAATACATGTGGTTATCTGCTATAGCCACTACTAGATCAAAAAATGGGCATGCTCACCCGTGATCAGCATCCACTCGCTCTAGCATGCCTCCTCCAACAAGCACATCTGGAGGCACATTCTGTGTCAATGTGGAAATCGATGAATCAACTGATCAATGACCAATAAGCATCACCTGTAACCATCCAACATCACATTAGTTACTACACATTTACAATATACAACCAATTAACTTACATTCAACACATAATGATAAACAATACTCACGCTCCAGCTAGTGCCACTGTTATGCCATCTCCATCAGGGGCAAGTGCCTACCCCTCTACTCCTCCAACCGACTGGTCCACCTGCCACATCTACAACAACTGGAAATAATAAACCCATCAATGTGATACCCACCACTCATTATAGGCCTGGGTACACCCTACATCATCCACTTGGATATCAGATCCATGGCGACATCCACTCTCCTCTGGACTAGGAGGCACTAACTATGCTCCCATAGGACCTGGCCTCACTCCGGGCCTCTAGGTTCTCTAGTAGCTCTCACCCATACATATGGCTCTGGAGGCACATCCTGAGCCATCCCAAATTACCTCAACACACGCTCTTCCTGAAACAACTCAAAACTCCTAGGAAATCGGTCCTCTAACCACATGGTGCATCAAATGCACCGTAACTCTACATCCTCCAACCAACCTCCATAGTCTCTATATGGCCTCCATATGATGGCCCTTGGACCCATCCTATCAAGCATCAATCTATAAGTAGTGGTATCCAGCCTCCAATCTCTAGGTACCTACCCATCTCGCTGTAAAAATCTTGGGCCTCACCCAATCACCTTGTGGCCCACTAAGTGGCCTCAATATCGCGATGTGCTCATAAGCCCACACATGTAACAATGTGGTGGCTCTAAGTCCACCCCATGGTCCTCTGAGTAAATCTATATAGATCCATGTATAAATGGGCTTAACATACACCTCACCCATGCAAATCTTGGTCCCATGCTCCTCTATGTGTGAAAAATATCATGCATCTTATACAAGATGCCCACTCCACCACCCTCTACTGCCACAGATGAAGCAATCACTACTACAATGAACTTCTGCAACCATAGAACACCTGATCTCAATATGACATCTAGACTAATATGGGTCTCTATCTATACCCATGTCCCTGTAAAGTATCACATAACTGCTCTCATCTGCCTCTGAGCATCCACCACAACCATCACCTAGACTCTCTCACCCATTAACTGGTAGTCACAATATATGATATACATCCTCTAGGGTCACTGTCATCTCCCCAGTAGGCAACCAAAAAGTACATGTATCCGCACACCACTGCTCGCACAATGAAAGTCACCATAGGCATGTTATGGGGTACCTCCCCCAATCTCGCTATGTTTTGCATAGGCCGGCATGGTCTAATATGTCCCACCACATCAGATAATCCCAAAGTCAATAATGTGCTCAAATGCTGACCTCCGCGGAACTCCCTCGAGTGTATATCTCTCTGCACAACACAAAAAATGACAAAATCTCAACATTAGTACCTCATATATATGCATAAACAATTACTCAAGTATAAAAATGTCATCAAATGCTAATATTTTACATTATGTTATCAAAATTCTCTCTTGGTTGTCAACACTGCCCAGGAGCAAGATGTGGGTGCCTAGAAACAGGTCACTAGCACCTGGAACTGGGCATTGGCATCCCAAAGGACATCAATGCCTTGGCCTGCTCCAACCCAGGTCAGAAATACGCCAAAAATTCAAAATTTAAATTTTACAAAAAAATCAACAAAATCAAACAAATTTCACCAAAATTTTCAAAAATAATCATACTTACCAACTCATCTATCATCTGTGATGCCATGATCTCTTCTACTCTCTCAAACCTAGTCAACCTCGTTGCCCTAATCTATGGCATCCTCACAAGCTCAGAGCTCAAATTCTAAATCAATCACTGTTCAAATGAAGTTATTATTCACTTTTTACTATCACTATATATAGCAATTTTCAATTTTTCATTTACTATAGTTACTATTTGCACTCATTCTTCCAATTAATACGTGGCACACGATTTTTCTCATACTTAAGCTTTGTTACTTCATTTTTCTCCCTTTGCATGCCATTTGGTTCAGAATTTCTTTTGTACCACCGTATATACACATTTCACAATGTTATATTCCAATCTCATGCATATACTATTCAACATATACACATTCTTGCAACATCTTCTATACTACCTCTTGGTCATCATTACATTTTTTTCACCTCTACTTTTGGCTCAACACTCATTATATCCACCCCTCACCCTTTCACTGAAAGGGGGGGCATACAATCAGGATCACCCTATAATCCCTCTCAGGCTACTATACAATCATTCAATACTCCTAATACATCATTATAAAAAAAAATCATTCACGTCTACTCAAACAAAGGAACAAATCAATCTATTCAAATACTTTCTATCTATTTCCCCCTAATGACCTAATCTGGGGGAAAAACGTGAAAATATCTCCATGAGTAACCTATTGCACACATCCAATTTCAAAGCAATCTTTCAATATTTGAATCAAATCAATCAATCGATACAACATAACATACTTTACATCTCTCCTAGATGACCTAACTTGGAGTTACATCGCTTTATTATCTTTCCCAGATGACCTAACATGGGAATCACTTTACATTTTCTATCGCTTCTAGATGACCTAACATGGAAGCCATCTAGCACTATACAAATCATGAACACCCATGGAGAGTGGGGGAAATGAGACGTCATTGCCTTTCCTATACTGCTCTTATATGGGTTATTCAACTCAAAACTAAATGGATTGAAATGGAACTAAATTTGGTCTTTAGTCTGTGCAACGGTTGGACCTTTTGGATGTAGTCATAGATGGAGAGTAAAACTAGACCTCTCTCCCTAACACTCTTCCTCTGGTGGAAAGATGCCCAAATCCTCCCTTGATCAAAATTTTACAAAATCAAGTTGGGAATTGATCACTCCCTACCCCTTCAAATATCCATGGAGACAATTCAAAATCTCCAAATCTTTGAATCAAATCATCAATTTCTCTAAGTTCTCCTTACAACATGGTTCGCTGTCTCTATTTACGCCACATGGATTGACACGCTGATCCATGGTTCGCCACGCTATATGTTCTTATTCTATATGCATACTTCTGCAACAGGGCTTCTCCGGACTTCTCACAGGTATGTTCCTTACTTCCTTTACACTACTTGAATTTCATTCAAATAGCATAAAGGGGGGGAAATATAGACACAAAATCACACACATACTACTATTTTACTATACCACCAAGTATGTTGTTATATGCATGGATCTTGAGTAAGAAAAGTATTCACTGGTGACACACTTCCCTAGTCCATCTACTTGCTTTGATTGTTTCTATTGTCTTTATCTCTCACATATGTCACTTTTGCACCCAGTTTTGGTCAGGTCACATGGGATCCCTGTCTATCAGTCTTCTCACATTTGTCATTAGCTATCCTGGACACCAAGCGCCCAGGATGGACACTAACGCACCCAGGTGCTCCTTTTCACCCTGGGCACTCATGTCCTTTTATTCTTGTTCACATTTTTGACATTTGTGGTCAGCCTTTTCAGTTTTCTTACTCCTATCCTGAGGTCCTAGTTGACATGTCGTGTCACTAGTGTCAAAATTCAAACAAGAGATCCCTATATATACACAACATACATACCATTATAAGGGTGAGCAATTCTAAAGGGAAAAGCATATCTACATATTATCAAAGGGACTACATTTTTGGGTTGATTACTCTACATACATTGCATAGCAAGGGGAAGTGTTGAATTCCATCCCACACATTTGCATTTTATCTAGCTTTAGCCTATTATCTTAGTGTCATTGGCATGAGGGAAACCTAGGAGCACTATTGCACACACAAGCACATAGAACTACATGTAGTCTGAGATGTAGTATAGCGCTCAATCATAAGTTCATCCTTCAGATGAACACCAAGGTCAGTACGACTTCACATATTATATTTTTTACCTTCAATTTGATCTGTTTTGTGAGCTTGTGCAGGAATCTAGGGTTTGTGTTATAGATTACAGGTACCTTGGTGATCCAAGTGCAATATATAGGTGATCAACATTGAAAAAGTGTGAATCCCTAACAACATATGGAAAATTCAGATTCTAAGCATTCACACAATCTCCAGTGCCCATGATTGGTCTCTGGCACCCTAGGCACCCTCACCCCTTCCTAGGCACCCATGTCTAGGTCTATCTGCAACTTCTAGAATTTACATCAAACATTTCCAACATTTTGCCCAACCTATTCATCAGTTGTTCTAGTTCTGGATCTATTATGAGATAAACAAAAATAAGATAAGTGCCCTATCTCTCTCATTTGCTTACACTGTTCGCATCTTTAGAAGTGCTTAGTATTTTGTATTCTGTTGTATAGCATCATAGTGACTCTGAAATTAGATTTAATATTCATACTTTATTAAATCACATAGCATGGAATTTGCATATCTTTATAGCACCCAAGGACAGTAAAAATATCTACAACCTACTATTCAATGGAACAAAACTTGAGATCTATATCACCATTGAGAACTTTTTCTTGGATGAAGTGCATATGGATCTCAATATTCTTAGTTCTTTGAAGTTTGTACTAGATTTTTTGCAAGAGTAATAAAACTTTTGACTTCACATAGAATTAAAAGTACTTCCTTTAACGCCCATATGAAGTTGTTCCAACAATCTTTTGAGCCATATGACTTCTTTAGTTTCTTCCATAGCACTTCTATACTCTACTTCAGTAGAAGAGATAGATATTGTTGGTTGCTTCTTGCTACTCCAAGTTATTACACCTGAACCCAACTTGAAAACATATCCAAAATTATATTTTCTATTCACAATATCCCTAGTATGTTCAGAATCATAATAACCAAATTTAATTGCATTATCACGAGAATAATAACACAAACCATAGTGCATTGTACCTTTAATATACCTTAAAATCCTTTTTTTCCATTCTCTAATGGTCCTCATAAGGATCCTGCATGAATCTAAAAACAATTCCAACTACATAGGATATATCAGGCTTAGTGATAGTTAAATAAATCAAAACTACCAAGCAATTGTCTATATAAAGTAGGATTAAATTTATCAAAAGAAGGTTAGAAATATACCATGTTTGTGATGCAACAATAGTTTTGTGATTTTAAAAAATAATAATGCCTAGAAATGATTTAATAGTCCTAAATCAATCATTTCAAAATGCTGTCTTGACTTCTCTTTAATTATAAGAATCGGATTTTTATCACTACTAGTAATCAATAGATCATCAACATATATGCCAATAATAATAACATGATTTTTTTCATACTTGACAAATAAATCATTATCAACTAAATAGTTAGAAAAAACAAACTCATGAAAGAAACTATTTATCTTAGCATACCAAGCTCTAAGAGCCTTTTTAATACCATATAAGGATTTCTTAAGTTTACACACATATAATTCTTTGTCAGGTTATTCAAAACCTTTAGGTTTATGCATATAAATTTCTTCTTTCAAGTCACCATTTAAAAATGCATTGTTAACATCCATTTGGTGAATCTCCCAACCATGTTAAGTAGTTAAAGCTAGAAGAATTCTAACAATGATCATTTTGGAAACAGGAGTAAAGGTGTCAACATAATCCAAACCAAGTTTTTTGAGTAAACCCTCTAAAAACTAATCTAGCCTTAAATTTATCAATCTTACCAGCAAACTCATATTTGATTTTATAAAACCATCTAGAGCCTACAATGTTTCCTTTAGGATGAAGAGGGACTAATTTTGAAGTTTGATTTTTTATTAGAGGGTTGTATTAAACTTCCATAACTACAATCCATCTTTCATCTAGGATGGATTCTTCCAAAAATCAAGATTCAACCTCATAAATAGTTCACAAGGCATGATAAAAATGTTGACTATGGGTCATCTTTCTCAAATCGTAAGGTTGAGAGTTGTAGGCACAAAATCACGCACATATTACTATCTTATTATGTCATTAATATGTTCTTTATATGCATAGATCTTAAGCAAGACAAGTACTCACTGGTGACACCATCTCTTATCCATCCATGTCTTTGATTGTTTTTATTGTACTTATCTTCCACGTCTATCATTTTTGTATCCACTTTTTGTCAGGTCACAGAGATCCATGTCTGTTTGTCCCTTCACATCTATTGTTTTTTATCTCAGGACATCAGCACCCACTCTGGACACTAGCGCCCAGGTATTTGTGTTCATTTTGGGCAATTTTATCCTCTTTGTTATTTTTAAACATTTCGGCATTTTTGGTCGGCCTTTTCTCCTCTTTTGTCTTTATCCCACACTCATTGTTAGATTTTTGTTTCACTAGTGGCAAAATTTAAACAAGAGATCCATATATATACACAACATATACACTATTACTCTGGATGGAAATTCTAAGGGATGACCACATCTATATACTATCATTACCATCAAAGGGGCTACATTTTTGGGTTGCATATACTACATAGGAAGGGGAAGTGTTGAATTCCATACCACACATTTACATTTAATCTATTTATAGCACGCTAGATTAGCGTTATTGGCACGAGGACAACCTAAGGACACTATTTCACACATAACTACATGGAGTCTAGAATGTAGTGCAACACTCGGCAATAAGTTCACTCTTCGGGTGACCGTCAGGGTCAGTGATTTAACAAAAATAAGATTTTGTAAAACCCTAAATTTGAGAGTAACTAAATGTAAACTATGATATATAGCTTCTAGATACAATTTGACACAATCAATAAGCTAACAAAATATGAAATGCTAAGTTCAAAAGAGAGAGAAAGGGACTTAGTTGATTTACACTTGATCCCAAGATATTATGAACTGGTAAAACTGTTGAACAGGAGGTGAGCTATGTCATCAATGCTCAAGATAAAATTTGGAATTGTCGAATAAGGTAAGACTAGGGTGCTTAGACTGGGTCAAGGGTGCATGGATGTTAAAGTCTGCTTACTGGGCGCTCGTGACTACGAAAAATGCTCAGAACTTGATTTTTTTGTGTCACACCAGTGTCACTACTATTCATTATATATCACCTATATATCATGCCATAATCACCAAGTGTACATTTAACCTACACAATATATGTTCACCTACAAAACCCTGAAAACCGCATCAAGTCCAAAAAATAAAGATGCAATATGGGGAGTCAGACTGACCCCCGCAGTCACCCGATAGAGTGAAATTATGACCAAGCATTGCACTACATCTTAGACTCCATGTAGTTCTTGTGAGTGTGTGAAAGAAATGTGCTAGGATGACCTTGTGCAAGATGCACTAGATAACGAGCTATATTTGCTACAAGATGCAAATGTGTTTATGGAATAGAATGAACTTCTCCTTCCTATGTAGTGTATGCAGAAAATGTAGTCCCTTGTCCCTTGAATAGATGTTATATGGACACCTTTAAGTGTTTTAGATGCCTTTGGATGGAAGATTAGGTGATAGATAGTATGCTTAGACCTTGGTCCTTTATTTTGATCACATTGCTATGTATTTATATGATTTCCTTGGTTGAATTTTATAATTGACAACTGGAAGGTCAAACCATAAGAAAATAAGATGCCCAAAAGATAAAAGAGGCCCAAAAAAGAGTGAGTAAAGTGGAAAGAGGTCAGGGGTGCCTAAAGGGGATGAGGGCACCTGGGCGCTGACATCCTGGCTGGGCGTTGGTGTTCGAAGTCATAAAATATAAGCAAGTAAAGTTCTGACTCGGCTATAGGGTGTGTAAGACCAAATAGAAAATAAGAAAGACAAAAAAGAGGCTAAAGATAGTTGTTAATTACTAGTTTTATCACTTAAGAATAATATGAATACTAGTATGCTTTTAGGACCTAGAAATGTACCCAAGTGTGTGATTTTGTGTCTACATTTTCCCCCACTTTATGTTGTTGAGTGAATACTTGCTAACATAAAGTATTTAGAAGATGTGTACCTTTTGAAACTATAAAGTGTGATGGCGATAGTGTGCCAAAGAGACACATGAAAGCGTGAAGTGATAAAAATGAAGTGTGAAAACTAAGAAAAAGGAACCAACCCAAGGGATGAAGTGTATGCACTGATTTGTACCTATTGTTGTGTTTTTATTTGCTGATGTACACCTAATTTTTATTTTTTATCAAGGATGGACCTACAAAAGAAGAGCGAAAGAGTAATCAAAGTCATGTATTATGAAAAATCTGTAAAAAAATGCAAAAGTATGTAAATGTGTGTAAAAGTAGTAAAAGGAAAGTGTGCGCTTGATGAACATTAGTGTAAAAGGATAGAAATATGTCCTGAAAATGTTGTGTTGAGCAATTTTTTTGGGTGATATCATGTCAAGAGTGAGTTTCTGGGTGATCTCGTGCCAAGAATGAGTTTTTTGGGTGATCTCACACCAAGTATGAGTTTTTTGGGTGATCTCATACCACGACATAAGAGTATTAGGGAGAGAGGTATAGTGTTACTCTCCTTCCCTGACTACTTCATGATAAACACCACTATAGATGGTGTGTCCCCTGTTTTGTTTTGAGTTGTACCGAATTAGTTCTAAATTATTTCGATTGTATTGTTTGTTTTGATTGAAGTAGAGATAAAATGAATTTTGTTGCTGGAGGATTGTGCTTATACTATGAAAATTGCTCTGTGGACTATTTTAAACTGTGTTGATTTGAGAAAATAAGTGCATCTACCCCCAGGACATAAGCTCCCATGGGAGGTCAAGAGCGCCCAGGCACTAGTGTCTGAATCTGGGCATTAGTGTCTGTTTTTAAACTGAGGACCCAAGTCAGATTTTGGGTTATTTTTGTAACTGTATATTGTGTTGATTCTTTTAATGTGTAGGTATGTACTACAGCTTTGAGTTGTTACATGGGGTGACTGATTCACCCAATGTATTCCCCCCTCGTTTGGGGTGCATGTGATGCTAATAGGAGTATGTGGTCCAAAGGAGAGGAACTGAAACTGATCTGAAGTAGAGACCCTGCATAGGGGGATGTGCATGGTAGAAACCAACGCACATACAAAGAGAATGGCTAGTAACATGTGTTAGTGTAATCAAAATAAGTATGCATGTAGAATACAATGTGTAATCAAGCAAGTAAGAAGACAAGATAGACCACAAAAAGTGGATTTTGGACATGGGACATTGCTCATAATGTCACAAGATAATCAGGGCTGAAGCGGCCAAAAGCATACAATATGCATACGAGACAAAGGGTATAGCCCACAAATAATGACATATAATAAAAATAATGTCAAGCAAAGTGTAATAGAGAACCATGGTGGCAAATAGTTCATGTAAAGTAAATGTTGCACATGAAGCACCTATTAGCATGTTAGAAAGAAAAAGAGTATGTCAAAGCATGTATAGATCAATGGAAAGGAGTGTGCTAGTAAGAATAAGTATTAAATAATGAAACAATATCATATGTGATGTGTAAGAGTAGTAAATGTAGATGCCCCTAGGAGCCTCGGTGGGACTGGTAAGAGGTACAATGCCAAGCATCATTTTTGTGTGTAAACATCTGTACGAAGTATGCATTCACAATTAAAGATCAAGTGAATGAGTATGTGTATATAGAAAATATATTGACATACTAAGTATTTGTCTAGCATGGGAAACAAAGTGTACATGTAAGTAGAAGCAAGCAAGAGTATGTGTAACCAAGATATGCAGTATGATGTGTATGAGTGATATGGAATGGTATACAATGTGAATGTGATAGGATCAGCATGTCCCCAAGCAAATGTGGATGAGTATGAGATGAGGTTCATTTATAAAAGACCCCTCAAAAGTCAAGAATGAACCATAGAACAAGAGCGTATCATCAAGAAATGGTTTGAAAATAGATGCTAGAAATATAGATCTTGAATCATAGAGTGTAAAGTGTAGAAGAGGTGAGGTTCATTTTAGATTCAAACCCTCAGCATGTCGAGTATGAACCGTGGAACTAGAGTGCATCACAAGGCTATGATGATACAAGATGTGTAAGATTGCTTAGAGATATTTTAGATATGAAGTACAAAGCATAATAGGAGAAATGATAGACACCTAATGATGCTAGAAGGGGGAAGAGTGAGAACGATTCCCCCCAAGTGCACAATGTGTATAAGAATCAAGTAAAATCATCTAGAATATGTTCATTGTCAGGATCGTAAATAAGCTTTTGTAAAACCCTAAAATTGTAGAGTGACTGAATGTAAAATATGATATACAATTGTTAGATACAATTTGACACAAGCAATAAGCTAATAAAATATGAAACCCTAAGTGTAAGAGAGAGAGAAAAGGACTTATATGTTTTACACCTGATCTCGAGATGTTCTGAACTAGAAAAACTGCTAAACAAGAGGTGACTTGTGTCGTCAATTCTTAGGATAAAATCGAGAACTATCAAATAAGGTCGGACTAGGGCACCTGGACTGGGTCAGGGGCACCTTGGTTTCAGAGTCTTCTATTGGGTTCCCATGATTGTGAAAATTCTCAGAACTTGATTTTTGTTGTATCACATGAGTGTCACTTCTATTGGTTGTTGATCACCTGTATGTCATGCCTTGATCACCGAGTGAACCTATAACTTGCAAAATAGATGTTCACCTACAAAACACACAAAACCGCATCAAATCTAAAAAATAAAGATGCAATATGGGGATTCAGAATAACCTTGGGGTTACCTAGCAGAGTGAACTTATGACCGAGTGTTTATACTATATCTCATACTCTGTGTAGTTCTCGTGAGTGTGTGAAAGAAACGTGTCCTAGGATTCTCTTGTGCAAGATGTACTTGATAGCGGGTTGTAGCTAGAGTTTCTAGCAATGATAGCATCGATGTGTGGATGGAATAGAATGAACTTCCCTTTCCTATGTAGTGTATGCATAAAATGCAATCCCTTCATCCCTTGAATGAATGGTAGATGGATTCCTTTGAGTGCTCTTAGATTCCTTTGGATGCAAACTTAGGTGATAGATAGTAGATGCTTAGAGCTCGTCCCTTATTTTGATCACATAACTATGTATTTATATGATTCCCTTGTTTGAATTTTATAATTGATAGAAGGAAAGCTGAACCATAAGAAAATAAGATGCCCAAAAGATAAAATAGGCCAAGAAAGAGCAAGTAAGGTAGAAAGAGGTCAAGGTTACTTGGGCGCTAGCGTCCTAGCTGGGTGCTGGTGTCCAAAGTCATAAAATATAAGCAAGTAAAGTTATGACTAGGTTGCAGGGTGTGTAAGACCAAATAGAAAATAAGAAAAACAAAAAAGAGGCCAAAAATAGTTGTCAATTACAATTTTTCTCACTTAGGAATCATATGAATACTAGTATGCTTTTAAGACCTAGACATGTACCCAAGTGCGTGATTTTGTGTCTATAGTCATTTCGACTTCACATTTTACATATTTGATGTGCTTGTGAGATTTTGTAGGTAGATAGGGTTTGTTTTGTAGATTACATGTGTGATCAAAACCCTAATAGTGAAGATAATGTGACAAAGCAAAGATTAAAGTAACGATCTTCAGACCTAGAAAGGAAGCATATCCTGAGCATTCACATGGTCACCAGTGCCCAGAGTTAGACACCAATGTCTAAGCACCTTTTTCCTCATGTGGGTACTGTCGACACTAAAATTTTCCTCTGTAATTTCTATTTCATTAATGTATGTATTAGGAATAGGATGTTGTTAAGTATAATTAGTAGTAGCGTCTGATAGAAGATAACGGCGCTGGTGTCGCCAATAATGTGGAGTACGGTAACAGTCAAAGTACAATAGGAATGTTGTAAAAAGTAAATATTTGTCGTAAGTGGTCCGGTAATGTTAAAATGTCAAAGTTTGGGTAATTAGAGAAGTAGGGTCTACATGATTAGGAATTAGAAATATTATATTGGTAATAAGGACAAGGAGTGAGGTCATAAATATTTTGTGTATTTTATTTGTAAAAAGTCTAAAAATGTGGAACCCATGTAAAATGATAAGGTTTATCTTATCTTAAGAGATAAGCTTACATGTACAGATAAGAGTTAAGGTATGGAATATGATTCGTCAGAGTGGATTTCTTATCCTATCTTAGAGATAAGATGGATAAGCCTAGAAGTTCTATAAATAGAGAGGCTACCCCCCTCATTTAGCATAGAAGGAAGTAGTGAGAAATATTGTAGGAAGTGTGCCAAGGAAGCCATCAGTTAAAGGTGTGTTGAAAAAGCCATCAAGAGGTGTAATTTAAATTTTCTCCCATAGTCTTGTTGAAGTACCTCATGGGTGAGATTGTAACAATTTCATGTTAATATTATAATTTACTTTGATATTTCAGATTTTTCATCATTCCGTCTTATCATAGTCAATGGTATTTTTGTGTTATGTTGTTGTTTTGTTTCCAGATTACATCCACCAAACTAAAGGTTGTGCATTAGTAAATAATCATAGCACGAGGAGTTCCCGGTGAAGAATTATCATAGTGCTGGATTGGTGATGACATTTTGGTTCCGTTGCCGGGACCATTCCTCGTTGGTGGATTTTCTGGAGAGATATTCCCACTTAGTCAAAAATCAATTGGAGGGTAACCTTGTTTTTACTGTGCATAGTAGTTACCATGGTAAAGTCATTTTTGCCATGAATAATAGTTACCATGGTAAAGTCATTTTTGCTGGGAATAGTATTTACCGCAGTAAAGTCACTTTTTACCGTGAATAGTATTTACCGCAGTAACTTCACTTTTTACCGTGAATAGTGTTTACCACAGTAAAGTCAGTTTTTACCGCAATAAGTCAAGTTTTACCATAGATTACCGTGGTCATTTCTATTTTACTGTAGAAAGGTGTAAAGTCACTTTCTAGTATAGTGATTCCAATTATTTGTACACATAAGTCTTGTTGATTGTACTTGTGAGTTGGTATTTCACGGTGGTTACTTTTGAAAATGGGAAAGATTCCTGTTTTTTCAGCTCAATCTAATGAAGATGCTTCTTCTTTCATTCAAGATTTTAAACGATCTTGTATTTGTAATGGCCTTATAAGAAGGGAACAATGGACTGAATTTTTTCCTACCTTTTTGGATGGTTTAACACTTAGGTGGTTTGAAACACTAGGTGATAATGTGAAAAATTCATGGGATTTATTAACTGAACGTTTTCTTGAAGAATTTGGTGAACAACAGAAATATGCAGATCTCATGATCGAGATCACAAAGCTATCCCAAGGAGAGAAGGAGAAGATAAGGGATTATCATGCTCGTGTTCTAGAGCTAAGGAGGAAGCTCGATGCCCAGATCCGGAAGGAAGGACTAGCGGATGGGTTGATGAATGACATGGATAATCTCCTCTGTAAGCACTTCATTCTTGGGATGAAGCCAGAGATCAGACAACGAGTGAAGTATGACCGCCCAGTTACCATTGAACAAGCAAAGGAGATTGCAAGAAGGCAAGAAGAAAGTATGGAAGAAGAGCCCAAAGAAATTGTTGTTAAAGTAGAGCCTACACCAGCACCCTTTGGTCCTGAATCCACAACCACTCCTGGTGAGCACAAATATTTCTCCTAGTACATCTACTAAGTATGAAGATCTGCTTAGCAAGATGGGCCAATTAACTATTAATATTCTTCAAGGAAAGGAATTTAGTTATCAGGGAGGAGATAGAGGTCCAAAAAGAAATATTTCTAAAGTTGTTTGTTATGGTTGTTATAAAAAGGGTCATTATAAGTATAATTGTCCAGATAGAGCTTCTACATCTAGTACAAGAGATAATGATAAAGGAAAAGCACCTGTGAATTCTCTTGATGTAGTAGATAAGAGTAGAAATAATGAAGTAGATGTGTTTGTAACAAAAAGAAAGAAAGAAAAAGATAATCAAGATGGAACTGATCCTAAGAAGATGAAAGGAGAAATTAGTAAGAAACATAGGAGAAGAAATTTGGGTGTGCAGGATTTTCTGATTTCACAGGGGCAAAGACCATACTCCATCTTGGAAGATCTGTCAAAAAGGCCTGACAAATATTACATATGGTCAAATCTTGGCTATGTATTCTGAGAAGAGGCAGGAGTTGCGAGGTGGACTCAATGCTCGAAGAAGGAAGGAGGTTGAGGTCCCTGTTTTGGAGGTACATGCAGATCCCTATGCTCCACAAGCTGAGGTATTATGTAATGGTATTTCAATTCATGATGTCTTAGTTGATTGAGGTGCTGTAGTTAATGTAATAACCGAGTCTGTAATGAATATGTTGGATTTAAAAATTGATCGCCCTTCAACACTTATGTTAAGGTCATTAAATAAGGGAAAAACTAAACTAGAAGGTGTAGTTTCAAATGTGGCAATATCGGTTATGGGTGTTGTATGTGTGGTAGACTTTCAGGTGATGAAAAATGGTACTGTTGCGTACCCAATGTTGCTGGGAAGACCATGGCTAAGGAGAGTTCATGCAAGAAACTACTGGAATGAAGGTTTCATGACACTTGGACGTGGTAGAGAGAGGGTGAAGATAAATGTGATCCGTCGACATCATAAGGCAGAACCTGTGGATTCAATTGATGAAACTGATGATTGGACATCCTCTAATTACTCTAGTACCAGTGAAGTGGACACTGAAGATGAAGAAAGCGAGGTGTATGTTTCAGTCATGGATATCCTGCCAGTCACACCAAATCATGACCCCATAAAATTATCTGAAGAAGAAGTTGATGATCATCTCCAACAAATAAAGATTGGTGATGTTATGATGAAGAGTGAGAAGGAATCCTACCTCCAGGTCTTTCGAAGGTACATACACCTATTCACTTTTGATTACAAGGAACTCCGTCAAGTAAGCTGGGTAGAACATTGTATTGAGCTGGTAGATGGTGCTAAGCCCATAAAGCAAATGCCATATAGAATGAATCCTAATTTTTCCAAGACTGTAAACGAAGAAATAGATAATTTGCTTGATGCAGGATTCATATTTGATGTGGAGAATTCAGAATGGGTTTCTTCCATTGTGATCTCAATAAAAAAGAATGGGAAGCTACGCATTTGTGTTGATTACAAGAAGCTCAATAAGGCAACAAGGAAGGATCATTACCCTCTTCCATTTTTAGATCAGATCTTGGATGAAGTAGCTGGCCAGGAGTGTTATAGTTTTGCTGATGGATATAGCGGCTACAACCAAGTATGTATAGCAGAGAAAGATCAGTTGAAGACCACGTTAACCACTCCTTGGGGAACGTTTGCCTATAGAGTTATGCCTTTTGGATTGTGTAATGCTCCAGCAACATTCTATCATTTGATGAATAGGGTGTTTGAACCCTACATTGGGACCTTCATCAGAGTATTTTTGGATGATTTTTGCATCTATGGGAGCAAGTTAGACCACCTGCACCAGATGGAGACAGCATTTCAAAGGTTAGATGAAGCACAAGCCTCACTAAACCCTACAAAGTGTGTCTTTGGATGTTCTAAAGGTGTTTTGTTAGGGCATGTTGTATCCAAAGATGGTATTGGTATTGATCCTGATAAAGTTTCAAAAATCAAAGATTTACCATTTCCTCTTAATATAAGTAAGTTGAGATCATTTTTAGGCCATGTGGGTTACTATAGAAGGTTCATCAAGAATTTCTCAAAGATTGCACAGCCACTAACCCATTTCTTGAAGAAGGATGTTACTTATGAACCAAGAAATAAGGTGCATGAAGCTTTTGGACAATTGAAGGAAGCCCTGGTGTCTTCACTTGTTTTGAAGAATCCAGATTGGAGAAAGCCATTCATTGTGTACACTGATGCCTCAGATGCAGCACTAGGAAGTACTTTGAGCCAAAAGGATGAAAATGGGAATGAACATCCGATTTGCTTTGGGAGCAAACAAATGAGCAGTGTTGAGGTAAATTATACTGTAACTGAAAAAGAGGCTCTGGCTATCATTTTTTCTGTAAAGAAGTTTAGAAATTACTTGCTAGGGCAAAAATTTCTAGTTGTAATAGATCATCAGGATCTAAAATATATTGTAAATAAGCCTAACCCATCAGTGAGGATAGCAAGATGGATAATTTTGCTATAATAATTTGAATTTGATATTATAGATAGGCTAGGAAAGAATCATGTCAATGCAGATGCACTCTCTCGAGCCTATGATGGTTTATGATCATCTTGTGATGATGATGATTTCCCCGATGTAGCCTTGTTATCCCTTGACACAATCCCTAATGAATACATAGATATTTGGAATTATCTGAATGAATTCAAGTTTCCTGATGGTGCCAATGCAAATACTAAGAGAAAGATTACTCAAGCCAGTCGTCCCATATTCTATTATGCATGGAGTATTGTTTCGAATAGGACCTTATGGACAGTACAAGAGAGTTGTTGGACGTGATTAAGGGAAGGAACTACTAGAAGAATTCCACAATGGTACATGTGGAGGGCACTTCTCTTGACAACTTACAGCAAGAAGGATCTTAGATGCAGGTTATCACTGGCCCACTCTTTTTAAAGATTGTTATAATTATTGTAAGACATGTGATATTTTTCAAACACATGGTAACCGTAAGACTTCATTAGCTCCATTATGTCCTATTCTTCCCCTTGGTCCCTTTGAAAAGTGGGGAATCGACATTGTAGGTCCAATTCCAACTACATCATGCCAAAATAAGTATATTGTAGTTGCCACAGATTATTTAACCAAGTGGGTTGAAGCTAGGCCATTAAAAACAACTTCCATGGATGAAGTGGCAAGGTTCATATATGAACGCATTGTCACCAGATTTGGTTGTCCATTAGAAATTGTAACAGATCAAGGAAGCCACTTCATTAATGAGGTGGTAGAAGCCCTAATCAATAAGTTTTCTATTAAGCACAGGAAGGCAACAACATACAAGCCAAGCACAAATGGACAGGTGGAATGAACAAATTTTGTGCTGTGTCAAATTCTAGCAAAAGATGCAGCCCTTGCAGGTACATAAATGGGATAAAAGGATTCATGCAGCATTGTGGGCATATAGGGCAACATCAAAGTCAGCAATATGATACTCCCCATTTCAGTTGGCCTATGGCATTGATCCAGTTCTTCCTATTGAGTTTGATATTCCCACTGTGAGAGTTATGAAAAATGAAAGGATGGATGAAAGTGATTCAGTAAAAGAAAGGTTGGTACATCTTCATTTGCTAGAGGAAATGAGGGAAATAGCAAAGGATACAAGCCATAAGAAGAAAATGAAGCAGAAGGAGTACTTTGATCAAAAGATCTGGTGGTCTCCATTTCAAGTGAATGACTTGGTTCTAGTATATGATTCCAGATACAAAAAAAAGAAGATAGAGAAAATTTCTTCTAAAATGGATGGGGCCCTACAAAATAGCAACTGTGCATGAAAATGGTACGTACCGACTAGAGGAATTGGATGGCACTCCCATTACGAAATGGGTCAACCACGACAAGTTGAAGATTTTCCAAGCACCAGAATAGTCTACTCCGAGGACGGAGTAGAAGCTAGGAAGGGGGAAGATGTCGACACTAAAATTTTCCTCCGTAATTTCTATTTCATTAATGTATGTATTAGGAATAGGATGTTGTTAAGTATAATTAGTAGTAGCGTCTGATAGAAGATAACATCGCCGTCAGTACGGTGTCGCCAATAATGTGGAGTACGGTAACAGTCAAAGTACAATAGGAATGTTGTAAAAAGTAAATATTTGTCGTAAGTGGTCCGGTAATGTTAAAATGTCAAAGTTTGGGTAATTAGAGAAGAAGGGTCTACATGATTAGGAATTAGAAATATTATATTGGTAATAAGGACAAGGAGTGAGGTCATAAATATTTTGTGTATTTTATTTGTAAAAAGTCTAAAAATGTGGAACCCATGTAAAATGATAAGGTTTATCTTATCTTAAGAGATAAGCTTACATGTACAGATAAGAGTTAGGGTATGGAATATGATTCGTCAGAGTGGATTTCTTATCCTATCTTAGAGATAAGATGGATAAGCCTGGAAGTTCTATAAATAGAGAGGCTACCCCCCTCATTTAGCATAGAAGGAAGTAGTGAGAAATATTGTAGGAAGTGTGTCAAGGAAGCCATCAGTTAAAGGTGTGTTGAAGAAGCCATCAAGAGGTGTAATTGTAAAGTTTCTCCCATAGTCTTGTTGAAGTACCTCATGGGTGAGATTGTAACAATTTCATGTTAATATTATAATTTACTTTGATATTTCAGATTTTTCATCATTCCGTCTTATCATAGTCAATGGTATTTTTGTGTTATGTTGTTGTTTTGTTTCCAGATTACATCCACCAAACTAAAGGCTATGCATTAGTAAATAATCATAGCACGAGGAGTTCCCGGTGAAGAATTATCATAGTGCCGGATTGGTGATGACAATACCCCTATCCTGATCAGTACAAAGTTCCATATCTCTTAAGTGAGCTCATGTGACATCATTCCCTACCAGATCAATTACAAACACAGTCCAGGACATCTATAGATCGCACAAAAAGTAGCTAAGTCACCTATCTCATATATTTTCTTATAGTATTGTATTTTTTGAGCACTTAGCATTTGTATTTAATGTATTTTACCATATTGTACATTTTTAGTTACTCTCAAATCAAATTTAAATTTTTATTAAATCATTTGGTGAACCCGCTCTTATTCAAACTCCTTACCCTAGGATCCCAAAACCATCATGGCTAAAAATAGGTTCCCATATCCCAAGCACGATATGACCTATACACATATGCAACCAGTATTTTACAATGTCGTTGTAGAAGCTGAATTTTGTGACCTCATGTGCAATCCCCAATATGATCCCATAATCCTTCAACAACTCATTGGCTTCCAAAAACCCTTTCATGTTGGTTACAAAACCCCTGATTTTTGTATAGTTTCCCCTTACCAAAATTTTGCATCATGTTCTCACTCATCCACTATAGTCACCAATGTTGCTTCAACCTCTCCTCCTCTTATAGCAAATGATAACATTAATATAAATTGTTCACATGATGAGGTTCTTGCTTTTGAAAACATAGATGTTAATAATTCTACTTTTAATGATGACAATGTAAATGTGCATAATGATATTCCTATTAGTAGTCAAGATGAATGTAAATATCTATCTCCTACTATTCCTACTTATGAAATTGTTTCCGATGATTGCAATGATAAATCTAATGCTAGTACTCCTAAATGTTCTTTATATGTTGATGACATTCTTGATGAAATCCTTGCTTGCGAAAATATGAATGATAGTGATTGTGATTATGCTTCTGATCATGAACATGCAAGTGATGATGTTGCTACTACTCCTCTTTATTCTACTTCTAAAGTTATTTCCAATGTTTCCTATGATGATTCCACATCTACCCCTAATGCACCTCACTATGTGTCTCATGAGCCTACACCTAGCATCCCCATAGAGCTTTCATGTTTCCTCTCCTCCTCTCATACCTCCTTCCCCTCCTTCCAAATTCAATCCTCCTTCTCAATTTCCCATTATCACTCGTAATGGCAAGATAACCCTAAATATGCCTCTCACTTCACCAACCATTCTTTGAAATGATATCCTCTCCATTGTGCATGTTGTTGGTAATTTGCAATCTCAAATTGATACCCTAACCCTCTAAAGTAAATCCTATTATGCTTCCATTGAAAATAATTCCCTTCATGGAAACCCCATTCCTAAAAATATTCACAATTTCACTTTTGCCAAGGACTTTATCATGCCTACTTTCTCTTGTTTTGATGGCACCAACAATCCTTATTTACATCTAAAGCATTATTGTTTAGGCGTGGCTTCTTATTATAATGATTACTTGTTACTCAAAGTCTTTCATCCTAGCCTTTTTTAGCATGCTCTCCAATGGTATACTCATTTTCCTTATGGGTCCATTAGTACTTATTACGATATGGAGGATGTTTTTCTTAGATGATTTATTTCTAACAATGATCCTAAAGTTACATATGAATGCTTGTCTTCTTTACATCAAGGAAATAATGAACCAATTTTAGATTACATTTCACCCTTCAATTCTTGCATGCATCAATTATTCTTTTAGCCTATTTATTTAGAAACGCAGTATATTTTTCTGTGGCTTAATTCCTCCCTTAAAAGTAAAGTTATTATATGATACATGTGAATCATTTACTCTTTTGTGCTATAAAACTATTGATCTATAACAATACCTCATTGTGGATAATGTCTTAACACCTTTTTCTACTTCTTTTATTCCTCTCATGCCTAATAAGTCTTCTCCTCCCCCATCTATTAACCCTCCTGCATGATCCCCATATCTACCTTTGCACAAGCATCTTCCTTCCCCTCCACCGCGTCGACATTCACCTAAGTCTTCTTCATCTCCCACTCAGGAACCAATGCGCTTCTCACATAATGTTAAACCACATGATGTCTTACGAACCTTACTTGATAAGTGGCTCATTTGCCTACCTTATAACCAATATCATCCACACCTCCACTTGCACTGCACCATGACCGCTCTTTCTGAAATTTCCACCGCATCAATGGCCACTATAATAATGATTGTATGCTCTCTATGATCACCTACATCAATTAGAAGATAAAGCTTCTATTGTTTTTTTCTCTTTCTCTCGTGAGCGCTCTCTCTCCTACTCAACATAAGCGAGTTTCAGCCACTGTTCACTTGTCTCCTTCACCTCCTCCTAAGGTTATCATCCGCCCACCTCCTAAGGTAATTATACATCCATGTCCTCCAGCTAATCCACCTATAGCTACATCCAATCATCCCTCACACATTTTTACCGCATCCCATTGGCTTCCTAAGCCTCTTTCTTCCACACTTCTTATCACCACACCTCTTATTATTGGCACCATTCCCTTTGGCATCCAATTTGGAACTTATCCTCACACAATTGTTGCTTCACATGCTCACTTCATGCCTCGCATGCCTCTTCATCTCTGGTAGATGACATCTATTTTCCATTTCAATAATAAACACTCTCCTGATACAGTTAAACCTTTACTGTTGAGGGAATATTACATTAATGAACCTACCATTCCATACTTTTGGCTTTATTTTTCATGACATATCCTTTCTATCCTATGCTTTCACTTGATAGACCCATTTCTCGATGACACACTCTTGTTCTATGGTTCATTCTTTACTATTGAGGGGGCATTTATAAATGAACCTCATTCTCACACTAGCGGGAAATTTCTCTTCTTCCCCATTTCATCCTCATCACATGCAATTACAGACATTATTTTACATCTCATCATTATTCCACTTATCAACACATCATTATTGCTACTTATATTTATGTACCACATTATATCAAATCCATACATCGCTAATTTTCACACGCTATACAAGACATTACTATTCAAACACATTATTTATATCAGTCCATTATTTTTTGATTCTCTTCCACATCATAGCACATTTCAAACACCATCAATATACAACAAATAAACCATCCCAATAATTCCTATACAATCTATCAAACTAAATCATCAATACCAAACATATATCATCATCATCTCATAGTGTATAGTGCACATCAACAATAAATGCCACATCAACACAAGTCTATATATATATATACAATCTAAAATCATAGGTTACAACAATAAAATCACAGGGTGGAAAATCTACCCATACATCACTACATCATATACAATGCATCATATACATCATACTTTCTATCACATGTCTACAATCGTGAGATGCTCTATAACTAAAGTCTTCAATATTAACTCCACACCATTCTAGTCTCATGGCCTCTATACCTCTCTACTTAAATCCGTAATACAAACATATTTGCCATCATTTACTATGCAAATATAGTTCCTTATAGCTCCACATATGCATGCAAATATATCTTGAGTTAGTCCTCCTCATTACAGCCTCTCTCACTCACTCTTGCCTCTGTCACTGAGCCTCATCATGCTCGCTCAACAAAAACATGCACGTCACCACTTGCTATAGCCACTATCTCAAATAAATGTGCATATTTGTCCTCAATAGCATCAACCCATCTCTAGCATACCTCCTCCCACAATGCACATCTGAGGGCACCTTTTGAGTTCAACATGCGTATGAATGTGTCCACAATCAACTGACCAATAAGCATCCCTTTGCAATCCCATAAAAAACATTAGTTATTATAGCATCTTTGCATCAATCAATAAACAATAAACAAAAAACATACAACACTAAACAATAATTACACTCCTACTCTCACTGTCTATTGCTACATCGTCTACCTCAAGGGTAGGTGTCATGTCCCTCTACTCCTCTAAGTATCTATCCCATCAACTGGACATCCACCACTACTGGAAATAGCAACACCCATCGATGTGTCACCCACCACTAGATATATGCCTGATGTGCACCCCACGTCATCCACTTGTATAGGCTCTATGTAACGCATCTGCTTCATCTGGACCTAGATGCACTAGTTGTGTTCTTGTTAGGCCTAGACCTCACCCTTGGTCGTCTCACCACCCTAGTAAGATTGACACCATATATATGGCTCTAGGGCACATCCTGGGCCATGCCAAATTGTCTAGATACTCTCTCACCCTAGAAAAACTTAGTCACCCCATTGGGAAACAATCCTCTAACCAACATAGTGCATCATATGCACCGAGAACTCTACACCATCCTCTACCCCATACTTCCATAGTCTCTATACAGTCTCCATATAATGGCCTCTGGGCCCATCTAATCTATCATCGACCTATATGTGGTCATACCCATCCTCATACTATAGGTTCCCACCCACCTCACTGCTGAATATCTCAGATTCGAGCCCGAATCGGTACTCATGGCCCACTGAGTGGCCTAAATATAGTAATATACATCATATTCCCACACATGTAACAAAGTAGTGGATCCTATCCCACCACCATATCCTCTTATGTAAATCTATAAAAATCCATATACAAATGGGCCAATACACATTACTTAGGCACATATATCTAGTACCATGCTCCTTGATGCTATGAAAAATATCATGCATCCTGTACAAAATCCTACTCCACCACCCTCCACTGGCCACTGACAAAGCTATCACAACTACAATAAATTTCCACAGCAATTAGAACCCCTAGATTTCAAAATAACATCTAAACTAATATGTGTCTCATGGCTTGTACTTATGTCCCTATAAAATACCATTGTGCCTACCCTCATCTAACTACAAGCATTTAATATGGCCATGATCTTGTACTCTCTCTCCTACTATAGAACAACCACAATATCCTATATACATCCTCTAGTGTCACCTGTCATCTCATCCTATCAACAACTAATAATGTACAAGTATACAACACACCATCGCTCACAAAAATCTAAGTCAACATAGGCATATTATGGGGTATCTCCCCTAATCTAGCAATGTTCACATAGGCCGGCATGGTCCAATATATCCCACTCAACATCTAACAATCCCAAAGTAAGAAATGTACTCAAGTGACGACCCACACGAAACTCTATAGAGTGTATGTCCCTCTATGCACACAAAAAGCAATGAAATTCATTATATTAGTACACCATACATACTTCAAAATCTACTCATCATAAGCATAATAATTATTCAAAATACAAGGTATTTCACAAAACAATGCCAAAACCTTTACCCTAGGACGCTAGCACCTCAGGAACAGGTCACTGGTACTCCAAAAGCAGGTCACTAGTGATAGAATTATGACCCTAGTGTCCCCAGGGACAGAAACAACCCTGTTCACTTCCTATCTTGGTCAGAAATGACCAAAAATTATAAAACTTCACATATTTTACTAAAACGTCACTAAAAACAAACATATTTATAAAACATTTTTAAAATTAATCACACTTATCAACTCCTCCATCATCTGCGAAGCCATGACCACTGCCACTCTCTCAAATATCATCAAACTCGACTACTCTAACATGTGGACATTATTGTATCTTAGAGCTCAAATCTCAAACACTCTTCAATACAAATGAAATTACAATTCACCTTTCTACTATTACTATATATAGTAATTCCAATTTACCATATACTATAGTTATGGTTTGTAACCATTTTTACAACTAATACACATTACACAATTTCACTCATATCTTGAAGCCTCGTAACTCTATTTGTCTTTCATCATTTACGTATCATACGGATCATAATATCCTCTAGCACAATACCATACAAATTTCAACATCTCATATTCAAATCTGGAACATGTACTAATCAATGTCTACTGAATACTTTATCATGATTACTCTCATACTTATTATATCTCATTTACTATTACTACATGCCTTATATGTCTTTACTTTTGGCTCAGTGACTCATTTCTCCACCCTTCACCCTTTCACCAAAAGGGGGGCATACAATCAGGGATCATCTATATAATCCCTCGTCAGGATACAACACAATCAATAGACATACCTAAATACATTACTATCACAATTTTCTCCAATCTCATTCAAAAAAAGGTACAATTATTCTATACGAAAAGTCAATACTTTTTTACTATTTAAAATATTATTCCCTCAAATGACCTAATCTTGGGGGAAAAGTAAAAAAAAATCTCCATGAGTAATCTTCTAAGTACATATTATTTCAAGCAATCTTCTTATCACTCAAACTCAAATCAATCAATCAGTACAATAAGCACATTTACTATATCTCCCAGATGACCTAACTTGGGAATTACATTACATTACTATCACTTCAAGATGACCTAAATTAGAAGCCATCCAAATACTATTCAAATCAAAACACCCATGCCACTATAGGAGTTGGGGGGAAATGAGATGTCATTTCCTTTCCTATACTGCTCCTATATGGGTTCTTAAATCAGAATAAAAACAATTTAAATTGAAACTAAAATTTGGTCTCTATCTATCTGAAATAGATTGGACCTTTTGGGGATGTAGTCATGGATGGAGGGTAAAACTAGACATCTCTCCCCAAAACTCTTCCTCTTACAGTTGCAAGATTCCCAAATCCTCCCATTTTCAAACACAATCGGGTTGGGAATTGATCATTCCCTACCTCTTCTATCACCTCTGGACATAACAATTCAAAATCTCCAAAGGTTTCCCAAATCATTTCAACTATTTCTCAAAGTGTTCCTTACTGATATTTTTCTATCTCCACTGTATGCCACATGGGTCAAAGGGATGATCCATGGTTTTCCACACTACAAGTTTCTACATTCTACACGCACTTTGTAACATGGCTTCTCCGGAATCTATGCAGGTATGTTCCTTACTTCCTTTACACTACTCGAATTTAATTCAAATAGCGTAAAAGGGGGAAATGAAGACACAAAATCATGCACATATTACTATCTTACTATGTCATCAATATGTTGTTTATATGAATAGATCTTAAGTAAGAAAATTATTCACTAGTGACACCATCTCTTATCCGTCTATGTCTTTGATTGATTTTTATTGTACTTTTCTACCACATCTTTCATTTTTGTATCTGCTTCTAGTTAGGTCATAGGGATCCATGTATATCAGTCACTTGACATCTGTCATTATTTATCTCAAGATACCAGTGTCCACTCTGGATACTAGCGCCTAGGCACTTCTATCCATTCTGGGTGTTTTTGTCCTCTTTGTTCTGTTATCACCAAATTACAGCACCCTCTTATTTGTCATAAACTTATGAATGAGCAATCAGTGTAACTGGATAACATGGGATTATCTCAAGGTGTGAGACCTCTGCGAATGAGACAAACCTTGAGATAAGGTTGGTTCCTCTACCTATTTTAATGTTAAATCTACTCATAGGAAGGGAAATGCAACTATTTTAATACTGACCTAGATTTCCAAGGGACCAGGGAAGAGAGAGATGAATAATATGAAAATCCTAAACAAAGGGAGGTGATAACACCAATAAAAGTGGTTGGAGATATCCTCAGTGAGTGAAAATGGAATAAAATGAGGTAGACGAGGGCAGACAAAAGTCCCACAATTCAAAGAACACGTTCAAACCTCCAATTTCATGGAGCAGCTCTAGCAATTTAAATACTTAAATTGTGCTAATTATACCCCTTCCCTCAAATTGACGACATATCGTCAATATCACACATTTTCTCTTCTATCGTCGTTAATTAATTACATTACGCTAGTTAATTAACTCTTCTATCCAACAAACGATGCCGATTAACAACCTTTCGTTGATTAGCTCCCCTTTCTATCTAGATTAATTAATTATTCTTAATTAATTAACCTTCCCCTTCTACTAGATCAATAAATCATCATTTATTTGATTAAACCCCTTTTACCCCACAAATCATGCTAATTTTCTTCTAAAAAGCATTTATAAGCTTGCACACCTATTAATTAATCACTTTGATTAATCAATAAACCCCCTCAACTCCCATGAGTCACTAGAGGACAAATTAAACTCTCCTAAAGTAAACTCAACCCCTCTAAACCATACTATCCATTACTAACCTAGCTTTGCTATTATCCCACATACAATGGGATGTAAAGCTCCTTCAATCCATTGGGTTATATAAAGAACCCTCCTCCTACCTTTCTACTTACACCTTACATGCATATAGCTAAACTATAGGCATTTCATCTTAGAGCATCTTTCATTTGAGCTAATAGCCTCATTCTTGCATTTCATCCATCCAAGATTTTGGGTCATATGGAGAGAATCAAAATGGTCTTGTAGCCATATTTTGATGAGCCTCCATTCCCAAACCCTTGAAGATCAAACAATCAACTTTGATTGTCAAGGATCTATCTAGGTTCATTCATTTATTTTGGTAATCTAAAGAGTAGAGATTCAAGTGCTTAACATGTTAGTTTGATTTCCATTTCAAGTTCTAATGCATAATGTTGGTAGTTAGTCTCTTTAAGCTCTTAACATGATGATCTTTGTGTAGTTAACTTAGTTTTGGAGCTATTAAGGTGTTAGTTTCAATTCTCTTAGCTTAGTTAACTAATGCATTGATACATATGGCACGCCCGGTGGGACATTGATCCATAGTCCCTTTGATCTTAATGAATTTTGCTAGTTTTCTCATGTTCTTAACCCATATCATGCAAATATGAAATAAATTGAGATTCTTAGTTTATTTCATCATCTTTATATGCATTAGATCTCATTTATGTGATTTATTGTGATGGGTTACTCTTTGATTTGAGCTAATTTGAGCAAAATTTGAGCTTTTTGAAGTTGCCTATGTCATTTCCCGTGTTCCTTGACATCATCTCCAGGTACAGGCGTACACAGAAAAAAATTGTAAGGGGCGCGTACACGTCAAAACCTGAGTGTACACATCAAAATGCTAGCATACACGGCATAAGTCGAGCGTATACATTCTGTTGTTAATCGTACCCTGTCAACTTTTTGGTCAGGCTAGCGTATGCATTTAAAGTCCCACGTATACATCATTCTACCAACATACATGATATTTTGTCCTCTATGTTTTTCTTGGCTTTCTTGTCTGCTAGTGTATGCATCTAAACCCACGCGTAGAGTGGTCATACTTGAGCGTACACATCTGGTAGTGCTTCTGCTTTGACCTTGTTTGACTCTGCAAGTGTATGCGTCAAATGTTAGGCGTACACAATCTCTCTGGCCGCGTACCCATTTAGCCCACTGTCTATTTTCACAGAGGCACGTACACATCCTAAAATGTGTACACACCCAAAGTTGAGCATAGGCATCACAATACGGAGTTGGGATTTACTTTAAAATTTGTAAAAGCATGTTTTTTGGATATACTAACTCCTTGCAGGTTTAAATTGAAGATTAACTTCTATTTTGCAGGGAATATTTGCATGCTTTTTGGTAACTTGGTTTGTTTTAAGGGTTAATGAATGTTGCATGCTTAGTTAGGAGATTAGAGTCGTGTATGCTCTTCCCTCACACCTTTTAGGTGATCTTGGGAATCAGAAATGATTTCTATATATTTTATTGCTTTGAAAAACACTTGTTGCTAAAGGAAAGAATGTCAAATTTGGTTAAAATGAATGAATTTTGCATTTAAATTGAGTATTTTCCATTGTTAATTACATAGTTGGATTCTACATCACGTATGCTCTTCTCTTGCGTCTTAGGACGATCTTGAGAATCAGAAACGATGTTTTATCCTCTTTTGTTTGTGGAAAACTACTAAATCCATCGTGCAGGACCTAAACACTTGTCAAAGAAAGGTGGTTCGAAACATAAAACTACTAATACAGTTTCCATGCAGGTTGCCAAAAGGTGTACAAGCAAACCACATTAAGTATAAAAGATAAAAAACACACCACAATCAAAAGACTATATTTGCAGGTTCAGATAAGGGTACGCCCCGTCCGCTTAACTAGGACATAACCCCTTTGGCATAAGCCTTAAGCTACAACAATGGGGGTGGTCCTAGGAACCCCAAAGTAGTCCACACAAGAGGGAACCTTGTGGATGAAACAGGAAGTGCTCCACACACCTACTTGACTAGTATACACGTGAGATTTAGCGTCAAAGTTATCTGTATCGCGACCCCAGTGAGAACACACGATGAATGCATTTATTGCTCACTGTATTTTGAAGGGGGTAAAGTAAAGCCGAGGATAATCCTTGGGAAACCTTGGAAAACTGAGCTCGCATTAGATAACTTGTGACACCTAGTTGAGTGAACCACCTAGGAAGCTATCTTGTCCAGGAGCCAACTTTGACCATATCAAAGCCAATTTGAGTTGAGAGCCATCGCAAAGGGAGAACTTTCTCGGAATCGAAACCTTGTTTTTCAAACAAGGGGAGACTCCATTAAAGTTCAAATGACACATCATTCATCATGAAGATTGTGAAGCATTACTTTTGTTTAGTTTTTCACTCACCCTAAGGTGAGGCAAAACTCTTCCGAAGTGAGGCCAAACTCTCTTCAACCCCAATTGATCTACTTCCTTCACTTTCTTTTGACACTTTGTTGATCAATAGAAGAGTGACTACCCATGTGTTGCTAATTGATTGTATTCACCACTTTTGTGTCCATTTACGCTCATCCATGTTTGCGGCTGAGTTGTTAAACATCTAAAGTGTGTGGACACATTTTCATATCATTGGTAGCCTTTTTTATCTTGATATCCAAGTCAATATCGTCATCGTAGTTAGGCTTGTTTCTTCACTAGACTCTCCTTTGAACTGTTATGTTGTTTGTATCGTATCACCACAATTTTGATACTTATGTCTTGTTTCTTGCAAACTTGGCCTAAGTGTCTAGATTGTAACGTTATGCTACGCACACCCTAACAATTCCTTGGTATACTCTAGCATTAGTTTTCTTTCAAACATTACCTCAATTTCGAAAGGTGTTGTTGTTACCTTTGTGCGCATCATATCAATATTATTTTGATATTAATACCTTACTTTTCCATAAAGTTTGGTTAACATATCTTAGTGGTATTGTTGCATTGTTCATACTCGTAACTTCCACTTTTTGGGATATAGGTCTTGATTGGATTCAAGCTCACTTTTAGTATACTTTGTTTGGGGATCATATCAACCTCTTGTTATTACTTATGCCTTGTTCATTTCTTTGAACTTGACATAAGTGGTGACATTTTTGTTGATCATCTTAAATGTCAACTATCACTTGGAAACAAACATAGGAAGTACCTCATTTGATTGATTGGTTTTGAACAAACATTGTGTGATTGTGTCTTGTTTTTCATTTTTTACTTATTCATTTAGGGAAATCACTTTGAACTATTGACATTATTTGACATTCATAAATTTTCACTTAGGTTTGACCAATACCTTTTTGAACAAATTCAAAACACCTTAGTGAAATTCTTATTCATCATGGCCCCCAAAACAAGACTGGGAGCTAAAAGACAAGCAATCGAAAAAACAAGCATGGGAAACATCAAACAAACAAGGGTCAAATCCCTTTATTGGTCATGATTTAGGGCCCATATTTTCTAGAGAAAAGAAATGGAAGAAATGGTAGATCATAGTGGTGATGAGGTAGGATCACCACTCACGTGGAGTTTGATTTTGACCCCACCCTATTAGATGAATTCCTTTTCATAAAAAAAGATAGGGTACTTGCGAGAGTGGTGGAATTAGGTGCTAGAATGCCAACAGAACATGAAACTATTCCACCCACAAATGAGGCTAATGAGGAGGAGCCACTTCTCATCAACATGGATGACATCTTAGCACATGGACATGCTTCCACATCAAACGTAGGAAATGACAACATGGGGGTTATAAAATGTCACTTATCAAGATACCACATAGAGTAAGAATAGAACATGAAAATGTGGAACAACCCCCATTCAATGAAGATGAAGAAGAACATCATGAGGAAGAAGTCACTATACCACAACAAATTCAAAACCTTAGTCGACAACTAGCTTTACTAACATCTCATGTACAAAAGGAAACAAACAAAAATGTACATCAAGAGAAACCTAAGGTCAAAAATAGTGAACTTCACATAGAAAACCAAGAAGGCAAAACATCAAAAAATAGTCACGTGTATATGTTGCCTTCCCCCATGAAAGACCAACTTCTTTCACAAGAACTACAATCTATGAAAGCAACGCTCACAAGCCTTCAAGAAAGTAATGGGGGACATAGCAAAAGGTATCAATATGAAGAGTTATGCCCTCATCCATTTGATAAGACTATGTTGCTTCAACCCTTTCCTAAGAAATTTGATATGCCAAAATTTGATAAGTATAGAGGGAAAGGTGATCCATGGGATCATGTGAAATATTTTTACATGGCATGCCAAGAAGTGGCATACAACGACAATTACCTCATATGAATCTTTCCAAAAAGTCTAGGAGGACAAGCCTTAGAATGGTTTACTCACTTACCTCGTGGGTCTATCTTCACATGGCCTGAACTAACAGAGAGATTTGTGTGACATTTCTCATACAATATGGAAAGTGACATAACCATGGCAGACTTATGTAACACTAGACAACATCCAAATGAAACCTTTGTGAGTTTCCTACAAAGATGGTGGGGGCTAGCTAGCCACTTCCCTTGCTCATTTCCTAAAAAACAACTTGTTAGCATCTTTGTACCAAATCTAAACTAGACATCACTTTTCATTTACAAATGCATTGTGTTTGGAGCTTTGAAGAGGTCATCAAGAAGGGCATACAAATAGAAAAGGCCCTCATTGCAAAAGGACAATCAAATCATCTTCCAAAGATAATCAACCTACCAAACCTATAGACAAGCCAAAGATCATTAACAAAAAACAAGAATGTGGTAGGAGATGGAATCACGGATTCCAAATGTATACAAGCAGTCCAAGTTGGTCAACCTTTTAAACTGACCAAAGGGCCAATCCAACCACCAGTCAAATGCAGAACATTCACTCCTCTTACAGACTCTTTGTCTGCAATCTTGAAACAATTAGATGCAGTCCACATGGTGACATATCCTACAATGCAACCCTTTGACAAAATGCTCCTAAACCTTCATGGTACAAAGAGCATGAATATTGTGACTTCCATCATGTCAAGGGACATAAGACAGATAAATGCTTAAGACTTCGCCACTATATCCAAGATCTTATCGATAGTGGGGAAATAGAAGTAGATTCACCAGAATCAAATCAAACAACCAATCAAAATATGGGAATATTCAAAGAACCATTCCCAAAGCATGGTAAACCAAGTGAGAAAAATCTCGGATCAGGGAGAGTCATCCCAAAGCTACAAAGCCACAAACTATTTGTATACCAAAAGTGATAACAATCATTATGACTCACTCATTGGATGTGTTCACTCTTCTGATGAGCATGTGAATACCATTAGGATCAAGGGAAAATATTGTGTTGCGGTAACAAGGCATGCTCATCTCACAATCTCAGAACCTCCTTTGTCTACCCCTCAAGATGGTCAGTACAATATCCTAGAGCAACTTGAGAAGACATTCTGCTAAGATTTCAATCTTAGATCTTCTCAAGATATCAAACGTACATAAAGACATCTTATACAAAACCCTCCAGGGGTCAAGAGTGTCAATGGAAGTAGATCCTTCACACCTACAAGTTGTGGTGGCAAACATTGCACCTAGTGAACACATTTGCTTTTAACCACAAGGAAATCCCTAACGAAGATCATACACATAACCTTCCTCTTTATATAGAAGTATTTGTTACTCACTGAAAGATAAAGAGGGTGCTTGTGGACAATGGGTCGGGATTGAACATATGCACATTGAAACTAATCAAATAGTTGGGACACACGGAGGAAGATCTAGAGTCCCACATTATCACCATAACCACATACGACAACGTGGAGTGGAGTCAGCTGGAACAATAACACTACCAATGGAAGTAGGGCCTACTTGCCACAACACAAAGTTTCATGTCTTAGATTTGGAACTTCCATACAATATGCTTCTTGGCCATGCCATGGATCCATGCCATACAGGCCATACCATCAATGTTTCATCAGTGTATTAAATTGAAACATGAGGGACACACTGTTACCATTCAAGGTGATCCAGAACCCTTCGCTCACTGTAGAGCTCTCAACAATTTGCACGTAGGGGTACATATACATGTCCCTCCATTGATATTGTTATTCCCCTTCAGTCAGAAGCTCTTGAATCACGGGTAGATTCAGACTCCCTAAGTTATCTTGTGCTCATGAGGCTTCTACATCTACCTCTCCCTTTGATTCATGGGAGATGAAAATCCTTGAGTATGGTTGTGGAGAATACAATGTTCAACAAGATCTCCTGGTTTCAGATCTATCTTTGTCACCAAAAACAAGAGGCAAACCCAATTATCACTTCAAATGGCCTAGAGATGAACGAACTATTGGGACATTCTTACCTGGTGGACTACTTGTAGAAGAGAAATTTTGGACCCACCTACAACTTGGGTCCCCAAAGACACTAAGCCTACCTGACTATGAAATTCTAGAATACACAAAGTCTAGTAGAATGATGTATTCCATGGGCTACAAAGGCCTTGGATGTGGAAAGTTTGAACAAGGAGCAAGGGAACCAGTCCCACTTCCACATTTCAAAACTGAAAGATATGGTATAGGTATTCAGCCATATGGGTCACACCCCATGGATCAAGATGCTACCTCCTCTGAACACGAGGATAGCTCTGTTTATTTAGATAGCGACATAGATTCCCATTCTAGCCAATATGAGGATCTTGCTTCCACGAACCTTTTCATGGATACCGTTGTCCTTACCATAACCCCCACCGATCCTAAAATTGACCTTGTATACCCTACCCTTGTCGATTGGGACCAACAACGTCATGTGCCATTGGACCTCTTTGAGAATGATGAGGCTATTGTAGAATTTATGGGCATACATGATACCATTCCTATTGGATATCATAAGAAAGGTTTCTTCATTGACCTAGATACCTGTGCATACTTCAGTGAGGAAGCAGAGCTTCGTGGTCAACAAAATTTAAGAAAAAACAAGGGAAAAAGTTCCAAAGAAAAGCCTCGGCAAAAATGTAAGTCCAAGTCACACAGTGAAAACCTCTTTGAGGCACTGGCTGACCAACAAATAAAAAAATCAATGGACAAAATAAGTGACCACGCTGAGGGTGAAAATCTCATAGAGACACCCTTAGAAGAAGATCTCAACCTTCCTCCTAATCCTATGCGTATGGAGGATATGTCAAAAATGTTGGTAGAAGAAACTATTGATGTAAATATCAGAACAAAAGAAAACCAAAGATAGTCAAGCTGGGAGCTTCACTTTCAGCACAAGAGAAAAATACATTCACCTTGCTTCTTAGAGAATTTTTGGATATATTCACATGGTCTTATAAAGATATGTCAGGATTAGATCCAACTTTGGTGGTGCACAACTTAGTTGTGCATGCAGACGCAAAGCCTATTAAACAGAAGCTAAGGAAAATGCATCCACGGGTGGCCCTTCTGGTTAAAGAGGAGTTAGAGAGACTATTAGCAAAAGGGTTCATCAGACCCATTGACTACTCTGAGTGGATATCAAACATAGTTCTGGTACAAAAGAAACCTGTTGGAATTAGAATTTGCACAGACTTTCGAGACATCAACAAGGCATGTCCAAAAGATGATTTTCCCTTGCCTAACATCGACATGATTGTTGATTCGACTGCAGGCTATGAAATGCTATCTCTTATGGATGGATTTTCAGGCTACAACCAAATCAAGATAACAGAGGAAGATCAACATAAGATGACCTTTACAACCCCTTGGGGAACATTCTATTATCAGGTAATGCCCTTCGGCCTCAAAAATGTCGGTGCAACTTATCAAAGGGAAATGACCGTAATATTCCATGATATGCTTCATGACATCATGGAGGACTATGTGGATGATATCTTAGGAAAATCAAAGACAAGAGAAGACCATCCTGAAGTATTGAGGTGTATCTTTGAGTGGCTCTGAGAATATAAGGTTAGACTAAATCCAAAGAAGTGTGTCTTCGGGTATTTTCAGGAAAGCTATTGGGCTTTATTGTATCAAGAAGAGGGATTGAGGTAGACCTAACCAAAGTAACTGTTATTACTGAAATGCCTCCTCCCAAGAACATCAAACAGTTGTGCAACTAGTCTGCAAGGGAAAATACAAGCCATCCGCTCACTTTATCTCATAGCTTGCCGAAAAATGTCATTCCTTCACCCATCTACTTAAGAAATATGTTGACTTCGTTTGGGGACCAGAGCAGCAACAAGCCTTTTCCTTGCTCAAACAATACTTGGAAAATCCACCAGTCCTCATGCCTCCAACCCCAGGTGAACCACTTTTGCTATACATATCTGTAACCCAATTTTCTATTGGTGCATTTTGTTTGCTCAGTATGACCTAAGCCAAAAGGAAAAAGTAGTGTACTATCTCAGTCGTACCCTAATTTCATATGAGCGCAACTATCCCCAAATCGAAAAATCTTGTTTGGCTGTAGTTTTTACCTTCCAAAAACTTCACCATTACCTATTGAATAACAAAACCAAGCTTATATCCAAGGTTGACCCACTCAAATACCTATTGTCAAAACCCACCCTTACTGGTAGGATGGCTAATTGGATCATCCTACTCAGTGAATTTGACATTGAGTACGTACACCAAAATTTAGTCAAAGGGACAGGTGCTCACCGACCAATTGGCAGAAGCACCCTTACCTGGAACAGATCCTGTGAGTTTGGATCTACCCGACACATCATTGATGTATATTGAAGAATCTGTTATATGGCAAGTACATTTTGATGGATCATTTACTTTCCATGGTTCGGGGGCAGGTGTAGTGCTAATCACTCCTTCAGGAGACCCCATACCGCAAGCTTTCCATCTTGGCTTTCCTTGCACAAATAACATTGCAGAATATGAGGTGCTCATCGCTGGAATGAAGTTGGCTATAAAGTGGAATATTCACCACCTTAAGGTCATTGGCGACTTCACAACTGATTATCAAGCAAGTCAACGATGAGTACAAGGTCAAGGATGAAAAACTCATCCCATATAAAAGTTGGTGGAAACTCTGAAAGAATATTTTGTGTGCATCACCTTTGAACAAATTCCAAGGCACAAAACTGATCTGCAGATGCAATGGCAACAGTGGGTTCTATGCTGTGGATTCCACCAGAAAATACAATGATAGGCCATTTTTTGTTGAAAATCTACGTCAGCCTACATACGACATGCCAAATTATTGTCCTGCATGTGAAGTTGTTGGTCCCCACTCCCCATGGTATGCCCATATTTTTAACTACCTCCAAAGTGGTACCTTTCCTCATGACATTACCCATTCCAAAAAACAAAGCCTTATCCACCAAATAGCCCATTACACCCTCCTAGGAGGCATGCTCTATCATCATGGCTATGATGGGAATCTGTTGCATTGTTTAGATGTAACATAGTCAGTACAAGTGATCAAGGAGGTACACGAAGGAGTGTGCACAAGCCCATACAAATGGAATGGTATTAGCCAAGAAGTTGTTAAGAGTAGGCTATTATTGGCCTACTATGGAAACAGATTGCTGCAACTATGTAAGGAAGTGTGTCTTATGTCAAAAGTATGGGAATTTCATTCATGCACCATCGCAACCTTTACAACCAATCACAACACCATGGCCATTCTCTAAATGGGGATTAGAATTAATAGGGAAGCTCACCCCTACCTCATCTGATGGTCATACCCACATCATCACGGCCACAGAATACTTCACCAAGTGGGTGGAGGCCGTTCCATTGACATATGTTACAAGTGCTCAGATATCAAAGTTCATCATGAATCACCTTATTTTCGGTATGACATTCTTGTTACCATTGTTACTGATAACGGAAAATCCTTTCAAGAACAAAATGGTAAAATATCTTTGTCATTGCTTTCAGATAAGACTAAAGTGGTCCACACCATATTACCCTCAAGGTAATGGGCAAGCAGAAGCCACTAATAAAACACTTGTTCGAATCATGGAGAAGATGGTGAGTAAAACAGGTCACAATTGGCATTTGCAAATTCACCCAGCCCTCTAGGCTTATAGGACCTCCATTCACACCCCTACTGGTGCGACACCCTACTCCCTAGTATTTGGAACTGAATCCATCATCCCATTGGAAATCGAGCTTCCTTCCCTGAGAATATCTCTTAGGGATTATCTAGATAAAGATGAGGATTACAGAGTGGCTAGATTGGTAGAATTAGAGCTCCTAGATGAAAGGTGCATCCGCGCACTAAACCATCTCAAGGTGTATCAAAACAGAGTATCACGAAACTACAACAAAAGGATCATACCTCGTTAGTTTGAGGTTGGAGATTTGGTAATGAAAGAGAACAAGTTCAACACAAGGGCAGAAAGAGAGAAGAAAGGAAATTTTGAACCTCATTGGTTAGGACCTTATGTCATTGTGGCCAAATATGGGTCAGGAGCATACAAGCTTTCCCATCCTGATGGTGATGAGCTCCGTGAACCCATGAATGCCATGCATCTCAAGTGGTTCTATGCTTGAACATGGCACAAAAATCATAAAACAACCAAAAAAGTAGAAAATTATTAAAAATACAAAAAAAATCAAAAAAAGGAGAAAAAGAAAAAGAGAAAATAGGTCATCCAAATGTGAAAACCATGCAATTGTGGCACTTTGGATAGGTCCCTTGGTGAAAACTGGTTTCTGACACCTTGGGAGGATTCGTTGTTCACAAGCATCTTGCATCTAGGGGGTACTTTTACTTAGCCTAGGGCTAGTTCCACACCTACATCCTAAATTCTTTGTGAACCTATCATGTCAAGCCTTGATCCGGTTGTTTCTCCTCTTGTAAATCAATGAAGGGATTGCCTTTGTATATTCCCCATCTAATGTTGGGGGCACCTTCACACATTCACCTTCTTGTATATAACACGTGGCATCTTTCCTTGTCTATTCCCATCTAACGCTGGGGGCATCCACGTTTCTCTGTTTCCTGTACATAGCTTCAGAAAACCTTTGAAAATCACAAAAACATTCAAATATGTTGAAAATAACAAAAAAACAAATATGTTCAAATAAAGCTTGAAAAAACCCAAAACAATAGAAAAGTAGAAAATACAAAAACAATAGAAAATTGTATCACAACACTCTAAAAAACAACACAAAACGCATTAAAAACAATATCACAAAAACATAGTTTTAGTTTACTTGCTTTGTTTCTTTGTTATGTTTCTTGCTTTGCTTGTTTGGTTGTGTGCACTTTGCTTGTATAGTTTTTACTTACTTGTACATTTGTATAATGTGTTGCTTAAACATACCATTTTAGATTGATCTTTTCTTACTTAGATTAGATTTAATCTTGTGTGTACATATGGAGTATGTTTTTGCATGCTTGTAAATAGTTGTACATAGTTGTTTTGTTTAGGTTGTTTTAATGTGTATATTTGGTAGATTTGTTAACATTTGTTTTTGCTTGTTTGTTTCTTGTACATTATTTTTTTATCACATCATCATATCTCCATCTATATCATCACATCTAACATCATCTATACATCATAATAAATAAAAATGCTAAAGTCTACATCATACATGTATGCTAAAGCTAGTCATCACATATCATATCATCAAAGGGGGCAAGAGGGGTCACAAATATCAAAATTTATCCCCCCTACACAAATATCATCATATCATCTCGTACACTAATCTAGAAAATCACATGTACAATATAATTGACATCATCTACAAATCTATTATAAAAATCAAACACATGTGATACATCATCAATATCCATCATGATACATACATAAGAAGTACAATCAAGCAACATCATGATAAATCATCATCCATAACCATAATAGTCATTATAAATCATGGAAAATATAAATGTCCATATACATGTATATAATGTCTGTCTCAAGAGAATATAAATCATCATACAAAATCTACCATCAAGGGCATTGATCAAATAAGAGACTTCATAAGAGGCATACAATCCAAAAAATACATACATCGATCAAAATGAGCCTTCATAAGAGGCATACATCCAAAATGTATACATCAATGCATCTATGTAAAATGAGTCAAATATGACTCAATCCCTCATGAGAACTGGGAGGCCTATGATCTCAAGGAGGGGACATCAATTATGTGCTCAGCGCTCATGTATGCCTTCCTGTCTAGGGATCTCGTGGCTGATCCACGGATCTCATTGATGCCTCAGGCCTCAGCGATTTACCCATCAACTACTCACTAAAACTAGGTATCCTTTGACCCTTTGGAACAACCTCGTAGTATAGGGCCTTATAGTAAGAGGCCATGCCATTGGTCATAGCCAAGTCCATGAATATATGAGGCGCCACTGCGGCCCCATCTATCCCCCAGAATGAAGCCACCTCGGCCTATACCCTTGCCAGCTCATCTTGGCCCACTGATCTCTCGGCTATCAATCAGGCCCTCTCCAATGTGACCTGATCTCTCTCTGCAGTAACAACTTGTGTCTGTGCTTGGGATTGCTGTAAAAAGCCCATAATTTGTGCACTCTGCGAAGCCAACTGCTGAATCTGTTGGAACCAGGTGGCCTGATCTTCGCCACCTCTCTGGATGGCCTACACTATCGCCCGATCTTGCTCTGTAGTAAGATCATATATCTAAGCCCGAGCCTGATCCCTCTCGGTGGCCACCTAAAGTTGGACGGTTATGGCCTACTATAACTATTATTGTAATGCAACTACATATCCCTGATCTCCATCCCCTCCACCTCTCAGTGGACTATGTGGTGGGCTAGGCATAGGCCCCTGCTATAAATCTGGCCATGGAGGAGGACCTTGTGGTACTTTGTGTGTTGTCACCTGCTTTAGAGGAAAGTGAATACCAACTGGTATGCCCACTAAGGGAATCTATACCTATCTTTGTCTCTGTCAGGGTAATGGTGGAGGACCCTATCCACCACCACCATCAAGCTCATCATCATCATCACCATCCTCATCATCGTCACCCTCTTGCAAAGGCTTGTGCTCATCATCGGAAGGTCCCCTCACTCTGGCATCCCATAAACCCTATGGAATAGTAAGTCGGTGTGGTAGAACTATCAGATACCAAGCTCCATACTCAGTCGTGATCCCAAGATCTCTGACCTGTCTCAGGGGTGCCCATACCAGTGACACCATCCCATCAAAACTACCTCAGGCCATATCGGGCTGAATCATTGGGCCCATGTCAAATCTCTCGGTTACCTTGTGTGCGTACCACATAACGGGATTGGGTACATCCTGTGTTATGCCAAACTGTCTCTAGCACCTGTCCACCCTATAGAGCTCCATGATGTAACCCTGATTGCCAATCAAGAAATGCTCAACTATGGCTATGTTGATCTCAAGAGCATCCTCTGCCCACTGGTAATGATGGTAGGGATGCCATACTATGTCACGTTGTTGAACATCATCGAAAAATTTGCGATAGTAATATGTATCACCCAGGTGACCACAGAGGTCATCACCAATGGATGCCCATCCCATGACTAATGACTCATCTAGATCTCACACTCGAAGAGTACCTATGAGGTGACCAACAAAAATATGGTCCCATGCCCAAATCTGTAGTAGTGTAGCAGGACCCACGGTCTTCTGACCGTGGTAGGTAATGAGGTGTAGATCCTAGTATGAATGTACCAGAATGCACTGGCCCCAACAATAATGCTCACGATGGAATATGTCATGTATCATGTTGATCAGACCAAGAGGAAATGTGGCACATGTCTTGTCAGTGAGCAAAAAGCCACTAACAAGAGTCATCATATACACTGTCATGCAGTGAAAACTGGGATAAGATATGCAACAGTTTAGATGAACCGTCATCCCTCAACGAGGTATATCAATGTGACCAAAAACCTCAATCAGGATATCCACAATTTCCTCCTCTCTATTGATGTACTCAATGAGGTGTCCTTGTATCGGCACACGAAGAATGTGCCACACATCCTCGAGAATCACAATCATCTCCCCTGTCGGTCAGGAGTCAAAAGCATTGACTCTCACTGTGCCACCGCTCCACCAAGGTTGTCAAGAGACCATGATCTAGAGAAAAAGAACACATCCTCGCCACGTAGGCTAACCCAATCACCTCCGAGAGAACATCCATCATATGCTTATGTCGTGTCTGGAAGGTCGCCTCTATAGCAGTAAGACGGGCATGACACTCTCTCGTATGTAGAATGGGTAGTCGGCTCTACAAACATAACACAACATGTGTCAGAACTAACATTTCTTCTATATTCTTCTATGTTATTTAAAGAAATCCTCAATCAACTAATTTACTCATTTTCCTCTTAAAAACTCCTACGTTTTTTCTTCTAAAAATTATTATGTTTTCCTTCTTTAGTGCTTACACGCCCTTTTGGGCATGTACACGTCTATTCTCTTGTGTACATGCTCAAGCGGTGTACATATTCTCACTCCTCTATGCTCTATCCTCTAATTGGCATGTACATGGCCTTTTTGCCGCATACGCGTGGGTTTGTGTGTATACGCTAAGGTGTATGCATGTTTTGACCCAGGTTTGTGTACGATAGGGTTTTGATGCTTACGCATGCGCGTACACATCTGTGATATGTACGCGGGGGCATATACATAATTTGGGCATGTACATGTGCGTGTACACATTTTTATGTGTACGTGGCCCTATGATTGCATACGCACTCCTAAGTGTGTGTACACATTTTTTACGCCTAAATTTAACCCTAATTAATGCTTGTAAATGTGAAATTTGTCAAGAAGAATTTAGACACTCACAAACGATGGGTTGGCCTCCTCCCAGCATTTAGGGTTGTTGTAATAGGATGTTAACATGATGAAGGAAGAAACATATAGATTCATAACTAATCCATCATTCTATAATGCATGCTACCCTCAGATCTATGAAAGAACAAGCTTAAATAGTAATCATGATTTAACCATTAACATGCACTACTCAATTACACAGAATGACACTTAGATTCAGCCAATATCTTCCATCTATTAGTAAATATAGAAGCTCCTTACAGTATTTTCAATCTATATCAATGCACATATGGATCTGATACACACATTCATACATCCAAAATCATACATACATCACTCTCTATGATATACATACATCTACTATGCACCTAACATCATATATATAGGGTGGGGACTTTCCCTTCACCACTTAACTATTCCAGAAATAGGTCGCATGCTATTGATAGCCACATGTCATTTACAATCATAGCCACACATGCAAGTGCACTATCTATAGTCCTCTTGCAGTTAACTGAAGTGTCAATTCTATTCTTAGCTTGTCTCCATGCATAGATGCTTTGAACCGCTTCTCCAAATATAGACAATGCATGGCGCGCACATCTCTGCATCGTTGATGTGTTCCGCATGCCATCTTCCAAAAATAGGTCTCCATGCTCAAAATCAGCTAAGTCCTGAAATCTGAACTTGCCTTCCACGCGTGGGTCCTTCCTATCCTTTCTGCGCCCTTGGTTCTTGGCCTTCTATCCCACGCAAACTCCTTGTGTGATCTTAGACAAGTATTCTTTGATCAACATTACCCCACACTAATCTCATTGTCGTCCCGACAATGGGTATCTCCAAAAATTTGAAGGAAAGAATAAGAATGAAAGAATAAGAATGAAAGAATATAAATAAAGAATTTTATGAGGTTATTAGGCAACCTCCTCTGTATCAGTTTGTAGTATCAGCTCTGGATACTCCTCTTTTATTGCGGCCTCCAAAACCTGTCCATTCAGTGAGTGCCTGCTCTACTTTCTCTGGGATGTCCACAACAATGGATTCCAACTCATCCCTCACAATTTCTCCTTTCTCATTTTGTAGAACCAACACAACACTGGACATGGATGTCATTCTTCCTTCCAAAAGGTCCATCTTCTGCAAATCAACTTTCCAAGCTCTTCCAGCTAAGTCTTGTGTGGCTCTTGTGCTGCTGTCAGGGCCTCGTGCTTCTGTTTAACCATTGACAACCTTTCTGCGTGGCCCAATGTCTCATCTTTCATCACTTTCTGGACCTCATTATTCTCTTCTAAGGTCTTGATGTTGATAAGCACCTCTGGAGCTGTGCATATATTTAAAGCCTGGTCTGCTTTCTTCAATACTTCTTGTAATGCCTGCAACAACCCTTCATAAGATGTAATTTTTCTCATCACAGATGCTTTCTCTCATTCGACATCTTGTTCTGATCTTTCTGGTGCTTGCATACACATAGAGTTTCATCTTCAAGCACCAAGTCCACCAACTTTCCCACATAGTGTATCGCTGAAGGAAATGTCTGTGGTACCTTGGGTTCCAAGTGTGGCCTTGCTTTGATTACATTGTCCCCAATCTCCTCTGTGATGCTTATGAACACTTCATTCTTCTTCTACGTGAAGTCCCTTTCCTATGTTATGCATGCTATCTCTGCATCCTTTGTCTTCAACTCTTCACACAACACTTTGATTGTGGCAGATTTGTCCATGTTTCTTCTAGCCACCTCAGCAGAAACTTTCACCAGTGCATTGCTGACCTACTCATCTGACATGACAGTAGGCTTTACTGTCATGTGTCTAGCCTGAGGTGCCTTCTTCAGTCACCTCAAAATGCATGACTCTTCACACACATCAAAGTCAGGCTCATCCATGTGGGTGTGCATCGACCATGATAGTTGCTTTCTAGTGCGCACAGTCACCATATCTTCATCCATCAACTCCCAGCCGAATAAATCCTTCTGCGCTATCGTGCTCTGGAAGTGGGCATGGACAATTTTTCCTACATCCTCTACATACCCCATGGCTAGTGGAATGTGCTCCCCACTTGTCCTTCTAGACCTTTGCTTGCTTAGGAACTTTAGCCTCCAAATTTGGGACTTGCATCTCCATGTCCTGAACACCCTCTGCAGTTGTCTCCTCTGGTATTTTCTCTTCCTCTTCCTTTTCCTTTGATGCCTCACCCTATTCTTCTGTGTCCTCTAGAAGTGTAGGAGAATTAGGCATGCTTTCCTCTGACTCTTCCACCTCCTCATTCAACTTCAGCTTCCTCCTTCTCTTGCGCAGTACCTCCTTCTGTGGAGAGAGTCTGGGTGATTTGCGCACAGTGGTTGGAGTAGCACCTTGGGTCCTTGTTCTCCTGAATACCCTTTTAAACTGTGCTCCCCTTAGACTGCATTCAAGTCCTCTTCATCCCCCTCTTGTGGCTGAGGTGGGGTAACAACATGCTCAGCTTCACCCTGACTTGTAGGATGTCTCCTACCCCTATGCTCCAAACCACCACTATCTTCGTGCTCCTCCTCCTCATCCTGCACTTCAATTGGCTCTATGGGCTTAGGCACTGGGATGTTCTCCACTGTATGCTTTCCCTTTGGTGGTGCTGGAAGTGCGAACTCACCTTCCACATATTTGTTATTCTCCATTTTTGGCTTCAGCTGGAGATACACCAATGCTGCCCCCACATCTGCTACAGCCAAGCTTATTGGTTTGATATTCAGAACCTCTGAAATGATTCTCTCTGTATAAGCACTTCTGCCAGGATATACATACTTCTTCCTCAATGTATGGTAGTCGCAGTCTACCTTATCTGCATTGAAGATCAGTCAGCGCGTGTCTGTAAATCTATGAACAGATTCTTGAAAATACCTTGCAGTGAATGCGTAAGGTAACTTGCACCAAGGGCTCCAGACTCCATCTTTCATTGGGAAGTGTGATGTAGAAATGTTGATATACAACAAACTAAACTTGTTTCCCTACCACTACTGGTAGGTCCTTTGGGATGCGCCACTCTTCCCCAAATGTCACACGGAGCCTGTCATACCACTTCTCTGCCCTTTGTTTTACTTCATCTGTCATGGTCCCCTTGCATAGGTATTTGTTGAATCTTTCAGCTGGGGACTTGTTCTCCATGGGGTATTCCCATACTTTCTCCTTTGGTCCATCTGGTACTCCAATCTCCATGAACACCAGTGATAGTAGAACAGCCCCAAAGTTGATCTTCCCTCCTGTGTGTGCTTCTTCAACTATTTGCTCTGCAATATAGCCTGCAATGTTGTAGATTGTCCCTTCTGACATCTTACGTGCCACATGTAACCACATAGTATTTACCTGTGACCACCACTCCTGATCATTTAACTTGGTAACAAGGTGTGCTACAGCTTGTACAACTGGACAGTTCTTCAATTTATCTATGTCCATTCCGCACGACCCTTCAGGTATCCCAACTCCTGTTTGGTCTTTACAATCATGGCTTTATCTGCAAGGTCACCTTTTATGTCTTCCCCTATGTGGCCTTCAGACCTGTAACTGATGAGACAAGTGTAGATGAAATTCTAACTCTGCATCCTGCAAAGTAGAAGAAGTCTTCATGTACCCTGCTCATGAGCCACTGATACAAGGGCTCATACTTCCCAAAATATGGAAGCTCATACAACTGATAGACCCCAATTCTCTTTAAAAGCTTTTCACCCACATCGTCATATACTGGCATGTCATCCACCATGTGCTTGTTTGTTCTAGCCATGAGCAAGGAATCGAGCTCCTTCTTGTTCTCCAAGTCCTGTGATTATATTCACTCACTTTTCTCTTTCTAATGGGTGAATCCCACTCTTGGCCGATGATGACTCCTTCTAGGTATTGCATCTCTGAAAAATGGCTTTCAGGTGCCATCTCTTCTTCCTCAATGACTACCTTCTTCTTTCCTTTTACCACTGCTATAGATGCCTTCTTTGGTGCCATTTCTACCTTGCAAATGTCTCCTCTTCAACTCTGCAACTCTGTGAATCAAACCCTAGCTCGATTCAATTATGCCCTAGGTGGAAACTTCATAACCTAACTCTTTTCTGTCTCCCTACTTCACTCAAACCCTTCACCACTGGGGACGCAAGCTTCTTGTCACACAGATCTAGTTGTCACTCTTGGTTTCACACCCTTCGCACCTTAACTCGATCACTCGGCTCTTCGCACTTGGCTCTTCTCTCAAATACTCTTAGTCGCAATGGTAAAAATGAATCCACATCCCATCCTTATATAATTTTTTCAAATTTTGATGCATTTATTACTCCTCACCTACCAAATATCCCCTCATTCATTGACCAAATCCATTCATTCCATGCGGTACATCTTCGCGCCCAGCTATAACCTTCTAGCGTGCCTTCCTACCCTCTGGTCACAGACTTCTCTTCAGCACGTGCTCCTGCACCTGAGTACCTCATCACTGTACCTTCTCCTGGTAGCTATCATGGCCTCCACTTACCTCGTGTTATACTATTCTTTCATTCATCTCCATCCTTGGTCACTTTTGAGAAACAATCTTCTTTTGACTTAAAGCACACCCGTAGCAGCTTATTCCTTTCACCTTTCAAATCCCACAGTCTTTTTCTTGGACAACTACAACCACCCCACACGAAAAGTATGTGCAGTCCTCTACACATAAACATTCTTCATACAGTAATTAGCTTCAGGCACGCAAGCATGCTTATTACACAAAAACAACAACTAAATTGACAAAGCATAGCGACAATGAAGGAAATACATTAAGGAAATACAGAATTGAAAACCTAAACTAAATGGCAATACTGCCTTATTACAAACACCAAGAAGACTTATTTATAGTAGGGCTTCAGCCTACTCCCATTAAAGTAACCAGGTAGCCATGTTCCATCAAGTGCTTCTAACTGGAAAGCACCTGATTCAAGTATAGAAGTGATAACATACAGCCCCAACCAATGTACTTTGAGCTTTCCTGGATGGCACAAGAACTTTGAGTCATAAAGAAGTACCATTTGTCCAATCTCAAACTTCTTATCCCTTATGTTTCTGTCATGCCATGCCTTCTGCCTGGCCTTTTCCTACTTCTGACTCCATCATGCTATGGCTCATCACTCATCCAGTTGAATCATCTTTTCAATACGTTCTTCTAAATCCTGTTCATCAGCTAGACCTCCAGCACGCGTGCAATGCACAAAGAAGGTAACATAAATTCTATAGGGAGAACAACTTCCGCGCCAAACACCAACTGAAATGGTGTGGCTTTGTTCAATCTCTTGTAAGTTGTTCTATATGCCCAAAGCACAGCTGACACTTTGTCATCCCAATCCTTTCTTCCAACATCACATATTTTTGTCAAAGTCTGGCCCAAAATTTGTTGAAGGCCTCAACAGTTCCATTTTCCTGAGGATGATAAGGTGTAGTTTTATGGTGTGCAACCATAAACTCATCTAATAGGATCCTGATTGTCTCATTCAAAAAGTGTGTACCTCTATCACTTGTCAAGCTTAAAGGACATCCATATCTTGTAAGAACATTCTCCCATAGAAACCTAGCTATTGTAGCTTGTTGTACAGTCTTTGGTAGGTGCTGCTTCTGCCCACCGTGTGAGATAATCTGTGCAAGTAATGATATAGCATGATCCAGTCCTGCGCGTGGCTGGTGAAATAGGTCCTACAAAATCAATGGCCCATTTCTCAAATGGTTCGGCACTAGTAATCAGTCTCAAAGGCATCTCATCTCTTTGCCCTAGTTTTCCTAGGCACTGACAATGATCACACACCTTACAATATTCTTTACAGTCTTTATACAATGTCTCCCACCATAATCCAGCAAGTAGGATCTTCTGGGTAGTCACATCACCTGCATAATGGCCTCCTGCAATACCACCATGAGCTTCTTCCATGATATCCTTGCACTCATGCTCTAACACACAATGACGTAATACTTCATCTCTGCCTAGCTTGTAAAGGTCACCACTGATTAACATAAATGGTGTCATGCACGTGTATAGCAAGCTACTTCTTTTCTAATGATTTCATTCCTTCTGGTGCCATACCTGTTCGTAGAAAGACAACAATGTCTTCTAATTCCATGGGTGTGCATTGTAACCTATATAACTGTGCATCCGACATTGTTTCTTCAATTGTCTGTGCATCCTCTCCTGAATTGATTCTAGATAAATGATCTGGTCCAGAATTACTTTTCCCTGGCTTCACCACAACTGTGAAGTCAAACTCTTGAAATAGGAGCACCCATCTGCATATGCACCCCTGTAAGATGGGCTTGTTTACCAAGTACTTCAATGCCATGTGATCTGTATAAAACACAAATGGTGTTGCTAACAAGTACTGTCGAAACTTGTACAATGCATAGATCATTGACAAAGCTTCACACTCTGTAGTTGTATAATTCCTTTCAGCAGGAGTCAGCTTCCTACTAGCAAAACAGATTGGATGATCTATAATACCTTCACCAGGTTGAGCTAACACAACACCAATGGCCATACCAGAAGCATCCACATGTACATGAAATGGTTTATCCCATGAGGGAAAGTGCAGAATGGGCATGGTAGTAAGTTTCTCTTTTAATATCTCAAACATGCACTGCTGCGGTTCTCCCCAATAAAATGTACCTTTCCCCTTCAGTAATTCTTCCAAGGGTGCAACAATTTTGGCATACCCTTTTATGAATTTTCTATAATATCCTGTATGACCTAAAAATCCACACACCTCACTTTGACTGGTAGGCACTTCCAGGCCTAAAATGACTGCAACCTTGGCTGGATCAACTAGCAAACCTTCCTTGTAGATTATATGTCCTAACAGTATCCCAAATGGCATAGCAAATATGCACTTCTTGATATTCAAAGAGATACTCAATTGTCTGCATCGTTCAAACATTAAGCACAAATTGTCACAATGATCTTTCACAAGCCCATATACTGTCCAATCATCTAGGTAGACCTGTAAGAATTTGTGAATAAAATCCTTGAATGCCTGAACAACTATGCGTGAGAATACAACAGGCACATTTTTTCAATCCAAAGGGCATCACAGTATAGGAAAAACTGCCCCATTCAGTAGTAAATGTTGTCTTTTCTTGATCCTCCTGAGCGATCCTAACCTGATGATACCTAGAAAATCCATCTGTGAAAGAATATATTTCACGCCCTGCAACTCCTTCTAGTATTTCCTCAGTGAATGGCATAGGGAATGGATCTATGACACATGCAACATTCAGCTCCCTATAGTCCACACATATCCTAATCCGTTCCATCCTTCTTGATACTGATCACCATTGGGCTAACCCATTCTGACTCATCAAGGGGCTTGATAATTCCAGATTTCAACATTTTATCAATTTCTTCTTTCACCTTTTCACACAAATTAGGATTCATTCTGTAAGGTCTCTTTCTAACTGGCTATGCACCATCCTTAAGTTTGATCTTCATTTCCCCAAGTGATTCATGCATGCCTTTAAGTTCATGATATCCTTGAGGGAATAAGTCCTGATAATCCCTAAGTAACTCGATGATCTTTGCTACCTCCGAGTCTGACCAGTAATCTCCAATTATGGCCTCCTTAGGCTCAGCCTCCAAACCTATATTCACCTTCTTTGTCTTCATGGGTTCATGGTAGGCATGTGCATCCTTGTCTACACTATCCAAGACCTCACACACCCCATGTGAATGTTCAATATCTAGGTTCTCAACTTCCTTGTCATCCACGATGTAAACCATCTTTCCTTTCTCTTTCTCAAGGAAAGCACGTTCAAGTAGTATGGAGTCCATTTCTTCTTCCTTTTCAAAACATGCTCCGAACTCTACCTCACTGAAATAATTCCTGAATATGCTCTTCTACTTTTGCACTATCTCCCATAGTTAAGTGCTTGACAAATTTTAATGCCTCTGCTACAGGAGGTTTAGTCGAGAAGTAGTCAAAAGTCTGGATCATACCTGCAGTCAAATCTTGCCAGTTTCCAGTTTCTCTATGTAGTTCTGCATATACATACCAAGCACGTGCATCCTTGTAGCGTAGAATACAATCTATGCACCCAGAGTGAAGGTGGTAATGCTTCCTGTCCTGTTGTCCAGAGTCTCTCACACTGCTGAATGTGATGCTGAACAGGTTGATCACCATGATAAGTGCAGATTTGCGTAGGTGCATTGTTTCCTTATAAACCTAGTAGACAAAGCTATTCCAATCTCTTCCCAGTTTATAAGATTATCTCTGTGGACTACCCACCAGCGCGTTGATGTCCCCATAGTGTATATACTAACATATCTCTCCTTGTAACTTGATCTGTCCACTGTGTTTCCATGGCCTTCAGAAAGGCAGGAAGATCTTCTTGTCCCTGTATACCAAGGTACTGTGCTACCTATCCATGTCGAATTGAATGAAATCCATTCTTGTGCATGCAACCACACTTTTCACCTCGCGTCCTACTAATTCATATGTACCATGAGCCCAATTGTTCACAAGCAATACTCATAGTATCACTAATAGAATGAGAATCCTCCCACTGTAGGATGCCTTCTTTTGATGGCTCATTGACCTCTGGGTCCTGAATAGCGTGTACATAGACTCTGTTTAAATCCTCCTCACTTAGAGGCTCAACATAGGGTGTAGACTTCCCATCTGTCAAAGGTATCACAACCCTTTCCTCCTTGTTTTCAAAGCTGATATACCCCTTATTGAATCTCAAGTCAGCATTATTCACATAACACCAAGGGCATCCAAGCAAGGCTGGAAAATTGTCTACTTCTGCAAGTGCTAATACCTCAAAATCCCCAGTGAACTTGGCCCCTTGTATAGTTATAGATGCATCTTTCAATACTCCTATGGGAGTGGCCTTAGTCCAGTTTTCCATGAATAACACATTAGATGATGGCTGCAATGGAGGCCTCCCCATTTGTACCCATGCATCTAATGTCAGCACATTTACTTCTGCACCTGTATCAATCAATATGTTGCTCAACAGCCACCCATCCACAACAACATTCAGAGTAATTTCTTTGTCATAGTCAATGCTATCAGGGGGAAGATTTGCATGCAGAATCTGTCATCCGGTCTCAAGACTTGCACGCAGAGTGTTCCCTTTTAACCAACTTCCTAATAGTGGAATAATGTTCTCCTGGCGCAACATCTTGCACACCTCTCACAGATCATCGATATCAGTTTGGACTATCTCTGATGCTTTCTTTTTCTCCTTTAGGTATTGTATCTCACCCTTGAAGATTCCTTAGCACTTCCATGGTATCCTGGTAAACTTCTTTCTGATGAGCAGGATCTGGGTACCTCACATGCAAAACCTCCTCCTTGGTGATCATAGGCTTCTGGTGCAATGCCTCTCTCATGTGTGCTGCTTCAGCACATGTAGTAATCTTCACTGTCAATGCCTCAGGTCCTTCTGTTATCTTGGGCATCCATTGGTCTTCTACCATGTGCTAGATTCTAACCATCCCAGTGCCTTTGTTTTCTTGCTTATGCTTGCTTACTCAGATGCTCATATAAGTCTGGGCACTCTTCATAGCTATGGTTCTTCCCGCAGAAAGAACATGCAATATTCTGAGGACATTCACACCTATAGTGGTCAGGAGATCCACACGTATAACATGTTCCATGAGGGAACTCTCCTCTTCCTCCACCATGGCCTCATCCTCCATATCCACCATGATATCCACGTCCCCTTCCACGACCTCCTTCAAAACACCCCTCATTCCTGTCATAGCGCATTTGATTATGATCCTGATCCTGGTGCTCATTCTTACCCTTAGAACTATCTGTTATACTTGTCTGTCATATTCCAATGTCTATAGCATCCTGGATCTGACCAATCAACTGACAATCCTCAGTATCATGGGTCGTGGACCTGTAAATCTTGCAAAAGCAAGATACATTCTTCCTTATCGCATGCTGTAACAAAGGACAGTGACTAGCATCATGATTCAAATGAAAAATTTCACAGTCCAACAGTAATGAGTGTACAGATCTGTGAGGGCAACTATCCTTGGTGTGACCTTCCACTTCACAATCTGTACACCAAATTCCTGAGCACATTTCATGGGCTGAATTTGCTGATAGCTTCTCTAACTGCTTTGCCATAGCTGCAATCTGTGCCTCTAGAAATGGACTAACTGCCAGTGTCAATGCTCCCAACTACCTCAGCATGCAAAGTTGCTTCCAGTGCTTCACATGGATCAATGTATGTCTTATGTGACAACGCCCTTCTAAAAGGTGTAATCAACCCTCCAACGAACCATTGTGCATGCTGGCTAGCATGAATATCATAAGATAACTTAGATAGAAGTGTCTTAAAATGAGCATCATACTCATGTACACTCTCAGTAGTGCCTTGCTTGATATCTTTGAGCACACTTATACTCTTCTGCTCAAACTCAGGGATATGGAACTCTTTCAAGAAAGCATCTCTCAATGCTGCATAATCCACGCAAGTTTGATCAGGGTCAAACTTCCTATACCAGTTGTGCACGTGCCCCTGTAATGTAGTGGAATTGACTTGCCTTTCACTCAGCAGCTGTAATCCCTTTAGTGCACCACAATATTTCACACATATGCACATGTTCGGCAGCATCCTCTATACCTCTATACTCTGGGAGATGAAGAGACATCTCCATATAGATATTATGTGGTTGCTGCGGACCTTGACCACCTGATCTGAACCTCCTGTGTTCCCTCTACCTCCAGAACCACTAGATCCACCAGAACTAGAACCACCTATACCTCCTGATCCACCACCTGTAGTTGGAATAGGGCCTGTAGATGTACTCCCATGTGCTCTGATAGTAGTACTATATTGTACCCCTACAGTCTGTGAGGTAGTTCCACTTCCAGAGGTGAATCCAACATTCTGTGCACTCACATTCTGTGTGGATGATGCACCTAAGAATGCTCCTCCAAATGACATTGAAGCCATCTGTCCTGCCATTGATGTACTTGATCCCTGACTTACTCCTACTTTCCTACTTCCCAAGTTAGTTTGTTGGTTACTTGTCATACTAGATACTGAAAAACCAAGCGCAAAGGCTAGGTCACCAGGTGGATTAAGATGCATGCATGTGGCCCAAGTAGTCTCTGCTGGCACACTTCCATGTGAGGCCGAGAAGGGATCTCTATCATGCTTTCCAAGATGGGGGAGTTCCTGATGCTCTGGCTCCACATCTTCTACGTGAGCTGTAAATCCTTCACGAGCCATCTCTCTCCTCCATGCCATACTCTCTGCAACAGAACATTGCTTCTCTATCTCCCTCTCACATGCCTCATTATACTTAAGCCACCTTTCCTCTCTCTGTTTCTCTACCGCTAGGTCTGCCATCTTAAACCAAACCTGTTCCTGCCCTCACACGTGGTGAAGTTTAGTTAGCCATCGGTTTACTCTCTAGGTTCAAAGTTACCATTAAGATCTTGATAGCCAGTGGAATACCATGCAAATATGTTCCTCTTGGATACCAAAAACTTGGAATTCAGCTACCTCTGGGCAAGAGTACGTCAAAATTGAATATTCCAGAATATAACTGTTTAGAACACCATGAAACCACGTATCCACCGCACGAGTCCAGATCAGATCAGCATCATAGAGGGCCTGAAATTCTTCTTGTGTCCAGACAAGTGCGTGATACCTCCAATTCCACTGAGATGCATAAGCAGTAAGCCACTCATATAGTTCTACTGGAAAGATAGCAAAAAATCTCATATAAGTTGTCATACAGGTTCTGTTCTACCCAAGTGCGTGCGTTAAACTCAGATCCACTGCTGAACCATCATGCATATTCTTCCTCCAGATCATGTATCCATTCCTCAATACTTGCTAGAGTTAACCGGTACGTCTTCATCGTGAACCATCCTGAAAACAACTGAAAAAGAGGTCCCGACAATGGAACCAATGATGCAGCCTAGAATTTACCAAGATAACACCCTAGTCATGCTGGCACATCACTCAGCCTAGACTGAGCACTCACCCGAAGCACGCAAAGGTACCAGGTCCCTCTTTAGGGTTGCTGTAACAGGATGTTAACATGATGAAGGAAGAAACATATAGATTCATAACTAATCCATCATTCTACAATGCATGCTATCCTCAGATCTATGAAAGAACAAGCTTAAACAGTAATCATGATTGAATTAATAACATGCACTACTCAATTACACAGAATGACACTTAGATTCAGCCAATATCTTCCATCTATTAGTAAATATAGAAGCTCCTTACAGTATTGTCAATCTATATCAATGCGCATATGGAACTGATACAGTGGTTCATACATCCATATGTATATCTCTGTTACACATACATACATCTCTCTCTATATACATCCCTCTACTATGCACCTAACATCATATATATAGGGTGGGGACTTTCCCTTCACCTACTTATCTATTCCAGAAATAGGTCGCATGCTATTAATAGCCACACCATTTACAATCATAGCCACACATGCAAGTGCACTATCTATAGTCCTCTTGTAGTTAACTGAAGTGTCAATTCTATTCTTAGCTTGTCTCCATGCATAAACACTTTGAACCACTTCTCTAAATATAGACAATGCATGGTGCACATGTCTCTACATCATTGATGTGTTCCACACGCCATCTTCCAAAAATAGATCTCTATGCTCAAAATTGGCTAAGTCCTGAAATCTGAACTTGCCTTCCGCATGCGTAGGTCCTTCCTGTCCTTCCGCACCTTGGTTCCAAGCCTTCTATCCCGCGTGGACTCCTTATGTGATCTTAGACAAGTATTCTTTGCACTTCCTCTCTCCGCTGTGATGATTATTTTTATTAAATAATCATTTTTAACTACTTTCCGCTACGCCGGGGCATATTTTTGCAGCCTAGCACCCGTTTCTTCTCCTTGGGGTAATTTTCTTGCTTTCATGCGACCTCTTATTTTCTCATTTCTTCCGTAAAAAAAATCAATTAAAAATTAAAAAATCAATTAAAAAAAATAAAAATCATTAAATCTTCAAAAAACCCTAAAAAATTATTAAAATTCAAAAATTTGCAAAAAATGGTAAATAGCTCCAAGCGGTTGAAACTCATGTCTTGTGCATGGTATTCCTTCCATATCTTGCTGGTATTATCACGTGTTCACAAACCAAACGACTTGTGGATCATCAGATTTATAACCATTTTACAAAGTTAGCCTGCTTGCTTTGTTGGTACTCTGGGGCACATTGATTTGTCTAGTGTTGTTTCATTACGTACAAATCTTTATCATTAGACCAGACGTCCTTTATCTCTTTCCCTCGCATGTATCCTTGCCATGGGCATCATTTTTAACCCTTGTCATCAATCACGAACTCTTGGGGATCTTCAGCTTGATAACAAAACATTTTTACAACAGTCTTGACCGTTGTTGGTTTGAGTATGTGTGTTTGTACTTGTTTCCCTATTACATGAGCTTGTTTCCTTCTCGTATTGTATTGCTTTTGGTATGTTGCATTGAGTTAGTGTTTTCAGCAATGGGAAATTGTTCGTAGTATGGCTTTTCATGTCATTCTACTTTTGTCACATGCTTATATTTTTTAATAAGGACCGATGATGTAGATCATTGGTAATACGATGACACAAAAGTTGTTTTTAATACAATGGATGAAAGCTCGTTCCTTTCTCGCCATTTTCATTTTCCCTCTATATCATTCCCCTATCAACAATATTCTTTTAATTCACCTGGGGCATCCTGCCCCTACCCATTCCTCTATCCATTTATTTCACCTTTTTCGATCGTCAATCACCTTCTTTTATCACCCCATCGACACTCGAGGGGGCATCTCTCACTTGTACTAACTTTTCTTCTATCCCTTCAAAATTTTGCATGTCTACTATCTTTGAAGTGATGTCACTTACACCACCCCAAAGAGGGGAAAATGTAGACACCTATAATTTAGCTCTAGTATTTTAAATACCTAAATTGCACTAATTATACCCTTTTCTGCAAATTGATGACATTTCATCAATATCACACATTTTCTCTTCTATCGTCGTTAATTAATTACATTACGTTAGTTAATTAACTCTTCTATCCAACAAACGATGCCGATTAATGACCTTTCGTTGATCAACTCCCCCTTCTACTTAGATTAATTAATTATTTCTTGATTAATTAAGCTTCCCCTTCTACTAGATCAATAAATTGTCATTTATTTGATTAAACCCCTTTCATCCCACAAATCATGCTAATTTTCTTCTATAAGTTTGCACACCTATTAATTAATCACTTTGATTAATCAATAAACCCCCCTCAACTCCCATGAGTCACTAGAGGACAAATTAAACTCTCCTAAAGTAAACTCAACCACTCCTAAACCATGCTTATCCATAACTAAACTAGCTTTGATATTATCCCAGATACAATAGGATGTAAAGCTCCTTCAATCCAGAGGGTTATATAAAGAACCCTCCTCCTACCTTTCTACTTACACCTTTACATGCTTTAACCTAAACTATAGGAATTTCATCTTAGAGCATTCTTCTATTAGAGGAGCTAGGTATCTTCATCTTGCATTCATCCATCCAAGTTCTTGAGACATATGGAGAAGATCAAGAAGGTATTGTACCCAAATGTTGATTGAGATCCATTCTCAAACCCTTGGAATCAAACAAACTATCGCATTTTGATAACTAAGGATCTACATAGGTCCATCTCTTGTTTAGCTTTCAAAAGAGTAGAGGATGAATGTTTAACATGTTAGTTTGAGTTTAATTCAAAGTTCTAATGCATAATGTTGATATTTACTTCTGTTTAGCTCTTAGCATGATGATCTTTGTGTAGTTAGTTCATGTTTTGAAACTATTAAGGTGTTAGTTTCAATTCCCTTTGCATAACTAACTAATACATTGATATAATACCGGTCCGCTTTCCAATGGTACTTTTCTTACATTATAAACATGGGTGTCATACCTCATTAAATCGGTTACTGAGCTACCATATACATTGCTATTAATTCTCGGTCCGTAGCTAACATTCGTTGCTGACACCCGACAGGAACCACCAACTGACGCCTGACAAGAACGAAAGTAGTAGCCGCCAACAAGGGAAGGGGTTCTCACACGACAGGAAGAAACATTGTCACACGACAACAAGGGGAGGTTGATGCATGAAAAAAGGGAATGTTTTCGTGTGACAATGAAGGGACCATGACTGGGAAGGAGGGATGACGCGCGACAAAGAGGGAGAGTTGTCGCATGACAACCAAAAACATTGTTGCACGATAAGGAGGTGGTGACGTGCGGTAAGAAGGTGGTAGTGATGCATGTCAACAAAAGGCAGTTAAGGCGCAACAATAAGGTGGTTGATGCGCGACAACAAGGCGGTTGACGTGTGACATGAAGAAGCGGTTGCTGCGCGACAAGAAGAGGCGGTTGACGCGTGACAACAAGGCGGTTGAAGCGCAACAAAAAGAAGTGGTTGATGCGTGACAACAAGGTAGTTGACACATGACAAGAAAATGAGGCTCCAAACCTTTTCCACAGAGAGCTGCTTGCGATCCATCCTGGGTTATTTTTCTCTTGTAACACTTGGGGTTGAATTTAACGACCTCCCGCTCGTCCCAAAAATTGAATGGCTAAGTCCATTTATTACGAGTTATCCAAATTAACCCGAGGGGTGAATTTGGGATAACATGTTCTTTTTACACATTTTGACATTTTTTGTCGGCCTTTTCTCCTCTTTTGTCTTTATCATGTGCTCATAGTCAGCCTTTTGTGTCACTAGTGTCAAAATTCAAACAAGAGATCCATATATATACACAACATACACTCTATTATTCTGGCTGACAATTCTAAGGGGTAATCACATCTACATACTATCACTACCATCAAAGGGATCACATTTTTGGGTTGCATACACTGCATATGAAGGAAAGGTGTTGAATTTTATACCACACATTTACATTTAATCTAGCTATAACCCATTGTCTTGGCATCATTGGCGCGAGGGCAACCTAAGGAAACTATTTCACACACAAACACACAGAACTACATGGAGTCCAGAATGTAGTGCAGTGCACGGCAATAAGTTCACTCTTTAGGTGACCCCTGGGGTTAGTCTGACTTCACATTTTACATATTTCATTCATATTTGATGTCTTTGTGAGCTTGTGTAGGTAGATAGGGTTTGTTTTGTAGGTTACATGTGTGATCAAAACCATATAAGTGAATATAACATGACAAAGTAGAGATTAAAGCAACAATCTTCAGACCCAAAAAGGAAGTAGATGTCAAGCATTCACATAGTCACTAGCGCCCAGATTCAGACACCAATGTCCAAGTGCCTCTGTCCTCCTGTGGGTACCCCTTTCCTGATCAATGCAAAGTTCCATATCTCTTAAGTGAGCTCATGTGACATCGTTCCTTGCCAGATCTAGAACACACAAAGTCCAGGACATCTACAGACCACACACAAATTAGCTAAGTCACCTATCTCTTCTATTTGCTTATAGTCTTGCATTGTTTGAGCTTTTAGCATTTGTATTTTGCTGTAGTTTACCAGATTGTACGTTGTTAGTTACTCTGAATTCATATTTAATTTTTTATTAAACCAAGAGTTTGAAATCAGATTTTTAGCCCATTTAGTAATCATAGATTGAGACAAGGATTAATAAGTCTCCCCCTCAATGTATACACCATCATATCAGACCAATTTTTTCTCATCTACATCTTTGCTTAATGTTTGAGATTCATTTTTTACAAATATTGCTCTCAAATATTTTGTGTATTTGTTCATAACATATAATTTATTAAAATAATATTTAAGGTTGTCAAATTTGTTGCATCTCCAACAATATGCATCAAACTTTATTCATTGTATACCTTTGTTCATGTTGTGAGATTATATTTATTTCCACTATGTTTCTTCATTCTAATTTTCAGTTAGCCAACAAACAAAAAAATTTAAACAATAAACTTTTGTTAGACATGTTGAATTGCATTTAGTAAAATTTTCAATGGGCTCAACAAGATAATGATGTCTTCTAAAAATTGCAATATGGTTGTCCGAGAGAGAGCGCCCCACTAGATAGAAGCATTTGTTAGGAAATAAGGGATAAAATATGTGGAATAATCCCTCACAGAATCGTAACAGAAGAAAGTAATATGCAGAAATTATTACAGATCTCAAATAAAATTGCAGAATAAAATAACACAACACAAAGAGACAGTATTTAACGTGGTTCACTCAATTTGGGCTACGTCCACCAAGAATCACTTGCTCAGATTTTATTACAAGCCACCGCTCTCTCAATACAATACCCAGATCCGTTTGGAGCTATGCTCAACAAACTCTACAGAATTCACAACCGAATTCAAAACACATCTGCAATACATTTGCTTGTACATCTATCATATGCATAAGACCATATAAATAGACAACTGCTTAAGCAGTTTTACAAAACCGTGGGTATCAAAACCATGGGCAAAACCCGTCCCATAAACCTATGGGTCAAAAAACTCACCCATATGAGAAAAGCACGTTTCCCGATATGTCGGGTGCAATTTTTCGAGGCCAAAAATTTTACGCCAAAATTTTTTTTTTCGGGTGCTGTGCCCCCGAACCCCTACTACCGAGGGCTACCGCCCTCGGACCCCCCACTCGGGGCCCAACCCGGCCCCAAACCCCGGCGAGGATACATGAAAAGTGTACAGTACTCTTAGTGTACAATCTTCAACACTTTCACACATGAAAACAGGCTCCACAAACCTAACAACATTTTACTTTGAAAAGACTTCAAGTTTCATCATAACACAATTTACCTTATAATAATTGTAATTGATGAGCTCACATCACATTGAGATGATTTGTCTATCATGTACATCAAATAAGATAGAAATATTTTTATTTATTAACATCACTTAACCCAACATTCGAAAATGGATAATATTTGAACTAAGAAAAAATTCAGAAAAATAAATAAGCAGAGTTGACAATAGGTACAAGGGGAACACAAAAATACAATATTCTCAACAATTTTAAAACAAATCCCCATATCATCTTCAATGTAAAAGAGAATAGAGATAAAAAGATAAATAAATGACAAACTTTTGTTTGAACACTGTACTTGGTATATTTTTGTCTCTTTTTGGATTTAGTTTACCATGCAAACCTTAGGTATTTTTGTGTGTAAATTTTGCAACCAGAATAAAAACACATGCTGAAGATATTTACTGGCTCAAAATCATTATCTCAACAAAGATAAATGGGAAGAAAATAAAAAAGAAAAATATTTTTCTTATTTAAGTAAGTTTCACTTAGAAATAATCATGTAAAATCCTTTTAACCCATTTGATAATTAGCGTTTTCTTGAAACACAATTTTTTTGAATTGTATGATTTTATGTTTTTATCCAATGAAACTATTTTTTTTTGTGGGGCTTTTTCGTCATTGAAGTATAACAAGGATACAAACATTCTAATCTTGATAACAAAACTTGTTTATTAGTGTTTACCCTTCATACAAATTTGTGCTCATAGTGGATGGATACAATAATGTTTGTTGTGTCAAGTTGATATGATAGTTGGTAATTGGACAAAGGTATAAATCATTGCTAATTTTTACATTTGTATCATTTTAAAAAGTTATGCTGGTATAGATTTTTTTATAGAAAATTATGTAAAATCCTATAATGAAATATATAGATTGTTATTCTTTTTAAAATAAAATCAATGTCAACATATTCTTAATTAGTTGTCATTTAAAGGCACAGTGTCTCCTATTGCTATTGTAAATAACACCCCACTGCTTTGTCTTTCCCCAGAAGCATGTTATGTGTACAGACAAAACAAATTTTGATTTGAAAAAACCATGGAAAATTTAAAACACCAAAATAAGCTTAATCTTGAGTATCTAGATGAATATTAATTCACTTTTGAAAATGATTATTACATAAACTATACAAACTCTAAACTTCCTCAGCTTCTCCCTAGCCCACTTTTCCCTTCCCTCTTTCTTGTTTAGCTCTTTATTTTTGGCATTTACTCATTGATTGCTCTTTCAAATTAATTAATTTATCATCCCATTATTTAACAAATTATTAAATAAATTAATGTACTACTTAGTTAGTTAACTAAATATTACGTTTCTTATTAATAAAAATAATAAGTAACTATTTAACCCTTATATAATCCAAAATAATAATTTTGTCCATTTCCTTTTTACATTTTTATATGACGCTGACATCTTGCATCTTCCACCTATTTAGTGTTTTATGAATATTATTAATTTGCACTTGCTCTTTAGAATATTATTTTGTTTATATTTTATTTTAGTTTTTTTAATTGAAGGATAAACATCCTAATTCTTTGAATAAATATAGTATTGACAATATCAAATGTATGGAATAATCAATTTTATCAGGATAAGTGTTGAGGCTTAAGGGGTATTTGTGCAAAGGATGTAATGAGATCTTTAAATGTTTAGATCATATCATAATTTCTACTCAATTATATTTCGTTTTTCATATTTTTTAGTTGCTTATTAGAATCACTCAAATATTTTCTTAATTGGCCACCTTTCAATTTGTTTATGGTTAGTATTGATTTTTTGATAACACAATGTTTAAAAAAATATTTTTTTTCTACATAATACTCTTCTACATCATCGACCTACTTTTCATCACATCAGATGAGGGCCGTGCTTGCTTTCAATTCTATCTGGAAATTGTGGTTGGATTTCATGGGGGTCAAATGCTATCACTCACCTTATCTGATTCCTTAACACTTTAAAGTATTGAGCTGTAAGAATATTTTGCACTCTTACTCTACCACATCTTTCAAGTTGAGCCACTCCTTGTGAATGGTTGGATAGATCTTATTTCATTAGCCTTTGTAATGACAAGTGTTGGAACCTAGACAATGCCTTCAAATTATAGATAACTATCCTATTGAATATTTTAATAGAATGTGTGAATAAAATTATTATATTTTGTATATTCAGTTTACTGATGTTTGAGTTTTATGTGTGTTTAGTATGTGAAAACTCATATGCACGTCATGGAGTCCTGAATTAGACAAGGGTCAAATCATTTGTGTGATTGTCCTTGCATATGAAATCTATTATTTTGAGGGTTCAAATGAATTAGTTTTTTTAGCTTGTGTATCAGGTTATTATCAAAGTATTTATCGAATCTTCTTTTCTGATTTCCTTATATGCACTGATGGTCTACATAATTTCATAATAGTTTTGCTTGGCCAAGTATATTCATCTCGTCTTTTGGCTTGGTTTTGCATTGATTCCCATAACTCTTTACAAAGAAATAATACTTCATGATATATTATTTCATTCTCTGTTGCCTCAAATCAATATGCTTCGAACTCGATTTCTTCTGATCTATCTTGCATATGTTAACAAAATGTTTTCCTCTTTCTCTGGTTCATATTGTGTCACCTTAAGAATATTGATGCCATGTTCAAACTTTGCTATGGATTTTTCTAAAGGCATTATTCTTGTATCAAAATGGCCCTCTTTTCCGACTTTCATCACGCTTGAGAATAATAAGTTGCAGTTTTGTTTGATACAAGGTTTTAAAGAGGTTCCATTTATAGTCAATATTGTCTAGTATTGCTAGAATACCGATAAACATCTACAGTACAATCTTGGTTACATATTACCAATGTTGATTAAATCTTGTAAATGGAACTTATTACATATGTGCCTTGTAGTAAGACAGATGACTTCCACAAAATAGTTCCACCTGATATTATCCTCTCCCGATTGCTTCTCATCTCTCTAACCCCCTCTTACGCAACCCTTTTCCTCATTTTATGTCTTGCTCCCTTAAATTCAACCTCATCTTACACTACCCCTTCGACATTAACATTGCACACTACAGAGACGATTGCTAGTATCGCCGCTTTTCGAGAAGGCTCTAGAAAACAATATAAAAAGCTCAATCACAAGGAAACGAACCACAACATTTAAATCAGAAACCTATTATTTCGCACCGAAAGCCTCGAAGGGTTTTTTCGCTATTTGAAATCTTTCGCGAGGGTTTTATTGCATCCATCTTCAAGCTCGGACCAGTAGCCTCAGTTAAGCGTCATATTGCTTTTCTTTTTAGTTTGAAATCAACTAGCCGCAAGGCGCTTACTTTTCTGATCATTTTGAGGTTTTTTTTTGAAATTTGGCGGCGGTTTGGTGATTTTTGACCCATTTTACGGTTGTTCCTTCGTCAGACAGAATCCGCAGCAATGCATGCGCCGGTCCTCGTTCTCAGTAAGTTCATTTGATCATTTGGCAGAAATAATCTTTTTTGGCTATAAACTTATGTACTTCACTTTTTGTATCAGTATTTATAGCTAGGATTAAAACCTACTAAATCTGGATGGTTTGGAGCGATTCGTGGGGTATATTTTGATCAGAGTTGTAGTAGCCGCTCTGATCAAAATATACACCCAAATTTCGTGTGATGTTTTGCAGTAGCAAAATGACTTAATAGCAAGTGCCGTTTTGTACCAGAGGGTTTTTTAAAAATCAGTGTTTCTGCATTTGGAGCCCTACCTGTACCCTTTTCCGTATCCTGACAACATAGGTAAATATATATTTTAAAGGTAAAGATTGTTTATTGAGTCATGGCCAAGTGAGACGTGAATCTGTCATGAGGCCTCCTTGTGGAAGCAGGCAAGAAGATTTCTTTCCTTCGAGTCCTGCCATATATACTGTTCAAACTCTGTATCCCTACGTTTTGACAGGACATCTAAGTTTGGGAGTAGATCGAGCATTGACTATTTGGCTATACCTGGAGTTCTGTATTGTATGGTATTGTGCTATGCGGGAGTTTCCGTTTCTGTTTTTTTCCCTGATTGTCTCTGGGATTTACTTTTCTTCATGGCCGTGTTAAGCACATTTTTAATTCAAGCCCAGTTTTTTTTTCAAGCCGGTAAAATCTGAGGGTATTGGTTACCTTTACTGCAGTGTGGAATTAGTTGGGATCCTGTTCTTAAAATTTGTGACCACAGTTCATACTCAAACGTGCACCACAGGGAGCTCTTGGATTGCCCTTATAGTTATGAGTGGGGTTTACCGTTTAACCATGGTCACACATTTACAAGCATTGCCCATTACTAATGCTCCTAAACCCCTTTGGACTCGATTTTGACAAAGAATGCGAAAACGCGAAGCACGAGGATCATGTGGGATGATGCGAACATCGACTGCGCTGCACTCCGGCAGCGTGGTGAGATTGCATGGAGGAGCGAGCATCAACCACGTAATGTGCATGCAAGGATTTGAAAGGGGCAAAATCACATGTACCATCTCATAGATCTGAAAGAGGGAAGGTGTACAAATAGAGGGTGCTGTGTAACCCCAAGTGCATGCAATCATGACTCCTCAAGTGGAGAAGGGGAGTTACATTCTAGAAATGGACGTAACTCCCATATGATGCACTAACGTGTAAGGAATCTAATGATGATCCCTATGACACCTAAGACCTATGACCTCACCTTAGTGAGATGACTCACCACATGATGTGGAAAATGACTCACACCAACAGAGTTCAATATTTTATGCTACATCTAAGGGCCAAGTTTTGTAATTGATTACAAAAAGCCTTCTAATAATTTTAAATATTGCAATTGAATTTTATTGTTATATTATCATGCTGAGGTTAGTAACTTTTTTTTTTTGCGGGTAAATTCTTGAGAGATCTTTGTGACCCATGGCTTGTTCATGCATACCTTTAATCTTACTGTGGAGTGGGGAAAATTTGGACTGCATTCTTAAGATTTGTTAACAAGGCTAATGCTCAAATATAACCCACATTAATGGCAAGAAATGGATTGCCCTTATTGTTATGAGCAGGGTTTGAACCTGGGTTGTGCATTTACAAGTGTTGCCCATTGCTGTAACTCCTAAACCCCTTTGGACTTGAGTTCAGTAGTTTATGCTACATTCAAGGGCCAGGGTTTGTAATTAATAGCAAAAAGCCTTCCAATAATTTTAAATATTGCAATTGAATTTTATATGTTAATGGCGAGGTCGGGATTTTTTCCAATATTTTGGTGGGTGAATCTTGGACGAGGGTAGTGATAAATTGGAGATCTTCTTGACACATGGCTTCTTCACTCATACCTTTAATTTTACTGTGGTTTGGGGAAATTTGGATTGCATTCTTAAGATTTGTGAACATGGCTCATGCTCAAATATACCCCACAGGGAGCTTATGGGCCACATTTATCACGGTGAGCTAGATTTGAATCTGGCTCACTCTAGTACAACTGCCACATTACCATTACTTCAAAATCCCTTGGTATCTTATTTTTAAGGGCAGGGTTAGTACTTAGTAGCGAAAGGTATCTTAATCATTTTAAATTATTGAAAATGATTTCTGGATTTTCTGTAACACTTATTTGGAACGACAGTGAGGGCAAAGACTCAGCTAGTTTTTGTACTAATTTAGCATTTAACATTGCAGACTTATTTTTCAGTAATGTTTAAAGTTCTTGTTTTGCACCCTGCACCATTGCTAGCTTTTGTTTTGGAGCTAAAGCTTCCAACTAGTGTGTGGTCTGTAGTACTGAACATGATACATAAGTAAAACACGAAAAGATGTGATAAGCCTGAAAAGATTTGATGTTTGGTAAAACCTAAAAACCAATCGTCACATACTCAAACCTAGACATAAACTTATAAGTTTATGAAACTCCACCCACATTTAAATGACAAATTGATAATCCTTCAACACATGATCTCTTCATCCATATACCTTTGATCTTACAGCATCTTTATGTTTTTTATATCTCAAGCTTGGCATCATGTCATCAATCTGCTTAATTTGAATGTTGGAAATCTACGACATAGGGCTTGTTCGAATATGCTCAATACTTAATTTGAAACCAGCACAGTTGCGTTGCATTGCTTCTATCGTTTTACCCGGTAATGCGGACGTCTGTCTGAATTTTCAGTTTGTCAAAAATAAAAGCTCCTGCCTCGAAAAACACATGAATTTCTGCACCATGCTAACTCGTAGCTTTCTTATTATTCTAACACAACTGGTTCTCCAATTTTTTTTATCCAGTGCATCTACAGCAATTGTATTCTCATGTTTGCTGCGATTAATGATGCTTGTTCTGCAGTTGTGATTGTCTTCTTTGACTACTATGGGGATGCTGATATGACTGTCTTCACGGTTGGTCATTGTTCATTCGAAAGTCCTTGATTATTTGTCTTTTGATCTGTCTCATTTTTGCAAAAACCCATACTCTTTTTTCTTTCAACTGTTTTTGTCAGTATTGCCCTTCTATGTTGATTCTTTTGAAGTCCTCTAGTTTTGTAATTGTAACCCATCTTCTGTAATTATTTGAATCGGTGGCTTTAATATGCTACCTGGCTAAAATCATAGCAACCTGTTTCCTCCTCTCTGGAGCTTGTTTTTGCTCTGTAATGCTATTTCTATTATTTTTACTTTTGAGTCACATTGACCTATTCTGGTTGTCCCTGCAGAATCATTCTAAAACTAATATGATTTTTTTTTCTATCATTCTATCTGTTTATTAGGGGATATAAAATATGCGATATAGGGCTTGTTCAAATAAGTGTAATACTGTATTTGAAATCAGCACAGTTGTTTTGCCTCGGTTTTTCTATCCATTAATCTGGAACTCTTATCTTAACCATCAATTTTGTCAAAGATAATTGCTCCTGCCTCAAAAGCACACGAATTTCTGCACCATACTAACTGCAGCTTTGCCAATATTCCAACACAACTAGTTTTTCAATATCATTTTTCCAGTGCATCTACAACAATTGTATCCTCATGTTTGCTGCCGTTAATGCTGCTTGTTCTGTGGTTGTAGTTGTCTTTCACTACAATGGGGATGCTGATATGGTTGTCTTCATGGTTGCTTGTTCACTCAAAGATCTTTGATAATCTGTCTTTTGATCTGTCCCATTGTTGTAAAAACCCATACTCTGTCTTTCTATCTGGTAATCTGGAACTTGATCTTAACCATCAATTTTGTCTAAGTAAGATAAATGCTCCTGCCTCAAAAAAACACATGAAGTTCTGCACTGTGCTAACTGTAGCTTTGCCAATATTCTAACACAACTGGTTCGCCAATTTCATTTTTATCCAGTGCATCTACAACAATTGTGTTCTCATGTTTGCTGCCATTAATGCTGCTTCCTCTGTGGTTGTGGTTGTCGTCTTTCACTACGACCAGTTGACGTGGCTGTGTCTTTATGGTTGTTCGTTGTTCATTTAAAGGTCCTTGATAATTTGTCTTTATATCTGTTCCAATGTAGTGGAAAACCCATACTCTGTTGTTGTATCCTTATCAGCATCCTTAGCCATATCAGGAGCATTTATCTTTGACAAAATTGCTGGTTAAGTTAGAGTACGGGGTTTTGTCGGTACTGTCTTTCTTTGTTCATTCTTGTGAAATTTTTTTAGTTTTGTAATTGTAACCTAAGTCACCACATTCGCCGAATTTAATAGAAAAAATTTGAAAATCGCCAAATGCTTAACCATCCTAATAAATTTGTTCAGATCCGTGATTTAAATTCGCTGAATGGAATGACAATTTTAGATGGTAAGAACCATAGTAGGAAAACTCGCCAAAACCAAAAACTCGCCAGACCCCCAAAAAAAAAACTCGCCAAAAACTCGCCAATATTCGGCCAATACTTGGGAATACTCGGCAACTTCAAAAATACTCAATTTTTTTTAAAAAACATAAATTTTAAGCAACACATAGCTACAAAATGTATCAAATGAGCCCATAAAATGTTGGAGAAGTGTTTTCTATTAGATTTGAATACAAATACAATACAAAATCGCATCATCATGCGAATACGACAACCGGCTGATAAGTAATATGAATTTATGATGATTGACATTGAAAAATATCATCATAAATTTCATATCTATGCAAGTTACAATATACAATAAATTACATTTTCCTCTTCCCTAATCTAGAGAAATATTGGGGAGAGGGTCTAGTGCCTTTGGGTCCACTAGTCCCCACACTCGGCTGCGTCTCCACGCTCCTCCTAGAAGGCTGCGAATCTGGCTCGATCCTGGAACTAGATGGTGGTGCTGGTGGCTCCTCTACTGCATGTTGGAGATCACCTCCAAAGATGTCATCCACTCCAATATCTCCTCGGAGTCCTGCTAGTGCTTCTCCCTCCATAGCCTCCCTCTCAAAAGAAGCAATCTCGTCCGCTGTGAATGCAGGGTTTTCCTCTTCTTGCCCAGTCCACTCACTGTATGGATCTATCTCATCCAAATCAATGAGCTCCTCTGATGTCGCCTCAACTTTTTTGTGCGAAGCCGGAGATTGTATTGCACAAAAACCAAGTCGTTGAGTCTTTTTTGAGTCAACTTGTTGCGCTTCTTCGTGTGAATGGCCTCAAACAAACTCCAGTTGCGTTCACATCCAGAAGCGCTACAAGGTTGAGATAGAATTCTGAGGGCTAACTTTTGAAGATTTGGGGTATTCCCTCCCCAATCCTCCCACCAAGAACCTACAAACATTTAACAAGATAATCAAAAATTTATAATTAATTAATAAAATCAAATATGTAACTAATAAGTAACTTGGTAAACATTCTAAGTAACTTGGTATTACCTGGTGACTGTGTGGTTCTCCCTCGAATAGCTAGCACCGATGAAAAGAGTCTCCCCCTACCATGTTTGTAACTCTGCAGCTCTAAAATGACGAGGTCCCTCGTCTCAACATCCGGTATCATCCTCTCAATACATGTCGAAAGGCCCTCCATAACCTCTCCATTCACATCTGTGACGCTGTCAGAGTAGAAATACTTGGGGTTGAGGTAGTACCCCGCTGCATGAATAGGTTGGTGGAGTTGATTGTTCCACCTCCGATCAATAATCTCCCAAAAGGGACCATATCTGACGATATCCCCCCTGTAATAGTTTTGGATAGACTCTTTGGTCCTATCCATGGCCTCATATACAAACCCCATGGGGTTTTGCTCCCCATCAACCAAACGCAAAACTCTCACCAACGGCTCTGACACCTACACACAAATTAAAATGTAAGATTGCAAACTTACAAGTTATAATACATATTAGAAATGAAATAAAAAAGTGAAAAGTAGAACAATATATTTAATATTTATAATTTAACAAATTAAAATAAAGGAATGAAATATAAATCGAAGTTTTGAAATTACCTTGATGATCTCTATAGCTCTCTTTGCAAAAATATCATCAAAAACTATCTTTGCAACCCTCTCTCCATCAGCTTTCTTTGAATATTGTGAGTCTAGCCATGCTTGACTCACAAACATTTGTTTCAAAGATGTCAACAAACTAGAAATACTTTGCAACGTCAAGAAGTTAGTTGCAAACCTTGTGACACCGGCTCGAACAAGTTCTTTCCCCTTTGTGTGTACTCTCATCAAGCTCAGAACCCAAGGGTGATTGTATATGTACTTCGTTATAGATCTTGCATCTTCTACAACTGGCCTCACCCAATCAATTTTGCCTGTCCTCCAAAAGAAGGTCAATGCAATGAGTTGCACAAGGAGTCCAAAAGAGTGATGGATGTCTCTCCTGCAATAGTCTCCCAGCTGCCACATATGCTGCTGCATTGTCTGTGACAACTTGCACAACATTCTATACACCAACCTCTAATACAACTGTCTCTAACATAACACTCAAATTTTCTGCATTTTTTATTATGTCAGAGGCATCAATAGATTTTAAAAACACCATCTCACCGTTTGAAGCTGCTAAAAAATTAACAAGGGTGCGGTTCCTTCCATCCGTCCACCCATCTGAAAGAATGGTGCATCCGAATTTTTTCCATTGTTTCTTGTGCTCTTCTAGCATGGTAGTGGCATCTGCAATCGCACCCTCAAGTAATTTCCTGCTCAAATCTTTTGGAGAGGGTGCCTTGTACCCTTTCCCTACAACTGTCAACGCTGTCACCAAGTACTCCCAGTATGGGCTCTTTGCCACATTGAATGGCAAATTGTTGTAGTACCAAAAATTTGCACAAGCTTTATCCACTTCCTCGTGCATATCTTTGTTCTAGAATGCACCATCCAATGAAGGTTGTGCTCCAGGTGTGTTCCTTGCCACAAAAAAACTCGGTATGCCTCTTCTCGAACTCGATGAAGATGAGCCTCTTCTGGCTCTTCCTCTTCGTATGCGTGGACCACGAGTAGAGCCCACAATTGTTGCTGCATCATCGTCTAAATTCTCTTCCATTGCAGCCCCAGGTCTAATAGCTTGTGCTATGGCTGCCTTCAGCCTTGCGTTCTCTAGTTTTTTCTCCTCTAACTCTGCCAGCTCTGCTTTAATATCTCGCGTTGCCTCTTCTGACATGTTGGGGCAAACTGTAACATCTCGGCAAGGAATAGTTGAAAGGTGATATTTCAAACGATTGATGCCTCCATTCATTTTCTTGTTACAGAAAGTGCAAAAAATTTCGCCCGCACAAGTTCCACGTACAACATACTTCCATGCTATGGAACGGGCATTCGGAGGAACGGTCCCTGCTAGTGATCCAAATGCCGAACTTGATGCCGAGCCTGATGCCATTGTTAAACTCTAATCTGCAACACAATGCACATTTAAAAAATTAGAAAACGTAAACTTAATTTAATTTTAAAAACAAAACATGCCTGAATAACAAATTTGCGTAAGTAAAAAAAAATACATTACAAGCATTCAATTTTACATTACATGTATTTAGAATTACACAACGAATCGATTACAATACACATACATAAAATTTAACTAATTTACAATGAATTTGCGTTAATTAAAAAAAATACGTACCTCTAGCTGCAAATGAGTATTAAAAAATTACAAGCATTCAATTTTACATTACATGTATTTAGAATTACACAACGAATCGATTGCAATACACATACATAAAATTTAACTAATTTACAATGAATTTGCGTTAAAATAAAATAAAATTACATACCTCTGGCTGCAAATGAGTATAAAAAAAGTACAAGCATTCGATTTTACATTGCATGTATTTAGAATCACAATAGGAATCTATAAAACCTAAATAATATATTCAAAATTTGGAAAAACTTCAAAGAATTAAAAAAAAAAAAAACCTACCTCCAAATGCAAATCTCCAAATTCTCTCCTTGAATTCGCTCCAAAATCCACTCAACACAAGCAATGCAAGCTCAAATGGTTGTGTGAGTGACAATGAGGGAGTTGAGGGCCTTAAAAAGAGCCAAAACCGCGTAAAATCCGTGTTTTTTTCCTTTGAAAACCGCGTTTCCGCGTCCAAGCCGCGTCTGGCGAGTTTTTTGTATGGGCTCGCCAAGTTTTGGCGAGTTTTTGGGCGGTTTAACCGTTTTCAAGGTTTCTTGGCGAGTTTTTTAAAAACCGGCAAGTTTTCCATCTATGGTAAGAACATTAAAAAAATCGTTATAAATATGCATAAAAAATTGCGATTAGGGTTTGAAAAAGTAACAAAAAAAAGTATGCAGCTGCTCATACTTTTGCTGCAAATGAAGTCGAAGCAAAACCCTATCGATGGCGACGGCGACGGTGATAGGCATGCAGGCTGCGTGACGGACCTGCATGTGAAATCCTGTTTGCGCTGGCAATCGATGGACCCTTGTTCCAGACATTTTCGAATAAACACATGATAATTTATTTTCACGCTTTCTTCTATTTTTTAAGTTATTGTTTCACTTGTTTTCAAATTTAATTTAATTGTCATTTTAGGTTTCACGGTTTCTTATATTTTTATAGTTATCGGGTTCTATTACATTGTATATTGTTTTATTTCATATTATTTCAGTTCATTTTATAAGTAACAATTTTAGTTATATTGTATGCCTATTACTTTTTAGTTTGGGTTTTATTTTCAAAGTTTTTATTATATTTATATTTTACATACAATACTTTTTCTTATTTTTTCAATTATATATTTATATTTTATATTTGTATTTAGTAATATCTTTATTTTATATTTTAAAAAATAGAAGTATTTTTTTGTAGCCGAATTTAATGACGAATTTTATCGTTGGTTTTTTTAGCAACAATTTTTTTACGAATTTTATCTTTGGCGAATTTGAACACGGATTCAAATGCGGTGACTTAGATTGTAACCCATCTTTAATTATTTGAATCAGTGACTTTGATATACTACCTGGCATAAGTCATTCCTCTTCTCTTTAGAGCTTCATTTTGCTCTGTAATGCCATTTCTATTAGTTATACTTTTGAATCCTGCTGACCTATTCTGGTTGGACCTGCGGAATCGTTCTAAAATTAATATAATTTTTTAATTTCTTTCTATCTATCTATTTATAAGTGTTTACATCTTCATCTGACATTACTTATGCATCACGATTTTAAGGTTTGGCTTTGATGATCTTTTGGAGTCTCTCAATATCAGCATCTATTGCTGCAATTACATTTTCCTTTGCAGTCCTTTCCTGTTCGTGATGTTCGATGGTTAATCATGATTTGCAATCATCTAATATTTTCCTTCTGTTGTCTGTCAGCTTAATCGTATTGTTTTTGTAAACTGCACCCTTTTATTCAATCATTCAGTCATTATTAATGAAAGCATGCAAGAGGTGGGAAAGATTTTATCTAATTTATTTTTCTTTTGTCTTTATAGGATAGACTCAGGGTAGAATTTTTATTAAAGTAAATATATTATTTCATAACATATGGTAGAGGTTTCCTATATATGTGTAGATAGTTGTGTTATTTTGTGATCCTTTTGTTTCATGAATAATTCAAGCTATTGATGTGCATTTCATTGCAAATGTTCTTTTTGACAGATGAAGGTGTAAAGCGGGAGACTGGAAGTAAGGTGCATCATGCCAATATTCAAGCATCTAAGGTGAAATGCACTACATGATAATAATGTTGGGATGCAATGTTTTACATGTTTGTAGGTTGCTTCTGTACTTTTAAATATTTTCTTGGCCATTTTTTGTCCTCTCTTGTTTTTGAATAATTTTGAACATGTTAATCTTAGTTGTATGAGATTGGAAGTTCTAGGTGAAATACAACATAATGAATCTGGCACTAAATTTTTGTTGTTGCAAGAAAAACCATAATAGGTCAACTTATCTCATAGTCCAAAATACATAACAAGTTTTGATGAATTAAGAAGTTTGTATTGATTAATGATTTTTTTGTCCTGTTGCTTGAGATATGACGAAGTTTAAATTTTAGGGATGAAATTCTGCAATTGCGGTTACATAGCCCATAACTTCTAACCTAACTATTGGCTTGTAACACTTTATAACACGTTGACTTTATAAAGTGACATTTATTTTGTTAATCCTAAAATACACACACAAGAACTTTGGATCAATTGATGCCCAAATAGACCTCCCTTGATCCAAAGGGGTATAGAAAAAGATATGGAGTAAGTAATTGTGAAGCTGTCCAAGTAGACTCCATTGCAAAACCTGCAAGTTGGTGCACTGTACATCATGTATTGATCAACGTATGTCATCTCACTTAGAAGCCCATTACCTTGCGAAGTGTGGCATGAATGATGAACATCTTGACTAGCATCTTCATCCCCTCCGACCATTTGTACCGTATTTTAGTATAAGCATGATTAGTGCCTGCTCAACTACATCAATCCACGTAAGGCCTCACCCAAAAGGCTGTCCAGTGATAATGCCTTACATCCTATATGGTATGTCTCTTTGATGCCCAACAACATCGCTAAGTCCCACTTGCTCAATATTCTCTGCACTAGCAACAACATTAGCTATACCATCACCGACAACTAATCGAATGTCACTATACAATATCAATACCCTTATTAGGTGAGGTGAAAGAAGTTGTGCAATGAGAAAACCAATCTAATTGCTTTGTCTACTCTGCATCAATGATCTCAATAAAACAAGACAAAAAAACAACACATGCCAAAACCAAAATGCCACTATAGCAAATCCCCATCTTGAGCCTCACAACTCACTCAAAATGGGCGTGTTCTCTATTTTTGAGAATGCATTTTCAGCTACTTCCACGAAGCAAGGAGCTTTGTGATCAGACCATGTATCAGAGGAACATCTAAAAGAGTAACCAAAAGATCCACTAGAGTGACTACAAGATCTACTAGACTGACGAACATAATGGGCCTCTGCCTTTTGTCTTATGGTGAGAGGACCTCCTCCTCGAGGGGCACATTATAGAATAGTCACAATACCACGGCAATTATAATATCTTTGCTCTTTGCTACTAGAATTGGAAGATGCAGATGAATAATTATGTGATAGAGAAGAGTGCTTATGCTTGTGTTGATGCTTATGTTTGGAGGAATTTGGAGAATGTTTCGAGTGTTTCAAAGTGTGCTTCCGAAAGGGCCTCTTGCGGTCATGTCTCCTCTCTCTTCTTTGTTTCCCTTACCTTTGTAAATTAGGTGTCCTTTACGGGTGTATTGTACTTCTATGCAAATTGTTACCCATGTTGAGTGAGCAATTCACAAATGGAGTCAAATGTTGCATTATTGAAGTTGTCACTGAGTTGCAACATTTATACAAAATTTGTATAATTAAAACTAAGTCAATTCAGAATGATGGAGATGAACAAGAAGACTTAAGCAAAGCAAGTGCACGCTTATCGCAGTTTTGAAACTCAAGCAGTTTTGCAGCATTGATAGGTAGTGTAGGTTGTTTTTCAACTAATTCCCATAAGTCATCGAAAACCAGGATGTTCTCCATGTTCATACTCCATTCCTTCTAGTTTTTAGCCTCCCGACTTTGGGGATGAGACTCACAATCTCGACCATGATGTACACAGATGTGAATGCCATGTGGGGCTATGGCTTTACCTACTAGTAGATTTGTATTACAATATTTTGCTTAAAATAACTACCTTATAACTCCTAAAACACGGTTTGATCATTGGGACCTGTCACTCTGAACAATATTCTTATATCTCCCTTTTACAAACAAAACGCAACTTAAAAAAACATTTCTTTAAAGATTTCCTTTTGAAAAAAAATGTATTTTTTTTTTTGGCAAAATATAGGTATGAGGGTTTGAATCTTAAACCTCCCTATTTATCAAGTGACTTATAAAGTTTCTTTAGCCACACCCTCTATAAGCTTTTATGATGATAGTCCTCACAAATATTTATTTAAACTGCTAAATTCCAATATTTTTCAAAATAAAGAAACTTATTCACCTACCTGTAATATGCATCCACAGTAAATAAATTTATCAGGCAATAATATAATAGTTGGGGATGACCCACTTCATCAGTAATTCAGAAAATACAGTTTTGTAGCAACATCCAAGGATTTCACTGTGACTGAAACACCTTTTCTAATGCCATACTGACTGTAAAAGTGCCTTGTAGCTTTTCCAATGTGATCTGTACAGGCCATATACATTCAGAAATGCCTTTGATACTTAAAAAAATGCTTTGCATCTCACTTTTCAAGCTGTACAAATTGATCTTTGAGTGATTGTGGGTGCAAAAATTTCTCTGATTTCTTCTTAACTCTGCGAAAATTCTTCATTCCTCATTTACACAGGTTTTTGCTTGACCTGGGTTCACTTTCACGTTCACCCCACTGATACCACTTCTTGTATCAGGAGCATACAAGATTTCAAATAAAAACCTTCATTAACACATGATAAGATCTTCTGCTAATATTAGTCATTATAAAGCAAGCTCACAATATAACACTCCTTTGTTACTATAAATCTTCATTACAAAACTTTAAATAGACTCAATGGGAGGTTGGTATACGAGACCCACCCTCTAACAGGCACAACCAATTTTCCCTTACACCTAGCACCCGTAACTACTAACCTAACTATTGACCTGTGACACTTTATAACATATCAACTTTATAAAGAGACATTCAATTAGTTAGCCCTAAAGTACACACAAAACAACTTTGGATCAACTGATATCCAAATAGTTGATGTGGCTAGAGTCCCTTGTTTCTATATCTTGATCTCTTGTGTAAAAATGCAATGTACTGTACCTAATGTTCAAATTTATTCAATTGGTCAGATAATTTTTTATTGTATAATTTATTTATGCTAACTTTGGGTACAACTTGTTACAACTTTTCAGGCTGTAGCAGATATTATTCGGACCACTTTAGGTCCTCGATCCATGTTGAAAATGCTCCTTGATACAGGAGGAGGTATACTTTGTCATTTGCTTTGAAATATCAAGTCTATCAATGTGTTTTCGATAAACAGTTAACACTTCTTCAACATTAAATTCTATTGTACTTGAAGCTGAAAAAGCCAATGTAATCAAAGAATGAATTTTATTGTATTTAGAAAGTTGGCTTTTTAATTGTTACGATGCTTTACTTTTGTTCAATAACATTTTATTAATAGTCATTAATTTGTATTGGCATGTGTAATTTCTTTCTCTTTGTGATGTTTTATGTGAGTTTTTTATTTTCATGTGAAAAGACAATAACTTGCTTTGACAGCTGATATGGGTTCACTAGCTGAGGTTGGACTATTTTCCTCTTAGGTCTATTTGAAATGCAATGTAGGCCTCGGGGAATTATGAATAGATAATATTTGCAGCCCTGAAACTAACAATTTTGTGTCATTTTCTTACCTTAGTGCTAGTTCCCTATATACATATCCATCAGAAAATTGTTAGTTTCATTGAGAAGAAAATTTACTTGTTTCAGACACATTTGAGTAATCACTCAATTAGATTGACTTTTCTATTATTCTTGATTGCATTTGGCAAAAAATAGAGGGCTGTTGATTGCTTTTACAATGTATAGCTTCGGATCCTTCATTTGGTTTTAGGGTATCCAACTTTGAGCATTTCTCCTTAATCGTGCCAAAGCTTCATGGGACGTGTTTACTTATTCTAAGTAAGAGGTCAAACTAGAAACAATCCATATTAGGCATCTTGGAGGATTTTCCATTATTAATTCCTCTCTCAAGCTTGCAAATAAGTTTTCTTCTACCTTTTTATGTTTGCCACAAATTTTGTTGATATGCTATGTTGCCATGAAATGGAAATGGAGACAGGTCCGAAATGTGAAAATGCTTATTACTAAAAACCCTTGATTAGGAAATAACATGGAAAATATAGCATGCTGAATTATTAAAAATAAAATAAATATATATTAAAATTTCCAAAATACTCATTTTGAGTTCATAAAAAATGAAACACTTCAAACTTCATGTGTCATAGCCCCAAATAATATTTGATGTGCCATATCATGTGTTATATAGCCCATGTTCAAACTTTAAAGATAATATCAAAATGTACATTGAAATGAATAAATGATTATGATCTAGAGACTAGAATATATCATCTAGATTCTCCTCAAAAACAACATCTCCATGAATGCCACTCCCACTAGCTCCACTCTCCAAGTGTGTTTATATAGCTTTTAGGAAGTATGTTTGTAGCTTAAGGAAGTGTGTTTTGCAAGTTCAGGGTTTACTTGTTAGGATTTTGAGTGTTTTTTAATTTCTTTTTGCACTTTTCCGGTGACCTGTGCTGTTGGAAACTGTACAAACCTGGGACTGCGTGACGTTTCAGCTTCGTTTCCATCCTGGAAACATCCAGTCACTGGTGCTGGGGGCCTTGAGGTGTTTCTGTGCAACGTAGTTAAGAGCTAGAAAGCATCATTGAGTTTTCATGTTGCATGTGACTTCTTAATTTGTTAAATATTTTTCACTATTGACAATGCAGTATGTACAACTATAGTTACACTATGGAGTGAATAAAGTGGACATTATTTGGATCCTCATTTTTGTATCAAATGAAGGAAATGGTTATGAAGGCATGCCCATTTTAGTTAGCGCTCTCTCAAAATAGCAAAGTAATAGAATAGAAGAAGAAATCAATGTGGAGCAATGTGAAGACAAATGTTATAATAATTCTCTTCAACCTGTAGTCATTTGTTCAAAGCATAACGGTTCTTGTCAAGCTAGAATACTCTAGAGACACTAGGGAATGATTGTTGGTGAGAATAAATGGGTTTTATGAAAAACTGATGATTGAAATGATAGTTCAATTTTGGTGTGTTTTTGGTTTTTACAAATTATCAATCTGGCCCGGAAAATTGTGTAAGTTTTTGTATATATATACATTATTTACTTATTGCTTCAAATCAGGGCATGTATTATAGACTGAAGATGATGTGATTAGGTAGAAAAGCTCTGTCTCTAGACATTCAATACTAGGCAGATAAGATGAATGTGAGATCATTGGATCCACAATGTGGGTTGTTGCCCTAGAAATAGTTATAAGACTGACGAGTGATTGGTATGCTTTTTAGTTTTACAAAATTTTAATCTGGCCCAGAAAATTGAGAAGCTTTTGTATACATACATTATTTACTTATTGCTTCAAATCGGGGCATGTATTATAAACTGAAGATGATGTGAATAGGCAGAGAAGCTCAGTCTCTGGACATTCCATAATAGACAGATAAGTTGAATGTGAGATCATTGGATCCACAATGTGGGTTGTTTCCCTAGAAATAGCTATATGTCACCATAATAGATTGCAATAGCAAGGTATTTGCTGACAGTGGAGATAAGATATGTAATGAAGGAGAGAGACCAACAAGTTTATAACTAGACAGATCTTAGATAGTCAAAACCTTTAGGTTAGGCTCTTACCTTCAGTTCTAAGTTAGACTCTTACCTTTAATTCTAAGTAATTACTAATGTGTACATGTTCATGCTTAAGATTTTCTTCTGTTTTGGCCTTATGCCATCTCTGAGCTGGTCTTTGTATTTGTGATGTATCTTGTCCTATATGAATCAATTGTCGGCTGGGAAGATTTATAACTTTATATTTGTAAATCTTACCTGTAATTTGTTTTATATTATATCTTGAATGATGTTTAATATTACAATGTTGAATTTGTACATCTACTGAGATACAATAGTTTTTTCATTTTGCTGCAGGACTTCAATGTCTTTGCCAAATCTCACAATCAATTTATAATTTGTGAAACTATTAGTAATTCCTTGATACCATTCAAAACATCAATTTTGCTGACGGCCCTAGCTTATTGTTTCAAACAGGTATTGTGGTTACAAATGATGGGAATTCTATTCTGCGAGAGTTGGATGTGGCACATCCAGCTGCAAAGGTCTGATAGTGTATTAGTGTATTTTTTTGATGTTCCATTGCTAAAGTTACAAATTGGTTAAATATTTTATTGCTACATTCTTTCCCAGATGTTGGAAATCAGAAAAATCTAATGCTTTATTATTATCTTCCTTATTAATTGAAGAATGTGTGCCTAACATTGCAAAGATATGTTATTTCTTGGCCAGTCTATGATTGAATTAAGTCGCACGCAAGACGAGGAAGTTGGTGATGGAACCACCTCGGTTATTGTTTTGGGTAGGTCATATTTTTGGTTGGCTCCACAGATTATAAATCTTCTGTGTTTTGTTCACGTGTTTGTACTTCAGATTGTAGATTCCATTTTAAGTTGCGATGTTTTGGGTTATATAAATCTAATTGTATGAATATAATGTAGTGAATTCAACATGATTGAAAAGATTGCAATTAAATAAGATTTACGGAGTTGCGAACCATAGACAGGATAATTATTTTTCAGACGAACTGCATATTCATCAATTTGGTAGCTATTTTCTAATGCTGATCTTGCATCTTGACAAGTTTCATTAGGCAGAAAAATACAATGGCAAACATTAAAAGTGAGTGACATGGGGCACCCATGGATTGTAGAGTTAAATGAAACCTTTTGAGGCATTTTATGTCAAAGCCAAATAAAGTTAATTCCTAGATTATAAGCCTAATCCTACAGCTTTTTATGGAAATGCACTAGAAATTTGGAGGAAGGGATATAAAGAAATTTATTCTTATGGTTTCTAGTTTTTGACTTATTTTAATGATTTTCATCAAACCATGTTTGAAGGCAAATATTAATTTTCATCTCTTAAAAAGGAAGATTGAAGTTTTCCTAGTGTCATTGTAATATCCCTGAAAAAGAAACTTCAAGAAAATTTGGATATTTCCACTAAATTCTAGGAGGAGTATTGCAAAAATGAACTTTTACAACAGCAACAATAATCTGAATTTTATAAATAAAGACAACGACCCAATATGGGAAAAAATAGTCTTTTATTTATTTATTTTCAACTAGATACAATAAAACAATACTAGCGTCTGAATACAATTGCCTGGAGCTGAACTGACATAACAATTGCACCTCCATACACATTTAAAATTACTTTATCCAACTAAAAAATGGAGGGTTTCGTCCCCAATTCTGTATGCAAATGAGGGTTTTTGTCCTTTGTTGCTGTTTGTAGATGCAGAAGCTACTTGCAGACAAAAAATAATTCATAAATTTCCAAGATGTTTGTATGGTGAACCCCAAATCTACCTTTATAACTTCCAAACACTCTCCAAAGTGGGTGCCCCCCTTTTAGACTTACATGCATGATCTTTGAACAATTAAAAATAATAAATTCCTCCTCCATACACATTTAAAATTACTTTATCCACCTCCTATCCTAAAATTAGGATTTTGGTGTTCATGCAGCCTTCTTTATTTATTCATTAATTCTAACTTAGGTGCCCAACAATAGAAGTCAACCTTCTATTATTATTTTATTCTATTATTGTCTTGGATTAAAATATAATTTAAGTGTCATTTTCCAATTGAAAAATAAAAATATCCTTGTACCCACTTAAATTAATCTATTTTCCTCTTAGCCTACAAAAAATAATAAAAAATAGACTTCAAATTTCTGGAATTAACTAATTTTGAAAGGGGGACATTATAGTTTGTCCTTCTCAGAATTGCTTGCCCTCAAGCAATTGCAAGTCTCTTCTGCAAATACCTTGATCCCAAACTCTCATGTTCACACAATTTGCAACTTGTATGGATAGATCTATGTGCCCTTTGCCAAGTTTTCTTCACTCCATGACCATTGCCACTATGTTGTCCACGATGACCACACATATGTAATGACTTAGTAGGAAGCAACAAATCCACAACACTTTGGCTGTTCTCAACTTGTTCACCTTCCTTTGTCGAATGAAGCTTGGTTGAGATATCTTCAACATCCCCAACCTTGTGACTCAAAACTTTTGGGTTAAGATAAGCATTCTTCTTCACCTTGAACTCTTCACATTCAACAAGTGAATCTTGTTGATGCATGCAAACATTAGAAGTCAATAAAACATCTTCACGATTCTTGCTAAAGTCATGAACACAGTCAATTTGCTTCTCATAGGTGGTGGTTCTGAAAATTCCATCAAATTGAAAATCAACATTAGTAACTAGAAAAGCCCTTTTTTCATTTTTATGCCCCTCAACATGGTTTTCTTGGAACTCCACCCCAAAACCTTCTTGCAGATTAATACAATCGGTGAGGGATATGGCATCTCTAATCTCATCGAGAAGTACCATGTACTCCTCATAGCTAGTAGCGATATCATTTGTTGTGATAGGCTGAATTTGTCTCCAGAATTGCTTCCTCTACCTAGGAAGTTTGGCTGGAAGGGCCTAACAGTAGAACCAATGACCGTCCTCTGAGTGAGTTGGTTATTGTTCACCCGTAAAGAACTTCCCTCATTGTTTCGAGCCCTTTGCACGTTCATGCCCTGCAAAGCTTGGATCAATTGACCTATCCTATCAGCTAACATGTCAAGTCTTTGAACAAGCTTGTCAAAATGTGCATCTTCCGGGTCCTTGTTTTCCATGACTTTTGGTTGTTTTGTAACTTTCTTCTTCTCCCTTTGCTGGTACTTGACTTCTCTGCCACTAACTTGCATGAAGTTTAAAGCTATAATTTTTTTCCTCTTCCTTCGTTTTAAAAAAAATTTCCCATTCACATGATGGGAGGAAATTCGCTCTGATACCATTGTAATATCCCTGAAAATGAAACTTATAGCAAATCTGGATATTTCCGTTAAATCCGAGGAGCAGTAGTATTGCAAAAATAAACTTTTACAACAGCAGCAATAATCTGAATTTTATAAATAAAAACAATGAACCAGTATGGGAAAAACAATCTTTTATTTATTTATTTCCAACCAGATACAATAAAACAATACTAGTGTTCAAATACAATTGCTTGGAGTTGAACTAGCAGAACAATTTCACTCTGAAAGACCTTTGAAACTCCTGAATGGAATTGCCCAATTGAGAAGCGGGGGATTTTGTCCCCAATTCCGTATGCAAATGAGGGTTTTTGTCCTCTGTTGTTGTTTGCATAAGCAAAAGCTACTTGCAGACAAAAAACAATTCATAAATTTCCAAAATGTTTGTACAGTTAATCCCAAATCTATCTTTATAACTTCCAAACACTCTGCAAAGTGGACGCCCCCTTTTAGACTTATATGCATGATCTTTGAACAATTAAAAATAATAAATCCCTCCTCCATACACATTTAAAAATACTTTATCCACCTCCTATCCTAAAATTAGGATTTTGGTGTTCATACAACCTTCTTTATTTATTTATTTATTAATTATAACTCAGGTGCCCAATAATAGAAGTCAAACTTATATTATTATTTTATTCTATTAATGTTTTTTGGATTAAAATATAATTTAAGTGTCCTTTTCCAATTAAAATATAAAGATATCTTTGGACCACTTAAATTAATTGAATGTCCTCTTTTAATTTCCCCTTAGCCTACAAAAAATAATAAAAATAGGCTTTCCATATTTTGAATTAATTAATTGGAAAGGGGACATTACAGTCATCATTTTTCTTGGCATTTAAGATAAACTTGGAAGGTCTCGGCAAGTGGCAGTTTGTTTTACTTGCTGTAGTTTTGAACTTATGCAACATTCTCATATATTTATCAAATAGTATTGTGTCACCTGTGTAGTTTCCCTGGTTGAAATCCTTTCTTAGCGACTTAAAAGCTGTCATTTTAGCTCTTTGTGGCTGATCATTATTGCAGTTTGTAGATTAAGACTTTGTGTATGTTCTTTTAGGATTGTCTTTGTCAAGCCTTTGTTTTAGGCACAAGATCTGGATAATCTAGCAAATATATTAGCATGCAAGGCATATTTAGTTATGATTAATTAAAGCTTTGTTCCATGAAATATATTTTTAAATTTTAATTTATATTTTCTTGTAGAAGAATTATGTGTCTAACATGATAAGAAACTCTGGGCGTATTTTGAACTTATTAATTTTTCAAGTTGGTTGAAGTTACCTAATCCTTTTTATATTTGAATTATCTTAATTTTCAAGTATGCTGAAGTTTATATTTGGTACCCAATCCTTTCTATAAAATTATTATCATGCCTAAGTTCATATTTGGGATACCTAATCCGTTTTTGTAGCTGGTGAGATGCTGCATGTTGCTGAAGCTTACATTGACAAGGCATACCATCCTACAGTAATTTGCAGAGGTAGCTTCTAATTATGTAGATTTGCTTGGTCCAATGATGTAGTATTTATGCAAATTTTATAATTCTTACTTCAACTTGATTCATGCTTTTTTAATTTGGAGTCTCTTTTATTGCAGCGTACAGTAAAGCTCTTGAGGATGCCATTGCTGTGCTTGACAAGATTGCCATTCCTATTGATGTGAATGACAGTAAGTTTTCTGCCTTGACCAACTTGCGGCAAGTAAAACTTTCAGCTGTTTATAACTGATTACTATTTTCCCTATATCTCAAGGTATGCCATATTTTAAGGAAAATGTCCGAACTTTATTCTTGTCGAGGATTGAACACGAAGGTTATCCATTATTTTTTACATGGGAAGTTTTGGACATGCTTTTGCACTATTTTATAAATGTGTATACATATATCCTGTGAAAACAGAGAGTGGATATAGTTTTACCTTTTTCTACTCTGTTGTGCATATTTATGCATTTTTTTAGAAAATCAAAATGATTAAAAAATTCTTTTGTTTGAACTTGAAGACGTTTTTTTTCCTAACTTAATCCATTGATGAACTTGAACCAAACTTTTTCCTTGTCGAACATGAGCTCGAACTCGAATCTCATGACTTAGCTTTTTTTCTCCTTCTGAAAGGACTACAAGTTCTGAGGTTCTCTTTGAGGCAAGACCTGCAGTTAAGATAAAACCAATTATGAATGAAATCTGTGGCATATCCAATAATTTACTTTTAGTTTAGGATTTTGATGGGTTTTTTCTTTCTGCAGATGAGATAAAATCATAAAACCAATTATGAATGAAATCTTCTGCATACCATTAATTTACTTTTAATTAGGATGTTGTTAGGTAATTTTCTTTCTGCTGTTTTTGTCTATTGCTTTCCAGGGCAAATGATTTTGACTTTTTTATTACTTGCTCGTTATTCTGTTCATCATTAGAGTTTTATTAGTCAACAATATATATTTTTTTGAGTACGTATAAATCTTTCCGTTTTCTTATTGAAAGCAAAACTTGTATTTAATACTTGAGCTGACTTTTGAGCTTCTCTTACTGGTAGGACCAACTTTGTTGAAAATGGTTAGAAGCTGTATTGGCACGAAATTTACCGGCCAGTTTGGGGAATCTCATTGCGGTAATGAAATTCTTCTTTCTTCTGTTACGGTTGAATAAATAGTATCTTCTTTTGGGGCTATAATTGATCTTATGTTATTATCTAGGTGTTTGATGTTAACTATGTCCTTGAAATTTTCTTGGAATTGAGAATGTGAATCTTCGAAAGGGGAGTAAATGTTGAAGTAATTAATTCCAGCTATATGCATTAAGCTGGTAGATTCAGTTCGAGGCTCTTCTGGTGCAAATGTGAATGTGGGTTGAGGTACATGCCTCACGTTTGATCAATTTGGTGCCCATTAGTTTAATACGAACAAGGCGAGGCGTGCAATGTACAATTGATATAGCTTTATGGGTGTCAAATTTTCCTTGAATAGCAATCATAAGACGTTTCATCAATAGGTATACCTGGTCATTCTAGTGACACATTTTTCTCCAGCACTCTCTATAGGTTAAGAATCTTCCTCATGAAGTTTAAAACTATGTTTGCTAGGATACGGGTATGGGTTCAGTACATGGATACGTCGATTTTAAAAAACCCTTGGGTACGATATGTCTTGGATACCTCCGTACATATATATTAAAAAATTAAAAATATTATATATATAAACTAGGTTACCGGAAACACCTGTACAGGCAGCCGGAGCTGGAGCGGGAGCGCCTGTGGGAGCGGCCAGGGAGCGGGCAGGCGCTGTGGGAAACGCGCGGGTACGGCGCAGGCCATACCCGCGCGTTTCCACAGCGCCTGCCCGCTCCCTGGCCGCTCCTGGGTAGAAAAACACGCACCTTTTAATTTTTAATGCTTATTATTTTATTTCATTTGTTTGGTAATGCTTAAGATTGGGCCCCGGTTAATATAATTAAGGTTGGCTCATGGGATTTTGAAGGGGAAGCGCAAAATTACATTCTAAGAAATATATTAGAAAATAAATCTGAAAAAGGAAGAAAGCGATTCTTGAATGCTCCACCTCAGGAGAAGAGTACAATGAGGAAAAAATAAAAAAGAGTTATTAAGAGAAACAATTTGAATATTTTAAAATCTTTAAAGCTTTTCAACAACCCATTTATATTGCAATGCGTTTTAACTTCCATTTATTTCGATGTTTGATGTTGTAGAAAATTGGTTCACTTGATGTTTGTGTTCGAAGCCCTTGGTTGATTATGGGGATATCAATATGTTTTTTTTTTTTTTTTAAGTTCTATGCATTTATGAGATTATTTATGGTTTCCTCTATTCATTTATGGGATTGTGGGAGATATAAATCTATAGTGTCTTTTTTTAAGAAGTCTGGTTGATTTTTTTTGTGTTGTAGTTACCTCATTTCTAAGTTTCTAAGTTTTATCGGTATCCTAGCTTGTTTGTTGTGGTTATTCACTTATTTAGCTTATAACTTGTCTTTTATCTTGTCTTTCATATGCATAATATGTGGTTAATAATTAAATTCCTATTTAGAAGGCTGAAATTTATATATTTTTTAATTTTTATGTAGTTTTTGTACTGCCGTATCCTACGCCGTATCTGGGGTAAAAAAAAAATTTGCCGTTTTCCGCGTATCGGATGCCCTGCTCCCGCCCCTGTATCCAAAACGTTTCGGTAACTTAGTATATATATATATATATATATATATATATATATATATTGTTCATATACTCATTTTTTAGTCCACGAGAAATACAAAATGTGAAAAATATAGTACGATTAATGTTCAAAACATTCAATATACTGAAGATTTTACATTTTCTATGATATATGAATATTATATTCCTTTGTGTTTCATTCATTTCCTTTGAGATTAATTTTTGTGTTGCGATGGTGGGGCATAAAAGATGTATATAGGGGAGCCCCTGAAGAACCTATTTTAATTAGGTTGATTCTAACCTACCAATGATAACTAAAGAGGTCAGTCCAATGGTTGGTTCTTGCATTCATATCATCCAAAATTACCTTGTAATCCTCCTTAAGGATGCGGGAAGGAGTCAATGCTGTGCCTCAATAGTTTCTGGGAAAAGATGCTCTTTGAAACTTTAAGCTATGCAATTTGCGGTTCCAAATTTTGCTATTAGTATTGAAGATCACCTGAGATTTGTTCTCATAAATAACTTGTACTGAGGCTCAGATATATGTCCATCTTTCTATGAATAACTTCTTTCCTTGGCCAATTGCAATAATCCCAAATAATTACCTCAAACATTCTTGATATCCTTCGAATATTTTCTCTTCATTAAACTAGAGGGATTTTAAACAATCTCCAGGTTTCCTTATGGTTGCCATGCCCTTCTAGTTTAACCCCCAATAAAACTAAAGTTTGTTTTAGTCAAAATAAAATAAAATAAAATAAATTTAGTGCCCCCCACTGCCCAACCCTGTGGGTACGTCCCAGATACGTCAAAACATACCCGGGATTGTACCCAGACGTACCTGGGGCATATCAGTACTGTACCCGGGACATATCTGTACTGGGTATGTATTTAGGGGGTATGGGAGGGTGAGGGCAAACCCTGGGTAACAGGTTTAAAAGAGTAGATACTTATTTTTCATACCAACTACTTCACTGTCAATTTCAATCTTTTGGTTTTGGGAAGCAGCTAAATGCCTGTATGTCAAAGTAATTTCCACTCACGTAATGTTCGTAGAATCCACCAGTTTGAAAAAGTGACTGCGTAATGGAAGTTTGGATTCACCTGGTAATCTAAATTCTCAAGGAAGTGATTTCTACACATTCTTGCATACTTGGGGACGGACTTATCTGCAGTGGTATGAGAAGTCATCAAGTAAAAACCTAAAGTATTCCCTTCTAAAACCAAGTTCTGCTAATTTCCAAGAGTTAAGGATGGAAGTCTTGCCCAAACTTGAGAGAAAGTGGGATTGTCTTAATATATGGTTGAACAAAACTGTATGAATTGCGCTGTCATCAACATCCTCAGTTCTGTCTAGGAAGCCAAAGTACTGGTATGAGGATCATTGAATATCGTCGGGAAATAACCCTTTACTGAGGTTGTGACTGCCACTATGTTCTTAAGCGTCTAATTTATTGTGATTTATTTTCTAATCATTTCCCGATTCCCATGAAACTACAGATCAAATTTGCTTTTATAAATGACTAATTATGGTTGATTAGCTGGTCTAGTTTGTCCCCTACTTTTTAGATTATCTGCTAGCTTTTGCTTTCTTTCTTTTCAGCAAAAGAAAAAGGACCTTATGAAGAAAGATGGTATCCCAAGAAATTCACATCCCTTACCTCCCAATTACGCTTTTGAGGAAAAACTGGGTAAGAGTCTGTAAGTCAAACTAAATTTAAGGGCCTGAAAATGTGGTGATCCCAGGTGCTTTATCTGTGCAACTATTGAAAGAGCTGTTGTTATATTTAAAGTGTTCTTGTTTATATTTAATACACTTGAATTATTTATGCTAGACTCTAGGTTCCTTATCTTCTTTCCTTCACTTTTGCATTATTAACAAGGGGAGCTTGTAACAGTGTATCTTAGAGAATGTTTTCCTTATTTTTTTGTGTAAAAGCTAAGGTCCAGTAATAATCTTAACCCTGTAAGTTCTTAAATAAAATAGTAAGATTTAAGTTTGATATGTGAAATTGAAGCTTATAACCTTGAATTGTGTAGATTTCTGGCTATATATATATATATATATGAAACTTCATTGCGGCTTTCTAATACAAATGGCACTGTTTCAGGATTTGGCAATTGATGCAACTACAACTGTTAGTGTTGAAATTGGAAATGGTCTACGTGAGGTTGATATAAAGAAATTTGTCAAAGTTGAGAAGCTTCCTGGGGGCCAGTTGGAAGATTCCAAGGTTCTCAAGGGTGTTATGATTAACAAGGATGTTGTAGCACCAGGAAAAATGAAGAGGAAAATCTTCAACCCAAGAATCATTCTTTTGGATTGCCCACTTGAGTACAAAAAGGGAGAGAACATGACAAACGCAGAGTTGATAAAAGAAGAGGACTGGTATGTGCTTGGTCATTATACACAAACTTTATTTGAATTTTAGTGTTTATTGCCATTTGTATCTTAACAGTCTTTTCTGAGTAGTGTATCATGGTTTTCTTACTGGGCATGTTTTACCCATAGGAAATATGTTTTTAATATTTATACCTGCAGTTGTAACCTACAAAGGCATCCAGGGGGGTAGTGTGTTGTGTAACAGTGTTAGATGTCAATAAATATGTCTGGCCTTAAATTTGATGTCCATATGACTGTCATAGTGGTCTTCTTTTGGCTCAGAAAAGACAGTTGAAAATCTGCGATATCTTCTAAATATGGTGGAGTTTGGAGCCCCCTTTTTTCTCCAAATTACTTTTTTTGAGCTCAGTATAGTGGTGCAGCTAAATTGATGTCATCTGTCACCAGTGTGGCAAATTTTGATGGATTTGTTAATCAATGTGAAACCCTTCAGTGGACGAAATGTGAAACCCTTCAGTGGACGAAATTATGTGATAAATCCAAGATTGGCTCCTCAAGATTCAAATCAATCTGTGTTTTTAAGATATGTATTTAAGATAGTTTATGCTTCCTTTTAATTGCAAATGCGTTAGACAGGAAATTTATAGTACAATTTAAAAGCTGTGGGGTGTGGTGGCACAACTAATGTTTACAATGAAATGACATTATTTCAGCCACTATAAAGTTTGGGACTTGGAAAATCTGGAATATTCTTTAGGTCTTATTAGAGATTGTTCCCATCAATTGCATTTGTTTAAATATAATAATCATATGCTACTTTCAATGCTACTTTTAATATTTTTTTTATTTACCTATTAAGTAAGAGTTGTCCTATGTATTTAATGATGCATTAGCTTTATTGATTAATATTGCAATAAATTAGGGAATATTCCTTAAATTGCAATTAGATAATAATCATAGAGTACTTTCAATGGTAGTCTTTATTTATTAGTATTGCAATAAATTAGGGAATATTCCCTTAAATTGCAATTATATACTAATCATACACTACTTTCAAATTTCAATGGTAGTCTTAAACTTTTTTTTATTTACCTATTAATTAAGTGTTGTCCATGACACATCAACTTTGTTTATTAGTAATATAATAATCTTGCACTTCTATAGGTTAATTATGTAAGAAAAGACATGAGCCTGTTACAGTAAGTATTGACATTTATTAATAGTGTCAAAGGTAAGGTATTATAGGTTTCATGCTTCTCAATTAGCCATTATATTTATATTCAATTAAATTTCATTTTTTTTAAAATAATATTTGATTGTTATAAAGTTTTGATAATATACTGTATTTATTATTTAGTTTTTCCTGGACCAAGCAACCCGAACTTTCTGAACATGTTATGCTTCTCATATAGGATGGTTGCTGACCTCGTAGGAATAATGAATCTTCGCTCATATTCCAAGCATTTGAGATGTGTGTGCACAGACACATTAAACTTAGCTATTGTTTCTGCGAGACAGGATGCAATGTCCGTTGCCCGAAACATGATAAAGAATCCAAAACTTGTTCCTGGTGGTGGGGCAGCTGAGCTTACAGTAATCAGCGACATTGAAGCACAAGAGTTCATCAGTTGAGGGTGTAGAAAAGGTATGTTGGCGGGTCATCAAATATATTAGCGAAATCTTCAGGTATCCATCATTTAAGAGAATTTGAGCCTCATTTGAATGGAGTAAAATTGTTTTCTGTATGTCAACAACTTCATTTGCATGTGTAACAGTGGCCTTACGAAGCTGTGGCACAAGCTTTTGAGGCAATTCCTAGAACATTGGCTCAGAATTGTGGTGTGAATGTTGTTAGAACAATGACAGCATTGCAAGCAAAGGTGAATTCATGATTTGAACTATCACTGCTCAGTTTTGTATCTTTAGCTGAAGCTATAATTGTTTTCACTTGACTGTTAGCTTATATGCATTTTTTCCATTTCTTTTCATGGCTCTTGCTAATGGCTTTTATAAAATTGTATTGGCCACCTTTTATTTGATTATTGTACATGAAGCATGCCAATGGGGAAAATGTGTGGATTGGGATTGATGGCAACACTGGAGAAATCACTGACATGAAAGAACGTGGGGTATGCAAATTTAATAGCTGGTTAATTAAATCTTCTGTTGATATGCTATGCCTATTTTATTCTATTATTTCATATGATATGCCTATTTTCTTCTGCAGATATGGGATGCTTATAATGTGAAGGCACAGACTTTTAAAACAGCTGTCGAGGCATCCTGTATGCTTCTCAGGATTGATGACATTGTAAGTGGAATAAAGAAGAAACAACCTCAAGGTGGTCCAACAAAAACACAGCCTCAAGTAGAGGATGGAGACAATGTTGACAGTGAACAGATGATTCCAGAGTAATTGGCGGAAGTTATGATCAATTACAGTTTGATACCAGCAGTTCTCCTTGACTTGGTAAAATGACTGTCTGTCATGAATAGCCTTACTGATAAAGTGAATTTAATTGGTTAAAAGATCTCATTTTGCAATTCTTAAAATTGAGGACGGGAGGATTTTCTTATATTTTGTGGGCTCATTCCAAAGATCTGTTTCAGGGGGGGATTTGTTCTCCCTATTCTTGACTTGCAGTTGTACTGCAAGCATGTATTTCGCTGAGGCTTTATACCCAAGAGTGTGGGGAAAATAGTTTTGTAGTATTCCATTTACTTGATGTTTACAATCATTCTGCGAAAACTGTTGATGTATTGAGTGCACCAACTACTATGCACTTGAAAAGCTATAGTAACTACTTTTGTGTCCGAGTCGATTGAAATGAGCTTATGGATTTCCTTCCAAATAAACATTGAAAGTCATATTGTAATTCTGCTATATAGTAATTAGGCATGGATTTGTTGTGCATATGCTTGATGTTCTTTTGGCACTTTTGCTTTTATGAAATCCCTGAAAGGACATATGATAAAGTTGTTCTACCGTTTGTGTCGGCAAACACTATATCCCTCGTAATCCCATTGTGTTGAGAAATGGAGGGAATTGAAGCTCATGTTTAAAGAGCAGATCTGGAGGGATGATTCCATTTAAAATTATACTTAAATGTGAGTCATATGCTGCACTACAATCTTTTAGTAATCTGAGAACCTTGAATTGTCAGACCAAAAGTGGTTTTGATGCGTAACTTGAGCACCATTTTCTACTACAAGATGTCTCAAGATATGTCAGCAAAACTATTATTTGTCATTTTTTTTTTCATCCCGAGGGTCTATTTTGCTTCAAATCTTTGGCTGCTTCAAATCTCAGAGTAGTAATTGGTATTCTGTTTTATAGTGTTTGAGAGGCTAAAACATCCCAAATGTTATCTGAAATATTGGTATATTATTCATTTCACATCCATAGCCTTACACGGAAGACATGATAACCAATCTACAAGTTTTGTTGATATAGTGAGAAGAAGTCTTAAGCAAAGGGATCTCTACTTTCTTGACAAACAAAAAGGGGAATAGACGAGTTTTCAACAATATGAACCCTGCCGATGTGAAGAAAAGAAAATGTTACAGGATCCATATTTTTTTGGAGATCCAGCCAAAGAGCCTTATTTGCACTGATCAATATTCTTTAGTGAAATTGCGTGCTTTAGTTTGAAGGTAGCCTTTTTGAATGAGACTATCTTATCACTTTTCTTAGTGTGTGGTCCCCATGTGAAACATGCAGGTCTCCACGGATCATGCAAGCAGTCTTGGATGTTGGTGGATCCTTCTCTAAGAGATTTGAGTACCCTACATAGCTCTTGCACGCAGTCTTGTATACATTGTGTTGCGTGATGTTGATGGATCCTCTGAAAAGGTTGAATCTCCTCCATATTCTTTGTATGCAACAATATAATATGATCTTGAAAAGTTCACATGCTCTCTCCAATGGCAATCATTTATTTATTCTAATAAATAGTAAAAAGTACGCTTTAAAAACATGCATGGATTGAATCTTTATGTGTGCGTTTTTAGATGAGCAATGTTATTTTAAAAAAAAAATTATGTTTTAAAAATGGAAATATTGCTTGATAGGGCGGGAAAGGGAATATGACTAGGGAAACACTTACAAACTAATTTGAAGATTAAATTATTTATAAAAATATGATTGCATTCAATGGTATAATCCCATTAATAACAAATATGAATTATTAAATGTATTATGAATTATTAAATGATTAAAACAACTTGATTAGAGTTGCAAAGCATGTGTTAATATTATTTTTTGAGTTATTTATTTATTATAATTTAATTTTTAATTGAATGTAATATCTTTTATTTTTGTATTATTTCTATTTAATTTATAGATTTGATATTAAACTTGTGTGTTACAATAAACAATACATAAACTCATTAAAATGTTTGGTCATAGCTGCCATTGATAAAATTGATAAAATATCATTACCAAAGATAACCATTAGTAGGTAATACAAAATTGTATTAATGGCTCTAATACATAGTCACATATCACATACATTATACTAGAGAAGAATAAAGAAAATTTAGCTTGGAAATAAACAAACACTTATATATTGTAGGCACTTCAATTTGGTCTTTAATACAAGTCAATATCAATTTTGGTATTCTTTGGCACAATTGGACATTTCACACATATTTGATGCTTAGCACATTTCCTCTTAGATGGTTACCCATACATTGTGTAGTGTCCATTGCCTTTACACATTGTTTAGTGCTTGGTTGACTGCCTTTCATTCTTGTTTCAATGTATATGATTTTGACTTTCAATAGATGACTTGAATGATAACATACATTGTGTAGTGTCCATTGCCTTTACACATTGTTTAGTGCTTGGTTGACTGCCTTTCATTCTTGTTTCAATGTATATGATTTTGACTTTCAATAGATGACTTGAATGATAAACATTATGAGTTATATGATTTGAGGTGTAGAGTGCCATAAATATTTTATACTAGTATGACTTGTTTTTTTTTTACTAACCATGTAGAATATTTTTGTTTTTTTATTAAGGGTAAATAGTTTTTTTGAAAGGGACTATACCCTTCACAAAAAGGGAATATTTTTGTTGGACTTATATGATTATTGGATTTATTGGACTAACTTTGTTGGAATTATGTGTATGATCAAAATTTTATGTATGCTACATGTTTGATTATGGATAGACTTATCATGATATCTATAGAGGTATGAGTTAAATTTATTTATGAGACAATTAAAAATCTGCCAATTAAATCATATATGTAGATGTTCATAATGAAATTGAAATGTCATCTTAATTATTGATGTTCATTGTGAATTGTATGATGAGTTGTTTGGATGTTTGTGTTGGGATTTAACTTATTTTCACATGGTTATATATGAGTGTATATTTTGTTGTGCGGTATGACTCTTGTTTGAGGTGTGTAGGTGACGAACATGTAAATTCGAAGTAAAATATAAAATACTAAAATGAGGAAGGGAGAAAGCCAACAACTTAGGAATAGCACATGTTAGCTGGAGGTCACCTAATGAGCACTTGTGTGTGTAAAATTATGTACCTTGTGAATAGTGATTTATGGTGTTATAATTTTTGAATGACTTTTGTCACATTTTTCCTAATGTGCAACTTTTGAAAAGTGAATTTTATTTTATTTTGGTTAAGTATGTTTTATTTGGGTTAGTTAACTATGTTTGAACCAATTTATTTTTTTGTCTTTTCTTTTGTGTCGAGTATTTTGCACTCAAAGAGCAAACTCAAAATTTTCCTTTAGGCCTACTTTTCAAAGAGTGAAGAAGGATTATTTTGCTCCACACTCCTAAAAATGTCCCAAAGCCCATACCCATGGGGTAGGTGGGACTTTTGAAAGACAAAAATGTATTTTTTTTCACTTTTGAAAGATTTTTATCTCATTTTTTCACTCTTTGTTTAATTTCATTTGATTTCATTTGTTTATTTTGATGTTGGTGATTTCCTTGGGATGAACATTTTTGGAGTGTGGAAGGAAACTTCCTTACACTTTTGTGTTTTTTGATTTGACCACACCATGCCTCTCTTACACATTTTCTTACACCCTCTGTAATTGATTGTTTGACTTGTCTACTCCTTCATATCACCCCCTTTTCCTCTTAAATTTTTGTGTTTGATTTTGGAGAAAGAGGTTACATGCCATTTGTTTGAAAATCTCTTAATTTGTTTTTGGATTGGAGAGCCTTTTTGCGAGAGGAATTTGTGAAAGTTTGTTTTTGGATTGCTCAAGTGAACAATATGGCCCCAAGATAGACTTATTTTACCTTGGTTATTTCTTTTGTTTGATTGTTGCTTGCATGTGTTTTTTATGTTTCAAGAAATCGGGGTTTGTGTAGTGAATGACAATAGGGATGGTGTGGGAGAAAAATAGCCAAACTTGACAAAAATTGTGATCGGAGGGATAATGTTTTGCTTATGTGTGTGGGATTTATGAAGGGATGCATTTTTTTTTTTTTTTTTGGCAAAAATCAATGCAGAGGCAAAAGGGTTGGAGTGATTTTTTTTTTTGTAGGGATTGTGAGATGGATTCTTACCGTCTCACTTGGGAGGCATAAGGAGAGTATGACTATTTTTTCTCTTTTGAGATTCTAGGGAGAATCCTTTTTGTTGTTTGTTTAATGATTTTTTTTTGTTTGATTGTTTGCTTCTTGTTGTGCTCATTTGGGGTAGCATGTGGATATTCCTACTTTGTTGGGGCTCGAGGGTTAAAGAGAGAGTTAATCTCTTCCATTGAGAATGTTGGGTGAAGAGCATTGCTTCCTCCTCTTTTTTGTTGTTCCATGTTGACCTTGTTGGAAATCAAATGAAGAAGAAATTGGTTCCATGTTGGAGCCCAATGTAGCTTGTATCACCATTTTGTAAGCCTTGGAAAAATGTATTTTGGAGCATTGAGAAATATTGTGATTGATGGTTTTATAAACTTAACGGAGAGCCACTTTTGATCATTGGGAAATATGTAACTAGATCCATTTTTGTAACAGTTGTAAGTTGTATAACTTTTAAATGGAATTGTGTAGGCTTGCAAGATGGAAACTAGTTCATTTGGCCATTGTTGAACTTTTAAATTTGCAAAGTAATGAGCTTGGTTATGAAAGAATTGGTGAAATAAATCGAACCTCCTTTTATCCTTCATTCTCTCTCTAAAATGCTTATTTGTGGTGTGCCTATGGATTAAAAGAATGAATTTCGTTTGGTGTTGTTCAATAAAACATACTGGGAGTTGTATTACTTTTCTTATAGCTAAAAAAAGAATGGAAATGATTAATAAAAGTGGTTTGTCATGATTATAACTGTGCGAGTTTTATATTGATTAAAACCCCTGTTTGCAAATAATATAAATATATTCTTAAAATATTCTTAACTATGAATATTCTATAAATGTTATAATATTATATATATAATATAATTATATTCCTAAGTTTAAAGCTATATAAGATAGATTAATAATTATATATACATAGATTATTTAAATTATAAATAGAAATTACATTAAAATAAATAAATATTTTATTAAAAAAAGTATATATATATATAAGGAATGAGAGGGCTCGACCTTACCCCACCCACCATACTTTAAATACTAGCAATCGCACGTGAAATGTGCGATGGAAACGCCGAAGGGGATGCATCGAAGAAATTAAAATTGAGAGAGCTAAACACTCGAGGAGGAAGAGGGGTGATGAAGAAGGAGATTGAGGGAGGACAAGTTTAAGGGGGGGAAAATGTTCGGAGGAATGTATGTGATAATTCTCTATCTTACAACTAGACAAAAGAGAAGCACATGCCATTTAAGTCTTTATTTCGAAGGAGAAAGGTGGTGTAGGGTGCAAGTCACCGAGGGTAACATACGTTGGAGATATCCGAGAAGGCACAACGTGGTCAATTTATATTTCCAAAGGAAACTTGCATATGTTTGAATTCTGAACTCTACATATGTGAGATATTGAAACTTTGCATTTAGGATCATTTGCGATTAGGGTTTATCTTTGGGGATAAATTAGTGATTAGGAATTCCCCTCATCAGCAATCCTAATGACACAATTTATTAATGACGACTGATAGAAAACATGACCTTTTATTTATCATATGCATGTCAGGCATTACTACCACGAGGACTTCCAATTTAGAAAGGCATATCAAACATAGTTTTAATGTTTGAGGTATTGAGAAAAGAGGATTTTTTTTTTGCAAACTCGGGTGATCCTGTTATTGGTGAGATGAGATGCCAAATGTGAGCAAGTATGAATTGTAATACTCAATATAGTATCCATGATGCAAATGTGATGTCTAGCTCAAAGGACCCTCAATGAAAAAATGGAAGATGTTTAATCCCAAAACCAAATACAAATTCAATGCGGATCGAAGTTGAGGGATAAATTTAATATCGGTAAAATAAAAATTGATGATAACACGAATACTAGCGAAGTATAGAGGAGAGATGAGGTATTCACTTTATGAGGGTCTAAGGAGGATAAAAAGCCATGAAATATATTAAAAGGTGCATGACAAGGTGGAGGGAAGAATATCGATCCCTTCAATGGGGATTCCTATCCTAAACGTATGCCCTCTAAGATAATTCACAAGAGAGCCTCGATGATGACCACTTAATTTGATGGAAGACAAATGACACACAGTTGACATCGACATTCAAATAAGAAAACTTCTTCCCATGTCTAACAGATTTTTGGCTAGGAACAAAAATTTTACACTCTCATATATACCTTCCTCATGTCATGTGTATTTTAAATTGCAAAGCTTAATGACACAATATAGGGTTGTATTGATCTTCTTCCTTAAGTCATGTTTTTAGTGGCCAATGAGGAGATGACACATGGACTAATATGTTGTATATTGGTGGAGTGGAAGGCCCTGCTCGGTATATGACTTGTTTTTTCCTTCAATACATTGGATGTAGGCCTCTCACTCCGATGAATGGGTAGAGCACATGATTGTGAAAAGAATTGGTGGGGGCCCATGAGAAAAAAAATTCACGTGAACAACACGAATATGGCATTACGGACAATGACCAAATAATCCAAAGTCAAATGATATTTGTGTGTTGTCAAAATTTTCTGATGGTGATCTAGTTTGGGAAAATGGTTACTAAAATAATTACTTACATTAACAATACAAATTCAACAACCAATATCATGTAGTATTGTTTGTGGATAATTTGATGTTTGCCTATATATAAGTGATGGTGTATTTTTTTTAGTATTTATACTTTGTTGACACAATGGATAATTTGTGAATTACAGGATTGTTTCTATTATTGTGTGATGAGTCAAAGGTTATGAAACAAAAGATAGGAACTTGGAATCTTTCCAACCCCAGTGCTAGAAACTACATCTTAAAAATCCACCTTCCTTTAAGCTTTGGTAGATGAATATTCCTTTCTCTAAAAACCCATTTTGGCCCAACTAGGAGGATGCACAAACATGTATAACACAACATGAAGCAAAGATTCTATCTCACATGATAGTTGGAGGACCCAAGAAATATCCATGAGATGTTGCAAATAAGATTCCCAACATTCCCACTGGAAAGCTCATCCTCAACATTCAATTTATTCTCTCAGTTAAGAGGAAACATTTATCAAAAAATTAATTTGTGTTGTTAGAGTTGTGGATGTTTGGGACCCTCAGCTGGTGCTCTTGCCATATACAAGTGACCTAGGTTTTCGCAGTAGTTGTTCAAATTGTTGTTGGGGGGCCTTCCACACGTATCGATAAAAACATGGCGACAAGGGGATGTGGGGAGCCCTGAAACAGTTGTGCACTCTGACTAAAAGTAGTCAAGATGGGCAGGTTACAGTCAGAAAAACATAGCAGCGAGGGGCTTGCTATAGATCGGATCCAACCCAAATATCGCCTCGCCGCAGCGCGTGGGCCGCAAGGACGCGGCCCGATAGGGTGGCACCGGAAAGCGGTGGCGTTATGAATCACTAACGTCCGACAAAGCACCTCTCGAGCAAGGGGTGACTAGGTGGGGGGGGGGTTGTCACGGCCGCAAAGGGCGATTAACTACTTGGGGTAGAAATTAAGAAGTGTTAAGGGGGGGGACATTGGGTGTCGGCTGAACGTTGTACTGTGGGGCCGAGGAAGAATTCATTGGGGAGGTAGGCGGAAGACATCATAAACAGCATCGTGTGTTTCGTATTGAAAAATCGAATTGGCCGGGGTGCTAGTTGGGTGGTAGAAGGTTCTTCTGAGGGGATTGTTAGGGGGGCGTAGGAACATAAAAGGAAGGGGAAGCTAGTCAGCAATTTCATCATGTTTGGCAGCAACACACGCACCAAAAACACGTTTTTCGACCGAGAAAAAATCTGAGAGACGGTGATTTTGAGAATGCACGAAGAGGGTGGGTCAGGGGAGGGGTAGGCAAGGGGGGAGCGGGAGCAAGGGGTTACAATGTTGGAAATCTCCATCATGGGCAAGGGGAGGGGACATGCAAGAGGTTGTTTGGGTAGGTGGGAAACAGATAACTGGGTGGGGCTAGGCTGCCAATCTTTGAGGAGGGGGGAAGGATCAAAAGGAGAGGGAGAACGACCCAACACAGACAGTATTGAGGCCCTGGTTCGGAATATAAAGGGCGGCGTGGGCGCAAAAAATTGGGTAGGAAAAGTTTAGTTTGACATCGGTACGGCTGTGTTCGGAGTTTAAGGGGAGGGGGTGAAAGGTCGATCGCACAGAGGTTAACAACATGAGGGTGGCAAAATTCGGACGCTTTAAAGTCACATCTCAATTGATTATGGGAGTGGAATCAATATTGTGATAGCCTCGACCTGTTTGGTGGGTGTCACTACGGGCTAATTCGTGGTGGGGGGAGGTGGTGCAAACCGCTGGTTGTAATGTCTCGCATAAGGGGAACACAACAGAATAGAGGTATTAATGAGTTCATTTTACGTGTTGATTGTGGTGTGTGGAGGCAACTTTGGGAATTTGATTTCAAAGAGACAAGAGTGTGGAGAGTTGACAATACAAAGTGCTAGCCCGACACTGGGGCACTCGGGGTAAATACGTGTGGCTGGGGGGGAGCGGAACGTGGGGGGAAGTGGGAAGACTACGTTACACACATCGTTGAGACGTAGGGGGCAGCGTAATATGCTGGGGGTTAGATGGTGGGGGGGGGTGTGGACGTTACGGGGTCAGGACGAGGAGGTGGGTGCCAGTGTTGGGGGATCGCTGCTCCTTGGTCTGCCGCATAGTACCCGCCAATTCGAGTTGCTCCGATGATAGACAGCCAGCGCCTAAGAACGTTTAGGTTGTGGGTGGGGGTGGGAGGCAAAGATGAGGTGAGGCGACAGGGATAAAGAATTACAGGGAATGGCAGTGTCAAGGGGAAATGGGGGGGAGCTCGGCAGAAGCGGGAGGGGGATTAGTTGGGGGTACATGGTAGTTGGCGAGCATGGGTTACTTATGGTAGGATCATGTGGCACGGCGAGTTGTTGTGCTTTGTGATGGTAATTGCTCAGTGATGTTGGTTCGCGTGGGGACTTGGGGTCGGAGGGTAAAGGGTGGGTGCGGGCCGGACAATTAGGAGTTCTAGAAGTGGTCGGTGGCATTGAAAGTAATTTTTAAGCGCGAATGCTGCGTGAGGGGTTGGAGCGAGAAGGGACAGGAGGGGGGCAAGGAGGGATGTGGAGGGTTGAGGGAGGAAGTGAGAGAAAGGAGGATTGATGTCTTTGGTATATGGGGCCATAATATGGAGTGTGTGCGGGTGGGTTGTGTCTGTTTGGGGGGTTCTGTGGTTTGGGGTAGGGGAGTGTGTAGGTGTTGTTTTGGTTAGTAGAGGTGGGGGGGTTGGGGGGTGCCGGGGATTGTGCTCGGATGGCGGCGGCCATGCAAGGGGGTCCACGGGGGGGGGTGCTGACTGAAGGGGGGGTGGGCCGGGAGGCCAGAAACGAAGGGACCTGACCTCAGCAGCAATTACGATAATAGATGATGATGGCAGACACGAGGAGTCCAGTGCTAGAATAGGGTGTTTCAGGTAAGGAAGGAAGTGGGGTGGGGTGGTGCCGCGTGTGTTTCAGGGATACTGTAGCAGAGTGAAAAGATCAGGCCCGAGACTGAGGGGCGAAGCGAGAGGCGGGTCAGCACGAGATCGCAAACAAAGAACTAGGTACGGTGTGTGTGCCGGGATAGGAGACCGACGTTACCACTCACGAGCCCCAAAAAAACCAAAAGGTGAGAGACAGGGACATAAACCAACCGCGAGCCGCAGGGACGAGGACAAGAGCGCCACCACACTAACGGTAAGCCGAAAGACAACAAGGGGAAGTTACGGGGCGGGTCATGGCGGGGACTGGTTGAGGAGGCAAGAGAGGAGCACATAAGGGTAAGTGA